>OZ038476.1:143939536-144064536 GCA_964036315.1 Acanthosepion esculentum | reverse complement strand
GTGAATTGAAACCACAGAAAGGAACGTGAAACCCATTTAAGAAGTGAATGAGAGCAGTGGAGTATTAGTTATTTCTCAGTCAAAGGTGTCTAAAATGTGGGGAAAAATAAGAACAATAATATTTAGAAATATTACTTGTACACTACGAAAGAAATACAAGCATTAGAATAGAAATTCAAATCTTGAAAATGTAAAAATAACAATGTAAAAAGAAATGAATCGAAAGAGGAGACAACATTTCTGAAAGAAATAGTTTGAATTAGATTTAGCTACACGAAAACCATCACTAATACTCAAACCGAAAAACGAAGTTAAAGCTGGGTAAAGTTATGTTCACGATTGGAAAGTGTGATATTTATCGCGGGCGGTTAGTAACGTGCTGTATTTCTTAGGAGAAATCCGTGTCACCTGGAATACCCACAACAAAAATGGTGGACTCGTCATGTGAGTCCACGTGAATAAACGAAAATAAACAAGAACAAATATATGGATAAAGAAATGAAAATGTATTAACAAGAAAGTTATACAATTGACAAACACAATGAAGAGTATCACAAAAGAATGTGAAAAAAACTTTTGGTCCAAAGGATGTGAAGTGAGTGAAATATGCGTAAGTGTTCTCTGTGTGTATAGTTTCTTCATACCTTTCCCAATGGGTATTGCGTTTTCCCGCGTGTGACTTACATGTTGATGTGTACGCGGAAAAAGTAAGAAGAAACCACGGAAAATTATCGCCGATTTTTTATAGTGCCGGTGAGGGTACCCTAGTAGCGGTTTCAGAACAGTAGGTGGAGTTAACCCCACAATATTTCCCTCCAGGTGAATTGAATTTTTTTCTCTCCATGTATAGAGTTCGTGTAGGTTTATTTATGTCCTCGTGAGCTGAAAAGAAATGGTGTTGAAAACGTGGTTGAAATGCGTTTTTAAACATGTTGACAAAAATGTGCTTGTACTGTCATCAGTGTGCCGTATTATTTTCTCTATCCTGTCAGACACGCAGCACGTCCTGTGAGATACGTAGGTAGTGTAGTTTGTTCAGTGCTTGCTTTTAAAATTTTGTCTATGTCCAGTGCTCCACATTGAATTGGTTTTGTCGTCTGTCCTATTGGTTCCTGTTCGCTGTAAGGGATTTGTTTGGAAAGGCCTCCTTTGTTTCTTATGCGTGGATGATCTTGACGCATAAAATTTAATAGAAGCAGCGTTGTAGGAAAGTTGAGCTGATGTAGAATTTCTACCGAGTGTCGAATGCATGTTTGAAAACTTTAAAAAATTTGATATTATTATTGGTTTTTATATTGTACTTGAAAATTATTAGTGTTGTTCGACGAACATCGTCGCAGAGTGAAAAAGGAGAGTGAGTCGCCTTTTGAGATATGTCACACTTTATCTGATTAGCCTAGAAGAAACAGTGTTGATTAAAGTTGAAATGGATTTGTATTCCAGCTTTATCGGAAAAATGTTTAGATATGTCTCCCGGTTAAGATCATGTCGAGCATAATGGCGTCTGAGAGAAGAAAACCTTCAAACAAAAGGGCAGTAAGGATGAGGAATGTGTTGTTTGCCTACTGACGGACCAATGTAGTAGTAATTGAAAGAATATTAGCGTTTTTTTTCTGGTTCACAAGTGTTGCAAAAACATCCATTTGCCGAGTCGAAGAACATCATGTGTTGTGTAGATATGTTGTTTAAAATTTCTGATTTTGCTCTTTCATAGCGTCTCATCACACATTTTTTATATATATATTTGTTTATAGTGGCCATTATGCGTGGAAGGGTAGGAAGAGAAACCTGACTATGTTTTTCTTCACTGGTTCTCGGTATGAAAAATATGTTCAAATATATATTTGAGTCTGTACATATATAGTCTTGTGGGTTTTTTGTTTTTAGGAGAAAAATAATGATCACGTCGGGATCACAAAAACTTGTCGTGTGTGGTTAGTAATGTCCTGTATTTTTTGGGAGAAACATGTGTCTCCTGGAATACTCACAACAAAAATGGCGGACTCGGTATGTGAGCCCACATAAATAAATTAAAGAAACAACACGAACTAATATATTTATAAAAAACGATAATGTATTACCAAGAAAGAAATACAAGTGACAAAGACAATGATATGTGTAACAAAAGAGTGTGAATAACTTTTGGTCCAATGGAAATAAAGTGAGCGAAATGTGCATACGTACGCGTATTTTGTGTGTGTTGTTTTTTCATGGATTTCCCAACGGGAAATGCGTTTTCCTGTGAGAGACATACATGTTGACATATCAGCGGGAAAGGTATGAAGAGATTTCAAAGCATTATCACAGAGTATTTATAGTGCCGCTGAGCGTCCCATCGTAGCGGTTTCAGAAAAGTAGGAGGAGTTACCTCCATTTGCTCAATGGTTAATCACGAATCTGCATTCGCCAAAGTCACCAAAAACAGTTCCAGAATATTTTCATGGAGATATTTAGCCCATAAGTGGAGGTAGAAATGATGGATATAAGTGTAGAAATGAAGGACGTGAAATTTGAACGTCGTTCATCGATTCTTTTTTTCGTATCGATACCTATTACAATATTCGACCATTGTTTTTCTAAACGAAAATGATAGAGTTAAATCAATTAAGTACTTTCTTTTTTTCATAGACTCTTTAGGTTAGATGTAAGAATTATATGCATCGAATCGAGAAAACCTCAGTCATTGTTAAGTCACTTCATACTATTTCTGTTCCATATTGATTCTCTTTAGTAACTTAACAGACGAAGTCGCTTTTATCGATTGTCTGAATGTTGGACATAACAGTCAAAAATACTGCAAGGAAACAAAGGAAATTGTTAATAAATTTTTAAAATGTAGAGTTTGTACTGAAATTTCACAAGAACCTTAAGATTGGAAATTTCCGCCAGATTGAGAAACGGAAGTTGAAAATTATCTATTATTATTATATTATATTATATTACATTATAAATGAAATTATATTGCTTCTATGCTTATTGCTATTTGTTCAAAATATAGGAATAAGTGACTGGGTTAAACGGCAGTGAAATATTCCATTGCCATGATGAAGTATTTTCCTAGTTCCTACAAAGAAATTTCTAATCTAATTTCTTAGAATTCTTCTTATAATTCGTATCATTCTTTTACTGCCCACTTGTATAAATTCTCAAGGATGATTACGTAAGATTAAAATTACAAAGGGTATATATTTGATCAGCTCATCTGCCAAAGTACGGATAGAAAAAAATTACAGTTTCCAGTTAATCAATAATATTTTTATTTACGATGTTTATTATCGATATTTAAATCGTTTAGTACATTTCGATACAAGACAATACGTATCAGGCAGCCAATAGACATGAATCTCAGAGCTAAATGGCTTAAATACTAGCGTTTCTTGTAAAGTAAAAAAAAAATCTGTTTATTTATATAAATTTGGGTAAAGTATTGAATTTATAAAAAAAGAAAATATAGTAGAATCCTACTCAGTGAAGAAAGAATATAATTAGAAGAAAAGTATTAGTCACAGCTGCGTGTGCTGCATAGCATAAAGGGAAGAGTAAAATTTCAAAATGTGGTATTTCTTAATTTCCAGCGCTTCACGCTAAATTTAATAATCACTTCTAGTCGAGCAATATCAGCTGTCTATTTTTTGTTGGTATTTTTTTTACAGAATAGGTGAGAAGAAATGTGTTATTTAGTATCGGCAAAATCCAAACACCAAATTGTTATGATGTAATACAAGAATAAGCAATGAAAACTTTTTTATAGGTTGCGACATCTATACGGAAACACATTTTGCTTAGTCATTGCGTTTCATGGCTAAAAAAAAACTGTCAAAGATCGTTAAGAAACTACTGAGTGTAACTGCAAAATTGTTCAATTCGTGTAACAGCATCGGGTAATTGTCCATCCAACAGAATGTTTAATATATAAAAAAAATTGCTAACCTAATTGAGTATCTGTCTATATTTCTGAGATGAGGCATTTTTATAACATCAAAAATTGAGCACTGGTAAATGATGGCTGCTGAAGACATTAGGTTTATAATACCCAGGCATTCATACACGAATGTCTTCAAAGACACATGGCACAGTGGATAAAGGCGTTAGTTAGATCCAGTGACAGGACCCAAAGAGTGTGAGTTCAATACCCGGTTAATGTATTGGACTACTTGAAGAGGGTAATTATCAGAAGATAACTAATAACTGATATCCACTAAACGTGGAACTAGAACAGTCTACCCCAGTCAGCGAAATATAGGGTTCAGTTCGACATTCGAACCACATGAAGAAGGCTGAAGCTTACAACGACCGAAACGTTATAATAAATATGGTGACAAAGATGAGGACAATAGTCCGGATAGTGTAAACTAACTGAGTTTGGTTTTGGCATGTTTTCTTCTTACTATTTGTCTCACTATGTCACTTGTCTTACTATTTGAATCGCTGAAAAATACTTATTGAGCTGGAAAGAGCAGGTTAAAATCGTTTGGTGTCAGACGCACTGTCTTCCCAAATGAGCAATGTTGAGTGGAAAATCATTCAGACCTTCAGTAATGGCACCACTATTTATACTCTAGCTTCCATTTTCAAATCCATTCATGATCCATCAAGAGAAAGCTGAATAGGTCTAAAGAAGGGGGACAGTAGACAGGAAAACTGAATCAGGAGGTCACACCAGGAAGTGGGATCATCATTTCAACTAATGAGATAAAGAGATCAATTAGAAAAGAAGCAACCCATCGATAAAACGTTAAAAAGGAGTTTCAGTCCAAAGAGCAGTGAAAAAAGATTTGAAAATGAAATCGTACGTGAACCTGAGAGGCAACTTGTTACTTCAGGACAGAAAGTTAGAAGCTTAGAGAGGGCGAAGATCATCTTGAATAAGTTGAAAAATGTCCCTGGAATTATATATATATATATATATATATAGATATATATATATATATATATATATGAACTTTATTTCAGTCCTTCATCAGCTTTCAACCCTTATCTCTGATTAATTAGTGATTAACATGTCATTTTCATTTATGATCGGAAAGTAATTATACATTCTTATTGCTCAAAGTAGAGTCGAATAGTGTTAGAAAAACCACCGAGAATTCAAGTAAGATGTATTTAATCATTTCTAAGGTGCAACAGTTCAAAGAAAAATCTAACACGTGGGCAATTTTTGCTGTTACACCAGGTATAGTGTTCCCAATGTTATTAATTTGAAGTGGGTATCTATTCTTAGTTTAACATTTCAATGAATTATTTTCGTTTTTGATTAACTCATTAATTTTGAAATTGGGGTTATAGGAATGCACTTATAATTAGATTTGTATTTGGATTAACGTATAACTAATGAATAGAGGCACGGTATAGACACAGAATGCAGATCGGATTGAGAAATCAAGAGCATATGGCCCAGTGGATAAAGACGTTGGTTAGATTCAGTGACTAGACCCGAAGAGTCGTGAGTTCGATACTAAGCCACAGCAGTGGTGAACAAAAACTCGGAGAGTTGAGCTCAAGGGAAATAACTGAGACATCCGGTAAAGGCATGGCACGTGGAACTAGAACAATCTACTACGGTGGAGGAAATAAAGGGTTCGATTAGAAATTGTAATCATCTGAAGAAGACCGGAGCGTACAATAGGATATATGGATATTGCCATGACGATGAGGATAACAGTCCAAATATTGTAATTAATGCAAGTTTTAAGATATATATATATATATATATATATATATATATATATATATCTTAAAACTTCGGAAATGACTTGGTATGCGCATATTTTAATTTCGCGAACGTAGGTGGATCAGTTTTCAACGAATTTACATAGCAAACTGTGTTTCCGCTATTAACATAAAATTGTTATTTTTTTAATTCGAGGTTTGGTGTGTTAAATCTATAGTTACATGAGAAAAAATAGAAAAATGAACCCATTGCTATTCTAGTTTCCTTTGTTAGGTTTAAAGTTGAGAACATGTTTAAAACTGAAAGTTTCATTTTCGGATATTCTCTCTGTATTATGAGTAATCTAACAGACTAATTTTTTCTCTTTTCTTTCTAAGTTTTCTAGTTATCAGCAGATAGCATGTTGCTGGCTATATATTTTTCTGGCTATATTTGATCTGTCAACAAAACGTCGTTCTCACCAAAGCAGTGCCTTAAAGTAATATTCTTCTGCAAAGAAGGAAGCTATAGAAAAATAGCTTCAGAAAAATATTGCTACCGTTCCACTAAAGTGTCTGTAACCTTTCGGGATCTTCATTCGTTTTAATCATATTACCTCCGGAGTAATGGAATTTTACAGATTCACAGAAAAATACTTCCTAAAGGAATGTTTGTATGTTTCAAATATTTTCCTGTCTGTTTGGATTGTTTAATAGTTAATGGCGTCTAAAATGGATTCGGTGTCCGGATTTCAGTTCATGTTAATGCTCTTCGAAAAAGGTACGACTCCGTCTTCCTTGGGTGGCAAATAGCCTGAATTAGCCCGAATAGGAGTAGCCTCCGTTCGGCTATCATGTCCTAGACATACTACCGCTGGTTTGGCGACAGTACATTTCCTCACCTTAATGGCTTACCGGATTTTTTACAAGAATACATTTTTTTCTATGTCTTTCATTGCGTGCTCCTGCCACTAATTGCCTGAAAGTGCGTACTGTTCCCGAATATCAACAATTATGGTTCGTTTGTTCCTTAATTTTGTTTAGAGGCATATCAACATCTATGAGTTATTGATGTCGAACTCTAAATATTTTGAACAAAACTTTATCTCTTCGAAGAAATATATTTTGAACGCAATTGTATGACATCAACTACGAATAAAATGCATTGCTGGTCCTTTTGCTACAAAACGTATTGTTGGTAACCCAAATATATCTAGTATAAAATGTATCGTTGTTAATATTACTATAAATATGTACTGCTGGTAATGTTACTATAAATATATATTTTTGGTAATTCTTTTTATATAAAAATGTATTACTGGAAATTTTACTATAAAATGTATTTTTATACATTCATAGTTTTTTTTTTGGGGGGGGGGTGCTTTCACTATTTGCCCATAGTTAGGACCCTTACAGGTCAGGGTGGACATGAGAATAACAACAATTAAGAGGGGATTCCACGCTTGTCAAAACCTCCAATCTCCCGATCAGAGGTCTTGCTGCAGGATGTAGTTTATCGTCATACTTAGGACTATCTACAATTATGAAAATTTGGAAAATTAATACTTATTTAATAACAAAATAAAACTAAATGTAAATTCTAGAAACGAAAATGAGAATTTATCAAAGAAAGAAAGAGAAAATATTTTTGAACGTATATCAATTGTGAATAATTACAATATTAATTTGACACGGTTATTTAAAAAAAAAGGAATGAATAAAATATATAATTTCACAAAATAAAAATGATATCAAGTTTTAATTCAAGAAATTATCGATTTGAAATAGAATTTAAAACACTGAATTTTCTTAGGAAGTCAATTTCTGTCAAATGATATAAAATTCTTGTTACATTTGATATGCCGTAAGAGATACTCACGAAAAAAGAAACTAAACTGCCAACGACGTTTTACGAGTGAAAGTGATTTGAAATATCCTTTTAAAGAATCTAAGCAATGTCTCTTTTTTAAATATATTGTCAAAGATAAAATTACAATGCGTTCATATCTCTTTTAACATTTCTCACACAAGTGTTAAAATAATACTTTTCTCTAAACATCTGAAACGAAGGATACTTACTCATATGCATTGACTTATTCAAAACAGTTTTCGTATATACAGACATACAGACATTAGAATAACAGTATGCTATGGTAATGTTAGATGACGCCATTGTACCATGACACCGTTGATGTGGACCAACCTTATCAATTGTACTTAGTCATCTAGTCAGTGTGAAAAACAGCTAGATTGATGATAAGGCCCCGTGAATAAACATAATTCGACTAGGACATCATACTAGCTAAATGATTAAGTAATTATTTCTGACATCATAGTGCTACTTGACGTCCGTTGATCTGCTGTGCCGTGTGTGTATCGTAAACACCTGTTGGAAGGAATTATTGTCAAGCATGAACAACACCGTCGCAAATCACGAGTCTTTAATGATCGAGACAAAAGGCTAGAATTATCAGTTGCAACCGAGAAGAGACACGTCTGAGATCAAATCTAGAGTTAATGAAGCACATAACATATATTTAGCGGGTCAGTTCAGCTTTCTTTAGCTTCCATGGGATATAATGAGCAGAAGATCCACAAAACCGTATACAGCGCTTAGCTTCGGCTGGTGCAGTTGGTTGCTGAATCCTGCGCGACTGGCAACGGGGAAAGTGAGTAACGGTTCCAGTTTTTCATCAGGCCGTGGTAATCGGTTGTCAACAATACACTGGGCAAGTTGGCAGTAATGTCACAATGGTGTGAGCTGTACTTATATGCCATGAATTGAATTATTTTTCTGCTTAAACATGTCATTGACCGGTGACTGTAAATTTTTAGGCCTAGTCATATATATCATCGCGATAATATACTGCCCATCAGCTTCAATTCCAAAAGTGTTTTGAGGAACATTCTAGAAACCTCAGGTGGACGGTGAACATACAACATGCCTAATATAAATATCAGCGTTCTAGACTGCAGGACGCTACCTCAATTTTAATCTTACATAGAATCTCTATCTATAAAAATCAGGATGTGTGTGTGTGTGTGTGTGTGTGTGTGTGTGTGTGTGTGTGTGTGTGTGTGTGTGTGTGTGTGTGTAACGAATGCACGGCCGCAATTTTCGACAGATTTGCACCAACATTTATATGCACAGGCTCCAAGTTGGTGAAAAGTCCAAGACCGACTTTGCATTTCCCAAATCCCATCGATAGTGGAAATAATCGATTATTTCATGCTTTTACGGTAGTCTTCATGTAGTTTGCGGGCATTTTCTAGAGGCCAGAGTGAGAGCCTTTAGCTGGCTGCCACGAATAGGCAGGAAGATTCTATTGGCCATAGTGAGAGCCAACAGCTGACTTAGACGAAAGTTAACTAGCATGCTAGCATACAAAAAATATCGATAGCTGCATTCGTCACAAGTGGGAAAAATTTAAATGTACATGGCTCTTTACTCCAGTTGGTTCATTCGTTTGCATAAACTCAACGTTGATTCTAATTCCGCAGAACCGGGTCGTGTGTGAAAAAGTATTTGTTGTTAACATTCTTTTTTCATTCGGTTTTTCCAGTTACGAGACCTTTTTTGAAGCTGATCGTTTTGTGTTCATTTTGTTTAGTTCTTTTTTCGTAACAGATTTAATGTTTAGTATAGAGCTTAGAAAAATATTCGCAGTGTGAGATAGGCAAGAAGTAAGGCATGTAGCAACATCAGCACGGCAAAGGGCACTCCTTTAAAGGCAAGGAAGGGCAAAAATATTTTAAGTCAAGTGATAGCGATTGCTGTATGAGTCGTACGATTTTTTAATCAAGCACGAGCAACGCCGGGCCATTCTGCTAGTCGATTCTAAAATGTTGCTATTTTCTGCCGGACTAGTATTATTTTTTTTACTTATTGTTATCCAATCAATATATCTCCTTCTTTCGTCTTCTTGCTTCTTTCATCTTCCTATATGTTTATACTCTATAACGTGTTCACAATATCATGCGGCTCGAAGTATGTGGTTTGAAAGGGTGTTTTGGCGACTAGTGTTGTAGTAGTCTGAGTCGGTTTGGTCGCTACACTAATCTCCCCTGCTTTCATCATATTTACATACCAAAATATCTGTCTCTGCATCTTAGGTAAAATCAAATCAACCGTATGTTAAACAGGAAAGTTTTTTTTCTTCGTATCAAACAGTACAACGCATATGTTTTGTATTGGTTGCTTTTAATGTCAACAGCAGGGGAATTTTGACAAAGACCTGTAACTGAATCATTGGAAGGCGTAAGTGAGAGAGATTTCCCCACTATTGCAGTTTCAGTCAATAGTAGGCGAAAACATACGAAAAAAATTAAAAAATAGAGACAGATATAGGGCAAAAGATAGATGAAAGAGCATTCGATAGAAAATATTTATGTTTTTTTCTTATTCCGTTATATTGATATTTGTATGACTTTCACATCAAAGCCTAGAAAGGAAACAAATATTTGAAAAAATATATGAGAGAATGAGAGAATACAGTTAACAAGGGATCGAAATATAGGGGTATGTCAAAATGGTTATGCCTACTTATAAAAACTTGTTAAATTTGTGTAGTGAAAGAGATAATCAGTTACCCCGGAAAAAAGTTCGTGTTTTGCGTGCAACCTGCCGAAGAATAATTACCAAAATGTAGTTAGCAAAAGTCTACTTCAATGACTAGAATCTATACTAATGTTCTCCCCTCCCCTGTATGGTATGACCAATCAGAAAGATCTGTCGATGAACCAAAGCCGTTGTTTTTCGCTTAAAAAGGCAGAAGATTTTCTGAGCCGGTGAGCCGAACATGCGTTTGAGAATCACTGGACAGGAGGCACTTATTCTGTCGTTATGCCTGTGACCAGTTTCAGAGATTTTTGGAGCGATAAGTTTTTCACCTATTATTTTCGAACTTTTTCAGTTTATTATTGTCTTATTTTTGTACATATTTAGTTTTACACTTTTTCGTTTTTATTTGTTTTCCTTTTTGTATTTTACCCCCCCCCCCCCGTTTTGATTTACGTTTTCGTATTTCTTTGGTTTTTCATACTTATTGCTTTTATTCTTTTCTCCACGTTTTGCTTTTTATTTGGTTTCTAATTTCTTGTCGTTTATGCCTGAATATAAAAAAGAAAATTAATATTTATAGAGCAGGCTCTATTTATTTACTTGCTCGGCCGTGTTTATGCAAACATGGCCGAAAATTCTGAGGCACAAACGGTGCAAGCCAAAATAGGCCATCGCCAGAAAAAACGGCCTGGTGTGAAAAGAGGCCGAAAAAAGACTCACATAACGGCCTAAGAGACACTTATGATGCCTATGCTAAATGCAATGAGCTTCTGACGATTTGAGGCCGTAAAAACAAGAATTATTTCCCTGCTGACCACTGATATAGCAACTCGGAAGCTTATCGGGATTAGCAGGGAATCAATGGAGGAAGATCTGAAGGGCCTCCACGTAGGACCAAATATTTTGGCCAGAAGGTCAAATGCTTTATGGGACCTTTTACTGGAAACGGAGGAAGAGGCGAAGTACCCTGACGACAAAATCCGTCCGCTTCCAAGCGGAATATATGGGGACGCGACTAACTAAAATCACCGTCCATGGGGTCCCGGTGGACATCAGTGGCGATCGTCTGGGGGCTTTCTTTGCGCAGTACGGTGCTGTATAAGAAATGAATGCAACAGTGATCAAAGCAGGTATCGCCACGGGGGACTTTGTCTTACAAGTGACATTAAACAGGAAAAGTTTCAGGAGATCCCCAACATCCTGAGATGATGCCTATTATAGTTGAGGGAAGGCGACCATATTGTTGGGCTTGTGGGGATTTGGGACATATGTTCAAGGTGTGTCCCGGGAAAAAAACCCGTATCGCAGCCTCGCCCAGTGCTAGCAGTCGCGGAAAACCAGATGTGGCTGGCTAAGAAACAGATAAGGAATGGAGTGAGGTAGCAAGAAAGGGGCGTAAAGCATCAAGCCCTACCCCTCAACAGGATGCCTCAAAGCAACAAACAACAAACCCAGGAGAGGCTAGAACCTGGAAAGTCGTGTCACTCAACACCAAAAAGCCAGGAACAACAAGCCAAACAAAGAAAGCAGCAGCAGCAACGTGTATTTCAACAGCAGCAGCAGTCGAAACCACACAAAAAGGAGCGCCAGCAAAAAAGAAAGACGAATCAACAGAACCAACCACAGAGGAACAGCGAATTTAGACCGACATGGAGGCAGAGGTAACGCCCCCACCTCGGTCTTCCTCGTTGAAGAGAGGGAGGGAATAGGAAGAGGAGGAGACCCCTACCAAAAAAGAAAAATGAACTGGGCGAAGCAGGCGGGTGAGAAACGACTAATGCAAGATCGTCATCTCTCCCTGCTTCACAAGTAGAAGCGGAAAAAATAAATGTTCGCGCAAGAAGCCTACCAACTTTACCATCTAGGGCTCCCCCCTCCCCTTTTTCACCCCCAAACCATCTACTTCTCCCTCGCCGTCAACTTCAACCCCGTCCCACACTTCCAGGAAAAAGAAGGGGAGAAAATAGTTTGACATGGTGGAGGACATCTGTAAAGTAAACAGAAAAGAGGCAGAGACACTTTTCTACACAAAAAGGTTCTCTTGGGGTCACTTTTTAAAATTGTATCGGTGGACGGGAAATCGGTAGAGGACCCAAGGTAGTTGCCTCGGGCTCCGGGGGTAATCCTTTGCATCAGAGACACGGGAAAGCATCTGAGGGTATGGTCCCATTTACAGGAGACCAAGGATGCTTTTCCCGAAATTCGAATGGCCCAGACGGGCACAGCTGACTTAAAAAAATATTCAGATATTGTGCAGGGAGTGCCCCGGTACGTCTCCATCCCTCTCTTTGCAGTGTCTTGAAATTAACTTACCTCATGGACGTCGGCGGGTTTGTCTCGGATGGACGGATGACGTCGGAGTTGGGCACAGGGAGCTTGGGACAATCTGTCGGGGTCGTTTCAGCTGCAGATTTCTAGCCCGTATATGAGTAGGTTTTTGCACTTACTTTTCTTCCTTTTTTGCAGGCCTAGACGATGTCTATTAAGTTTGAATGTGAATGGCTTGAGGGATCGGGGTAAGGCGGCTCGCCTGCTTCGTGATCTCTTGTCGTTCGGAATGGATGTCGCCGAGATTCAAGAAACTCATTTTGTTTGCAACGTCGATGCTTGTGTGCTGTCTAACGACTTTGTCGTCTATTCATCATATGGGAACCGACAGGCCAGAGGAGTTTCTTTGCTGGTTAGTCGTACTCTTGATGCGAAGGTGGACCTTGTGCGTACCGATGCCGAGGGCCGGTTGACCGTGGCCGATATTGCTGTGAAAACTTGTTCGTTCCGAGTCGTTGCGGATTAAGCGCCCAACGACCAGGAGGAGCGAGTCTCGTTTTTTTTCGGCGGTTGGTGCCGTTCCTGGTGGATTCAACGCGCCTAGTGTTAATTGGGGACTGGAATTCCATCCTGGACCCCAAGTTAGACAGTGGGCGGGGAGCTAGTGGGAGGAAGGTTGATCGTAGCCTGGTTGATCTGATCAACGAGTATGGTCTCGTTGAAAGATACCAGGTCGATCACCCCGGGGGCGGGGAATGTGGACGTGGGCTCGTAATTGGCCTTTTGACCGGGTGGTTTGCTACCTGGACAGAATTTTAGTTAGAGTAGCCGACGTAGACTTGTTAGATTGTCCCACGTACCTATGGATAGGCTATTCGGATCACAAACTCGTTTGTGCCCGGATGGCGTTAGATCGTAGGCCTAGAATGGCTGGGTACTGGAAGTTCAATCTGTCTTCACTGGACAGGCGGGATTTCCAGGAACAACTAACTAACTTAGTGCAGCGGGGGTTAGTGGGGGCGGTTATTTGGAATAAGTGGTAGGTTCGACTAAAGTGTAGGATTAGGTCTTTCACCACGGATTTCAGCAAACGGCTCGCTCTATATAGAGTTGAAAACGTGAAGACACTTAAGGCTAGCCGCTCCTGGGCGGTGGCTGGGGGGATCTCCTAGAGATAGCATTAGCTAGGTAGGCCGTGGAGCGTTCGAATAGCGAGCGCTACATGGGCCAGACAATTAAACATAGGTTAAGCAAGATGTCTTCTGAAGCTGTGAACCTGGGCGCAGATCTGCGTAGGGAAGAGGTCCGTCGAGGTGGCGATCGTTACATTCGTGATGTCGATACCCCGGAGGGACGTACTCTTCGGGCCACTAACGACATGTGCGAGGCGTTTCGGGCATTTCGAGAGCCGCTTTACGAAGGAGCCTGGTAAGGGGAGTTTCGCAGCTATTTGGCTGACTTTCCTCGGCTTTCGTCGACTGAAGCGGCTAGCTGCGAGGGAGAGATCAGGGAGGGCGAAGTTTACGTGGCATTGAAGAATATCGGGAGAGGCAAGTCGCCCGTTCTGGATGGTTTGTCTATTAATTGTACTTGAGGCTGTCGCACATCTTTGTCCCGATTTTGACTGTGGTGTTCAACAACTGGTTCCGGTCGGGGTCCATCCCCAACCGGATTTCCAGGAGTGTTATCATGCTGTTGAAAAAGGGCAAGGGTGTTGGTGGGGATTTAGATGATTATAGGCCCATAACTCTGCTAAACACAGAGTTTAAGATTTTGGCCAAGATCCCGCAGGAGCGTTTGCAATCAGTTGCCGAGTCTCTATTGAATCCTGAGCAGACTTGTTCTGTGACGGGCCTAACAATTCAGAGCAACCTGCATCTGATCCGCACGATCATAGAGGGTGTAAAAAGACGACGATGAGGCCACGCTGATCAATTTAAATCAGTCCAAGGCATTTGATAGAGTTGACCATCACTACCTTGCGGCTGTCCTGCAGGCTGCCTGATTCGAACCCGACTTCTGCCGCTAGATTAGCCTCCTGTATCGCTCCCCCAGTGCTGCTGTACAGGTGAACGGTAAGCTGTCGGGCGCTTTTGCGCTGTCTAGGTCGGTCCGTCAGGGTTGTCCACTTTTGCCTGTACTTTATGCTTTGGCGTTGGAGCCTCTGCTTCGCCGGCTGAGGGACGATGCGTGCAGTCCCGCATTACGTGCAATCGCCGTTCCTGAACGGGCTCAAGCCAAGGTTTCTGCGTACGCCGATGATGTATCTGCTTTCGTGTGGTCCCGCAGCGACATTGAGGCGGTACGAGAAATTGACTTTTGATACAAAAAATATTGAGCCGAACATGAGTTTTTGCTGGTGAGAAGTGAAGGTTGGACGTGTGATCCCATTTTGTCGTTTCTACGTTGCTTGTTGGACTGTTACGACGGGCTATCGTTTGAACTGTGATTTGACTACAAGTGTTGCGGTCGAGACACAGAAGAAATCTATTGCAGACGTTTGTTGCTACTATAAGTTGACAGTATTTTTTTTTCTTTAACACAACAATTTGATCGAGTATAGCTGTCATGAGTCCAGGGTATTTTGCGTACGAGGAAAGTATGTCCACGGGAAGTTCTTGAAAACTACCAATGCTTTTGTTAATGAGAATTTTATAAACACTCAAACCCGTAACGACTGCCATTTATATAAAAGGTTTATTTTCTATTTGACGAGTAATAATGCATTTTCACGGTTCTTTTAAGTGAGGGAGGTGCGTATGGTCATCCTCGTGGATTTAATTTGGATTCTATGAATTGAACATCATTATGATTTGCAAGCAAAAAGAAGAAGAAAACACTTATTTTTTAGACAAAGAAAAGAAAGGTGGAATTGAAAGGTAATAATTAGGAACGTATTTTTTTAATTGACAATCAAGCAACGAAAAGCGAAATTCTTTTGAATGAAGAAAAATTAAGTCGCCGATAAAAGATGAATAGGCCAGAAAGAAACAATAAAAAAGCAGCAAATTACAGACGAAGGAATGGAAAATAGGAAAGGCAAAACGATGAAAGAATCCGAGTGTACGTTAATTATTTTCAAAGATCTCATGCATTACATAATCATCAAACGAAATACACAGATAACTAATTAAAGAAGGAAAAAAAAAACATTATTCTTGAAATCTAGTTCTTGTTCAGATTGATATTTCTTTTCAGGGTTGCTGTTTTAAAAAATATGAACCAATAGAAAGAACATGTTCTAATTCGTCCACAATTTAGATGACATATATTCATAAAATCATTTTACAAATGCTGTTCTAGAACCAAATACATGAAGTCAAAATATCACGTCAACAGATATATGGCAAGAACGACAATGACTGTCCCCTAACAACTCTCTATCAAGGTTAATGTCATATGAGCAAGTAAGCCGCTCGCAAAGACTTTATTTTATATACTGAATGTTTCAATTATGAGCAAGAAGGAATATTCAAGTGACTGCGAAAAAGAACAAATCATTATAACCAGAATTCTTGGATAGAATATTCTACAAATCTCACGATGCTCACTAAGTTATTTTGAATAGTCATCTGCAGTTGAAAAAACATTAAACGCCTATAAACCATGGGTGACTAAGTCTCATTGATGCGTGTAAGTCATTTGGATATTCACGCTAATTACACGGCAACAAGAGATCGATTGTGACAGAATTTGTAGATTGCGTTTTATGAATATGAAGGAAAGTAATTTGTGTCCCAAATACAAGTGACCAAATGATTAAATTATTTCCGTTCAGAATTTTCTGTAAGCACGTCGATTAATTGTTACGTCATGCATATTTAAATAACTTTTTCCATGGGCAAATAATAAAATTTCATACATTGAGAATTGAAAAGATCGCCCGATCATGTCTTTGAAGGAAAAAAATATCAGATAGAAAACTTGACTGTTCCGGCAGAGTAGAGATAAATTTGAAAAAATGAATAAATACTGGAAGTCGCATAAGAAATGAAAATGTTCTAACTTACAGAGTTATCACTCGTTAATGTTTAGCTAGAGACATTCCTGAAGAAACATACTAAGATTTAAAGAATTGAAACAATCTGGAAGAATACGTTGCAAAAGAGCAAGATATAATATTTTGGAGGGTGTGGTTGTACTGATTGTATTCGCAGTCGCTGCAACTAGACGGAAAGAAAACAACTTTTGATTTCTCAACAAAATAATCGTGCCTCAGAGAAAGTTATTTGAATATGAATAGCGTAATAATTAAGCGACGTGCCAAGAAAAAATAAACACGTGTGTATATATATATATTGGCTCCTAATCAAAGTCGAGCACTTTAAATCTTTATTTTTATCAGGAAAATATGGAGAAAATAAATTTCGGAATTTCTCTGAAAAACATTCCTAATACAAACAAAAAGGAATATTTCGTTGCATTAATGCAAAAGACGGAGGAACTCATACGAAGGATGAGATGGAAGGCCTACTTCTTCCTTCAACGGAATGATTTACAAAATAAAAACAAGGAGGTTTACGGTTTTAAAAGCAAGAAAGCAGCACCATTTGTTCATAGTTTGTCGGCTTTTGAAAATGACCTTTTGGATATGATAAACAGCATAAACTTCAGGGAGAAAAAATGCCACTTCCAGAAACACCTAGATAGAATAGTGAAAGAAATAAACACATCTGATAAAATTTTAATAAAGTCAGACAAAACTGGAAACTTTTATAAGGCAACCACAAAAGACTATAACTATTCAATAAGGACTTACATAAGAACTACAAAAAAGCAAATAATAGTAACCTAAATATGGTCCAGAATATCAATAATAGTAGTAAAAAAATCACTGATAAACTGAAGATCAGTGACAGAGTAGGTAAATTATATGAAAAAGAGAGCTACATAACCTTAAAAGACCACAAACCAGATTTCGAGGCAAATCCGACTACAAGGATAATTAATCCTACAAGACCAGATATAGGAAAAATTAGTAAAATGATCCTTGAAAGGATAAATAAACAAATCAAAGATAAAATAGGCCTCAAACTTTGGATAAATACCGAAGACGTGATAAACTGGTTCACCTGTATTAAAGCAAAAAACAACTGTACACTAATGCAGTTCGATATTGAAAATTATTACCCATCAATATCTAAAGAACTGTTCTTGAATGCGTTGGACTTTGCCACCCAGTACACGGATATTACTGAGGATGAAAAGAACATTATATTAAATGCGAAGGAATCGATACTGATTCATAATGGTGAGCAATGGGTAAAAAATTCATATGACCACTTTGACATCACAATGGGATCACTAGACTCAGCTGAGTCTTCTGATCTCATTGGTCTTTTTATTTTATACAACCTAACAGCGCACCGTGATATTGATTCAACTGACATTGGTCTGTACAGGGGCGATGGTCTCATGGTTATTAGGAATTCTACTAACTTCAGAATAGACAAAATTAGAAAGGCATTATATAAAGAATTTAAAAGCATGGGTTTAAAAATTACCGTCAGCACTAAAATTAAAAAAGTTAACTTCCTTGATATAACATTAGATTTAAAGAACAATACATACACACCTTATAAAAAACTCAATACGAATCCTTTATATATACACCCTAAATCAAATCACCCCTCATCTATAATTAAACATATACCTTTATCTATCCGAAAAAGAATTAGTACAAATTCAGCAAATGACAGGATTTTCGACGAACATATTAATTTCTATAATAAAGCTCTAAAAGATAGTGGCTACAAAAACCTAAAACTAACTTATATTAAAAATGAAAACGGTAAGCATAGGAAAAACAGAAGCAGGAAAATAATTTGGTATACACCCCCATACAACCAAATGGTAAAAAACAAATTGGGACAAAAATTCCTTGAATTAATACTCAAGCATTTTCCCGGTGGAAGTAAACTTAGTACTATTTTCAATAGAAATACACTAAAATTAAGTTATAGCTGTACTGATAACCTAAAAAAGTTTATTAAGAAACATAATACTAATATCTTAAATAAACACTTATACCAGAACCAAAAAATTGTAGACAAGGGAAAAATACAAACAACAACTAATGAGGGTGAACAAAAATTATGTAATTGTAGAAACCCTCAAAACTGTCCTTTACAAAATAAATGTTGCATGGAATCAGTAGTATACCAATGTAATATATCTTCTGTTGAAAACCCTGAAAACATAAAAATTTATATAGGTTGCACTAGCCATGAGTTCAAAAAGAGGTTCAACCAACATCAATCCTCGTTTAGGATAAATAAGTATAAAAGTCAAACATCTCTTTCGAAGTACTTTTGGCACCTAAAAGAATCCAATAAAACACGTACAGTGAAATGGAATTTAATAAGAAGGGCTAGATTATGTAGGTCATTAAATGACCCATGTCCTTTATGCATACATGAGAAACTATATATTACTAAGTTTATAAAAAATAAAAATTTACTGAATCAGAGAAATGAAATAGCTATTTTATGTCGTAATTGCCAAAAGTTTTCTTTAAATAATCTTTAAATAACCTATAGTAAAAAAAAAAAAAAAAAAAATTACCTGATTATTATGCATACTCATATTTGATGGGTATAAATAATTTTAAATAATGTAGATAATTATATTACATTTACTTGGTTTATAAAGAAATATAGCCGATTAAATTTAAAAGTTAAATTTGAAAGTAGCATTTTTAAAAATGTTTTAAAATTGAAATTAAATAAAACAGATTCTAACCTAAACATCTTTTAAAATTGTAATTAAATAAAACGTACTCTAACCATAACACCTCTCTCAAAGCAATTCAAACACTGAAAAGAATCCAAGTGAACACCGAAAGTCATATGAAATTAATAAGTTAGAATATAATATTGAACATTAAATGTCCTTTATACATACATATATACATTTATAATACTAAATTTATAAATAAAAGTTTATTGAATTAGTGAAATAATTTAACCACCTTTGCCGTCATTGTCATAAAGTTTACATAAAATAAAATAAAATAATATTTACTTATACTCGATAAAAATAAATAATTTTAAATACTGTAAGTAATCCTAATACATTTACTTGGTTTTTAACTAGGAGTATAGTATATTAAATATTAAAAATAATTTTTTAGAAAGGTGGATAAAACATATTCTAACCTAAACAGTCCCTCAAAATCTTTAAATATACAAATAGAAAAAATACCATAAGAATTTTTGCCGTTAGAAAAAAACCCAAATGACATGAATTTATCGGATGTCAGAATTTGTTAAAAGATACATCCCTACCCATCCCTAAACATAACCCCGCTTTCAAATGTAACTATTAACTGATACAACGAAAATTAAAAATTGAACCCTCTACCACCCCTTGACTATATGAATGGATTTATCGGTAACCTTGGAAACCCTCAAACTATGAATCTTTCCTGTGCCGTTAACAACCGTAAATTTTAAAAAGTAAGTTACTCCAAAATTCGCTTGATGAGGAAATGGAACTAATGTCTTTGGTTTAATAACAAAATTAAATTCGGGGGCTTTAGCTTCCATTTCTGAAACATGGTTATCACTGTGTAGCGGTAAAACCATATTTTAAATCTATTAATTTATAATATTTATGCTCTGTAAATTTAAATTTACATAGAGCACTATAGTGTAAAAATAAAAATATCTATAAGAACACCAGATTTTATATCTTACTGTTCTTTCCTTTTTATATATATATATATATATATATATATATATATATATATATATATATATATATATATATATAAACAGGGATTTGTACCCAAAGAACTGATATAGAGCCTTGAACAAAAGAGTAAAGATGAAGCAAATGAGGAGGGAAAGGTGGAACTCGACTAAAAGACAAATTTTAATTGTATAAATTGTATAATTTCCCTCCTCATTTACTTCATCTGAGTGTCCTTGTATTCATATATACGAGGGTCATTCAATAAATAAGGTGAATTTTTCGATATAAGGACTTCTAATACAGATAGAAGCTTACTCTTTTTTATTTTTTATTTTGTTTTACTTCTTTTTCACATGGATTTAATTTCTTTTGCAGATTAAAAAAAACAAACTTTGAGAGTTTTGGCGATTAACAAAGATGGCCGACCAAGAAGCATGCTCCAGGATTGAACAGCGGTCAGTTATCAAGTTTTTGGTTGCTGAAGGGTGCAAACCACTTGGAATTCATAGGAGAATGGAAACTGTGTATGGTGCCACATGTTGCATCCAAAAAATGTCTACAAGTGGGCTAAATTCTTTAAAAAGGACGGAGAAGTGTTGAGGATAACATTAGAATTCCTTATACCGAAAAATTCACCTTATTTATTGAATGACCCTCCTATTTAATAGTGCCAACGAATATCTTTGGAAAAGTGTTGGCCGAAAGGTTACCTTAGGTATGACGTCTATTCTTTTCAATGCTATATATATATATAATATATATATATATATATATATATATATATATATATATATATATATATATATATATATATATATATAATGTAGATATATATATAAAAGTGAACATAGAAGACAACACTTAGAGACGACAGTCTGTTTCATGCTAGACGCAGTCGTCAGGCCACGAATCGTGACCTGACGACTGCGTCTAGCATGAAACAGACTGTCGCCTCTAAGTGTTGACTTCTATGTTCACTTTTATATTTACACACGCTCTATCTCTGATATTGAGCACTTTACCCCATAAATTTCGTACACCTTAAGACTATATTTCTTCATATATATATATATATTAGAATACCTGGCAACCGATGTAAAAAGGTCTTCCGGATATGAGGAATTGGTTATGAAGTCCGGATATGAGAGGTTATATTTAGAGTAAAATAAAAGACCGGAAATCAGGTTTAATATTTATTTTCAATGTTTCATGGTAAATAAAATAAGCTAAGGGTGAGTGTAATATAACGGAATGGATTTAAATGAAAAACAAATAAATTATGTAATGTTAATGAAAATTCATTAAATTAAATATGCCACGGATGCAAAACAATGTAACGGAGATTTTTTTAATCGCTGTTGCATGATGATTCTTTCTCGGCTATTCTCACATTTCATTTTGATTTCATTCTACAAATCTTTAAACCAAATACACTTTTTAACTCTGTCTGTGTTATTGCATTCGTCATAGCTGAATGCTGGCTTTCTTTGCATAAAACTGACCATCTTGTCAATAACTTTTTCAATTTCATTTCAGGTTTCATCACAATCATGCATCTTGCCGCTATCCTGTGCCAGATGTGTCACATTGTCATCTTTTACTCTTAATCCCACCATCTTTTGCACCAATACAAGCCATTGGGGAGAAATGAGCATAAGCATTTATCCATAGTAAATAGTAATTTCAAATCAGTTACTTAACCAAATAGTTCAAATATACACATCAAAATCATGTCCGGATATGCGGTTTTTCGGATATGCGGGATTCCGGATATGAGGGATTCTACTCTAATTTAATCCTTCCGTTATATAGTCCTAGAATAATAAACAATAACTCATACCACACAAGGACGCATATTTTTGTAAACTCTGCAAAAGCTGGAATATGAATATTGGCCAGCTACAATGCAGATATGATTCGATTTGACTCTTTTAAAGATAAAGCCTGACAGGAGTCAGTAAATATTTGGTCGTTACAGGAAGGTTATAATATTTACAAAATGTTCGCAATTGATCGTATATATAAGTTTTACTAAAAGTCTGGAATTTGTCTCTCAATAGACGTTCAAAACGAAGAGTATCACTGAGAGTGCTATCATTCAATAAGACTGGAGGAAATTTAGTTCTCGTTGTTTATTAATCGCTACTAGATTAGTTTGGCAGGTATTCAGAGTTAAAAGACAGTCCTTTCCTCCATTGTGATATTCGAGCAGGGTCAGTGGCTATATCAGTTTGTTGTCTGTTCTATGCCGAATTAGTTACATGATGTATCACCTTAGACAAAAGTATAATTCTGTTTTTTGTCAGTACATAGTATTAAAAGCGATTAATTTTAACATCATTTCAATAAATCACTTTTGAGTGTATGAAGACAGCTTTCATATTATCATGCATTAGCAGCATGGCCCGGCGTTGCCCGTGCTTGATTCAAAAATCGTACGACTCATACAGAAATCGCTATCACTTGACTTAAAATATTTTTGCCCTTCCTTGCATTTAAACGAGTGCCCTTTATCGTGATGATGTTGCTACATGCCTTACCTCTTGCCTATCTCACACTACGAATTATTTCTAAGCTCTATACTAAACATTAAATCTGTTACGAAAAAAGAACTAAACAAAATGAAAACAAAAGGATCAGTTTTAAAAAAGGACTCGTAACTGGAAAAAACGAATGAAAAAAGAATGTTAACAACAAATACTTTTTCACACCCAACGCAGTTCTGCGGAATCAGAATCAACGTTGAGTTTAAGCAAGTGAATGAGCCAATTGGAGTAAAGAGCCATGCAGATTTAAATTTTTCCCAGTTGTGACGAATGCAGCTTTTTTGCATGCTAGCATGCTAGTTAACATTCGTGTCAGTAAGCTGTTGGCTCTCACGCTGGCCAATAGAATATTCTTGCCTATTCGTGGCAGCCAGCTATAGGCTCTCACTCTAGTCCATAGAAAATGGCCGCAAACTACATGAAAACTACCGTAGAAGCATGAACAAATCGATTATTTCCACTATTGATGGCATTTGGGAAATGCAAATTCGGTCTTCGTCTAACTTGGAGCATGTGCATGTAAATTTTGGTGCAAATCCGTCGAAAATTGCGTCCGTGCATTCGTTACACACACACACACACACACACACACACACACACACACACACACACACACACACACACACACACACACACACATATCTTGCCTTTCATAGATAGTGATTATAAATAAACTGCTGTGACAAATAGCGTACTTTCCAGGTTGATTTCAACAGCGAATGCATAATATTTTGTTATATTTTACGAAATAATTAAAACCTGTTTCAAGAGCAGGAAAATATCTTTGAGTTTTATGGAAAATGCATACTGAGTATAATTAATGGTTGCGTGCAACAAATGTTAAGAGCGGTTGAATTTCAACCCTGTTTGAACATGACAAGATTCCGACTCGGGTTCGAATCCCAGCATGTTCGATTTTTCAAGGAGGTGATTCATTGATAATATTATCATGGGAAGATGATTGCAGTCTACTGCACCGTTAGTAATAACGGGTACCTATGTCAGAGTTTGGCCGGATCCTGGTGAGTGAAATTAGCTAGACGGAACTGTTCTGAAGCAGTCAATGATTATACAAGCATCAAGTCCTATGTCAGTGTGACTTAGTTTACTAACTTTAATGCCGCCACATTATTATGTGCGCTCTCCAAGTAGCAAAGGTCTGTAATCTGCTCATCATAGAGTCAGTATAAACCACAGTTTGGTTCCGATGGTGTTGAAAACGCGTCTTTAATAGAGATTAGCTCGCCGCCATAGCAGACGGTTATAATCGGGAACGAGAAGCCAAACATTACTTATTTATAATGAATGCTCAAACGTGTTCAGGTTAATTGTCAAAGTTTCGGAGTAAATGTTTCCTTTTTAACCGATTCTCGGTCGGTTAAAGAAAATGAGATTGATACCGGGCGAATCAGAATAATATTTGATAATGATCAAAGTATAAAACCCGGGGGATGAATAACATATCCAGATCATCCAAACGATTGAACCTTCGACTTTATATTGCGTGAAAATTTTTAAAATGCCAATTAAGTTCAAGTAAACATTATCTACATGATCATCATTATGATCATCATTATCTTCAATACCAATATAAGGTGTGGTCGTAGGGTCCGTCCGTAGTTGAACAGGTCACCAAAGACCTACTTATGTCGAGCTGACGTGACAAAATCAGAGACTCTGTGCACAATCGCCCAATCCACTGTGACGTCTGACCATTTCTCCGCTGTTTTCCTCTTCATCTTTTATCTAAGGTAGAACCTTATGGGATGTAAGTGGAAATATTGACTCTTATCACTTGCCCATATCATTTTCAATTTCTCTTTTTGAGGGTGCTTAGAAGGTCTTATAATTAAACCAACTATATTTATTTTACTTAAACAAACCGAACATATTATACCAATATAATATTATCACCCATTTTCCAACTAACACTCTCCAAAAACATAGAATTATCAAACTAATTTCTTTGATGATTCGGTCTTCCCATCGTCACGGCGCCATTGTGTAAATCTCTATTTCTTATAATGAAAACAAAACTGTACACTTGAACGTGATTAATACAGAAATGCATCCTTTGAATATTTCTACTTTTACTTGAAAGGGGAACATTTTATCGAACTTGTGTT
Organism: Acanthosepion esculentum; assembly: GCA_964036315.1. NCBI lineage: Eukaryota > Metazoa > Mollusca > Cephalopoda > Sepiida > Sepiidae > Acanthosepion > Acanthosepion esculentum. The sequence goes on along the minus strand of OZ038476.1, from coordinate 144,039,691 downwards.
AGAAAATACATTGAAACTGGCTGGGAAATATTTAATTGAACATTGTAAATGCACCTTTCTCTACATGTTCGTGATTAATGGTTTGAGCAGACGACGTGTTTCTTTTTCAAAAGTGAAATCAAGAAAACCAAAGTTTGGAGGAAATATCATAATTTTTCATTGACACTGTTTTCTTTAAATTTAGAATTCATAATTCTCACCGATTCGGCTTCATATATGTCAATCATACAAGAAATAAACAGGAAGTTCGCGTGTTGAAAGGCTTGTTCTTCTCAACAGAGAATCTTAGAAAAATTAATAAAATTGAATCAAAATGTGTAATAAGATGTGAACAGATTTGATGCTAAATCAAATAGGAATTGGAATATTTTATAGTTTTTGAAAAAAAGGGTAAGGACAGGTCTCAAACAATGCCACAATCTTTTATAATGGGTGGTTTGATTCAATAAAATGTTCATTCCTTTTATTCTTTCCAAATTATACAATGATCTTTTCAGATTTTAATCGTTGTCGTCCTTGGTACATTGATGGTAGGCCATTTTGTCCTTGAGTTGTGTTAATCCGATCACTTGGATGGCAACAGGTCCGATGACTTGCATGGCAACCGGCCTAGGACAAGGATATACTGAATTCCAAACCTATCTTGCCAGGAAAAAACACTTTTCTGCAGTATATATCGTGGTCTTACGATCTTATAGGGCTACAAGTAATATATATATATATATATATATATATATATATATATATATATATATATATATATATATATATATATATAATATGGATAAAATAATTGAAAAAAAATTTGGTGTTTTTTTTACGAAGGTATTTATTTCTGTGTTTTTATATATATTTAATATTTCAGACCACCTCGGTCCTTCCTAAGAAATTAAATGAGATACTGTGTTTGTGTGTTTGTTTACAGCGTTCGTCGTGAGACGTGGACGTCACGTGATGTGGAATGCGACTGTGTTTGAATTTTTAGCGGATAACTAACGATAGTATTTTAGATGTTGTTTAAAAAGGTTTTTAACCATATCTAAATAAATGTTTTAACTATTGAAATATTTATACACATTTAAAATACCCAAGTCTTTGTTTAACCCTAGTTTATATGTGTCTACATAAATTCCCCAAAATCATTTCAGAAAAACACTCTAACATTTTTTCATCCAACCAACATCATATTACACAACCAAATAATGCAAATAATTTCAAAATCCCTCAAAATCATACCACCTGGTAGACCCATAATATCAGGCATTGATACCCTCACAGAACTTATATCTGCGTACATAGACAACATCCTAAAACCTTTACTGCCTGACATACCTAGTTATATTAGAGGAACTACTGACTTTCTCAACAAATTACAAAACATTAACTCAGTCCACCCGGATACAATCCTAGTAACGATGGATGTTTCATCTCTTTACACGAACATTCCACATACTGAAGGAGTTTCAGCTTGCCATGAGTTCCTTAGTAAAAAATTACCCAACAACCAAGTTACAGATATATGTTAATTAATAAATTTCATTCTAACACATAATAATTTTAAATTCAACAACAAACACTATTTACAGATTAGTGGCACAGCAATGGTCACGAAAATGGCACCTAGCTATGCTAATATCTTTATGCACATTCTAGAAAGGAAAATACTAGACAATTCAGAATTTAAACCATTACATTATTTTAGATATATTGATGACATTTTCTTATTATGGACTCATGGATCAGAAAAACTAAAAAAAAGTTTTCACTTTCTGCAACCACTTCCACGATACAATTAAAATTACCATGGAGCATTCATACACATCCGTCCCTTTCTTAGACGTTGTGATAAAATTAAACAAACATAAACTTTCTACCAGCCTATACAACAAACCCACAAACCAGCATAAATTCCTACACTTCAAAAGCTGTCATCCTCTTAAATTAAAAACATCTATCGTATACAGCTCATTTCTAAGAATCAAACGCATATACTCAAACCATCTAAATTTTCTACACAACATTAATTAATTAACAGAACAATTCCTAAAATGTAAATACCCAATAAATATAATAAAAGAAGCACTAAATAAAACTATCCATATAAATCGTAAGACACTTCTCACATAAAAGAAAAGTAAAAGCAACAATCGTATTCCCATGGTTTTTAACCATAATCAATATTCCCACACACTTATTCACAATTTAAAAAATGATTACAAGAACCTCCAATTAAACAAAAATATCAAACACATTTTCGCTAAACCACCCATCAACGCAAAAAACAAACACCTAACTTATCAGCTATCCCCACCTCTACCAAATATCTAAATAATACAAACCAAAGAGGAAATTATAAATGTAATAAAACTCGTTGTCTAATTTGCAAACACATAATAACAGATAGTGAATTTTTCGCACCCAACTCCAAAATCAAAATACATCCACCTCGTCTCAACTGTGATAGCAATAATATAATTTACTACCTATTCTGCACAATATGTCCTAATAGTGGATATATTGGCGAATCTGGAACTAACTTTAGGTTTCGTTTCAATAACCACAAACAAGACATACGTCAAGACAATCCGTATTCCCACTTAGCGGAAAACTTTAATCAATCAGGACACTTATTAGACAATTGCAAATGTATGTTGATAGACTCAGATTTTAGTACAATATACATACGAAGAAGAAAAGAGAAATACTGGATTTTAAAATTAGACACATATAATCTAGGGTTAAACAAAGACTTGGGTATTTTAAATCTGTATAAATATTTCAATAGTTATAAAATTTCTTTAGATATGGTTAAAAAACCTTTTTAAACAACATCTAAAATACTATCGTTAGTTTTCCGTTAAAAATTCAAACACAGTCGCATTCCACATCACGTGACATAAGAAATTAGCAATTATGACATTTCCAGATTCCAGAAATATTTTAAACGAACATCTGAAATCTTAAAGTCTTGCCTTCATATCAATACATTTTTAAGTGATAAAAAACGTAATTTAAAATCCCGCTGTTATATTTAAAATACGTTTGCTTCCAGCCCATCTTTCCTTATATTTACAAGACACACTTCCTTATATTTACGTTACGCTTGCTTTTCTTTTCCAATTCATTTCTTTATACATTTACGATATACTTGCTTTCTTCTTTTCTCTTCACCCTTCTTCTTTTCCTTCTTTTTCCTTCTCCTTACCCACCTCCTTTCTATTACACTCAACGTCATGCATTTGACCGTCCTGCCTTTGTTTATTTACTTATTTTTAAAAAAATGATAATGTAGCGTTCTTTGTGTGTGTGTGTGTGTGTGTGTGTGTGTGTGTGTGTGCGTCTGTATATGTGTGTGTGTGTGTGTGTGTGTGTGTGTGTGTGTGTGTGTGCGTCTGTATATGTGTGTGTATGTGTTTAAATAATGCGTTGGATGATCAGTTGATAGAATTAGCCTGACGAGAGCGTGAATTCGCAACCAAGGTCGCGTATTCTATATGACGTCCTAATTTGTAAAGTTTAATGCTCTACATGTTATTTTTACCTTTATTTTTTTCACACGCGTATTGAGCACTTTTTACACTACTTTTTCCTCGTTTGATTCAACTCCGTCTTTACATACTCGCTGACAGCGTGTACTGTGTTACAACATAACACTTACAATTTAGAATCCATATCTTGCCATATCAGATGAATTGAATCCAATGTGACATACAAACTTCACCTATTGCAGAATCAAATTTGTTTTTCCACTTGACTGGTCGTAGATAAGAACTACAGAAAAAACTAATCTATCCTGATCGTAATTATAATGTGCAATAGACCAAGTCCGGAAATCCTCGTTTCTTTGTTTTTTTTTATCCATATCCCGGCGGGGTTTATTCATGCATTCCCAAGAGACATTAATACGGTTTAAGTTCCAACTGCCTAAGAGAAGCAACACGGACTTAATTCATAGATTTAGGATTCTATGATGTTAACCGATTTTGAAACCAGTTCTATTTTTTTTTTCGTATGCAGACTTAAAATAGAAATTAAATAAAATTCAACAGATTATGTTTTTGTTTCTATTAAAATAATATTTACAGGCTATCCAAAAGAAATGTATTCACCTTTTAACTTCGTAGTGAGGTTTAATATTTATAAAGATGCATTTAATTTCATTTAATATTTAATTTAAACTTTTAATTTTTGCACGTTAAAAGACATTAATAATACATGATTTTAACCATTAATCTTTGTTGCAAGTCAACGAATGTTACATTTATTGCCATTTAAAGAGTGAACGATTTTTTTTCTGCATACCGCGTGTATATTTTAGAGTTTATTCTACAGAGTGTCCCTAAAGTGTGGACACATAGAAATGTAATTAACTATATTTTTTTAATTCCTCAGATTAAACATGGTTTTGTCGATAGAAGAAATAATTGATTCTTTTCTCGGGCCTGCTAAAGGAGCAGGTGTACTCAATGAAAATCACAGATGCAACACATTTGATTGAATGCATAAAGAGTGAATGTGATGAAATTGACGGCAATGTGGAGTTATTGCATCGAGTTCACGTGAATATGATCATCAACGTTTGCATTACAAATTATAGAAATCATAGTGAAGATGTTATTTAAATAAAGTGTTGTTGAATATTTACTTTCTTGAAAATATGCACTTTTGCCTAGGGTGTACAGAGTTTATGGATACCATGTATAATATAACATTGTGAAAAGTCTATTTTAGTTCTGTTCAAGGCAAACGAATTTTAGAAGATATTTCTGACTTAATCTCAGAAGTTATTGATATTTACTTTTATCCTAGTCTGGCACAATGGCTAACACTCTTATAACTATCAAACTCCGGGTATCACTAAATGCTCGTGAAAATGATTAACTATTGCTACTACATTCTCCCGACGTTCTTTGCTCCTTTCTTTTGCAAGTTTAATTTAAATAATTCTTTGCACACCCCATAAAAAATTCAATAGATACTCAAGGAAAGATCATATTAAAAATCATTGAAAAATCAGGCTAAAATAAGAAACAAGAGTGAATAGGAGACTCTGGAAATACAAAATAACCCCCCCCCCCGAAAAAAAAGAAACAAGTCGATCATTCACTTCATAATGGAGAACCTAATAAACAGATATTTCACCGACATTTACCAAATCAAAAGGCTTACATTTTAAAGTCATGATTTAAAAAAAATATGTCGTATATCTTCGCGACCTTGGCCTTCATGACTCCCGGTGACTTCCCGTACTTTATATCTCTAAGTAATACTTGTCCTCTTGGTATCCTTCTCAAAACGTGTTCGGCTGTTCAGTTACGCAGGTATGTTATGATGTTAGCCTCTACAAATCTTGCTTTCAGTATATCCTACGAATGCCATTCTCCAAGCTGCCTGTACACATGCAGTGTGTCCCAGGGATTATATCTGCCTTCCTTTTATTTTCGATTCAATTAAAAACTTCCTCATTGTTCAAATGCTCCGTCCATGATATTCTCATCAGCATTCTGTAGAGAAAATTCTGTTCCGCATCGGAAGACTGGTATTACATTTGTGGTTTAACTCTGCTTTTTATTTCTAATGAAATATCCATATTTTTTAATACATTTTTTACATTTTGTATGGCTTCTCTTACTTTCCTAATAAAACATCACTTTTTGTGCCACATTTTTCGGGGTTTCTTATATTTTTTCCAAAGTAGATAAATGTCTACAAATTTCCTTATATTGTTATCTTCAATTAAACATTCTTATTGATCCGTACGTCTTGATAACTATCATAATTCGATCAATTGTTGATTAGTCCTTTCTTTTCTCTTTCCTTTCTAATTTCTCAAGGAATTATTTCAAAAGTCTGTGTACGAACGACACAGTGTCATCTGAGTATCTTGATTTACAACAGCAAAGTCAAATGAGGTAATTTTGAAGGTTATTCTACGCCAATTTAAAAAAATCCCATGAATCTTCTAGCCAAAAAGAAAATCAATATTAAATCTTGGGTTTCGAACCCAAACTGAGACCACGGTCTGAAAAACGAATCTGCCACAAGTCACAAAAGACAATTATCTATGCCATAACATAAACTTAATTTTAATCTTCTTCATTCAAGTGCATCTAACTCGAGGGGACATAAAGTATAATCAAGGGCCGAAGTTGAGCTTATATCCATAGAGGCATAATTCTAAGAAGAGTTCTAGAATTTGCATTTAGAATAATAAACGAATATTAATCAACTGTATTCGCCTTTCAGTTCCCCAAAGAAATCTGTAAATTGGATACGACAAATGATATACGCAGGGCAAAAGCATGGTGTATTCTCTTAACTATTCTTAACTTGTTATTTTCTCAGTACGAAATTCAATTATATGTAAGGTACATTAGTTATCATGGAATTTTTCTATTTGCTATTTCTTGTTATATTGTGTGCTGTAAGATTTAAGGCTTATTCACTGTAATTTTCTGAGCAGGAACTGGGGAGGTGATAAGCAAGAAACGCTGACTCGACTAAAAGAAGATCTTATCTTCAGAAAATAATGTAATAACACCGATTCTTCCGGATAAGAAATTGCACAGTAAAATAGTTCTTCTTCAGGGTTTAGCGTTAACCATGATGAGTCAGTCAGGTCGCTAATTTGATTTGTTTAAGCTAGAAGTATAACTGGGTTCTCAATAGAATTCTGTGTTTTGTGGGCATTATATGAATTGGATTCATTATGGGAAATACGATACGTGCCTTATTAGAAAACAGCAGCAATTGCTTATTTAAATAGACAGGAATTGAATTCCTCTCATGGAGATGTGTACATAACCTGTGCCCCTGTGTCAATACCATGCACAATAGGATTTCGCCTGCAAATGCATTGTTTTGTCTCACCCTAAAGACCGTCCAGGGTATGAGGATAAACTACATCCATTGTCTCACCCTAAAGACTGTCCAGCGTATGACGATAAACTACATCCAGGTCCTGGGTAAGACGATAAAAGATGTCCAACAGCTAAGCCTCTGATGAGGAGGTTTTGAGGAGCGTCGAACCACCTCTTAAATGCTGGTGTTCCCAGGTCCACCCTGACCCGAGGAGGTAGTACATATTAGGGTCCAAGCTATGGGCAAATAGTTAATTTTCTTTTGTAACTTGTGGCAGATTCGTTTTTCAGGCCGTGGTCTCAGTTTGGGTTCGAAACCCAAGATTTAATATTGATTTTTTTTTTTTGGCTAGAAAAGTCATGGTATTTTTTAAATTGGCGTAGAATAACCTTCATAAATTCCCTCATTTGATTGTGGTCAAAATACTATGAAAGTGTAGAAATATATTTTAATACCAGAAATACTTTTAAAAGAAATATTGCCAGCAATACATTTTTGAAGAAAAAATATTAGTAAAAATTGATTTGAAGGAAAAAAAATATTACCAGCAACAAATGTTTTGTTGGCATTAAGGATGATATGCCGTAAAACAAACGAAACGAAACTAAACTCACCCTAAAGACTTCTACATGTTCCAGAACAAGAGAGATGTACCGTAAAAAATAAACAGTTGTTGTACTGTATTAAAAGAAGTGAAATAATACAGAACACATGCCAAACAGAATGTGTGTCTGTCAGCAAAACAAATGTTTGTTCTACGTATTAAGGTCATCATAGTCACAGAAATACAACTATCTGGATAAAGGGCGACATAGATATCTCAAGCTTGACAGGATTATCGAAAGGCAAAGGATTAAGACACGAAAAGTATAAGAAACAAAGGAATAGGGCTGAAATGCTATGTAATATCTAATCCCCTATCTGACAGCGAAGGCTGGACAATTTTTTCTCTCAGAACAAGAATTACTCGAAAACGACAGCTATGTGGTCCAACTGAATTCTAAATAAAAAAAACAAGGAGATACAATGTGTAAAAAAGCACATCAGAAAAAACGAAACTACTAAGAAATTAACACTTACAAAAATACTGAGAGATGCCCGGTCCAGGGGAACAGCTGCTCGAGGCAGTACCTGACTCATTGTACTTGAGCGGGGAATTAGGTAGTAATGTTGTCCAACCGACAGTTCCGGGAGCAAGGCAATCTTTGGCCCTAGTCAGGGTTTACACGCACGAGTTCCCCGCATTAAATCCGACCTTTTGTCACATCACGTCGCCGGGAGGAGTCAGTTATATACCTACATATAAATAAAATTTATTTATTGTTTGATTGATTTGGTTTTTATTATTATCAACAATTTGTGGGTTAGTTAATAGCGTAATTTGTTTATCAATTCTAAAAATATATTTTTTGCAAGGGAAAGTTGCATTGGTATTTTTGGATATAAGAATGATTTTCCAGATACAAGTCATACTATTTAGCCCTCAGCTTGGGAGAGAGATGGTAGAGATTCATACTCTTCCCAATGATATTTGCGTGTTAGCGAATGTAACAAACTCGACTTGAATACGAACTCGAATTCTGCTTCTTTCCATTACTCCACGTACATGCGATGACCAATGATTACTTCCCCTTTTCTTGTGGCTTCTCCCCTTGAGGCGGTCTGTGAGAATCGTGAATAGACTAGGCCAATCCCGATTCCTGCTGCCATATCCTCGGGTTATCGTAGGTCGCGAAGGTTACCACCATCACGAACCCGACAGGGCCTTCAGCTAACCAATTCTGCTCACGTCGCCCGCAGACCATCGTTGCTGGATTTGCTGAAGACTGGTAGATAGCGAATTTAAAGAAGCCCGTCCTCTTGGCCAAAAGTGCCTCCCGGCTCATAGAGGATTGAAAGAGGCGAGAACTGCCAAATCTGAAATAGAAGGAAATTGTTAAAATTCCTGCGACAGATAAGAAAATAGAGGCTATAGAATGTAATATTAAGACAGATGAAGTTAAGACAAACAGTGAAAGGCAGAGGTTAGCCTAATTAACGATGACTGTTAGAGGGTAAATATTAATTTAGAATAGCACAGAATATAAAAGCTGTGGAGAGCATGGTAACTCATGTCCTGAAGAAATTGGCTCACAGAATAAGTAGTATTTCAAAATTTATACTCATCAGGTCCTTGGTTGATAAATTCAAATCCTTGATTATAAGAGGTGCGGCTCTAATATTCATACGCTGACCAAGATACTGTTATGGAATGTCTCTTGGTTAGGTTCATTTTTCAAAATCGTCCCCCTGGCAGAACCATTATTTCTTCCATCGATTTTGCACAGTCTTGATCTCATTAGCCAAGAAACTTTCATACTGTATCTGTCTATATTTCTGATATGAGGTATTATGTACACTATTTACATTATTCTCACATCCATTATTATGACATCCACTGCCTTAACTGGGTATTGAACTCACACTCTTTGGGTCCTCTCACTGGATCTAACTAACGCCTTTAACCACTGTGCCAAAATATTTCGAAAGGGATACTATTTACATTAGTCGGATTACTGTCCTCAAGGACACATGGCACAGTGGATAAAGGCTTTAGTTAGATCCAGTGACAGGACCCAAAGAATGTGAGTTCAATACCTGCTGAAGGCGGTGGAGAACTTGGAGAGGGGAATTAACAGGAGATAACTAATAACTGACATCCATTAGACATGGCACGTATAACTACCCCAGCGAGCGTAAAAAAGGTTTCACTTCGACATTCCAACCACCTGAAGCAGGTCAGAGCGTAAAACAGCCGAAACGTTCTGATAAATATGGCAACAAAGATGAGCAGGAATTGTCCGAACAATGTAAATACTGTGCATAATGTCTCATCTCAGAAATATAGACAAAAATACTTACTCGTATAAACAACTCGTATTTTTAAAATTTTATTTACTTATTTTTTTAAAAATAACATTAACTTATAAATCTTATTTTTATATGCCAAAAAATAAAGGGTTCAGTTCGGTATTACAACCACCTGATGAAGACCGGAGCGTATAACGGCCGAAACGTTGTGATAAAGCTTGCATACTGTTAGTCAAATAGAACATCAGCAGCAGATATGATATTATTATCACAGTGATCTCAGGAAAGAGTATTTTCATAGCGGACGATGGACAGATGGGACCAAGTCGAAGCCGTTAAGCACTATACCTCATACACATCCAAGCATACAGGTCCTGGTATTCTCAGATTTACTGAGCAGAAAGGAAAAATGAATTAACGTATCAACTTAGGAGTAAAGACTACCTTTGGCTACGTTGCTTTAGTCTACGTGAAGTGACTCATTGGAACGTCAAACACTTGTCCGCTGCTCCAGCTAGAATCTCAGAGAATTTGTTGCCGTGAAGATGCGTTGTTTTGCGTAAAGAACAAAACAAAATAGCAGGAAACAAAGCAAGATGCACAGACGCAAATAATTAACATTAAGCTCACTGAATAGCATCAAATGAGACGTAAACATTCCCACCTTACGAATGCAAAGGTCGCACAGTACACAATATCACTGAGTAGCATTAGATAAAACATAGATATTCCCACTAAATTATAAAAAAAAAATTTTGAATACAATGGTCACACAATACTCAAGCTTACTCAACGGCATCAGATGAAACATAAACATTCCCACCATTCGAATTATCATATAAAAGTTTGAATGCAATGGTCACGCAGTACTCAATCTCATTGAGTAGCATCATATAACACATAGATACTCCAACTATTCTGAGGATTGTATAATACTTTGAATGCAATGGTCACGTAATACTCAATCTTACTCAAATGCGTCAGATGAAACATATACATCCCTACCATTCGAATTGTCATATAAAACTTGAAATGCACTGGTCACACAATATTGTAAATCACTGAGAAGCATCAAATTAAATATAGATATTCCCACTATTCAGAGGATTATATAAAACTTTGAATGCTATGGTCACACAATAGTCATGCTTACTCAACAGCATCCGATGAAACATAGACATTTATATTCTTATTATCATATAAAACTTTGAATGCAATAGTCACACATTACTCAAACTCACTCAATAACATCTTATTCCGGACTGTGCAAGATTACCTTGCAGTATTATTTACTCTGGTTGTTTTCTAACTTCAATTTTAGCTTCGTGACCGTTTGAAAATGTCTTGCTTCTTTTGACGTGGAACATATAAATTAACTGAGATTTTAAAAACATTCTAGATATCAAGAGACAAATTATAACCAAATAACTGGAAGCGAAACGATAGTTTTACAAAGTTAGCAATGTTTCTCTTTTTAATAGTCCCGAGAAAATATTAAATCGCCATGGCGTATGCAGAACGCAGTATATTATCCATAAAGCTGTCCGATCGGATGCAACTTTTTCTCTATGATAATTATGGGTTAGTATCAAGGAGTAAATTATTTGTTGGTGTTTTTTTTGCAGGTGAGATATTTGAATTTCTGGTCATTAAATTCAATGTTTTGACCGCACGTAGTAATTTAGCAACTCTAATGAAGTCAACCACAATTGATGATCAAGAAAGAAAATAAGAAAATAATTAATTGAATATATTAAGAGGCATTTGAACAAGCGTGGATGTAGACGTACGCACACTCCAAGGCTGATTAATTAGCCTTTTAGGTCATAGAATGATGTGTAGAAGAGACAAATTGCTGAAGTCACTTGCCTGAGCACAAAAGCACACAACACTGTCTACTGAAAAAAATAGCCAATAGGCTAACACATAAATATATGACGTATATGAAGGGATATGGTTCAATCCGGCAACAGGCGAGACTTTGCATCTACTCGTGTAAACCGATGGGAGATTCCATCATCATCATCATCATCATCATCATTATTATTATTATCATCATCATCATCATCATTATTATTATTATTATTATTATTATTATTATTATTATTATTATCATTATCATTATTATAATAATAATAATTATAATATATATATATATATATATATATATATATATATATATATATATATATATATATAAGCACTGTGGAATATTGACGGCAAATTCATCTATTAGGGACAATAAAAGTAGTCAATGCAAACCATGCGCGTTGTTCTATAGAATACTAAAAATATAGGTTCTCTTGGTGAAAAGACGGCTAATTTGTCTTTCACTAAGAAATAGAAGGATTGCAATTTTAATATATTGGTCTGTAATGTCAACAAACACTCGTTGACACTTTTGTGATGTCAACGAATACTTGCCACTTTCGTAATGCTCGTTCTAGTAGAGATTTGTAATCGCAGATACAACTATAGTAACGCCGGTGAACAATTCTGGTGTCAGACGCCTTCGAATAACACTCGCACAAAATAGTAGCTTGCTCGATAATACTTGCTCGAATAGTAACCACCGAATAGTAACCACCGAATAGTAACCACCGAATAGTAATTCGTATAGTGATCAGTATAGTGAATAATTTAGAGATAGAGGATTGTGTAGAAAGAGTGATTCGTAGCGTAATAGAGGATAGAATAGAAATGGGGATCTGTGTTCAAACTCCAGTGTTACTCACAAGGTTTGGATCAACTTGTATGGTTTTCAAGCCATTTTCAAAGGTGCCGCATGCTGGGATTGCTTCCTCCAGACCGATTACATCAAGAAGTCACCTTCCTGACAAATCGACTATGGTGAGATTCGAAACTGGGTCTCATGGTGAGAAAGCGAACGTTCTAATCACTCGGCCACATTGCGTACCTACTTACGCTGCCAGTAACGCTTCCTCCGCTGCTAAGTAATAACTTCTACTGACACGTTTCATTCAACAATTCTCTATTCACTGAGCACAGCAATCACCCAACGTTGTCGTTCATATTTGTTGAATTTAGTCGCAAAGCTGTACTTAGTAAACTAACGTCTAGCGACTGCAGCGAATTTCATTCTTGTTCAAGATATCATCTACCTCAAGAGGTGTTTCTAAAACCTACTGATATATAAGGTTTGCCTGCCTCCTTCGAGCCCCAAATATATCACCTGTGTTTCTCACGTTCCCGATATGAACTGAATCGATAAAATCGGTATGTATATTCAGAATAGATCACCTATAGTGATCTATTCTGAATATACATACCGATTTTATATATGTTGAAGACCGGTTACGCAGCCTTGATTCAACTTCAAATTCAATGAAACGGTATCATAGTGCTGTGTATTCGCGAACAGATATCCTACACTGGCGTCAGTAAGTCGTCAGTGATGACGTCATTAAATGAGTTTTGGGTAATTTGTGACTATTTCATTCATAAAAATTGCTTTTTTGTTTTCCTTTGCACAGTTGTTTGTTTGTTTCTTTCTTTCTTTGTTTGTTTCTTTCTGTCTGTCTTTCTTTCTTTTACCTACCATCTGTCTGCCTTGAGCACGATTTTTTCTATCCACGACACCCTAAGTCTAAGTTGAACGCAACGAGACGGCTCATGACCGATCCAGAAAGGAGAGTCCACAGATTTTTTCGAAAAGTAAAAATAATTCATCAGGTACCAAGATTTATTTCAAAAGTATAAGCTCATACTATCCAAATGAAACTATTTTAGCGTTAATATAACTTTAACCCCGTATAAACTAACGTTGTTTTCACACTATCGAAATAAAACGTCTATCATCCTTAGACTTATATCCGGGTAGAAGACACTAAAATGGTAAATCTACAGGTAAATATGTCTTCAATACACCTAACAAAATTTCGAATATAATTGTAGTAATTCTACTGCAGGTTAAAAAGCAAAGAAATATTATTAACGTGTAACTGCTTCTTAAATTTGAATGATTTCAACTGAGGTATTTGACGTCTTGAAAAAATGGATTTTTTAGGTATAAAATATCACAAATTGATTTGTTAAATATAACTTTTCATTATAGATCTGCAATAATGAAATTAATAAAGGAAATCTATTTCAATTTTCTAAGAAATAAAATTACAATCTTTGCCACCAATTGCATTATTGAACTCCCGCTTCACAAAAGCAAGACACCTTAAAAATAGAAGTGAATCATTTACTTAGAATCAGTCGTTGTCTTTCATTATCAAAGGTAATTACTAAGTTATACATTGGTCAGGGCATTTTTTCCTTCTATGTGCCGTGTCGACTCAGGATGTGAGCGTTACAGGCTCTCCACAACTTCCAGTATTTTATAACTTTTAGCTTCTTCTTTTTCTTTTTTTTTTGGCAAACTCTTCCACTCCTCAGTTCTACCAACCCTTCAAACAGCTAGTCATCTAGATAATCCGTTACATTCCTACGTCACCTTACTTTGAATAGGTCTCGTGAGTGTCGTATTCTCGAAGACTTCCTTCCTCGTTATGTGCCCATGTAATTCAATTGCCTCACTCTGATTTTGAGTATAAGTGTGTTTTTGGTTTCTATTTTCCTTAAAACTTTCTCGTTATTCACATGTTCAGTCTATGGCAATCTCAACATCCTTCTGTAGAACCCCTTTACTATGTGTCTTACGACCACATCACGTTGATATACCGGTTTTCGCACGATAACAGAAGTTAAGCAAACTTTATCCTGGTCAGTATCTAGATGGGTTATCGGGGGGGGGGGTACTAGATGCTGTAAGCTTGGATGTACGATTGGGTGTAATGGTTAGCGGCTCGAAATTCTTAATCCGGGAGCCGAGTTCAAATTCCGTTTCGGTTCGTCATATTCACTTATGTGCAAATAAACTTAGAAAACATATGAATCCGATTCTTCTCCTCCCAGCTATGGGTTAATTAGTAAAACTTTAGAAATATCCATTAATTGCAAAAAAAATTTTGCTTACGTTCCTCTTCACGTTATCTTTTACACGTTCCATTTTCATGGTAAGACACATTATGTTTAATAAGATTTCCGATACCTAGTCCTGTAGATAGTAAATTTACTGGTTAAAAAAAATATTAGAGATATTACTCAAAAGCGCCATCTCAATACATATAGCGTTAATAAGAAGAAGAAAAAATAATATTGGATTAACAAAAATCATTAATTACTTTATTTAATTTAAGGGTGCAAAAATAAAGTATCAGATACATATGTCAGGAATTATCAGAGATGTGCATTTATTAAATAGGCAGTTTACGTAGACATTGGGGTAATGGTTTCTTGTGGCTTAATGCTAAAGCACATCTGAACTGGTTTTTTTTTCAAATTAAAAAGGGAATACATATCGAATTCCACTCGAGCGACGCTATAATAATATTTTTATTGGTTTCCCCACTATATTATCGTTGTGGAATTTCCGGTTTTTATTGAAGGAATATTGCTGACGTTACTATTTCCTGGATTCGAACTGTTGCCTTGACCCGTCAACATTTTCGGCGGCATTTCTATGTGACTCATCCTGGTGGCTGGAGGGATAATGATATCACGACTCCCTCCGATGATCAACACACAACCCTTCTGGAAATTTTAGCAGGTTAAGGATAAAATCCTCACCAGCCAATCGTTCTCGTTAAATCTATCGTCATGAGGACGCCTATTTAAGGAGTTCAGAAAGTGGAGGTCGAATATTACTTCTTTCTCTACGAAATGTTGCTTCCCACCTAAATTTCTGGCTAGACGGGACGGGTGAACAACTCCGGATTCAAACTCAACTAATTACCAGTGTTTCCAGAGATAAAATATTTACAGGCGCATCCAGTAACTAAATCTTAGTAACGAAGAAACATTCACCCAAATAAAAGAGCGATACAGGAAAGCCTCTTTCGAAATGAAGTAGTGTTCCTTTTACTGGCCATTTGTTTTAAATCCTTGGAACCTTTCGTATATTTCTCTTTTTATGTAAATTAATAATATCACGTACTAATGCATTTTCTTACATGTATTCGGGAACTTACCATTTTTGACATCTTTGAAAATCGGTTTCTACCATTCAAGGATAAATTTGTTTATGTTGTCTTATTTCTTATGGAAAGACAAGGTTTTGATTTCTTTACTGTGCATGATTGGAATCGATTTTTCATTATTTCAGCCATCTTGTTACTGGCCTAACATGTTCCGTACATAATGCACTGACATTGTGTATGCCCAGGATAACCTGTAAAAAGATTATTTTAATAAATAAATATGGTTCTCCACCCGTTTGTTTCGAACTTGTCTGCAGCTATTGTTGTTACTACACCCCTTCTTTTCCAATAAGACGTTTTCTTCAATTCGAAACCGAACTCTCGGTGGGTAGATGAACTTCACAGTTTAAAAGCAGTGATCCTCATTTAAATCCAATAAATTGAACGTTTACCACAATTTTAAAACGTGTATAATGCAAATATATAGGAAGATTACAATGGAAATTAAAAAAGAAATTCGATTGCCTTTTTAATCTCCATTGTAATTTTGCTATACGTACCAAATGCACCATTATTAATTCATATGTATATTGTAAGCATTACACACGTTTTGAATTAAAAAAGGATATATATATATATATATATATATATATATATATATATATATATATGCAGAAATATAGTCTTAAAGTGTGCTATATTTATGGGATAAAGTGCTCAATATCAGAGATAGAGCGTGTGTAAATATAAAAGTGGACATGGAAGTCAGCACTTAGAGGCGACAGTCTGTTTCATGCTAGGGCAATCGTCAGGCGACTACTGACGATATATATATATATATATATATATATATATATATATATATATATATATATATATATATGTGTGTGTGTATGTATATACACATATATATACGTACACACACACACACACACATATATATATATATATATATATATATATATATATATATATATATACATTAATGTGTGTGTCTGCGTTTGTGCGTGTATATATGTGTCTTGCTGTATGTGTCTCTGTGACACTCTGACAATGCGTTTAATTTTAATTTTACTACAATATAGGCTGGCAGCGTAATTAATTTTAGTTAAATGCCATCGAATCTATTCTCTTTTAGAAAGGTTCCTCAAGATATCAAGAAATGAAATGCGCAGGTATAAACGAAATCATGTCTTTCCCAAAGTCGTCGGCTGAAGGAAACACGTGAACATTAGCCGCTGATTGATCTTGCCGATTCTGTTTTCCATTTCGCACACACCTTTCTTCCGTCGGGACGATATCCATGCACCAACATAGACGACAATAAAAGCATTGTATTTATCGAATAAATGACAGGCCTAGGTTGGATTTCCAGTTATACGAAATTCATTGTTCCAGACAGTTTTCTGGCGTCTCAGAATCTCAAAATAACGAAGCTTCTGTTGTAATAATTTCATCAGCTTCCATTTCTGAAACACTTACAGCAGTACGGATCTATTTCATTTGTTTTTCGTCGCCAACAAAACAATGAAGTACCTAACATTTATACATACTTATTATTGAGGCTATATTGACTGATATTCTTCGTGGGCTTTTACACAGTCATATGCATTTGTTAGATATTAAATCACACACCAAAATCTTCTGGCGCGAAGTTACATTTTGATGACCCACCATTCAGGTGTGCACATTTTTCATATAATTCAAAGTAAATAATTTACTATGTCTTTTTGATTTTCGTTGATAACGCTGGAGGGCTTAAAGGAAATTTTTCTTAACTTGAGTAAAAAATCACAAAATATCGTCTACAGCATAAAACTTCGAGGATGATTAAATCACACATGGGCTGCCTTATATTAAAAAGAGTTATTTTTATGAAGTTTCCACTCACAGCACACATAAGAATAATTTAAGGTAGAATATATGGATGTAAGAGGAGCAAAGAAGTTCAGATTATGGGTTGAAGTAGGATAGATAGTGATTGACTGAAGAATTAAAGAGGTCTATATTGTAGTATCCTCTCGGGAGTGTGTTCCACAAAGAGAGTGAAGATATTCGAATGGAAGTCCCTTCTTGGAAATGAAACACAAAAGCAATGAGGATTGTTGTTTCTTGTGTACATGAAATCGCCAGTCTTAGCTGTAAATGCCTGAACTCGTGGGACTTAGGAATGGATCTGATCAGGACATGTGCAAGAGGTTTGCGAGGTTTCGTCAGTGGAAAAATGTTTTAGTTAATCGCCTAGGAGTTTTTGTGATCTGTTAAGGCTGTTAAGTAAAGATTGAGCAGCGCCAGGCCATATATGGCAGCAATAATCCATTTTTGGTCTGCTCTGAAACTTGTAACGATAGAGCTGGTGGAGTCAGGGATTTTCGAGAGCGATTTGAGGGAACGGAAATTTTTCTTAAGCGGTGGATCGTATGTGGGTTCTACTTGAGGACTGAGGGGATCTTGATCTCAGAAGACACTCAAGGAAAGGAATCTAATTGGGACTGCATTCTGACCGCTGAGAATTTAGGGTCACATAAATTATCGCGAAACATTACTGAACTGTATTTTAACTATTTAATCTTGCAACTAAACTACAAGTGAGTTTTCCCTCTATTAGGTTGTTTGATCTAGCTCAGATTAGAGATCAACTGCCAGAAATGGTCATCTAAATTTTTAGAAGCGTGCGCATACACTCGGATACAATCTCTATAGATAATTTATATAGATATTGTATAGATATAACGGAGGAGGCACGGTGGAGTAATGGATAACGGCTCAGATTGAGGAATCGGTAGAGCCGAGTTCGAATTCCAGTGCTAATAACTTTGGGAAATATATGAATACTCTTCTTCTCCCCCAGCTCTTAGATCGTTAATACAAAACAGAAAAATGTGTCGGTTTGACACCGCTTATTCATATAACCTTTACAGCTCATTATTCAATTATCACTATAATTTCGTTGAGTTTTTTTTTTATTTCTAGTAACGTTAATTCATATTTCGGATAAATTGTATATTGCACCAAAACAAAATTTTGGCTCAATTAATTTCTAGGGAAATGTTAAGAAACTTTGAAAGAGTTTTCTCAAATGAGATAGACCGCATGTGGAAGAAATTACGATATGAAGCGGATTACAGTCACTTGAAATTTGTGATCTAGTCAATTTTATTCTCCCAATATGTCACTATTTTTTCATTGTCGTTCATCCAATAGAAGATCCAAATCAAGGCAGAGGTTTATTGAATGAGGGTGTTGAAAATAGATAAATGTTTACCGAAAACATAAGATTCAAGTGGTTTCAAGATTTTATCGATCGGGAAAGCATCCTTTCGGGATCTTGTTCCGCAAATTAGTAGTTGTAAGAAAGAGATTGTACGAATGGAGCGTCCTATTAAACAATGAAATACGATGTGAATGAGGATGATTCCCCCCTGTATACGCGCCATGGCGCGTCCTACATGTAAAGCAATGATTTGGTTGAACGAATGAGAGATTTAAAACATGTTACATATAAAAAATGCGATAGGATAGCGTCAGTCTTGCGACGTTTCGCCTGTTAGAAAGATGCTTTAGAGCGAAGAATAATTCATCACACACCAGGCCACATACATGCCTTTGAACACTGTTAAAGCTTCAAGGGGAGGATTTAATATCTTCAGCCAACGAATGAACCAACCTCACACATAAGCATTGCACACTAATATACCGATTTGATAGATATTAATTACCACCAAAACAGAGACGTGATGATCAGAATATACAAATAATAATAAAAATTCATTATTTTTAATTTGACATATTCTTATATTTATGGTTTAAAAAATTACATCATAAAAAAACCTTGCCCCTATGCCTTTCTTTAGTGGTCCATCGTATCTGTTCTGTATCGTGTTGTTCTGAATTCATTTCACTAAAATTAACATTCATTTCGAAGTCAGCGTAGATCCAAATGAAAGAGATTTCTAATTGGCTATGATTTAATAGCACAAATTTCAGAAAACAATCAACATATGAAATATCAAGCAAGCATTTATTGATTCAGTGTTGTATCGATCTGAATTACATTTAAAAGAATTTTCTGTAAATGACTTAATTATATGCCATGATACTTGCAACTGATATTCGATAGCTTCGTTCGATTGATAACTAAGAAAGATTTATCTTTTTTAAATATTCTATCTTTAACTTCGTAAATTTGAAATCAAATACATAGCAAAAGGATTTGTTTTTGTCACTAGAATCGAAAGAATTTGAGCCTGTGAAAGGAACAGAAATATTTGAAATTTATACCATCTTTTCTTTTAACCATTTCGCACAAGCAAGTTTGCGTCGCGCTTTTCGCCAAAAAAATGAACAGAGATGATAATACGGTTTAGCGAATGTGATAATTTATTTTCCTAAATTATGCATTTTCATAACTAAATTTTAATGTATCGCATAGCAAGTGTTTTTTTATATGCACAATAAATATAAAATATCTGTCATCAGAAGAGACGTTATCCTGAAGTGTTTATGAAATACACATTGTGCGTATATATATATATATATATATATATATATATATATATATATATATATATATATATATATATATATATATATATACAGGGTGTCCATAAAGTTCGTGTTGACATTAAAAAATATAACTATTTTTATTTGCGATAGAAATAATCTGTAAAAATGTTATAAAGATTAATGTACCAAGTTAAAATAGCTAATGTGATTTCAGGCATTTAGAACCTTAAAAATATAGATTTACTTCGTTCTGATCCTTTTTACAAATTATTTCTATCGCAAATACAAGTAAAATTATAATTTTTTAAAGTGTACATGAACATTATGGACACCCAGCATATATATATATATATATATATATATATGTATGTATATGTATATATATATATGTCTGTGTGTGTGTGTGTGAGTGTGTGTGATGGACTCTCCCATCAAGTACGACGTATGAGGTTCCGACGACCAAGAACTAATCATCTGCATGCCTATGACAGTCATGACTTTTGAGACCGGCTCAATAATTGCACGAAGCCCACAAACAGTACAGGAGAATGTATTGTAACAAAGTACAGCAGGAACATTGTCTTATTTTGCTTTCGTGTTTCACGTATTCGAATGATGCTTATTTCTTGATGGTATATTTTTGATGGTGCACTTTTGATGGTGCATTACTCCTGAATGGCAGCTGAATCATACTCTGGTGTCTTCATAGCTACCTCTTCAAAGATCTTGAATGGAATGTTGACGCAAGAAATAGCTGAGCCAAGGTCTACCAATATTTCTATGACCACTACGGAATTCAATGTAAAAAGAACTTTTGGCTAGCGATCATCACTCATCCTTGCCACATGGCCAGCGCCACGTAGTTATGATTGCATTATGAAGATGTCGATTGTACCAATCTTGCAGTTCTCAAAAAGGTCAGCATTTGACACTCGATCATCCAAACTTAGTCCACAGATTGTACGGAGACTACCTTTATGGAAGACATCTAATCGATTAATGTGCCATCTATAAGGTGCTATACAAAATAGTTGACAAAGCGACAGCTTTATACACTTAGATTTCAGTGCTAAGATTTATCGCCCTTTAGTCTCACTACCTATGACGCAACGAACCAAAGGAAGCACTGCCTTTGTAATATGATTATCATTCTCGTCATCAAGTGATTCAATTGAATTCACCATGCTCCAGAGGTATTTGAAAGAATTCCTCATACTTGAGATTCTTTCTATCAATATTGAATTGAAGATAAAATGTAGATCAGATATAGACAGAAATCCGGGAAGATGATAAAATAAAATGAATTACAAGTAGGAAACTTATCTCAATCTAATATGTTTCACTTTTATTAAAGTTTCGGAAGACATCGAGATAGAAATGAAAGAAGCAATGACACAGAGTGCTACATCATATATATATATGTATATATATATATATATATATATATATATATATATATATATATATATATATATATATATATATATATATATATATATAAAGTGAACACTGAAGTCAACAGTCAGAGCCGCCAGACTGTTTCAAGCTGGACGCAATCGTCGAACCACGAATGTTGGATTTTTCCTCGGCTATTTATATATGTGGGTCATTGGTGCATTGTGTATAATCTATTCTGGCGGTTATTTTTGTGGGAGTATCTTGTTTATTTATTTATTTATTTGTTTTGGTTAATTGTTTTTTTCATTTTGTATTATTTATTCTTTTCGGTTTTTGATGTTTTATTAACGTAGTAAAAAATTGGGGGGGGGATTTTCTTAGGTCGCTTATTTAATAGTTTGTTTCGTTCTGGGAAGATAATTAAAGCTATTTATTCGCCCAATGTTGAGCTTGCTTGCCGGAGTCTATGCTGTTATTTTGGCGGGTGGAGAGTTTTTAATTTACTTATATGGATTGATTATTTTTACTTGTTTTTGATTATTTATGCTTATTTTTATTATCACAATGGAGAAAGAGAGTAACAACACACTCCCTTTCCTGGATGTTCTAATATCTCGAAGAGAGCATGGGTTCAAGACATCCGTATACCGTAAACGGACATTCACCGGACAGTACCTCAATTTCAACTTCCACCATCCATACAGTGTAAAGAAAGGGATCGTCCGCTGCTTGCAACACCGAGCAAAAGTCATAATTGGCGACCCAGGGACATTAGATAAAGAATTGGTCAGTATAAGCAGTACCCTACAACGTAACAACTTACCCTGGGTACATGGAAGCAGCCCCCCAAAACTGGGATATGCGGGTACAAGAGGAGGAAGAGGAGGACACTCCGAAAACAGTCTGCTTGCCATACGTGAAGGGGTTATCAGAGAAAATACAAAGGATCTGCGGTCCATATAACATCAGGACAACCTTCAAAAGCTTGACGACACTTTGCAGATATCTCTCCCGAGTAAAACCCCCCGTAGAGGAGAACGTGACTAAAGACTGTGTGTAAGCTATCCCGTGCAGCTGCGGAAAGAAATATAAAGGAGAGACAGCCTGCCCCCTTAAGGTGAGGCTTCAAGAACACCAGAAAGCTGTAACACGAGGGGAAGTGGAAAAACCAGGGGTGGCTGACCATATATGGAGAGAGAATGGAGATCACCGCCCTCTGTGGATCAGGTTGAGATAATAGACAAGGAACACCATTGGAAAATTCGTAAACTTAAGGAATCAGCACATATGCTATGCAACAAAAATCTCCTGAGCCAAACAAGCATAGAAATTAATACAATATTGGAATCAGTAATAAGAAGTGCCAGTGAAAAGCGATAATAACAAAAAAGTTGCAATATGAGCTCTGATAAAAACATAATGATAGGAGCAAAAAATCGCAATATGAGCACTTGTAAAAATGTTTGCTGAAGACATTAGATTTATAATACCCATAAATTCATACTCAGATATCCTCAAGGATACATGGCACAGTTCGATAAAGGCGTTTGTTATATCCAGTGACAGGACCCAAAAAGTGTGCGTTCAATATCTGGTTAAGGCAGTGGATAACTTTCAGAGGGAAAATAGCAGGAGATAACTGATAACTGACATCCATTAAACATGGCACGTGGAACCAGAACAGTCTACCCCAGTGAGCGAAATAAAGGGTTCAGTTCGGCATTCCAACCACCTGAAGAAGGCCGGAGCGTACAACAGCCGAAACGTTGTTATTTTTATTAGTTCGAACGGTTATTTAGGCGGGGGCGATTTGTTCATTTGTTTATTTGTTTATTTATTTGGATTAATTTATATTAGTTTTATTTTATTTTTATTTACTTTTTTATTTTTTATATTTTTATTTATTCTATTTAGTTTTCGATTTTTGAGTAACTTAGTAATGTTTTTTTTTTATCGATATATTGCAGCTATAGATATTTTACGTCCAATTTTTGTATTGGTTGTTGTAGTCTATTCTGACGGTTATTTTGGTGGGATTAGTTTGCTAATTTGGTTATTATTATTTACTTAATTTATTTATTTGGATTGGTTGTTTTTAGTGTTTTTTATGTATTTTTTTATTTTTTTTTATTTTTTCTATGTCGTCTATTCTAACAGTAGTGGTTTGTTAATTTGTTTATTATTTGTTTGGGTTAATTTATTTTACTTGTTTTTTATATTATTTTGTCTATTTGTATTTATTCATTTCAGTTTTCGATTTTTAAGTAATCTGTTTTTATATTTATATTTACATACACTCTCCCTCTCTCTCTGATATTGAGCACTTTATCCCATAAATATAGCACACCTTAAAACCATATTTCTTCATTCATATATATATATATATATATATATATATATATATATATATATATATATATGTGTGTGTGTGTGTGTGTGTGTGTGTGTGTGTGTGTGTGTGTGTACTGTGTATTTTTCTTCCTTTAATAGTTACACGTAGCATCAATGGGGATGATTTCAAATATTGAGATCTCTATATAATTGAATTTAGCTAACAAACTTTTCCCTACCTTACAGACAGCAAATGATTCCTTATAATGACTGAGACGGTCAAATATACTGGAACAAAAACAGTTCCCTTTGATCTCAGATCTCACCCAGGAAAGCGATAATTCCAGGAGGACGCCAAGGGATACTGAGAATGAAAGAAAATGTCACTTTACTGAGGATAAAGTATAATAAATGAACATATTTATGAAGGAGAGAAGATGGCGGCTGACGTTGCTTTTTAAATTTCTAAGCATCGTGGGTGTTAAGAAAACTGCGAAGGCGGTTCATACAGCAAGAAGTGTGAGGGAATAAATTATTTGAATAGAAGATACGGTTGCATCTATCGATTTCAAGAGTAAAATAAGGAAAATTACTTGCCAGTTTAGTACTAGGCTTATATTCATTAGATCAAGTTGCCTGGGGGGAAAGAACAATGAAAAGAATTACCATGAAAATATTTATAGAAATGTCACAATGAAGCCCTGTCTCGCTGGTGTATTATGAGCAAATTTTAAGATTGGTAGAACTGCTTGCCTTGCAAATCAATCTTTCATGATCATCCTTTTTGAAGGTTAACATAAACATATCAGGTTCCAAGCTCGTATCGTCGGTCGATTGGTTCGATCGGTGTGTCCAGTTCACGCGGATTGACGGTAAGTTGTACATAAATTTATCTCGAAGTTTCTTTGAATGTCACATATTGTCTACAGACACCAATGACACCAACAAATCCAACCAAGATAAACGCATATATTTTTTTAAATATTTTTATGGTAAACTCAATTTTAGAATCCCATGCACTACTTTCTTATACCTTTCATCTAATTAGACATTGCTTAAGAGGTGCGTGTGATCTAGTTTGATTTGGTTTGTTTTGTTTAATGGCATATCAATCTGAATGGGTAATTTAATGCCGACAATTTTTTTCCTGGTAATATTTTTTTCAAAGATCTATTTCTGGTAAGATTTTCTTCCTCAAAAATGCATAGCTGGCAATATTATTTACAAACATATATTGCTGGTAATATTTTTTTTTTCTTCAAAAATTTAGTTCTGGTAATAATTTTTTACATAGTATTTCTGGTATTAAAACCTATTTTTACATTTTCATAATGCTTTTTACCTCGATTTTAGGGTTAACTATTTGTCCATAGATGGGACCCTAACAGGTGCTTCCACCCCGGTTCATGGTGGACCTGGGAACACCAGCAATTAAGAGGTGGTTTCACGCTCCTCAAAGCCTCCTGATCAGTGGCCTTGCTGTTGGACGTAGTTTATCGTCCTACCCTGGATGCGTATGTAGTTTATCGTCATACCCAGGACGAGGATGTAGTTTATCGTCATACCCAAGATGTGCTTGTGATCTAGAATGCAATTTCAGTTTTAGGCAAAACCCAGGCATCTGAATATCTATTTTAAAAGTTGGGGGGCCTTCAGTATTAGCAATATTGATGAACTCGATCGGTTTTCATACGATTTCTTCCCATCCGGTTTAAAAACGTAATTAGTGAAACTGAGGGAAATTTGATAGCAGCATACTCTACAAGACGAACTACCTAATATTGGGTATTTGATCCTAAATGCTTATCCTAAAACTATGCCTTTAAGAAAACTAGTTTTCATAGCAAACGACAGAAGATAGTGAAGGAAAGCGTGAAGAAAGTAGTAAACATCAAAGTAAAAGAAAACAGAATGCACTTTTTGTTAGAAAAAGGAAGAGCCTAAAGAGTGAACTGCAAATTGAGGGTAATAAATTCAAACCATTGAGGAAATTTAAATATTTAGGATATGTTTGATCATAGGACGGAAAGAGCGACACTGAGATCCAAAGGCGTATTGGGATGGCCAAAGAAGCCTTCCAAAAGCTAAGCAGAGTACTAAGAAATAGGATGCTTTCATCAGAAACAAAGAAAAATGTACTAAACTACTATGTGATATCTGTCCATCTGCATGCCAGTGAGTGTTGGACGATTTCCTCAAAGCTGAAAAGGAGATTTGCAGCAAAAGAAATATGATTCTACAGAAGGGTGTTAGGGATACCGTGGACCGATTCTGTGTGTAACGATGAAGTTTTGAAGAAAATGGAAACAAACTTATACTTGACATGAAGAACAGACAGTGATGAGGAAGTAGGGTTTGGAAAATCTGTTACTCACGGGACAGATGTAGAGCGAGATGGACACAATGCATAACATACTTAATGTGCGTGAGGAAATGGATGGCGGGACAGGGCTTAGGAAACATTTCAGAAAGAATAAGTTTATTAAGAGCTACAATGGACATGACGTGGTGGGAAGCCATGATCGCTTTCGTCTAGAGGAGAAACGATACATACAGAAAAATTTACTGATTGTTTGAAAGGAGGTATGCGTGCCAGCTTACCGAGTCGCATAAATAAACATCATTCGGATTCTACTGAATTAAAGTAGAAATAAAAAACACATTGAGCTCTCTGGATTCTATCCTCATTGGGTCTTCCCATACGGATTACCTAGTTTTTCGTAAACTAAATATAAATATATATATATTTGTCATCCACAGACAGACTGTTTCGCAGCTCATCAGCGTGGCTAGACGTCCGGTTGCCTCTAGCTAGGATCGAAACCCGACTGAACTTCTCCCACTAAGCCGTCAGCGTACGGTACGGGATGAGGGTGAATTTTAGCGTGTTTATTTTTAGACTCAAATAAACACACAGTGACGGAGAGTGACTCAATTCTGTCGTGTAGTCTTTGCTTAAATAGTCACTGTTTTATAAATTCACACCTCAAACCAGACGGCTCAACCGAAATTATATGTACCGAGTGATTGAAAAGTTACCCCCCATCTTAAAATACATATGATTTATTTATTAACTATCACTTTTACAAAATATAAATATGCGAAGAAGGCGTTCAGCATGTGGTCTTATTTAACATTCGATAAACCAGCTTCCCGAGGCACGCAGCACTGAATTCGCGAGGAACTCTTATGTTATGGAAGACAAACCTTCTTCTATTCGATCTTCAAGTTCTTCCAAAGTCTTCGTTTGGAATATTAGACTTGCTCCTTTAATGAACCCTAAAGAAAAAAAACACAAGGTTTTCAGTCAGGACATAAAATAGGGTGTTACTTTTCAATCGCCCTATATATATATATATATATATATATATATATATATATATATATATATATATATCTTTTTGGTCTTGGTAAAGCCATGAAACCATATATATATATATATATATATATATATATATATATATATATATATATATATATATATTATGCAGTGTTAGAGTAAAGCATGCACATACCCACTAAAAAAATGTATATCTTGTTACAACGTTACAACGTTAAAAAATCTTTTATCAGGTGTGATATCACGATGCTACCCTTAATGTTGAAAAGTGAGGTACGGTTTTGTAGTGGGTATGGGTATGTTCTAATGTAACACTGTAAAATAAATAAGTATTTATTCCTCTACTTTTATATTGAGCCCTGTTTTAAATTAATGTATTGAACGCTGAAATCTTACTGTTCGTTCTTTTACATATATATATATATATATATATATATATATATATATATATGTATATATATATATATATATATATATATATATATATATATATATATATGTATATATATATATATATATATATATATATATATAGTGAGGGAACTAGAGGTAATTGATGTGGTTCTCGTCATGTAAGCCATCAAATCCACTTTGGCCGTTTTCAATGATGCCTTGCTATTGTTGGGCACTGGTGGAACTTACCCTTTTTTTTCATTTTAATCTTCTGTCCGTAGAAATTATAAAACTTAATCTTGCTGTTGGTAAATGGAAAACATTGAGCCATCTCAACATTTCAGACCAATGTGTTAGATCCGGTTCACCACTTGTAAAAGGATTAGATTTTGTCAAGGAATGACAAAAACCAGTTCCTCGACGTGTGAATAAGCATATGTCTAAAAATAAAACTAATGGATTCCTTTCCCGGTGGGCATTGATCTCTTATATATTTGATGTCCTCCTATTTTATTTCAGTAAAGGGAACTGAAAACGCAAAACATTTGCCAAGCATAATGTAGAAAAAACATCGAAAAAGAAAATCCTACAGAAAATAATTCTATAGCGCAAATGACAAAATCGTGTAAAGCCTCAGTATCGAAGTCATCACTTCATTCGAAAGTCAGCAAATCTCATCTATTCTTCGAACTAAAGAAAATGAAATCTGACAGCTGTTATTGGATTTGTTCCCAGAGTGTTAGCTGGAATAGTTTCTACCCTCTGAAACTTGTCCAAAAATTTTAGAAGACATCATAATCTGCCCAGGCAATGTCTTCCAAAATAGGGTGAGTTAACATTATTTTTGTAATATCTCAGAAAAATTTATCTCCATTTTACGAAATCCTGAAATACAACAATCTTAAAAAGCATTTTACGTTTTGTCGCTTACGTAAATCTGAGAAAGTAGGGGCTTACGGGAAATTCGCTTTGGTTACTATTATTTTCAAACTTACCTATCACAGGTCTAGAGTAGTTGAATCAAATAGGGCTATAAAATGTCGAAATCTATTAATTGATATACGCGGCATGCGTCTTAATAACCACAGTGAGACATGCATTATAAGTTATTTATTGTGTTTAGCCTACACTGGCACAAGGCTACAATAAAAATGTAAATATGAGAATCGGATTCACTCACAGTTAATTCAAAGAAAAAGCTTGTTAATCATAGCAATTATTGTTTCATAATTATTGCTATTACGGTTATTTTCTTTTGATTTTTTCTATAATAGTTTACGATGCTGTAGTAATTAATTCAATATTACAATTGGATATATCATTTAAGTTGTTTTTGTTTTACTGATGTTACAAAATCAATCAATGTAGCGGGTTAAAGTTGTATGAGCGTGAGAAATGAAATTTATGGGTTATCCCCAGATTTGAAGTTGTCAAGACTACTGTGATCGAGACAACAATTAACATGTGCTCCAAAACAACAGCTCTTGAAAAGATGATGTCTGAGTAGAAGTTACTACTTACTAATGGAATATGAAGGAAATGAGGATGATTCATCACTGTGTAAGTGGCATGGTGGGACCTTGTAGCCAAAGTCCGGTTTGGTGGAACCAGGGAATGTGGCTTTTCAGAACACATGTCATGGAAATAGCCATAGAATGACGAGAAGCTTACAACGTATTCACCGTAGGAAATATTTTTTCAGGTGGAAAAATAACTTACATTTGTGATTTTGTTGTTAATATTATGTCTGTTTTTATCGAATGTTATTATCTCTTCATCCGAACGATTTTTCGTTTTCACACGCAGATCTCTTATAATGATCGTTCTCAATAGACATCTGAAGCGATGGGATACTAGGTTTCATTCCGTTTATATTACTGTGAGATATTACGTGCGATTGTATAGAACTCAACGTCCCAGTGATAACTGGGATAACAGTGGCCTGGAAGTCCCACCTTCTGGCAACCCCAAAGTCAGTGCAGCTTTTGAATTTTCCAATTGCATCGACCTTAATATTACGGTAACCACGAACAACCACATTGATGACAAAAATGTTCTTTCCTTTTCTTTCAACAGTGACGATATCTGCCTTGTTGGCCTCAATGATACGGGCATTTTGGATCACCGTCTCTGGTTTGTGGCTGTAACATTTCTGTCAAACTTCAACAATGCAGATGGGATGTCAATTTATCATGGCGGCGCTTGTATATTTATTTTCTGCGCAAGCATTTATAAGGTTTAATGATGTGGGTGACATTCTGAACCTACCTGAATTCACTTGCTAGTAGACCCTTTTTCGAAAATTATTATTCAAACTTGGTCTTGGATGGCTATCAGTAGACATGCAGTCTCACATTTTAATTCGACTTTTGTTAGCCAATCTCGGTATCCCTCTGAAACTCTCCATAAAATGAAATTGCTATCCTTGCTTTAAAGTTTCCTTTCAGTATCCTCTTTATGTCTTCTTCTCTGTTCACAATGGTTTCTTTTAAAAGGTTTTTGGATTTTGACTCGTAATTTAGGACATTCCTTTCACTGTTTACCAGGTACCATTCCAAAAAAAACGAACTTTCACTCACTACACACTAATAAATGCAATTCCTTAAATTACATATTTTCATGGAGTATCATCTTTTCACTCAATTTTGGTGCTGAGCAACATTCTTAATAAGCAGTGCTCTCGCGCCTTCTCTCCAGAGGTTGTAATCGCTTCTTTGTCCACCTAACAAAAACCTCAATATACCTTACAAAAGAAAGGACACAGGTAGTAACGGTATTTAAAAGATTATGTGAATTAAACCTGAACTTCGAAAGAAGCCGTAAACATTTCAAGTATATCTCCGAAGTCAGATCTTTCATCCTCTTCCAAAAATTACATCCAACTCAACAGTACCAGCATAGTTTCTTCTTGATCAATGATCGTTTCTCCTGTTGTTAATTCAAACCCTGTACGATCGATTTCTTTTCCTCACTTTACCCTCAAGACAACGCGCTTTGATATCCCAAAACCTATGATAGCTCCTGTGCATTAAATATTCAAAGTTTGCTGCAATCTGAATGATTCTAAATACCATTCTTAGAAAAGTGTTTGAGTTCATCCATATAAAAGGACATGGCTGATGGCATTCTTCAGCTTGTTCTTATTCAAGATTAACCCCATGTTTACTTATGCTAAAATCACTGATAATAGGATCCGAGCAAACACGAGATGGAATCGTCCTGATATATTCCTCTTCGTATAAAATCAGAACCAACGGACTGATTTCAAGCGTATAACTTAGTCTTCCAGGAAACCCTACCGGTTTGCATGGATCTAATGACATTTTCGTTACACCGATTGTCTGTAAGAACTTCAGCAACCACGAATTGGATTCCATATTCTAAGCCTTCTTGAAATTTATCTAAATAATTCACATATTTGTTCTCATTCATTTCCAGTTTCACAACACAACTTTCCCAATGGCATGTTGGTCTTTAGTGGCTAGAGATATTTCCGGCACCTTTTCTTTTACCGAACAGATCCATTTGCAACGCATTTATTTAATACTTTTCCAATTCTGTCATATATTTCGGGAAAGATCTTCAGCCCGAATCCCCGAATCTCACCCTTCCCGAGAGCTTTACAGGTTGGCATAATCCTTATACAATGATCAACAACCTTTGTCGTAATATTAATATCGAATTTTATTATTATTATTATTATTATCATTATTATTATTATTATTGTAGATTGAAGAAGACATTTAAAAGATAAAGTCAACAGTTGTTCATTATTTGTGAACTTCAACAAATTCAAAGAAATGTACTTATGAACACAAAATGTATGTGCTACATAATAATTTAACCAATGCATTACCCGTCCTGGGTATGACAATTAAATACATCCGCGTCTTGGGTAAGACGATAAACTACGTACAACCACAATGCCTCTGATCTGAAGGTTTTGAGGAGGGTGGAATCACGTCTTAAGTGATGGTGTCCCCAGGTCCACGCTGACTCAAGGTGGTAGCATCTGTTAGGGTCCCAGTTTTGGGAAAATTGTTAACCCCCACACTGGGATCAAAACATAATGAAAGTGGGAAAAATAGGTTTTAAGTAATAGCTTTTTGAAGAAAAAAATGTTACCAGCAATACATTTTTGAAGAAAACAATATTGCGAGAAAATGCATTTTTGAAAAAAGATATTACCAGCGAAACATTTTTGAAAAACACATATTAGCAGCAATACGTTTTTGGAAAAAAATATCACCAGCAATAAAATAAGAAACAAACTTTGGGCATTAAACAACCAATTGAGATTGGTATGCCGTAAAAAAAAAAACCCAAACCAAACCAAAGCAAACCAAACCAAATTAATACATTACTGATAAACGGACATTATTCCTATAGAGGAGCCCATATCTTAAGCATTACTTCAAGGATACTGTCATGTACACAGGTTTTTGGGGACCAGTTTATAGATAATAGCAGAAATCATGGACGAAGTTATATGCATATCACTCAATGAAGACCCAGTTCTAAATGGAAAGCCAGACAATGATAATCGGGCTAAGTCAAGATTAAAGTTTCAAGTGAATTTATAGCAGATGATATCACCCTAAACTGAGTAATGAATAGGAAAAGAAACCTCTTCTTATTTTATAAACTATCACAGAATCCGCAATAGTCACGGCAGGCAAAGTTGTTAGAGGCTATATGGTGCCACATTCTATCAGCAAACACAAATTTAGCACCCTCGAAGATACATTTACATTCATTACATTAAGACACAAATAGATGTATGTTCTTATCGGAACTATCACTCATGGATAGTCGGAAGAAGTGATACCTATGGGATATAGTTTTATGATATGATATTCGGTTATGATTATGATATTCTGCTTAATCTGTAGATATTAAAATTTCTAATTCAGTGAAGAGAAGACTTACTCTTATCTAACACACTATTACAAATCCGCTATTAGCGACTGAATAGGTGATTGTGAAGCAGAGAGAAGTTTGTTGTTTCTCCTTGTGTTTCCGAAGAACCCACAAAAGCATCGATGTAGGCTTTAACGCAAAAAGAATCTCTCTGGAACAAATAACAAGAGGAAGGTTAAGAATATCAATCCAAGTGGCATCTCTTATAATTCCCGAAATGAACCCCAAAGAGTAAGCTGGTAATAGAAACAAGTCTTGTGAATATGATGTTCTTTTCCAGTAATTGACTTAAAAGAAATGCCAACAGATACTACAGATTGATCTGATTTGTCAAGAGCACAGAGTTGCGGTATGCAACAACAGCTAGAAAAGGAGGTAAGAAACAATTCAAGTAAAGAAGAATGTTGGTCAGCTTTATTAGGGCAATGAGTAAGAAAATCTACCATTTGACTTAGAGACTGAGCAACCCAGCAAAATCACATTATCTGATTCTATTTTCCCCGAAAGCCTATTGAGTCAGATTCAGAAAAAGACCAATATCTATTTGAACCAGGTCCTATGGTACTGTACTTATATGATTAATCATATCCGAATACAAAATTTAAGTAAAAAACAGTTTTGTTTATGTACCAGGGTAGATTGGGTACTGCTTTAGCGTAGTAACCAGTCTAGAAAAAATATAAATTAAAAGCTGTCAGGCAACAGATAAGTCATTCCACTATTTTCCCAAAATTATAAAGGAAAGTCAGAAATTACGAAGGTGGGAAGAAACATTCACATGCTGACAAGGAAAAGTTGATGCTAGAACTGTGAAACCTTGCATGTATTAATTTCAATTGTTATTATTAATAACTGCATTGTGTATTTCTAGGTAAATTGACATGTCACAGTTCAAAGAAGACTTCAAAAAGTAACTCGCAGCGACTTCTCTTGAGAATGGACGAAAATGACTTCGTTGTGTTATCAAGTACCTGCAGGAATATTATTTTAGCTCCCAATTTTATTCAAGCTGACATGGTTGCTTCATTAGAAGATGAAGCTTCTGCCTTATCATCAGTGCAAAAGTGGTCAACTGAATCTAAGTGTGGAAAAACAGAGTTTTGAAGATGACTCCAGATCTGGACGTCTTGCAACTGTTAATACCAAGGAGAATATTGATCCTGTTCCCGACAGATATGATTGACGATTGACTATAAATCAAATAACCGATATTATTTTCATATCCCCTGAGAGATTTGTAAATAATATTCTGCGAACTGAATTGGCATAACAAAGAGTTCTGCTTGGTGCGTGCTACATCTGACACCTGATCAAAAGCACACCAAACTGATTACATCATGAGGAAAGTTGGCATTCCTTGAAGCAGATCCAGCTGATTACCCTGAATATTGCCTATCCCAGGATGAGTGTTGGGTTCATCATGTTGAGCTAGAGAGATTCCATCCAGTAGGAACATCTTTCCTCATATGTGGAGAAGGTGATGGCATCAGTGTTTTTGAATGCTAAAGATATAGAGTTTATTGACTATCTTCGAAGAGAGTACAATACTAACGTACTGAGGCAGTTTTAAAAGGTTATCAAAACCAAAAATCCAGGAAAACTTAAGAAATCGGTTTTGTTTTATCATGACAATAGTCCAGTCATATCCTTAGTTGCAATGGCTGCTGTGCATGATTGTGGCATGAACTGATTGATCGCCCTCCCTGTTCTCTTCATTTGACGATCATCAGTTCCCCATAAAAAAAAAATACATATGGCGGGAAACCAGTACCGCCATGATGATGACGTCATATCTACAGTTGATGACTTTTTTCGCCAGAAGGATGAACAGTCTACTTTGCGTAGTCAGATGTAACTTTATTTGAAAAGAAACAATTAATAATTGAAATTAATGCATGCAAGATTTCACAGTTCTTGCATCGCCATTCCGTAGTCAGTCTATGAACATTTCAGCTTAGCCTCATAAAGCGAAAACTTTGTTTTGGAGACCCATTTCGCCTATGCCGTATATTGAGATATCTAATCAAAAGAAACTTATTAATTGGTAGAAATCACTCTGAGTAAAAAATCACACAACGCGTTAGAAAATAGCAAATATTAATAACTAATGAAAACATAAAACATGTCAAATAAGAATGGTGTATTCCAACTGATTTTTCTCGAATTCTAATAAATACGACTAAAGTTAGTTTTCCATTTTTTAGAAGATTTACATCATCCCGAGGGACAATCTAGTTTGTCGATACTAAAACTTTAATATATGTTTAGTTTGATATTCATTAAAAGTGTCTGGAAAGTTCAAATAAATATGCATATATTCAGATTTACAAAAATGATCATATCAAGGAGACGTATGCCTAAGTTTATGAGTTCAACCAATCCCAGTTTCTCTGATATTATGTAGAGTAGACAAACACAATGTTAAAAGTATTCTTAGGTGCTTCATAGAAGACGAAAATGTTTAGTTTCCTACCCCACTGAACTTATAAAACAAAGACGTTTCTTAATTTAACTATTCTCCTAAAAGCTCAAACAGTAAGCAGTCATTATTATAATTGGTTGAAGAGTTTATTTTACTTTTATGATAATAGAATAAGTGTTAAAAATGTGTTATCTTTGAAACTTGCGAAAAAATGATCCAAAAGATTTCTTGTTTTTTTTTTTGATCAGGTGGTACTGAATGAATGTACTTTCAATATATAGCTGTTATGCGAGTAGATATATAATTCATGGAAGTTTTTTGACTCCGAAATAAGTTGTTTCCTGAGATTTCTCACGTAATGACATTTTAAGCGCAAGATGTTCTAGGGAAGAGGCGCGTTGCTACTGTAGCGGATTTTTAAAAAACCTTTAAATTTAAATTTAAATACAAAGTTTTTGACATTTTAAAATATTTTTTATGAGCTCTTTTATATTATATCTTTATATTAGTACCCTTCTTGCATGGACAGGGAAAAGGACTTTTTTGATCAATCTTTACCGCTCGTTAGACTGTTTAGCAGACTTCATTTAATTAATATTTTAATTGAACTACGGCAAAGTTTCATGATATATACATATATATATATATATATATATATATATATGTGTGTGTGTGTGTGTGTGTATATATATATATATATATATATATATATATATATATATATATATATATATATATAGATAGATAGATAGATAATTAATAAAAATTATAAACTTTGTCACTTTCATGGACGAACCCTCCAACAATCTCTTCGTAAACTCGTCAGTATATATATATATATATATATATATATATATATATATATATATATATATATATATATATATATATAAATATATGTATGTATATATATACATATATATATACATATATATATATATATATATATATATATATATATATATATATATATATATATATATATATATAAACACAACGCACGATGTCCTGAAGGTTGCTTTTAAGCATGAAACAGACTATCGCCGGTGAGTGTCGACCTCTATATCCACTTTTCAATTCACATACGCTCTATCACTGATATCGCGCGTTTTAACCGCTTCACTTCAACAAAAGAACCGCGTGTCATATATAACCTAAAGTAGAATTTAATAATGGATATTTCCCAATGAAACTCTGAAAGATAATATAAAAGACACACTGTCGAAAAAAAAAAGTCGATAAAATAATTGTACCATTTCCTGCTATTCAACATTGCCTTCTACCTCGTGGAGTTTACCAATTATTCATCGGAGTGAATTATGTTCTGAACACAATAACATATATCCTCTTTGTTCGAATTGAAGTCCATTGATGATTTGAACAACTGTAAGCTTCTTTTGGCATTAGAGTAAATCAGTGAAGAGTCTGATAGAGTGTTTGATTTTAGATAAGTATTGTTCAGTTCTAGCTTTGACCAGGTTTTCAATTTGATACATTATCCAAGCAACAAGTAAACGAGAAAAATTGACTTTATTTGATCTTTTGATTCTCATGTCAAGCCTCACTGCCAGTTTCGACTCGTGAGAACGAATCAAAATAATAAATAACTTCTCGACCTTAACAGCTCTGAATTCTCAGTCAATAAACAATAATTCAATACTTGTATAAGTCGTGTCACGTCAGGACTTGGCCGATCATAGCTCTTCATATCTTCCTATCTTTTGCAATTCATCAGAAATATTTTTCTTTTTAGCATCGCTCCTTTTTTTCTTTTCTGATATCCATTCATATAAATTCATCAGACAGGTGTCCCCTGTCCCTTTTGTTTCTATTGCTTTTGATGCCCTCATTTCTCTAGTCTTATATATTTCAATCTCTGAATCAATATATCGGTGTCAGTTTTGCTTATATTTTCCTTTCAAACTCCCCGTGTCTTGTGCCTTCCATGGTATTCTCAGCGTCATTCAGCGATCTCGCATTTTCGTTTCCTGCACTCTTCCATTCATTTTTTGAGGAAAATCTCTAAGATTCACTGCCCTACAAGAGGATTGAGATGACATAGCAGTCGTGCTCTCTTTTCATTGTTTCTTACGATATTTCTTTCTTAAAATGTTGCTTTAGTCCTTCGAATGCAAATTTAACAAACCAGTGCTACTTCGTATTTCAGTGTCATATTTTTCATACACTGTTAAAATAATTCTCAGATATTTAAAGTTCTAATTCAATACAGCTGTTTGAAAATAAATATTTCTTGTATTTATATGATTCATTGATTGATTTGTTTACTACGGCTTATCAACTCTTTGAAGGTCACTTAAAGCCAGTTTTCTTTTGAGATAATAACGATTTAGCAAAACATGTCTTACCAATTAAACTCTAGGTGGGAGAGAAGAGCTGGATTGATAACTTTCTTAATGTTATTTGTGCGTAAGTGAATACAATGAACTTAAAGGGAAATCGAACTCGGCTCTCCAATTAATAATCCCTAGCCATTATCCATTACACCACCCGCACATCGAAACTTACAACACCTGGTATACCCAAGGTGTCAACTATCCAGGTACCCCACAGACTCGTCATTGTTCAACTTCGGTTAGCGTATGGGAATCAGTGATTCAACTTGATGTGGCCGTAATCCTGGATTAATATTCCGGTGAATGACAACATCGATATCTGGTTATAATTATTGATTAAGCTTAGAAAAAGAAAAAGAAAATCAATTCAGCGTGATTTCACCCATTAAAATATTCACACATGTTTTATAAAAAGATAATCAACATTTTTCGGAATCAACATCGTTTCTCAGCATTCTGCACGGTCTATGGTGTTTCATAGGCTTTATCAATCGTTTCCTGTCACTGCTTTGAAACGGAACCCTACTTGACTTTCAACAGAGACTATTTTATTGATTCAAGCGGAACATCGAAAAATATTTTCGAAAATTGCCTTATAAAAATACTTACACTAACAGATATATCAATCAAAATTAGTAAGTCTGCATAATTTAAAAAAAGAATAATTCAACCATTTTTAAATATATGCCATGCGAAAGAAACACCATTTATATATTTTTATATATTTTAAATAGAATTGTTTAAATGCCCCAAAAGACAAACACACTCATACAGCGACACACGCAAACACAAGCGTATATATATATATATATATATATATATATATATATATATATATATATATATATATATATATATATATATATATATATGCACATTCCATTAAAAACGACTGACAAGGTGCTTTTATTTAGTTTTTTATATAGTTTCTCGTGTGCGATCTAATAAAGTTTTTCTTTTCAGAGGATAAATTATATAAAAGCTGTCCGAATGTTCTTTTTATCCGAGCGCTTTCGGCTATACATTTAGCCATTTTCAAGGATTATATTTCAACTGTTAGAATTAGAAATAGTTTGTTATATGTATGTTCGCACGAGAAATTATATAAAAAAAACTAAATAAAAGCACCTTGTCAGTCGTTTTTAATGAAATGTGCATGAAAGAAGGATTACTGGCACACGAATATATATATATATATATATATATATATATATATATATATATATATATATATATATATATATATAAGGTAATCCTAAGGAACCAGGCAAACCTACCTAGGTTTCACGTAAATGGATCGTCAGGGAGATGCCAGCATTGCCCTGATGATCCGTTTACTTGAAACCTAGGTAGGTTTGCCTGGCTCCTTAGGACTGTCTTAGGTTTTGATCTACTTCGTGTATTGAGCACATTACGTAGTTGCCTTTTACTCGTTTTGTTTTTGTTTTCTTTGGACTTGGAGCTTGAACACTGGACGCTTGTTTTCGCCTTAGTTTAATTTTCTTGGTTCTTTCTTTTTTTATTCCCCATTTTTCCTTAGGTACCGATTTGTTCCACTACAAGTCGAAATATCCAAGGTTGTTCCAAGCGAGTACCACCATATATATATATATATATATATATATATATATATATATATATATATATATATATATATATATATATATATATATATATATATATTATAAGAGTTTATAATACAAACCTTTTTGAAATCGTTACTAAAAGCTTTTCTTATTCAATATTATGATTGTACTCCTTCAGGCGATGGTAAGTAACTGGTGATTAAATGATATTTAAGGAAATTTTAAAACAAAGTGTTACCTGTATTCCCAAAATTAAAGCGCGAGACATAAGGTGAGAATTAAAAATAGACTTGTGGGTATATCTCGATTAAACAAGATCTACGCTAAATAGAATAGTAAGCTCAGAGACTGGAGGTGGGTGAGTTATATTTTCATGTCACGATAAACCAGAAAATAGACAAGTCATCATTGACGATTGCGGAAAATGTAACTGACATATTTTCAGCAACCGTCAAAGATGACCTATCTTACTCCCAAACACACGCACGCACGCACACACACACACACACACACACACACACACACACATATATATATATATATATATATATATATATATATATATATATATATATATATTACAATGAATCATACATACAAAAAAGTAGATTAGTAAAGTTAATGATATAAAATGGCGAAATCGCTTAGCAAACAAAATTTTAAAGGTGCATTAACTTACAAATCATTCGATGAATGTTATGATCCTTGTTTTTAAAATTATAAACTGTATAAGGTCTTTCACAAGTACTTTCAACTATACATTTATTCATCTTCAGGCATGGAAATTATGTTGTTTTTGATAAAACTCAGGTAGCATCCGAGACGAAAAATTAAATCCGAATCGAAATATGTTTTTTTTTGTCAAATGTATTCTTGTTAACGGATGCAAACTGTTGGAGCGTGCGCAGTCGCAACGCTAAGGTTGCATTTTTTTTTGAAAATTTAAGAGAATTCGTTTTTTTAATAATATGGCAATTTGAGAATTTTTTGTATGAATGATTCATTGTAATATATATATATATATATATATATATATATATATATATATATATATATATATATATATATATATATGAACAAATAAATCAAGTAATTTTAACACCGAGAGAAGACATCATAAAGTATAAAATTACAAATAAATTCATTCACAAAACTCTAGTAACCACTTTAAATACTATACTTCCACTATCTCAGATAATCAAAAGTCGCTGGAAAATACTACATCACAAAATAGACCTAAAAACTTCGTTTGAAAAACCTAGCCTTTTAGCATGTCGCAGAGTAAATAACCTTAAACAAGTCATATATGTTAACGAAATATCAGACCATAAAATAACACGTAATTGACCAGAATAAAGCAATAGGATTTTTCCAACCATGTAACAACAAAAGGAGCCTATATTGTAACCGCATTAAACACAGCAATTCGTTCACTAGCTCAGTCACTGACACAAAAACAACTCTGTGTAAGTCATAACATACTTTACTTAATAGAATGCACACTATGACAGAAAAAAATATTATTTCCTATAGAACAACATTTCCGCCAAGAAAAACATTTGTTTAATATCCATTCAAAATTCACTATTATTGAAAGAATAAAAATAGACACAAAAGGTAAATTTAGGGAAAAAACTAGAAAATGTAGACAAATAGATTTTGTGCCTGAAAACAATATGTCCGGACTGACTTAACAGATTGTATTAATATATAATCCTATAAATCGACGCCTCCCCTCATAATTTCTCAAACAAACTAGACAGACATGCGTGCAGAGGTCTCCCACATACACGCACTCACACAATTATGTACACATACATGTTTCCCACCCGGACAAAAATCTAAAAGATAACATACGCGTAACAGACACATCCCCTTCCCAGAAACCAATAAAGCTATCTAAGGAGGTCAATCTGAAACTCATGAATCTCCCAGCACCTCCTTAAAAGAAATTGAAAGAGGCCTTTTCCCCAGTACAAGGACTGACCGCAAATAAAAATGAAAAAAATGAAAACTACAAGCAAGTCAAATTCCAGGTGGGCAGTGACCGACCACGACTGCCAGTTTCAAGGAAGTTTGACTTACCATCTTCAACCCGACTGGTGATATAAGGGTTCCTATATCACAGACTACAGCTACCGACCGCCTGATGATTACGTGAAAGCGCATGAAAGTGGCAGTCATGGACGGTGACCGCCCACCTGAAATTTGACTTCACACACACACAGACACACATACACACGCACACACACACACAGATATATATAATTATATAATTCATCACACGTACAAATTCAAAAAGCTTTTTGAATTTGCAGGTCGAATTGGATCGTGTTTACGATTCGAATGTAATAAATTATAACCATGGAACATTAGTGCTTGAGCCTTTTATATTATATATATATATATATTTATATATATATATATATATGTGTGTGTGTGTGTGTGTGTGTGTGTGTGTGTGTGTGTGTGTGTAGATAGATAGATAGATAGATAGATAGATAGATAGATAGATCGTAAATGAGAGAAAGAGAGAAGAAAGCATGACAGTAAGTGATTGCAATGAATAGGCTGATTTCATGGAATATATTATTTGAGATGGAATGCCCTAGATGATGGTTCATACAACATTTCTTTGCTCATTTTAACATGATAGCAATATTATGGTACATTTATCACACTTTATAGTCTGCGACTTTTCGTTTAGCTAATCCAAACGAATCACGAGTGGTCAACGAACCAGGCGCCTGCCAGGGGCGGCTTTCAATGAATTCATTTCCGTTGGCGCTGAAGATGAAACTGCCGAATGACTCCGAACAATGTCATGCCACAAGCGAATAAATCTTCAAATGATAACAATAAATGATCAGGTCTTAAAAGGTCAGAGTCAGGAACCATTTTTTATTGAGTTATTCCTATAAAGCTTTTGAAAGAATTTCACCACCATAATAATCATGTCTAGATGAATGTTTCTGTATATAGACCATAGTTTGAATGTATCTTATATTTTTTATTCCATTTTTTGTGGCTAATGGAGCCTACGAGTCTCTTTCCCAACTAATTCTGAAAACCTTTTTTTTAAGGATTAATCATCAAGATATTGATTTTAGGAAGTTAGACCGAAAACAATTTTATCACTTCTACATTTTTTTTTTTTTTAAAGCGTATCACCCCAAGCAAGGCTGGTGGCCACTATCACGCATGGGGTTACAGAAGGGTTGGAGAAAGAGCAGATAGGATTGGTAAAGGAAGGGATGTGGAGAAAGAGAAGGACAGAGGATCGATCAAGGCAAGGGGGTTACAGAAGATTTAGAGCGAGAGCAGATAGGAATGAAAGATGAAAGGAAGTGGAGAAGGGAAGTGGATAGATCAAGGCAACTGGAGATGACGATTGACTCTACACTTAAACCGTTGGAGATTGTATTTGTCAGGGAAACAGTAATAGGGAAGGGAGTTCCATAGGCGAGATGTGCGAGACATGAAGCTATTGGAGTAGAAGAGACGTCTACATCTAACAGTTTCAACGGTGAAGGGGTGGGAACGGGATGCCAGCCTCGTAGGACGTTTAAATTCATGAGGCCTAGGGACAAGCGAAAGCAACTCCTCGGGGCAATTACCATGGAAGTACTTGTAGAAAAGGCAGAGCGATGCAACATCGCGTCTGTGAGAGAGCGACTGCAGACGAGATGACAGATCAGGGCCAATCACATTGCATATCCGTCTCTGGATCTTATCATAACCCTGAAGGGGCCCCAGACCATAAATGGCAGCAATATTCCAAGCAAGGGCGAATGGTAGATTTATAGACTAAATATATATATTGACTTATTTCATGGAATATCTAAATTATCAATTATATCACATGGTTTTTTCAGTTCTTTTCTTTTTTTTATGCCTCTTGATTCCTTGGGGAACATAGGACCGTAACAACATCTCTCCAACTGACGCGATTCCGGCGACCCTCTTCAGCTCGGCCTATGTCATGCCGTCTGCCTTCGCCTCTGCGTCAACATTTTGCGTCAAGTCTGTTTTGGTCGACCCACTTTTCACTTCCCTTGTATATTCCAGTCAACGGCCTGCCTGGTGACACTGGAATCAAACTTGCAGAGTGTGTGTCCGATCCATTACCATTTCCGTTTCTTGATGTCAATCTCAGATCAATGATTACGAATGGTTTCAAATGAATGTGTCCTTTAGGTTTTAAAGAAAATACGCTTATTAAATCGTATATACTCTCGCTACATAAGCAGAAATAGTACCAATAAATAAAAATTTAGAATATTTAATCATAACATAATCAATATGTTGGCTATGCATGCTACATTAAGCAAAAGGTGTGAAAGGAAACTACTTACGATATTAGAAACGTCATAAGGGTGGACATGAAAAGTGTACTGGCGCTACATAATCACAAAGAGTACTAATAAACAAAAAGAGCGTCATTACCATTTCATGCAATTGGACTGAGAAATTCTACATGTACAATAAATAAAAGTATTATGAAAAATAAAAATTTAGTTTTCTGTTCCACGTGTAAAATTTCTAGATTAGATTAGATTATTTTTCCCACTGTAGAAAATTTTATCATGTGCCCAGCCAGAAGCAACAAATCTAAAATACTTTTTTATTTTCACACAAAATATCTACAAATCGAAATAATTCGAGGGTGCTCATTATCTAAATTGGACAATGACAGATGTTTCGTGGAGAAAGTTTAAAGTGTTAACATTTCTAAATATCACATTTATGCATTCTCTTGACAATGATAAGCGTTTTATTTGTTGAATGTGTTCTAGACTTTTCAGTCACCCTATGACCGATTATGTCTATGTTAGTCACTTTAAAAGAATTACTGTAATAATTATTCCAGAAAAAATTCCGTTTGTTTTCTTTTCTTTTATTTACTATACACTTGAATGGTCACATATTCTTACGGGGGGTTTATTACTGGAGATAGTATAGGATCATATATCCGAAAACTCTCAGTAGCACAGCAAGCTCCAGTGCCGCTTTCGCCTAGAGATTGATTGATTGATTCGTTTTTTACGGTTTATCTACCCTTTGCAATTTATTTAAAGGCAGGAAATATTTTTAGATTGTTAGGATATTTTTTGGAGATAAGAAGGATTTACTTACTAGCTGAAGAAGAGGTGGGTTCATGCCTTTTCCATGGGTATTTTGGCATAAATGAATATTACAAACTAAATCGAAATTGGAACACGTCTCTTCGATTAACAATTAGGAGCTATTATCCATTACACCATCCGAATTTATTGCAACAGGTATCCCCAACCAGGCACCTTTTTGCTAGGAGAGTCTCATCTTTTGTAATTTTTTAATTCATCCATTTTCTTTCTGGTGTTTTCGTATGCTTACATGTTAAGTTTCAGTTGTGGCCACGAACGTAACAACTCATGTTTTAAAGACCCCTTACTTGTTTTCAGTTTTTCAGTTTCGTTCTTATTCTCGCAATTTAAATTTGTTACGGCTGTATTCACAATCCACATTCATCTTTTACTTCTTTACAACAATCACAGCACTTTAAATGATCAGTTCAGTTTGGTTCTCCAGGCTATCTTGTTGGTTCTTTTTTTTTCTACACGGGAATCTGGTCTGTGCTTATGGCATGAATGCTTATACATTACGAAAAAAAATTGCTTTTGTCTAAATAAATTTATAAACCAATAATCAACCCAGGGGTAAAGAGTTTAGCCGGC
This sequence comes from Acanthosepion esculentum, assembly GCA_964036315.1. NCBI lineage: Eukaryota > Metazoa > Mollusca > Cephalopoda > Sepiida > Sepiidae > Acanthosepion > Acanthosepion esculentum. The sequence continues at coordinate 143,995,026 of OZ038476.1, read as the reverse complement.
GTGATGCAAATTTCTCCCTGCGACGAAAAAAAATCGTTAAATGTCGTGTGGGTAGGACATTGTATAGGAACTTGGCGAAATTATCTATTATGTTATTTATGCTTTCGGCCGTTTTCAAGGAAAAGATAGAACATTGAGATAGCCAGTGTAGAATTTATGTACTTGCCGGTCTGAAGTTCAAAATGAACATGGGATTACATGCGATGATTTTGAAATATATGTTATGTTCATGTCGCTAAAATGACTATACAGTTTAAAAGCATTTTAATACTTGCAGGCCGAGATTATTGATAATGTGCCATCGCCCTTTGCGGCTTTAAAAATGTATAAATCACTCAAGATGCCTGTTTGTTAAACTGCATTTGACCTGCAAAACATCGTGGCCATCAATTTTTCTGATTAACATTCATGTAGAGCTGTAACAACTACCAGCTTCTTCATGGAGTTTGTCGACATTCCGTGAACCCGATCTGAATCCATTAGGTTTTGTTTTCAAAACTGACATAGCCTTGGCATTTCAGTTCTGAATATACTTCTTTCATGGGAAATGAACGATTATGTCTCCCCACATCTTCCTATGCACTGTCGCACTAATCTATTTTTTGTCAACTGATTACCCATCGTAGTTTCCACTTTAACATCCTTTTACACAATCTCGTTAGATAGGTTAATCTATGTATCACTTTGTCCCACATGCCATTGTCATAACCTGACTATGTCAAATTCTCCTAGTTTTCTTAGTTCATGTTTCAGAGAAATTTCTATTAATTCCTTCTAATTGTAAGAGCAGACGACATTTATTTTTGTTTTAATTTAATTTCGTTACACACATATTCCATCCATGGTATTCTCAGCATCCTACTGTAGAACAACTTTTCTGCTGCCACAATTCATCTTTACATCTGTGATAAACATTTCAAAAGTAAGTGTCATGCAATCGGGTTAATATTACACAACTATACAATAATATATTCCTTGCTTCTATCGAGACTTTCCTGTATCTTACTGATATGTTTAGGTCTTGAAAGTCTAATTTAACTATTCCAATGCGCCTTCGAATTCCTGTTATATTTTTTGTTTTCATTTATAATATTTAACCTTTAGCTAAACTCTGTACTTACTTGATCTTGACGTCTTCAATTCGTAGTTCTGATCATGAGTTGTCTCCCTTGTTAACTGCTATATATTTCGTCTTTTTATAATCGATAATACATTTTTCTTGCATTCGTTTACTATCTTGTTTAGGGTTTCTTTCAGTTTTATTCCTATGTCCACCATAGTATTGAAATGTACTCCTACCATATAACCATATCAAAACCATCCACCATATTTGGTACTGGACATTCAATCAAAATTCTTGACTATAGAATTGTCAGATATTGTCTACTGCTTGGAGATTGATCAAATGATAGTCCATTTTAATCGATGTTTGTGCACTAAACACCCGTGAATCTCTCAGACAGGGCAGCTACGCGATACTTTCCATAACTGGTTATTATGAAGCGTGTTGTACGAGGAACAAGACATAGCAAGATACATATAGACGAAGAGTTAAATTCGATCGATTTTGTTGGTATTATTCGAGTCAGGATAACAGCAGGAATATGAATAATCGTGATTCGAAGAAACATAATTTTGTCTTCATGTTCTGTGGGTTTTCTTTTCGTAATGTTCTTTCTTTTTAATTCTATAACGCCATTCCAAAAAGGTCTGGTGAATAATGGTCCCGAATAACACCTGCAGAGTTTATTTGTTCTAATTCATATTTAAACATTGATCTGAGGAAACGAGTTTGATGCCATGTATGACATCCACATGAGAGTCCAAATTTTACAGATCTAAGAACAGTTTTAGTTTAATGTTTTGTTTTCTAGCATCTAGTTTGGTAAATCTAAATATAGGGTTTTATGTTCAATTTCATTATATTTGTACTAAACTTGTTATCTCTGATCAATAGGGTGAGGAATTAGAAATGTATACTACTTGTTAATACCATATTCTGAATTTCTGTATAAAAAATGTTACGAAAAATAACAGAAGGTTACTGAATACTTAAGAAAATATAACATTTGGTGTAAATGCAATAAGCAAACGGGCGAGTCAAGTTGATAACAATAGAAAGGAAAGAGAAACTGAAGTTAGCGATAGTTGCCACACTTATAGGATATTCTGCTACCAGGAATTAGGTTAATTCCCAAAACAGGATCTGACAGAACGATCGCTATTGTAAAGCTGAATTTCCTTCAGGTGGTCTATAATAGTGTTTGCAGTTTAATACCATCGGTTTGCTACTCATAGGCTCTTCCCAATAGGGTGACAAGAATACTTACAGAGCATGGGGGCTACATTTAGGTTGCCATTAAACATACATACGATGTCATCAAGTTGAGGGCAACTCAGTTGTTCAAGGGCATTTGAGCCGCTGTGCATTCTCATTGAATAAAATATGCCGAAAGCCATTCGTATCACAAGACGGCAGTACAGTATCAATAAAACTTGTTCAAATACAATTGCGCTCGTGCTAAAATGTTTTTCAGCTGGTTTTATAATGAACTTCGTGACGCTTATAAGTAATGCTTCGGCAACTTGCCGTGACGCCTGTATTACTTAGTCTGAAAACCGACCCCAAACAGCTTCATTCTCTTACTTCTGAAACGGAGTTCTTTATTTATAGCTATGAACTAGTTTACATATTCACCGTCGGTGTAATGTTTACTCTACAATAAGATTGTACCCAAGCGTTATAATCTATTAGCCGTACGCGTAGGTATTCCTTTCTTAGGACCATATATTTTAATTAGAGGTCTGTGGTCGGTTTGCAACCTAAACTTTCTTCCATGAATAAATTTATGAAATTTCTTCATGCGGACAGAATTGCTAAAGACTCTATCTTCATCTGTCATTATTTTTCTCTGCAGGTAGAAGGGATCATGAAGCATGAACAAAGGCTCTCGTTTTACTAGCATCGTATTTGTATAAAATCACCGCTCTCATATCGTACTCACTAGCATCTGACGCCACTACAATTTATGCTTTTGCATTCTAGTGTTTTAATGATAAATCTGTCGTACGTTTTTTAATTCCCTCAAAAGCTGGAATTAATTTAATTAATTTAATTCCCTCAAGAACTGGAATTATAAATGTCATTTGACACTTATAATTCCAGTTCCACTTTACTCCATTTTTAAGTAGATCATTCAGTGAAGATCTCAATTTATCCATATTATATACATATATTTGATACTAATTAGCCAAACCTAAAAAGCTTGTAACGTAGTCCCGTTTTTGTTAGAGGCTTATTTTTAACTGCACTTGCCCACATCGGCTCTGGTCGGCAACAAATTGTATCAATAATTTGAACAAGGTATTTAATTTTCGGCAAAAAAGTAGCATTATTCTTCACTGAGCTTGAATCCGTACACTCTTACCTTTTCCAAAAGTGTTTGCCCATGGCCAACATTTTGTTCTTTAGATACACCTTTGAATAAATATCGTCCATGGCTTGTTGAAGAATAGATTCTACCACCTTTATAACAAAAATAAGTCGAGTAAACTTATATAATTCTCTGTGCGTATTTATCGTCGTTAATTCTGAACATTCATTTTCAATCTGAATTTGTAAATACCCTTCAGAGAGATCCATGTTTGAAAATATTCTTCCGCCATTTAACTTCGAAAAATTTCGCCTGAACTTGGTAATTGGTAGATATGCGTTTTTTAAACAACTGTTTGATCCTGTCGGAAAATCCCTGAAAACATGAATGTTATTTTTTCTATACCGACAGCGCAGGTGAAGCCGATTTTGAATGGTTAATAGTTTGTGTTAACTCAATGTTTTCTAGTGTGCGAATGGTACGATCCGTTGCGGATTAAATACTGGCGTATTATCTGTTTTTACTTGAAAATCCACCTTGAATTTTGAACAACGATCCAATTCATTTGACAGATCATCTAAACATTTTAAAATTTTTCCTTAAGATCGCTTGTCCATTTAAGTTTTTACAATAAAAGTTTATCGGCAAATCTTCAAGTTCAAATAATTCCATCCAGTCAGTACCGTTTAAATACATTGCATTTTTTAATAAATAATATATATTCTTTACATGCTTATTACGGAATTCGACATTGCAAGTTATTTCTCAAACGAAGTACTGTTTAAGAAATTCCTTCCAATTTTCTTACATACGATTTCACCTATTATTAAAATATCATTACCAGTCTCCAGTAGCATTTTACGGATTTCTTCGTGGAAGATTATCTTCTTAGCTTGGTTTTGCAGTGTGACTTTATATATCCTAGTTTACTAACTTTGCAAGCATTCTGCAATTTTAAATGGACAGTCTTTTCAAAGGTGCAATTTGCAACATCTGAAACACGGATATATTGTCCTTTTTGTTGATTTGTGTTTTTCTTGTACCAGTGCACAATCTCTTTTCTGAATTTCTTCAGCATCGTGCTTCAGACTTAGAATATTTCTTGCAGTCTAATATTGCTCTTATAACGCGCTTCGTATCGCTAATAATATGGGTAATGCTTATATTACTTAATCTGAAGGCTGACTCCAAAGGGCTTATTTCCCTTACTTCTGACTTGGAGCTTTATTTATAGTTATGGACCAGTTCATGTTGTCACCGGAAGTGTACTATTTTCTCCACAAATAGCTTTAAGTTAATTTCAACCACTTCAACTTAAAACCAATTTCAAGTTCATAGCACAACATAATTGAAAACAGCAGAACATTTTCACTAGGTATTTCAGCTTTCTACCTGCTTTCCTTGATACGGCAAAGATGATCGAATCACGGTGATCATGAATAAAATTTCGAAAAGATTCTTTCGAAATGTCCAAACGATATCAACAGATTGATTTGAAGTTAAGAGAAACACAGTTATATCCTGTTAACTTTTATCCTCGTAATGTTGTGTACGACTTTCTTCCTCGGGAAATTATTTCTAGGTTTGGTTTTACAATGTGACTTTATATGTTCACGGTTTACCACACTTGTAACATTCTCCGTTTTTAAATGGACGGTTTTTCCTAGATGTAGTTTACTACATCTAAAACAAAGATTTATTCTTCTTTTTGTACATTTGTCCTTGGCTTGTAGCAATCCATATTCTCTTTTTCTGAATTTCTTCATCATCGTGTTTCAGACTTAGAATTGCGAAGTATATTGATTAAATAGAATTTCAATACAGTATATATCCTTGTGAAAATTAATTGAAACAACCGCTTTAGTTTCCTTTCTTTCACTACACGGTCAATTGTAGACCCCTGGAGTGACAGGGTGTAATCAGTTTCTGTTTTTTCCTCAGATAGGTTTATTTACAGTGGTGTACAGTAATATGAATCTATTTTCGGGGTGTGCGATGAAATTTGTTTGGCTTTGAAAAATATCGCGTCATCCGTTATTGCATCAGATTTTTTTCACGCCATGACACTATTGTCTCGACTGTCGATTAGTTGTCCTACGGTCATCGAAAACATACTAAACATACTAAAATTTGTAACGCTGCACGAGCACACTGGCAAGCTTTAACAGTGAGCAATTCAAAGTACAAGACAGGCACGGAAATCGAGAATCTGGGGTTAATCTCTAAGAGACGATATAGTGGACTGGACATACGAAGTACTAAAATGTGTACTGGGTCATGTTTCCTTTGGAAAATAGGAAAGGAAGTAAATAATATAGGAATTATTTGTTTTCTTTCAATTCAGGGTGTAAATATGTTAATTAAGCAGTATTTAAACATGTATTTTCTCAGAGATAATCAGTTGCCGATGGAATCCACAGATTATTTTCAATCTCTTAAGATGATGGATTTGGATGATATTAATTCAGAATCCATGGCTGTTAACACGTAAGCACGATGAATATTCTTTTACAGGTGTGGAAATTTCTGGAATGGTACTTTTTCAGTGGCAAATTCCATTATATTATTGCACCAAGATCATAATTTCTATGTGTTGAAGTAATTCCGAAATATTTACTAAACAAACATATTGCATCAGAAATATCATAGCGAAAGTTTTTTATGAAATTGTACGTGATATTCGATATTACAACAGAAATATGTATGCACTTTTCAATAAATTGTCCCCACTAAGTTCAACGGTCTCCATTTCAAACAGTGGATCTGATCTTTGCTGAAAGAGGCTTCGTCCTACAGGTGCACACAATTCAAAGTTCCTTTGGGATTTAAGGGCCGTACATTTCCTAGATTATATAAATACATCACAGGTCTGTGGTCAACCTTACCATCATGACATCATGCTTTCCTTACGGTCAGGGTTACATCGGTGGTTCATTTATGTGATATCCACATTATCAGTCTCTACTCGTCCCAGAAAGAAAAGACGTTGAATATTGCATATGTGGAAGCATTATAAGGATATAACATAATAAGGCTACTTTATAAATCATTTATTTTTGGAAATATATGTTTTTGCAATGTCTTATACATAGTACACTGACACACACTAAATCACACAGTTATACACACACAGTCACACACACACATATATAACTATATATCTCTATGTATCTATCTATCTATCTATATATATATATATATATATATATATATATATATATATATATATATATATATATATATGTAGGTATGTATGTACGACAGGATAACGGACAAATAAAAAATGTTTGTAGACCTAAAATGTTTCACTTTTATTGTAAACTGATCAAAGAATGAGATATGGTGGAAAAGAAAAAATACTGTCATTTTTTAATCTTTGTTTTGATTGATTTTCATTGTTCAAGTAGATTTCATGTAAATTTTGCTTGTCAAGAAGCTTTTATGTGTATAATTTATATGTGTAAGTGTATCATAATTTTGGTTTGTCTAAATGAAAATGTATCTTCTTATATATATATATATATATATATATATATATATATATATATATATATATATATATATATATATATATATATATATACATATATATATATATATATATATATATATATATATATATATATATATATATATATATATATATATTTGCGTGTCTGTGTGATTACCAATATCTGCCAATAAGTCGTATCGAATCCTTCTGCGAATTGGCAACGCGTACAAAAATCCTTCTGTCAACCATCTGTCTATGGACAGTTAAATTACGAAGGAGTGGAAATGCCAAGATTCATTGTCTTCCAATCACAAAAAAAAGCCTGGCTCTTCGTAGTTGCTGGCATCATTTTTGCTTATTTGAAAACTTGCTGATGTCGACGTGACACAACAGGAAGGAAATCTCCCTGGGGGAGGTATATCATTAACATATCAATGTCTGTGATCGGATCCTAATCAAATATCTACTCAAGATCGATATAAACGAAGACAAGGCTACGTCAGTGCCAGACCGCAAAAACAAGCCATGCGATTGATCTCGGTTCATAACACTCAAGGGAAATAAAGTAACCTTACACTAAAAAATCAAGCTTCTGGCGCCGCATAAATACTGGGTTAGCCTCGTTCTTGGATTTAGTGACACGATGTGTAATCGTACAGAAAATCCATGTAGGTAGGAAGCCGCATGTTGGGGAATGGGCAGCCGTAAAAAAATCTCGGTTAACAATTCCTGGGTCATAGCAATTATGTAATGCTTCTGAAATAGGCGACACTACCATGCACCATCCTCTCGTTCCATGAATTCACCACCGTAGTAGAGAACTAAATGTCGGCTGTAGCATTGACCATGAGGACCTCTGCGAAGAAGTGGGACAGTGTCCATGAAATGACACTCTGCTCATAGGCCAATGGACTATAAAGTTACTGTGTCAATTGGTAAGGCATTCTTATTAGAAACTTGTGTCACGTGATGTCACGGGGGATCAAATTTATGGAGATATAAACCCAATGTTCTCACTCAAGATCTATTTACTTTAGTCCCGTGGGCATGTTAACGTATAAAGTTATATTATATGTATTGTTCACATGAGTATGCATGTATGTATGTATGTATCCATCTATCTATCCATATATATATATATATATATATATATAAATAATAATATGTATATTACGTAAAAAGTATTGCATGATTAGCAATGAAATTTTTACCGAATAAAGATTAGGGTGTAATGCATAAATATTATACAAAGTTACAAAAATTTACATAATAGTTTTCTTTTTAAATAAAGATTAAAATTTCATTGCTAATCAAGCATTACTTTTTAAGTAATACACATATTTATGTCTTTGTTGTTTCCGTTCCTTATTCCTTATATTATTGCCGCTACAGTATATATATATATATATATATATATATATATATATATATATATATATATATATATATATATATTTAATGGTGATTATTGTATGAGATTGAACGTACTTGGGAAAAATAAAATAAATTAAAAAGACTACGGTGTTTTCCTTAATTTAATATCAACATTAAGAATTGATCCGAGAATTCATGAGGTTTAAAATAAAAAGAAATAAATATACTATATCCAGAATATTCAGTATCATATTATTATTATTATTATTATTATTATTATTATTATTATTATGCTTAAATGAACATTATATATATATATATATATATATATATATATATATATATATATATATATATATATATATATGTGTGTGTGTGTGTGTGTGTGTGTATGTATTCACTGCAATTTTAAGTACTCGTGAAGAATTTATTCAAATTTTAAATCCGCCAATGAAGTGAGAGCAATTTAATAGATACAGTCATTTAAACATCTTCATACCGACCTATTGAAAATATCATTCCATGAATAATTACAGAAAATATAGGTGATAAAAGAGCGTTTGGAAGCGACATGGGCGTAGGTACCAGTCGGTTGAAAGTGAGTATTTAAAAATCCACTGATGACCTAGGATTTTCACACACCACTTCATCTAAATTTTACCGACAACTTTTAGAAAAAGAAAAAAATCAATGATAGACAATTCGGTGGACTGAAATTCCTTGCTGATGAAAGTGGTCGCAAACGAATGTACAATTTGATTCAGTAGTTCAAATAATCCCTCTTTACAACTTAGGGAAGCAGAGAAGCACTTCTGAATGCCCAATACGTCAAATCATGATGTGTTTGGTCTACGCTAGCAGAAAACCACGTACGCTACTAATCCAGTAAGATTAAGACAAGAAATTAAGTCTATAATTTGTTAACGATCTCAAGAAATTGTCAAAAGGACAATGGACAAACGCTCCTTGGACAGATGACTTGATTTTCACTGCATAGTAACTCCAGAATATCCCCTATCGATTTATCTTTCTAAAAATTCTATGTTACATTAACTTCTTTATTCTTCTATATAGAATCTAACCTGCCCTTTCGATTCCAGAAATAATAAAATGATATTTTTTCATCATATAGAATAATTACTGAATTAGTTATAATATGACAATCCAGTTAGATTAATCAAAAGGAAGTTTCTTATGAGATAATGTAACTTCTATGGAAGAAAATATAATCCTCCATTGTACTTCCCCCGTTATGGGCATTAATATAACCGGATTTCACGGATGGAACGGAATAGCTGAAAGGAAAAAAGCATGCTTTGTTCTCAGAGAGTAACTTATACTACTAAGACATTCACAAATCTATATATACATATATGCACGATTGTCCCACGCGGAAAAATATAACATATATATCTACACAGGCAAACAGAGTGTAAGGAGAAATAAAAGCGAAGTTTCTTATATATAATATGGAGATACTCCTATGTCTGGAGAAGTCATGGTTATGACTCCAAATTGAAACAAGCCCGATTCATCAATATACTAGGCGAGGACATATTCTACGACTAGAATAGAGCGTTCTTTCGGTTTTCTCAAATTGAGGACTACAAGCTAAAGTTTTATTCTATAAAAAATATATTCATTCTGGAAAAATATATATTCCAAGAGGAAAACAGCACCATGTACTTGTAAGCTGCTGAGGGAGGCAGATTTACCAGGTTAACAGAAAGCAGCATGTGGGTTGAACTGCTGTAAACGAACTAAATTTGAATTTGTCAGCTGCTCACGTAAACAATGTAACTTTTCACCACGAAAGGGAGATAATCGCCTCCTGTATCCCTACAACACCATCTGTTTAGTTAACACTTAAGTGAAAACAATATTAAAATGCATATTGGTTTAAGAGCTTAAGAAAATGTTACTATATATTTTAATTTTGTATTCTATATTTTCCTTAACGCATAAATAATATTATAGAACATTATAATTTTAATTATATATCTTGAATATTTCTTTAAGAATTGTGATTTATTTTACACAACATAACTTTCGTTCATTTTTCTACGTTAGACAATTGAATAGCAAAGTGGAAAAAATCTCTGTAACGTCTTTTGTCCTTTGAAATGATTTCATCAGACTAAAGTAATGTTCTGTTTGATGGAATTATATATAGTGTGTTCCAATGAAGTGGACCGATTTTAAATGCGAATTAAGTTTAAGCGTCTAATGATTTTCTTCTTTTTCTTTCAGATTTAACAATTTTGTCTTTGGCACTTACAACCATTGTCGGATTAATAATCAAAGAACGTGTTAAAGTTATTGAAGGCTATTACAAAAATGGACGATCAAACAGAAATGCATTTCGCGCATTTCGATTTTTTTATCAACATAATCGACCAACTGAAAGTGCAATTGGAAGAATTGTTCATAAGTTCAAACAAACTGGGTCGGTTGCAAATGTGAAAACACCACTGCGTGCTCGTTTACGACGTTCAGCTGAAAACATTGCTGCAGTGAACGAGAATGTGGCCGACAATCCAGACACCTGCATTCGTTATTTCGCGCAGGAATTGGACGTCTCCCCAACAAGGTTACATCGAATTTTGACAAAAGATTTGTCTCTACACGCTTACAAATTTCAATTAACACAAGAACTGAAACCAGTTGACGATTTGGAGTGCCTTACATTCGTCAGTTGGGTGCACGACAAGCCGATGAAGATATCTCCCCCAAAAATACTCTTTAGTGATGAAGTCCATTTTCATCCTGGTGGATTCGTTAATTCGCCGAATTTCTCGCATTTGAGATGATGAAAATCCAACGAAGATTGTTGAAAAGTCACTGAATCCACACAAGGTCACTGTTTAGTGTGCAATTTAGATTGTTAATCTTTCCATGGTTGAATTCGCCAAAGACTTAAGTTGTTATATATGAAAGAAAAGAAAAAAAATCATTAGACGCTTAAACTTAATTCGAATTTAAAGTGAGTCCACAGTATTGGAGCACCGTATATGATTCAGTGTGGGAACGGAGAGACGTAAACGTCTGTTATAATTATTCACAGAGGGGGAAATTTGATGAGGTAGGAAAGCTAAATTTGAATTTTTTTAGTATAACCATTTTCCTAGCGTCAGAAACATCGGCAGCAAAGAGAAAAGAAATAAACTTAAAATATAAGATTTAGCGTTCTCACATCTTCAGCGTTTTTCCTCGATGAATAATTAAATTAATATCCCTCCCCCCACACTCTGCATATCTATGATCCCATAAGTAAAACCATTACTTTACTCCGATGTCATCATTTTTGAGAATGAAACGCGTTATACAGAACAGTGAAATTTCATAATTTTAATAAATAAACTCAAAATAACCTCCCACTTTCCTCCACCAGATTACTATATTTTAAATTTGTACAAATTTCATTGATTTGATCACATATATATTCATTTTATTCATAGGTGTTTATTCTTAATTTTATTAAACGTTAAATTTTTAGAAAAATTTAAATTGAGCACAGTGTTTCTAAGTAAGTTGCCATGGTAACGATGTGGGTGTTGAAAATAGGCCAACAAGGAGGGGTCCTGATATTTCCATAGATAGATAGATAGATAGATAGATAGATAGATAGATAGATATGAACAGACTGAGATAGATAGATAGATAGATAGATAGATAGATAGATAGATAGATAGATAGATAGATAGATATGAACAGACTGAGATAGATAGATAGATAGATAGATAGATAGATAGATAGATATGAACAGACTGAGATAGATAGATAGATAGATAGATAGATAGATAGATAGATATGAACAGACTGAGATAGATAGATAGATAGATAGATAGATAGATAGATAGATAGATATGAACAGACTGAGATAGATAGACAGACAGATAGATAGATAGATAGATAGATAGATAGATAGATAGATAGATAGATAGATAGATAGATCATATGAGTAAACTTAGTTTTTTAGACTGAAATGAATGTGCAGGTGATAGATAATTATATATATATATATTACTGAATATTTTGTGTAACTTCAGGCATGTGAACGTTAACAATTATCCAATTTGACGTTTCACAAGACATAACTTTCAAGTTTCTTAACAGGTTTCTCTAAATTCTCAATATAAAACAGTGTTTTTCTGTGTAAAAATGATGGCGACATTCATCTTCTTTGAGATTTGATTTATTTTTAGCAAATAGACATTTATAAAATTTCGGTAATTATTTTAAAATGGGTGTGTAATGATAAACGCCGATACCACAACAAATTTCGTAAGTACAGCAAAAATGAAGGGTCTTCTACAGTGGTTAGTAAAGGAAAGTGAGACGAAAGGACTAGCCATCAATTGTATGAAAAGAGAAACTATGGTTGTCAGTCAAGGAACAGCCCAAGTCGATAATTATGAATTGAAGATGTCGAAATCAATCAAGTAAGCGAATTTTAGAATCTACGAAGTGGTGTAATATAGGAGGAGAAATGCGACACCGAAATTCAAAGAAGAATTTGAATAGTGAAAGAAGCCTTATAAAAGCTAAGCAAAGTATTAAGAAACAAGAGAATATCGTTAGAAATTGAGAGAAAAATGCTGAAATATTACGCAATATCTATCCTCTTCTGTATGGTGGACGGTCAGTTCACACATAAAAGATAGATTTGAAGCGACAGAAATACGGTTCGACAGAAAGATACCGAGAATAATATGAACTAAACATGTGACAATTTGACGAAGCTTTAAGTGAAACAGAAACGAAAAGGATGCTTATATATTGAATCAGAAAGTCACAATTGGAATTAATGTGACACATAATGGCGAATGAGGGCTTGGGGAATCTGACAATCACAAGGCATATTGAAGGTAGAAAGGACAGAGAAAAAGAGTGTATAACCAACTTAATCATTTATTTTTATAAATGCATAGCAGAACCTGCTAAAGGCTGCAAAGGAAAGAAAAATGTGGAGAGTCATAATCACTCACATTTTGAAGGAATAACGATATATGGAAAACTGACTCATGTTTCTCTATATTGGACTTCCATTATATAAATTTCACCCCAAGCAAGGCAATAAAGCCATTAATCCGTAAGGATTACTGATTTTGAAAGAATATGAGAAAAATAATTTTTTTATTAAGGTGAGAGAGAGAGTGAGAGGGCAATCAATGAACAGGAACAAAAAGGTCGGAAGATAACAATAAACATTGCATTTAATTTTTGAAGATTTATGTTGCGTGGAAAGCAAGGGTTCGGACAACATTCACAAGTAAGAGATACGAGAGTAGAAATAGTTAGCATAGAACTTACGGTTACATGAAGCCATTTTTAACTGTACAATGATGAGACCTTACCGCCAATTGTAAATTCATAGCGGAAGCGCCAGAACGGATGTGACAGCAAAAGTCAATTCATGGAGACTTAAACAAGGCTAAGATAGATTCTGCCAGAAAAATGAACCAACTTTCCTAGCAGCAGACCGAGCTGTTTATTCAACATAATCTTTCCCGTTCATGTTATCGGAAAAAGCGTTAATCCAAGAAGTCGCAACGAGTCCCTATCCTATAGGTTTGCATCAACTATGCACACATGCTCTCTCAGACAAACGATATTTTTCGTTTTTAACAAGTTGTGTTGTGCCTCAGTTAAGGACAGATTGTAGGCCATTTCGGAGAAGATACCTTTTTCATAACACATATCCTTATCTTCATGGGTACGTGGGCCTAGAGGTTAGAACGTTCGCATTCTGACCAGGAGACCCCGGTTCGAAACTCCCTATAATCAGGAAGACGTCTTGATGTTATCGGACTGGAGGGGGTAAATTCCAGCGTGCGGCCGGCACCTTTGGAATATGCCTGGAAGCCACACGTAGTGCGTGAAATTTGGTAGACGGAACCCTTGCGGGCGGTCGAAGGCTGGGCTAACATCAGTCATCTAATTTACGTGGCTGCTGTATTTAGTGATAATTTAGTATTAGAAAGCTATTATTTTTCTGGTTACATATATTCACAAGGCTTTTCTCCTCACTTTTCATAGTAAAAATATTTTCGACTGGGATCACCAATTTGTTTATAGATCTGTGTGTATTGGGGGGGGGGTAGAATTTTCTGGATGTTTAACTTACGTGTTTTTTTTCTTCGCTGTGGTGAAGGCTAAAAGGAACAATGTAATATAATCAAAGCGGAATTGACGAAAATATTTATAACAAAACATGTCATGCAATACGATCGCCCATGAGGATAAAAACGACATAATATTTGGTAAATATAGTCTTCTACTACTTCTATTACACGGACACCCCCCACGCTCCATAAATTTCCAGAAACTATTCTTTTACTTTCCATAGCAAAGTCACAGCAACTACAAGCAGAACGATTTTTGATTTCCCTCTCGTTGTTATGTAGTCCAGACAGTTTACGTCGCTATTATTGTATTAGACCAAGCTAGTATGGTCACGTGTCCGGCTATTAATTGCATTGTCACTAATGCTACAGAGGTAATGTTCAGCTTTTAAAATAACAGAAAGGAATTGTCCAGTAGAGCGTAGAATCTCTCCTCTCTAAAGAGTTTGGTAACAACGCCTTGCCCGTTAATAATTAAATTTATATCTTAAATAAGGAAAATTCCTGCAAACACTAATATCTATTCATAGCCGATATCATTGACCACACAAATTTTAAAGCTTTCATTTTAAATTTATCCCGAAAGAAAGATATATTTTGGGTTTTACATCATCTAGAAAAATAAGAATATTTTAAATGACTTGATCAATAATGTCTTGACACTATTCAAGTGTATTGCTTGTCTAGTAGATTCTTCGATATATACATTTCTGTTGAATTATTTAATGACGAAACATTTTTTGTAAATATATTTGAAACTGTATTTAACAATAATTTGTGTCCATACTTGTGAATATAGGTACGGATATTGTGCGTTCGTACTTAAGACATTGAGTTTATGCACAATTCTATAGTTATAAAGAATTATTATGATTACTTACATTATTTACATTATTCGGATTGTTATCCTCATGTTCATTGCCATATTCCCAACTTTTCGGCCGTTGTACGCTCCGGCTTTCTTCAGCTGATCGGAATTTCAAACCGAACACTTTATTTCATACACTGGGATAGATTGTTCTAGTTCCACGTGCCATTATCGTCAGGATGTCACAGTTTTCCCCTTTCACAGCTCTCCAAGTTTGGTTCACAATTGCTGTGGTTTCGTATTGAACTCACAATTCTTTGTGTCTAGTCACTGGATCTAACCAACGTCTTTATGCACTGGGCCATTCCAATCACCAGAAGAAGGCTGAAGCGTACAACGGCCGAAACGTTGTGAATATGGCAGTGAAAATGCGGATAACAGTCCGAATAATGTAAATAATGTAAGTACTTACAAAGAATTCGAGTTTACACTTGAATCTATCGGTAATGCTTAGTCGTGTTCATATTTTACCCCAGAGGCAGACATCGGATTCGTTTATACAAGAGTTTCTAGTTAGAGTTTTTGTTTATACATGACTTCTTTACGCGCCAAAATGAATGGTAAAGGAAGGGATCAATTTTCCCCCAATTATGGGCTAAATAGTAAGATTGGAAAATTCACTTTATCCTTCAAAAAATTGTTAATGTAATATTCACTGGCACTATTTCAGCTTTAAATAATAAGGATTGATAAACATAAAACAAAAATATCCAAAACAATTAATCAATGTTTAAATGTTTAAGTAGATATATCTGTTCTTACCTGTTTTATAGACAGATATAGGATGCATGTATTATGAGACATAGATCGTGTTTATATTGAAGGTATAGGAAGTGTTTTTACTTGAGCCTGTAGATACAATTTCATCATATTTATATTAGAGTCTACTACAGCATATCAACCTCAATAAGTTATTTAATACCGACAAGATTTTTATTGCTGCTAATTTTTTTTTTAAATGTGTTGCTGGTAATATTTTTTTCTTCAAAATTCATTGCTGGTCATATTTTTTCCAAAAATGTATTGTTTGTATTAAAACATATTTTTTACATTTTCTTAGCGTTTTGATCCCATTTTTGGGGTTACCAATTTGCCCATAGCTACGACACTAACAAGTGCTAACCACCCCGAGTTAGGGTGGTCCTTGGAACACCAGCATTGTTTGACGCTCCTCAAAACTTCCTAATCAGAGGCCTTGTTGTCGGATGTTTTTTATCGTCTTACACAGGACGCCTCATTTTGCAGGGGTGGGGGGGATCTTACTCCTCTGCAGTGGTGCAGACGGCGTATTCTGAAGCTCCAGCCGACAGCGCGACATATAGTTTGTGTTCAAAAAAGAGTCTATGGGTAGACAGAGTTAGTTCTTATATTTGAGTAGACATAGTTTGTGTTCATGTTTCAGGCTAAAGACAAAATTTGCGTTCATACACAAGTCTGCTGGTGGGCAGAGATCGTGTGTTATTACTTGAGTCCGCAACAATAAACCCGTCAGATGATTTATTTTGGAAGGGTCTTACTTTGAAACGACGATAGATATATGTAGACTAAGGTAAAGAGAGATGACCCTTAAAACGGTGGTTGCACGTACTTTATGAGGAGAAAACATGTCAGGTTGGCAAATTCTTCTGAACATTACATTCTGAGATCTTGAGATCGAATATAAGCGTAGGCTGAAAGAAGGGAATTGTGTTGAAGAATTTACTAAATTATTTTAAAATTTTTAAAAAATATATCAAACTGATCATAATATTGAAATTCAAGGGCAATTCGACGTGGTGCAATGATTAGCAAACTTGTGTTAAATCAATTACGACTGAATAGTAAGTTGGATCTTCTCTTGGTTCTCGATACTTTCAGCCTTGTGCCACATCTAAGTTATGCTTAGAAAATCTTTTGGGGGCACCTCGACATAATGTAATGATTAATGGACTTGTCCCGCTAGATCAATTACGATTGAAGAGTGAGTTCGATGCTCACTGGCTACTCCACACTTTCTGCCTTGTGCCACACGAAAATTATGCAAACCAGTTTGTGGCACCTCGATGTTGTACAATGGTTAGCAAGCTTGTCCTGCTAGATCAATGACGAGCTCGATCCTCCCTGTCGCCCCACATTATTGGCCTTGTGCCACATCTAAGTTATTCTCAGAAAATCATTTTGGGGCACCTCGACGAGGTGTAATGGTTAGCATGAAAAGTGATTTCGATCATCACTTAGGGCTCCTATGCTTTCGGCCTTGTACCGCATCTAGAAAATCACCATAAGTTGAAATTCAACTATGTACGTGTTTTAATAGAAGGATAGGTATATTTCCTAGTTATTTAATATTAATATGAAAAACAATAGCCAACTCAATAGAAGTTTTACCTATGTTCCTTTGGATGGACGCCTGATGGAGCGTCCTCAAATTTCCCCAGAGTATTTCAAGAACCATCTTTTGGGATTGGCATTATGTCTTGTTTTCCGGTGATTTAAGCTTTGGAAAGAAAAGCCAAAATGTAAAGGGAGACATATTGTTATGGCCATGTTAGGGCCAAAAATAAAGATACAAGAGAGTTAAACAAATATATTAACATAAACAGTAATACAAACATATGCAAACAAGATGATTACAGCAAGAATGTTAAGTCCGGCTGTCAGAGCTGACAGCTGGAAATTTCACCCTCCAAAAGGCAGTACCTGCTCCTATTTATAGTTGGAAGAGTCCATGCGTGCGTCGGTAAATTAGCAAACATATTTGAACTTGAATGGGCCTTAGATGGTTTAGTAATACGTTCGTAATAGTAATAGTAATGCTTAATAGAAAATATTTAATATTCATAAACCTAGCAGCCAGAAATGTTCGGTTGAAATTATAACATCTTTCTCCCAACTCCAGTAGCTGTTATCGCTCTTTCCAGTATTGATGCCTTTTCCGTCCTAGCCATCTATTTGAGGTGGTGTGAAACGTTGACCTCTATTATATCATTATTTTCTCTTAGACATACATGTGCTATCGCTTTTAGATGTCGCTGCTGTTAGTAGTCATCAAGCGATGTCGGTTCAATTATTTGCTACACTGCTTTGTTTGTGATTCTCTAGCGCCAGTTCACAATGTTCAAAGAAGGACATACTTTGTCATGTTCCTCAGGCTTTACTCGCCCAAATTGTTTTTCACCATTGATCCTAGGAAGCGTTTGTATACAACTGAGAGTTTAAATGTTTCTGAACGGCTTTGGGGCCATGCATAGCATCCATATAAAAATCTCGATCTAGCGAGGCCATTTGGTTTTTAGGTTGATGTTTTGGTTTTCTCAGCAATTTCCAGTGCTGGCTGATACTACATCAGACACGGCTTATCTTTATACAATTTCTTTTTCTACTATATTTGATTTGCTCTATTCATACGCCGAGTTATCTGAAGAGTTTACTATTTACTAAATCCAAAACTTGAATTTTTATAATGGATTCAGTGTGTGTGTCATCACCGCTTTTATTCCAATCCCAAATCATAGTTTGCGTTTAAGGTTTATCTTGAGTACCATTTCTTCGAACGCTTGATACTAGATGCTGGTATTTCTTTATAGTTTCCTAAAAATTCCTTGCGCAGGATGAGAATAATCTACTCGACCGTTAGCTGTGAATGAAATATTCACAGAGAATATAAAATGAATTCTGGATGATTAACAGTAAAAGAGGTTGCGCAATAAGATCTTCTCTCAGATGTTATTGTTGTATATAATTTATGTCAGAGAAAGCCACAATAATGAAGAAGTGACTTTTTACCCAAAGAGATAAGAAAGTAAGTTTTGTCTACTGATTCAGTTCGGAACGTCGAATGAAGCCGGATTCCCAAGAGTTGCCATAGAAGATAAGCTCAAAGCCAACAAGTAAATAATCGGTTTTCAAAGGATGTTCGTATATGCACCAGCATAAAAAAGGACGTGAAGCAAGTTGAATTAAGGCTATATACACTCACAATAAATAGATGTCAGGAAGTTATACTAATGCCCTGCCAACAAGAGGAGAGAACAAATCTCACCTATACTCGCAAGAAAACGAAAGTTCGAAAAAAAAAGTGTCAGAAACATTATCTTCGATTCAGCAGAGGTTAATTTGACGGTGTGTGAAAGAAAGGTATTAATTATTTTACGTATGTAAAAAATTATAATCGTATATTTATCAGATGTTACAATTATGACATTACTTTACCAAATTACATAAATTAATCCTCGACATATAAAAAGTGGCCTATTACGTATCCGATAGATTTATTTATTGATTCTAAAACAGCTCATATAAAAAAAAAAACTTTTATAACTGCCTTCCTTTGTCCCGTTTTCTTCACATGACATCAAGTTAACTGCATATTTTATTACTTTCTAGCAAGAAGTTATACTTTACTTCGAGATTTTATTACATTTCTTTAGGTGAATAATTTACAAAAATTACAGTTTTTTGTTCACTGGATACAATCGTTCACTACTTTTTCCAATATTAAAAGATATATTTTTATTTGAATTTCTGAATCTTTCATTTGCCGGATTTCTATGAGAATAATTCATACTCTCAAATCTTTAATATAAATTATGTAGATCGGAATTAAAATTGCTGGGACACAACATTACTGGGGAGAAGCTGTCCAAGTATATCTTACTCCTCACTAGAAAAATACGAAGGGAACGGGGATGATTCACACTTGTCTATGTGACATGGCTGGTCTAAGCTGTACTGGTCAGTGCTAGTTGAATCAAGGAATATATGTCGTCAGAACACTTGTCATGGAAATAGGCTTGTGACTTTTTGTCAGTAGGAAAGGAGTTGTAAGGTGGAAAATAATTCACCATTAAGTCACTTTTAAACTCTACCAAAACAGTCAAGTCCGGATTGGGAAGCTCAAGGCCGTGTAAGAGAGCAATAATCCAGCTTTGTATAGTAGGGGAAATCAGATGCTTACTTGAGAGCCAATCACTTATCCAGCATCCTTATCAATATTTCAATATATCTCATATTTCGAATATATGAGTTTCTGGGAAGAGCTTAATTATTGACGTTTAAGACAAGGAGCCATTTTGAGGGAAGACTTATCCATCATGATGGTTAAAACAGGGTCTGCACTGTGATGGTTAAACGTTACCCGTTCGGTTTTGAAAGTATTGAAACTTAGAAGTCAGTTCTCGACTCTCATTGAGCCAGCACGGGTAGGTCAGAAAAGAGATCCCCTGCCAGATTTTGGGTCATCCAGATCTTGGGAGATGGATGTATATACTGTTGTATTAACGCATAGATATTCAGTAAAAATGAAGAAGGCGTTATATTATAATCATATCACTCGAATGTCACATGGCATAGTGGATAAAGACGTTATTTAGATCCAGTGACAAGACCCAAAGACTGTGAGTTCAATACCCAATTAAGGCAGTGGAGAACTCGAAGAGGGGAATTAACAGGAGATACGGTTAACTGACATCTATTAAACATGGCAAGTTGAACTAGAGCAGTCTACCCCGATGAGCGAAATAAATGGTTCGGTTCGACATTCCAACCACCTGAAGAAGGCCGGAGCGTACAACGGCCGAAACGTTGTAATAAATATGGCGACAAAATTATGACAATTGTCCGAAAAATATAAATAGTGTACACAATACCTCATCTCAGAAATATAGACAGGTACTAAAGGGTCGAAACATTGTAATAAATATGGCGACAAAGATTATGACAATTGTCCGAATAATGTAAATAGTGTACATAATATCTCATCTCAGATATATAGACAGATAGTGAAAGGCTGAAACGTTGTAATAAATATGCCGACAAAGAAGAGGACAATAGTCCGAATAATGTAAATAGTGTACATAATACCTCATCTCAGAATATAGACAGATACTGAAAGGCCGAAACGTTGTAATAAATATGGCAACAAAGATGAGGAGAATAGTCCGAATAATGTAAATAGTGTACATAATACCTCATCTCAGAAATATAAACAGATACTGAAAGACCGAAACGTTGTAATAAATATGGCGACAAAGAAGAGGACAATAGTCCGAATAATGTAAATAGTGTACACAATACCTCATCACATAAATATACACAGACACTCCAATCTTGGTGATAATGTCACTGGTAGGTAAATAAAATGAGAAGACATTAGCGATGAAAAAAGACAGCAAAAGAACAGAATTCAGAAGGAAAGAAGATGGCAATTGCTGTTGCATTTACATGTTTGATGGTCGTAGGTCTGTAGATCCTAGGAAATTATTAGAAAATAATGTAAGTTTGCATCTATCAGAAATAGATTATATAACATTACAAAAAATGAGACCTAGTTGGCAATCTAGTAGTAAGTTTAAACTCGTGTATCCAGGATGAAAAATCACCAGAGCAAATATCAGGAACATCTTTATAGAAGAGACGGACTGAGGCCACGTCGCTGCGGTAGGTGAGTGAATGAAATGAAGATTAAACTTTTCTGCTTGCGTATGTATTTGTATATCATTCTAGCGTTAACGCTGTTGTAATTAAGTGACATGCATTATTTTTGACAGGGCCTCATGAGTGGGTAGGTGTGCGCGTGCATGGACCTATGTGTGAAAGTGTATGTGCGTGTGATTTTAGTTTTCCATATTCAAAATGGCGTTTTCGGTTTGCTGCTTCTGTCTAGACATGTCATGAAGTCGTGGGCGAGATTTTTCACCGTGTGCTTACTCTTCGTAAACAGAAAACTCTTCGTGTTTCCTCATGCCAATGTCACGTGATTTTGTCAAAACCATGTTGCAGACTACAGGTAAAACTGGATTCATGTCATTTATGTGTGTTTTGCTATATACTGAACACACATCGACACACACACACACACATTGCAAAACTCGCAT
The DNA here is from genome assembly GCA_964036315.1 of Acanthosepion esculentum. Lineage (NCBI taxonomy): Eukaryota > Metazoa > Mollusca > Cephalopoda > Sepiida > Sepiidae > Acanthosepion > Acanthosepion esculentum. Next base: position 143,972,938 of record OZ038476.1, on the reverse strand, counting down.
AAGCAAACCCAACTAGACACACACGCGCGCAAACACACAGAAACATTAAAAAAATAACTGGATCGGCTAATTTAATCCTTATTTTTCCCTTTGAAAAGAGGAATCTAATTATTTATGAGAAACACATTAGGAAAAATTAAATTAGTGCATAATGTTATTGGAATCATAATATAAGTTATTGGTTTAAGTTACAAAGCGAGTAGCTATACAACATAAACATATAAAAAAGTTCAAATAAACCACAAAATTCCACAGATAAAAAAACTTGAATATATATATATATATATATATATATATATATATATATATATATATATATATATATATATATATATATATATATATATATCTGAAATGGGAAATAATTCCTAAAAGACAAAATCACTCCACATAATTTATCTGGATTCACATTGCTTGCGAATAAACACGTATTGGAACTTATAATGTAGAATTAATCCCTTTCATACGATAATATTATATATTTTAATGTAACATAATTTAAAATCAATCCACAATTTAACATTAAAAAATCCATTTATACCATACGCTAAAATATCGTCTATTTATTTTTAAACGTTATAATTTAGAATTAATTCGTTATTTTTTCTTTTTGTTTTGATAATATATTTTAACTTTAATAATATAAAATTCTAGCCCCCGAACGATATCATCTATTTATTTTAAATTAATAATTTAGAATTCACCCGTTTTTATACGATAGTAGTAACATATTTTAATAATAGTTATTTTTGGGTGCGAAGCAAGCAATGTAGATAATTCAGTTTGGAAGGGAATGCGGGAAAGAGAAAAAGGGGGAAAAAGAGGAAAAAAAAAACAAAACAAAAAAAAAACGCCCCCATTTTAATGAATAGCTAAATGTATCGTAAAAAAAAAAAAAAAAAAAAATATTTTAATTGGGACAAGCAATTTTGGACGATTCCATTGTTGTTTTATTGTTAATTGTTTTTTAGGGTTTTTTTTTTTTTGTTCTAAAAGTATAAATTCTGTCATGAGTACTAGCACAACTCTTTAAACGGTGGCGACCTGTAGAATAAGGTAACAGGTCGGGGGTGGCTGTCGGAGCTGATATGATGAATAAGAACCCCGAAATCAGCGATGAAGACGGCTTTCATCACTGATGACCACCTTCAATGCATTCGAATGTATTTTGCGATATATATATATATATATATATATATATATATATATATATATATATATCTGAAATGTCCATACAATTTGTGCATGTGTTTCTTTCTAAGGGACTTGATATCTGAAATAAAATATATTTGGTATTTATGTTCATTATTTCCATTATTCGGACTATTGTCCTCATCTTTGTCGCCATGTTTATCACAACGTTTCGGCAGTTGTACACTCCGGCCTTCTTCAGGTGGTTGGAATGTCGAACTGAACCCTTTATTTCGCTCACTGTGGTAGACTGTTCTAGTTCCACGTGCCATGTTTAATTAATGTCAGTTATCAGTTACCTCATGTTAATTTACCTCTGAAAATTCTCCACTGCCTTAACCGGGTATTGGACTCACACTCTTTGGGTCCTGTCACTGGATCTAACCAACGCCTTTATCCACTGTGCCAAGTATCCTTGAGGATAGCTGATATCCATTAAACATGGTACGTGGAACTAGAACAATCTTCCCATAGTGAGCGAAATAAAGGGTTCAGTTCGACATTCCAAACATCTGAAGAATGCTGGAGCGTACAACGGCCGAAACGTTGTGATAAACATGGCGATAAAGATGAGGACAAGTCCGAATAATGTAAATAATGTACATGATACCTCATCTCAGAAATATAGACAGGTATTTATGTTGATTGTCACGAGCCTGAATTAGTACGTCTTTCTAGTCTGACTGCTAGGAACAAAATAGGGTGTTTCACTTTCGCGACTAACGATCTCTCTGGCAGTTCACGTGACTATCTATATATCGATTTTTAGCTTTTTAAAGGGTTAGCCTAAGGAGATAATTTTTTGTCTCTCGCAAGAATATCATGATGTTGAGAATCAAAATATGAATTCATAATAATCTGATAATTTATGGAGAAAAATATAACGTTTACAAAATAAATCTACCTAATTAAGATTTTTTTAGTACAAATATCTTTTTTATCAGGACATAGGCGGTGTTATCACATCTGATTTCGTTCTTAATCGTTGTGTCTAGAAAAGGGAAATACAGTGATTTCTATTTATTTTCTACACGTTTGTGATTCCACAGCTCTCCAATTCCTAGACAAAGTTTAGAGAGCCTTACCCACACGGCCAGTTAACTCAGAGCTGGCTGACAAGGGAAGATATGAATTCATTTCTGTCTCAAAGACACAGTTCAGGGTGAAGACAGCAGTTTCGCATGGAATTTTGACCTCAACTCTCCACTTCCAATTTCTGTTGATGGTACACTTTTTTATCCACCAGAATTAAGATGTTCTTCTATGCATAGATGGTGTTGACATTAATAGAACATTTCAGTCGATCCATTTTTCATCCATCGTCATGTAGGTTGTGGGCATTTTTCTTATGTATTTAACCTAAAAAGTATGAAAGAGCGGTCTGTCGAAAAGATCAGTTAACCACAACAATACAATTTATGCAAGAAAGAAAAAAAATGGATAAGTCATGGACACTTCTGAACGTTAGACAACAATGATTATGATTTAAACGAATACACACATGCAACCACATCCGTATACACACACACGTAGATACGCGCGCATTAGTACACATATATGCGAAACAGATAAAATCAATATTGGAAAAGGAATGAGACAAGGAGGTGTCACGTAAACAAAATAAGTTTGCATTGAAAGAATTTTACAGAAGATAAATCAGAAGGAATGAGAGTAAGCAGAAATATCAATAATTGAATAATATTTTCTTTTTTATCATTTCACCCCAAGCAAGGTACTAAAAACACTAAGAATAAGTGAATGTGAGAGAATATGAGAAATAAACCCTACTAAGGAGAGATAGTGGGTAGAGAGAGCAATACAAGAACTACAATTAAGAAGAGGGACGATAACGATTGAGATTGCATTTAAAATTTTGGAGATCAAAGTTAACTTGCAAGCAATAAGACGGAGAGAAAGAGGGAGAGAAAGAGAGAGAGAGGTATATACAGAGAGACAGAGAGACAGAGAGGAGAGAGGGAGATAGAGAGAGAGGGAGATAGAGAGAGGGAGAGAGAAAGAGAGCGAGGTATAGATAGAGGGAGAGAGACAGAGAGGGAGAGAGAGACAGAGAGGGAGAGAGACAGAGAGGGAGATAGAGAGAGGGAGAGAGACAGAGAGGGAGAGAGACAGAGAGGGAGATAGAGAGGGAGAGAGACAGAGCGAGGTATAGATAGAGGGAGAGAGTCAGAGAGGGAGAGAGAGACAGAGAGGGAGAGAGACAGAGAGAGAGATAGATAGAGGGAGAGAGACAGAGAGACAGAGAGACAGAGAGGGAGATAGAGAGAGAGGGAGATAGAGAGAGGGAGAGAGAAAGAGAGGGAGAGAGAGAGCGAGGTATAGATAGAGGGAGAGAGACAGAGAGGGAGAGAGACAGAGAGGGAGAGAGACAGAGAGGGAGATAGAGAGAGGGAGAGAGACAGAGAGGGAGAGAGACAGAGAGGGAGAGAGAAACGGAGAGAGAGACGGAGAGGGAGAGAGACAGAGAGGGAGATAGATAGAGGGAGAGAGAGGGAGAGAGACAGAGAGGGAGAGAGAGAGTTCAGCAAGCGAGAAGTGTGATGGAAGAAAATTTTAGCAGAGAAATTACTGTTAAATCTAGCCATTTAAACTGTAAATTGATAGGACCTTTCCGCCAATCTAGCGGTGTTCTTAAATTCATAAAGTCTAGATACTATAGATGAAAGATCATCAGAACAATTACCATGAAAGTCTTAATAGAAAAGGCCCAGGGAAGCTACATTACGGCATTGCTAAAGTGACTGCAACCGAAACTCAGTTCCAGTTACTTTGCTCATTCCCCGTTGCATTTTATCAAGGATCTCTCGATATAGAGCAAGAGCAGGAGGAGGTAGAGGAGCACAAGAACATCTCCGGCAGAATATTATAAGTAGAAATATCAAATAAGTAAGATTTGCTGTCAAAATCTTACTAATTTGTAGACGTTTTGAGATCGCAAATTCTACCATTACATTCAGCTTTATTCATAACAAAATTGTAGCTCCCAAAATCAAGCAATATACGACGGTATATGGGTGCACTTGCAAAGTTTGTGATGACCAGAGATGGGTGGCTGATCTCTCATTCGATCTATCTCTAACTTCTCAAGGTGGAGGACAGTCTGGTTACTTTCAACACCTCGAAAGTCTATCTAGTTACATTCCACCACTGTCGATCAGACCACGGAGTACTACGGTTACTAGTATAGTATGGTATCTCCCGAGGAATATGCGACCTACCGTTGTTATCTACCCAAGCATTTGCACCTACCGTTGTTATCTACCCAAGCATTTGCACCTGCCGTTATTATCTACCCAAGCATTTGCACCTACCGTTGTTATCTAACGAAGAATATTCTACCTCCCGTTGTTATCTAGCGACGCATTTGCAACATACCATTGATAGCTACCCAAGAATTTGCACCTACATTTGTTATCTACCCAAGCATTTGCACCTACCGTTGTTATCTAGCGAGCCATTTGCTACCTGCCGTTGTTATCTACCGAGGCGTTTGCGAACTACCGTTGTTATCTACCCAAGCATTTGCACCTACTGTTGTTATCTAGCGAAGCATTTTCTACCTGCCGTTGTCATCTAACTACGCATTTGCGACCTACCATTGTTATATACCCAAGCATTTGCCCTACCGTTATCTAGCGAGGCATCAGCTACCTACCTTTGTTATCTACCCAAGCATTTACACCTACCGTTGTTATCTACCAAAGCATTTGCACCCACCGTTGTTATCTAGCGAGCCATTTGCTACCTGCCGTTGTTATCTACCGAGGCGTTTGCGAACTACCGTTGTTATCTACCCAAGTATTTGCACCTACCGTTGTCATCTAGCGAAGCATTTGCTACCTGCCGTTGTTATCTAACTACGCATTTGCGACCTACCGTTGTTATCTACCCAAACATTTGCACCTACCGTTGTTATCTAGCGAGGCATCTGCTACCTACCTTTGTTATCTACCCAAGCATTTGCACCTACCGTTGTTATCTACCCAAGCATTTGCACCTACCGTTGTTATCTTGCGAGCCATTTGCTACCTGCTGTTGTTATCTACCGAGGCGTTTGCGAACTACCGTTGTTATCTACCCAAGCATTTGCACCTATCGATGTTATCTAGCGTAGCATTTGCTACCTGCCGTTGTTATCTACCGACACATTTGACACCTACCGTTGTTATCTACCCAAGTATTTTCACCTACTGTTGTTATCTAGCGAAGCATTTTCTACCTGCCTTTGTCATCTAACTACGCATTTGCGACCTACCATTGTTATATACCCAAGCATTTGCGCCTACCGGTGTTATCTAGCGAGGCATCTGCTACCTACCTTTGTTAGCTACCCAAGCATTTGCACCTACCGTTGTCATCTACCCAAGCATTTGCACCTACCGTTGTTATCTAGCGAGCCATTTGCTACCTGCCGTTGTTATCTACCGAGGCGTTTGTGAACTACCGTTGTTATCTACCCAAGCATTTGCACCTACCGTTGTCATCTAGCGAAGCATTTGCTACCTGCCGTTGTCATCTAACTACGCATTTGCGACCTACCGTTGTTATCTACCCAAACATTTGTACCTACAGTTGTTATCTAGCGAGGCATTTGCCACCTAACCTTTGTTATCTACCCAAGTATTTGCACCTACCGTTGTTATCTACCCAAGCATTTGCACCTACCGTTGTTATCTAGCGAGGCATTTGCTACCTGCCATTTTTATCTACCGACGCATTTGCGAACTACCGTTGTTATCTACCCAAGGATTTGCACGTACCGTTGTTATCTAGCGAGCCATTTGCTACTTGCCGTTGTTAACTACCGAGGGGTTTGCGACCTACCGTTTTTATCTACCCAAGCATTTGCACGTACCGTTGACATCTAGCGAGGCATTTGCTACCTGCTGTTGTTATCTACCGACGCATTTGCGACCTACCGTTATGTATCCAAGCATTTGCACCTACCGTTGTTATCTAGCGAGACATTTGCTACCTGCCGTTGTTATCTACCGAGGCTTTTGCGACCTACCGTTGTCATCTAGCGAAGCATTTGCTACCTACCGTTGTTATCTACCCAAGCATTTGCACCTACCTTTGTTATCTAGCGAGGCATTTGCTACCTGTCATTGTTATCTACCGACGTATTTGCGACATACGGTTGTTATCTACCCAAGCATTTGCACCTACCGCTGTTATCTAGCGATACATTTTTGACCTACTGCAATCTAACGCATTGTGTCTTTGAAGAAAAAGGCGTTAGTTAGATCCAGTGTCAGGACCCAAAGTCTGTGAGTTCAATACCCGGCTAAGGCAGTGGAGAACTTTCAGAGGGAAATTAACCGGAGATAACTGATAACTGCCATCCATTAAACATAGCACGTGGAACTAAAACAGTCTAAACCAGTGAGCGAAATAAAGAGTTCAGTTCGACATTCCAACCACCTGAAGAAGTCCGGAGTGTAGTACGGCCTAACGTTGTAATAAATGGCGACAAAGATGAGGACAATAGTGCGAATAATGTAAATAGAGTATATAATACCTCATCTCAGAAATATAGACAGATACTTTGTTGAGGATATTTTTGTTAAATAACATTCATTCCCTTGAATATTTGTTCTATCAGCATTCTTCAAATTCTGACCGCTTTTGCATATTATAAGTCTTTCCAAACGTGATATTATATTTATTTTCTTAAAGATAGTTTTCATTATAAATTTATTTTATATATTTTGTTATATTTTCGTTTCAAATATCAGCCATCAATTGTACATTGTGGTTTATGTTTTCATTTTTAGATAATAAATATATTCTATATATTTGTTCAAACAGTCAAATGCTTTTAAGGTTTAGTTATTTAATTTAATTATTTAAGTTTCCTCATATTTGTTGTCCTTTATATAATGAATTTCTGTGTATATATACAATATATAAAAAAAGACATTTCTGTGTAGATATGTATAGAGAGAAATGGTGCACAATCATTTAGGTGACATTAAATTATATCACTTAGCACCGTCCATAATTTACATCGACTTTTCAATTCGCGTTTTGTAAATTTGGAGATTTTGAAGAACTATAATTTTATTTTTGTTTATAAATACTTTTGACTTGATAAATTCAGTCAGAAGCTGAAACGCGTCTGCAAAAAGAGTTCACCTTTTATCTTTCTTCAAATTATACATATATGTATATACCTATATAGACACATAAGTATATATATATATATATATATATATATATATATATATATATATATATATATGTGTGTGTGTGTGTGTGTGTCTGTGTGTGTGTGTGTGTGTTGAACCTACGCTTTCTGACGATCTGACTCGGATTCGAGTCTCACCATGGCTGATTTGTCAAGAAGGAGTGCCTAAAAACTATACCACGTCTTGACCCAAACCTTCTGTGTGAAATTGGGTAGACGGAACCGTAGTCACAAGTCATCATAGCCGAGCGGTTGAGCGTTGAAATTGTTGACCACGCTAGATAACACGCTCTTTCCCAGAAATTGTAACAAAGGTCTGCTCAGCATAGTTTCAGTATAAACCACAGGTTGGCTCTGTGGGTTTTGAATAAATATGTGCCTGAGCGAGAGTCTGCAATAGGGAATGACTAGCCTCTCTAATCGACTGGGAATCCTCGAATATATGTGTGTTTGTGTGTGTTTGTTTCTAACACATATATATATATAATATATATATATATATATAGTATTATATCATATAATATAATATAATTATAATATATTAAATATAATATATATGATATATATATATGTACATATATATATATATATGTATGTGTGTGTGTGTGTTTAGATTTACTTCATACTTCATGATTTACATTTTCTGCAATTTTAGAAAGAGGCGGATTTATTACATTTTAATTGAATATACAGATTATAGTTTAAAAATACAAATAAAAGGAAAATTATTGTCACCTTTTTGGGTCGCGTGTAGAAATAGTTCAATGACCCCTTATATATATATATATATATATATATATATATATATATATATATATATATATATATATATATATATATAGTGGGGAAATGCTTTCAGCGAGTGAAGACTAATATGTTAGCAAAGATAGTCCTACTTTGGACATTATTAAAGACCGTTGAGTATCCTTTGTAAAAGAAGTTTTTATTAGCGTTTTATTTCTTCACTATTTACATTATTTGGGCTATTGTCCCCATCCTTGTCGCCATGTTTATCACAACGTTTCAACCGTTGTACGCTCGGGACCTTCTTCAGGTGGTTGGAATGTCGAGCTGAACCCTTTATTTCGTTCACTGGAGTACACTGTTCTAGTTCCATGTGCCATGTATCAGTTATCTCCTGAAAGTTCTCCACTGCCTTAACCAGGCATTGGACTCACACTGTTTGGGTCTTGTCACTGGATGTAACTAACGCCATTATCCACTGCGTCATGTGACCTTCAGGACATCTGTGTATGAATTTCTAGGTATTATAAACCTAATGTCTTCAGCCACCATTTTCTATCAGTTCTCATGTTGCAATTTTTCCTGTTATTATTGCATTTCTCTGGCACTCCTTATTACTGGTTCCCATATTGTATTCATTTCTATGCTTGGAAGGCTCAGAAGATTTTTATGGCCTAGCATATATGCTGATTATTTAAGTTTACGAATTTTTCAATGATGTTCTTTTTATATGATCTCAACTTGATCCTACAGAGAGTGGTGATCTCCCTTTTCTCTCCATATGTGGTCAGCCACACCTGATTTTTCCACTTCCCCTCGTGTTACACCTTTCTGGTGTTCTTGAAGCTTTACCTAAAGGAGGCGAACTGTCTCCCCTTTATATTTCAGCACTGGCCCATGGGACTAGAACAGTCTATCACAGTGAGCGAAATAAAAGGTTCAGTTCGACATTCCAACAACCTGAAGAAAGCCGGAGTGTTCAACGGTCGAAACGTTGTGATAAAAATAGCGACAAAGATGAGGACAATAGTTCGAATAATTCAAATATTTTTATTTCTTTCTCATTAGTTGTTTCTCATTGGCATTGCTCAGTGCTGTGGAGTTATTTCGCAGTGGAGGCTTTTATTTGTACTAAAATCGGTCCTAAATAAGTTCGACGTACCAAACGTTAGGAACTTGATATAATAGATATTACGCAGAGTAATCTTGTTGCGGTCGCTGACTACTTTCGTATTCGACTAACTGTCGACTACTGTCGTCCGACATCGACTGACCCTCGTTCCTCTTACTGCTCCTACTTATATTAGGTGGGGGAGTCTAATAACTATAGAATAGGCGTATTTCACCATAACACCCCCTCCTAAACTTTACTCCGTAGGAGCAAAACAGTTTTCTTTATTTTTTTTCATTTTTTACAGGAAATATGAAGAAAAAACAAACAAAAAAAAAAACTTCATTTTTTTAGCAACATCTTAGCGTATCTCCTACGTTTTGGATCCACTTTTAAATGATCAGTTGCCTTTCTTTTTCTCCTGGATGGGCGTACCTCAGGTAAAATCGTTGCTGGCGTTGTTAGATCAAAGGTATCGAAAATCACCACCATAGGCGTTTCTTCCGCGGGATAGTTGTCAACCACGTCTGAAGAGCGTCGTCTGATCTGGTTAATGTGCCGTCTGCACGTGCATGTTTCGCCTTTCACCAAGTACATCATGTTGCCAATCCGTTTTTCTATTTTTCCAATCTCCCAGAATGATTTATTCTGTTTATAGACCTTAAAGTATACTTTTTCAACAGGATTGTATTTTTTTATTTGAATAAATTTTTCTCTACCTGGCTTTGTCCTTTTTGGTAGTAATTTGCTAATCCCAAAAAACTTTGTAATGCGGTAATATCATTCGGAGCCGGCATGTCTTTTATAGCCGCTTCTCGCTTTGTGTGTGGCCTTTTACCATTCTTATCGATGATCTGCCGCGGATATTTTACTTTCTCCATAAAACCTTGCATTTGTTTTCCTTGATTTTAAATCCCAAATCCTGTATTCTTGAAACTACTGCATTTACATTTTCCACGTGTTCTGCTATACTTTTATTTCTCATGAGGATGACGTCCAGTTACGCTACGTCAAAATCTAGACCACCCAACATCGAATCACTTACTTGTTGGAAAATGGCGCGAGCGACCTTAATCCCAAAAAGGTAGTCTGTTAAATTTATACAGACCCCGATGTGTGTTTATACACAAAAGTTTTGACGTTTCTTTTTCTACTGGTATTTGCTGATATGCGTCGCTGAGGTCTATCTTCGAAAATATTGTGCCTCCATTGAGCTTCGCAAATATTTCTTCCGCTGTTGGTAGAGGATAATTATAGTCTTTGAGTGCCGCGTTTAAACCCGTCGAGAAATCAACACAAACACGAATTTCTTTAGACTTTTTTTCACGTATACCGTCGGTTTTGCCCATTCCCTATACTCAACTCTTTTAAGTACAACGGTTTTCTCTAATCTGTCCAATTCTTTATCTATCTGTTCAATTGAGGCAAACGGCACATTCCTTTTCTTTTTGAATACAGCCTGAGCGTTTTCTTTTAGCTGGAATTTTGCCTCCATCTTGGTACACCTTCCCAACTCTGGAGAAAAAACAGTAGGAAATGTTTCCTTAAGTTTCTTTATTAATTTTTGGGCTTCGGTGTTTAGACTTTATACCTTGTAACAGAAAGAAATCATCGGTAGATCCCATAATTTGAATTCTGTTAGCCAATTCGTACCCAGTAAGTTCGTGGTATTTTCTATGACAAATAGTTTAGCATTTCGCATTTTTTATTTAACGTGACGTTTGTAACAAATTCTCCAATAAATTGTATTTTTTTCTCCAGTCACTTACTCGCGATTTTCTTTGTCTTCATTAAAGTTGGTTTCCCCAACTTCTTCCACGTATGAAAATTTATCATAGATAGATCCGAACCAGTTTCAAGTTGCATTTTTATATTTTTATTACTTATTTCGACGGTAACAAATTTTCTGGTTATTCCATCTTTTACCTCATTGGACTTTAATTTTCTTATTTTATTATCTTTATTTTTTGACCTGCAATGCGTGCTTTTATGTCCCACTCTTTTACAGTTGAAACATTTTTTTTATTCCTAAAATCGCAATATCTGTACCAGTGTAGTTCACCGCAAGCAAAACATGGATTCGAGAGTTTTTGTTTATTTTTCTCTGGTATTTCACTTTTTGCTTGATATTCCGCAATTTTAGAATTCTTTTGGTAGACTGACTTTCTTCTTTGTAGCGTATTTTCCTTACAGGCAAAAGGCCAGACTGTTCTATATTTTTTTATTCTTTCTTTACGCTAACATATCTTGTGCAGTCTTCTGCCAATTTCTATACCATAATACTTGGATCGCGTTCCAATTTTGCCAGTACTAATTTTCTCAACTCTGCGTCTCTTTCTAATACCAGCTCCTGAACAAACACCAAGCACATAAAATTGTCTGCGCTTAACTCTGCCAACTTGAATTCTTCACAATGCTTATTCACATTGGCTGCGTACGTTATATAGTATTGTTCATCATCTTTCATCAGATTCAAACATTTCCACCTCTTGTGGAACAGAGATGTCTTTTTACTAAATAATTCGCTTAATATATTTACCGCCTCGGTAAATGTCAACTCGCTAGATTTTCGGTAAAATGTAGTTTACCAATTTGTTATGCTCAGCCGTTCCTAATTTGCTTAAAAGAAGCCTAACCTTCTTTCCTTCAGACCACGAGTGGTAGTCCTCGTTGTATACGTCCGTATATTTCTTATAATACTCCGCAAAAGTTATCTCTTCATCTGGACTGTACGTGAATATTTCAATTGAATTCCATATTGTATTCTCTGGGAAAAAATCATTTTGTAGATTTTTCTCTTTCTTCTTCTCAGTTATTTCCAGAATTTTGTTTTGAAACTCCCTATGCATCTGCTCCATTTTTAGTTGGAATTGCATTTGTCTATTGAAAGTTTCCTCCTGTAGTTGCATCTGGAATGTTGTTTATTGCGCTAATATTTTCGTCTGTTGTTCCGACTGGCACTTAATGAATTCCCGGAATAGACTTTTGCATTCCTCCATCTTCGCAAAATTTTACAGAATGTCTGAATACTGTAGAGGGGGGAAGTCCTACGAATTTGCAATTCGTGACCTATTTGAGCAAACTGTATTATCGAGAAACATATGTCTTTTCTCGACAGATTTTTTCGTCACTAAGTTGACGTCTTGGCTTGTGACAAACTTTGCCAAGTTTTTTTTTGGGTGTGAATCCGAGACTTTGTCGCCGAAGTTACTGTGGCGAGCGACTTTTTACTTCCTCCGTATGAGTGCGAATCCTCGTCGCCAAAGTTGTTGTGGATTCATTTCGCAGTGGAGGCTTGTATTTGTACTAAAAACGGTCCTAAATACGTTCGACGTACCAAACGTTAGGGACTTGATATAATAGGTATTACGCGTAGTAATCTTGTTGTGGTCGCTCACTAATTTCGTATTCGACGAACTGTCGACTACTATCGTCCGACATCGACTGACCCTCGTTCCTCTTACTACTCCTAATTATATTAGGTGGGAGAGTCTAATAACTATAGAATAGGTGTGTTTCACCATAACACTCACATTATGAACACTGTTATATTTGACAAACGAAGACCATATTTATTTTATTAAACATACATATATTTTAATTTTATTTTGTATAATTTTTAACATATCATTGGCCATAGTGCATATTTGTTTTAGTTGCGAAATATAGCTAATGCATTTGTTCCTAATCATTATTAATCCTATGTGTATCAGTCTAATGGTTAAGACTCTTAATATACGTATATAATCTTTTAAATTGTGTCTACAGAGCTTGGACAAAATAATTGAAACAATTTTAAATTCAAAGAAAATTTACTTAATATGGAGTTGGTCCTCCTTTAGCCTCACGCGTACCTTTAATACGTCTAGGAATGGAATCATCCAAAGGAATTTTCAGCCATTCTTTCATTAACACCTGCTCCAGCTCATTAAGACACGATGGTGGAGAATAGCGGCTCCTAACTTGTCGCTCCAAAATGCACCACAAATGATTAATAATATTGATATCTGGAGATTGGGGAGGCCCCTTCATATATTCTAGCTCACTTTCATGCTCTTCATACCAATTCTTAACCACTCAAGCTGTATGTATTGGAGCATTATCGTCTTGGAAGATGCTGTTACCATCAGAGAATAAAGTCTGGGCCATTGGATGAACATGATCTCCCAAAATGTTCAGGTAATCTTTGCTGTTGATTCTACCATGCAGGGCAACTATTGGACCGAGACATTTCCATGATATGGTGGCCCAAACTATCACTGATCCACCGCCATGCTTCACTGTTGGAAGAAGGCAGTCAGGATTGTAAGCTTCTTTGGGATGCCTCCACACATAAACTCGTCCTGAAGTTGGGAAAAGGGAAAAACTGGACTCGTCTGAGAATATGACTTGCTTCCATTGGTCAGCAGACCAGGCATTGTGATTTCTGCATCACTTCAACCTTTTCTGAATGTTGCGAGTGGAGAGAAGAGGTTTCCTTACGCCAGCTCTTCCATGATATCCAGCCTTATGGAGCTCATGACGAACAGTTTTAGTAGAAACTGGACTATTCAGATGATTATTCAACCCAGCAGTCACTTTGGCCGCAGTAGTCCGATGATTCTTTGCCACATTGCGTTTAAATGCACGTCGGTTCCTGTCAGTAAGTTTGAAAGTCTGACACAAATTGCTACGGTTACTAGAGGTTTTTGCCCTGTTTCTCGAATTGCGTCATAGTTCTTGTTATGGTAGATCTTGAAAAACCAAACAATTCAACAACCTTAGTGATCGAGGCTCCTGCTATGTGAGCTCCAACAATTTGCTGTTTTTCGAACTCAGAGAAGTCAAGCATTTTGCTTAGATTTTACTCATTTCTAAAAATAAATAAGACAAATACATTAAATTAGATAAATAAACGTATATGCAATAGATATAACCTGCAAGTTTTAGTTTATTTCTTAATATGAGAGGTCTTTGAAATATAGGAGTGGATTTTGCACCTATTCCAATTATTTTGTTCAACCCCTGTATATTGTATTATATGTAATTATTCGTCGGATATTTTCGCATGTAATAAGCCAAATGTCTCCTTTTTATTTTCTGTAATCTTTCCTGCACTAGAGTTAACGCCCTTGAAATATTTCAGGACCTACGTATAAAAACCTATTTACTATTAATAACCAATTAAAAAATAAGTTGTGAATAATTATTTTTAAATTAGTCTCTCTATACATTTGTTCCCAAGTAATATATTTGGGAAACTACAAGTTATATAGAAATGTTTTCGCTTTTCGAAAATATACTTGGATTAAACTGTCAAAGTCTCCTACTTCGAGGACTGTTAGACAAGAAGTAATTTCACGACAATGTTTTCACTCCGGACAGTCAAGAAAATATTTGCATCCGACACGGTCGGAAATAATGAAGTAGCGTTCAATCATAGGAATTAATCATTTGTTCAAATACTTTTCAATTCTTGTCAACAGATCTAAGCAAAGAAAAGCACGACAGTTCTGCTTCTGTTCAACTTTCATTCAACTAGTGGTTGTTTATCTAATCCAGTGACTATTTTTCTTTTCCTTGCACACATCGTTAGCGTCCTGACGTGTCTATGGTTTGTGTTGAATTAATCAGACCTTCAGACGTGGAACGAGACTGAAGTTTCATATCTCAAAATTAGACATGTCAAGCCAGAGCGCGTTGATTCACATTAATTGAGAGACACTTGAGAATGGTAAGGATTAAGTATTGATTGGAGGAAAATAAACTCAAGTTAAACATATTTTTTTATTATAGTTCAGAGTTCAAGAATATAAAAATAAAAATAAGATAACTTTAATAAAATTCTAGTTTTAAAATTCGGTGACGTTAGCACGAAATAAACGAATTGTGTTATACAATGAAGATCGAATGTCCGACATGACAAAATGTCTTGTGGGGCAGATTTATCAATCAATAAAGTTATGTTCCAATATATAGGTAGATGTGACTTAAGAATTAGTTTAAAACGTATAAAACATGCGTAGAAACATGCATCTGTTTATGCAGATACCTACAAATAAAAGCGATACCTAATGTTTAAATGCGTCTATAAAAATAGAAAATCTTTCTTGAAACTGTTATTTTAATTTAATTTCATGCTAATAGTTTGCATTCATTATTTACAATAAGAAGAATACATTTCATTATTACAAACCAAATTTAAATGAATTTGAATTGAACGATAAAATTTTCGAAAGAGCAGTCTATTAGCGAATCTGTCAACACAACTTGATTCTCTTTATTAAAAAAAACAAATATACTTTCCTGAATTTGATAAATAACATGTATTTTTCTGAATTTTATTTGAGGACGTTTAGCTGATGTAAAGTATAATTAATTTGATTTTAAAAAACTATTACTTACTTTTATTATACACTATCGCCGAAAAGTATTTTTAACACAAGTGGATGTAGTTATGAGGTATTGAAAACTCACTCGATAGTATTATGTTTGGGATTTTTTTCTACGGGGATATAACTGTAAAAATTACTTTACGAATTTAACATTAACATCTTTTTCTATAATTGTTTTAACTGTCCAGTAATCTTAGAAAATTGGGAAATATTCTAAATAATCTAATATTTTGTTGAAGTTTAGGTACATTGGCATTAATTTCTTACTTACGAAGATGCTTGTTGAATAAATGTTATAAGATTACTAATGAATTTTAAATTTACTATTGTTACCGCTCTTATTTTCTCATAATATTGTGTATGAACGTTCGTATTTACAAAAATCAGCATGTTTATGCACACAGACACAAATTCAAAATTCTTTTTAAAATACTGGGCACTGATGAATAGTTGTTAGTTTTTCAAATATTTTTAATATGTATTTTAATAGTCATAATTTGTACTTAATAACGATATTACCTAACCGCTAGAAATTAATACATAATTTTGCAAGATTTTAAAAACTATACATTATTATAAGGATTATTTTAAAAAATGAACAGAATTCTTGTAAAAAATCATAATTCATCAAATTGTTTTTAAATATAGTGTCCATAGCATGTCTTTAAATATTTATATATTAATTAAATAATGCCTTAGTTTTATTGTATTTTTTATTTAACTATTCCGGGTATATATTCTGTACCTGAGGTACCTGTCTTACAGAAAAGTATTGATTTAAATTTATCCATAAAAATTCTGACAGAAAACTTTTTTTCATCGTGCATGCTCATTTTAGCAAATTTTTGCACGCGCCAATGTTTATGTCTTTCCGTTACCTACCGATCTGTTTGTGTTTCTCTTTATATATATATATATATATATATATATATATATATATATATATATATATATATATATATATATATATATTATAATTATTTTATTATTATCATTATTATTATTAATCGGAATCACTACAAGGAAGTCCGTGAAGCCGTAAAGGGGTTACAGGGTGTGGAAGAGTTAGAAACAGAAACATTAATGAGCAGGGAAAGAAAAGAATAACCAGGAGGACAGTAGATAGCGATTGACATTGAATTGAAATGTTTGTAGATTTATGTTTGCTCGAAAGCATGGAGCCAGAAGCGCGTACTACAAGCAAGAAGGGCGAGACAAGAAACGGTTAACATAAGACTTACGGCTACATCTAGCTAGCTCAGCTGTCAATTGATGACATATCAACCCCAGTATTGAGCTTAAATGCATAGAGTCTACGACCCATAGCGAATAGCTCACTTAAAAATCACCATGGAATTATATATAAAAAGGTACAGAGAGGCATCCTTTCGACGGTGGATAAGTGACTGAAGCCAAGCCACAAGATCAAGAGGAATAAATTGCAAAATCTTTCTCGGATCTTATGAAGGAGTTCAAGGTAAACGTCAGTGGCACCGGACCATATAAAGCAGCAATAGTCTAAGCATGGGCGAATGGTAAACTTAGATATATTCCGGTGAGATAAATTTTCTCACACGACACAGCGAACCTTTCTTCTTAGTAGCTGACCGATCAATAGATTCAGTAAAGTCTTTCCAATTCATGCCAGCTGAGAACTTTAACACGACAAGGCACAACGTGCCACTTTTTTAGAGGTTAGAATCAGCCATGTTGATGGTAGGCAGAGAGGGGTCACACAGATGATTAATGGAGAGAAGTGTAGTTTTGAAGGCGTTAAAATGAACAGGTTATCCTTTGCCCCATTTAACGTCGAATTTGAGGTCGTTTTGGGTATTGGCAAAAATATTGACCTTGATCAGCCTTACAATCTAGGCAGGAGTAAATCGTTGTGTTGTCAACGCAGATTTCAAGGTGGTAACTGATGTCATCGGTAAGGTCGTTAATAAAAATTAAAAACAGCCTAGGACCAAGGATGGAGCCCTGTGGGATACTCGCGTTAGTACGAATGGATATACACGAGTGGCCGTTGAGGATAACTTTCATTTAACGATTTGATAGGAAACATTGGATCAGCTCAAAAATGTGTCCACAAACATAGTAACTTTTCAGCTTGTGGAGAAGGCCTGTCTGACTAACCCTGACAAATATTTTCGAGATGTCTAATGCTACAGCCCGGGATTCACCGTTTTTATGTAGATGATGATATACTCTTTCCACAGTTATCCTCAGGATATCAGCACTTTATCTGGAGAAACAAAATCTGTCTTTTCTGAGAAAAAGGCCTTGCGCTGTGAAATTATGAACCAATAAAAATTAAGTCCTTTAGAGGTTTTCAAAAGTAAGGTAAAATGCTAATAGGCCGATAGTTGGAAGGGTCGAACGGTTCACCAGTGTTCTTAATAGATGGAACAACAGACGATTATTTCCAGCAGACAAGAAAGCAGGAGGCAGCGAGGCATTTGGTATACAATTCAGAGAGAACTGGAGCGACTTCAGGAGCACTCTTCTTAAAGAATATTACAGGAATACTATCGGGAGCAATTGCTTTGTATGGATCAAGGTTAGAACTGATACCAAAAACCATAAATGGGGTTATATGCATATCACTCAACAGTGAATAAGTTGTAAGTTAGAAGTTATGCAGGGGTACTCCAGATGAGTCAATAGTAGAGTCGAAAGAGAATTTAGGGGCGAAGCATTGAGCTTTATCAGAAGAGAATGATAACACCACAGACTGATAGAATGGTGGTGGATAGAGAGCTTGAAATTATTTAATATCTGTTAAGGGGGTCTCCCCTTTTCACACAAATGGATTCACCCATGAAAATGGCAGGAAATCAGACCCAAAGAGGCATGGGCAATTAAAGACATGCCTGAACAAAAAAACGTTGCAGAATTACAAAGTTTCCTGGGCCTAGCTAACTACTATGGCGAATTTATTGATAATACGCATAAATTCAAGACCCCATTAAATTAGTTACTAAAAAGGAGAATAATTTGAATTGGACAGAAGACTGTACAAAAGCGTTTATGGAAATAATATAAAAATTAACTGACACACATTTCGATCCCGAATTAGAAATCATTTTTACAAATGCCGCGAGCTCACATTGGGTAGATACGTGTATTCTACACAAGATGCGGGCCGGTACAAAGTAACCCGTTGCGCACGCATCTAGATCATTATTACCGGCGCAGAGAAACTATTCCAACATCGAAAAGGAGGCATTAGGCATAATATTTGCAATAACTCGTTTTCACATAATTATTTATGGGAGAGAGTTCACGCTCCAAGCGGACCACAAACCCCTTCTTACGATTTTCGGTTCAAAAAAAGGTCTACCAGTGTTTACACCGAACAGACTTTTAAGATGGGGAACTGTGTTACTAAACTACAATTTCAAACCTGAGTTCTTACCATCAAAGAAAATTGGGCACGCTGATGGACTATCGCGATTAATACGGGCGAAAATCGAACCGTTGGAAGACGCGGTAATAGCGGCATTGCAAGCTGAAGATGAAATCAATAAAGTGTTATACAATACAATAAAGGAACTACCTGTGACTTTGCTAGAGATAAGAAGAGAAGCGGAAAAGGATGAATTTATTCAGAATACCAAGAAAAAATAGAAGAGAAGGAAAGGAATTTAGCAGACAGCTTCTCAATCTGCGGTTACATATTATTGTATAACGAGAGAGTAGTAATAGCGAAGTCGCTCCGAAATCGAATCTTGAAAGATTTTCATTTAGGACACCCGGAAAAAAACTCGGATAAAGACACTTATGAAAAGTTTTGTCTATTGGCCTAACATGGACGATGATATTACGCAAATGGTGGAAAGTTGTAAAGGCTGTGCTGCTGCGGCGAAACCACCACCCTCTATACAAAAGCCATGGCCTAAAGTTGACAGACCGTGGTCCAAAATCCACGTGGATTACGCAGGACCCATAGAGGGTTACTACTACTTAATAACTGTAGATAGTTTCAGTAAATGGCCTGAGGTTTCCAGATTCAAACACCCGACGACAGAAAATACCATAAACTGTATACACCAATTATTCGCCAGATTCGGCGCCGTTGATTGCTTGGTAACTGATAACGGTACACAATTTACCTCCAGTGACTTCAAAGAATTTTGTGAGACATACCAAATAAAGCGTATCAAGATAGCTCCGTACCACCCGATGTCGAACAGACAAGCCGAAATATTCGTAGACACACTAAAAAGATCTTTAAAAAAAAGCCGAAGATCTACCGAGGGAAAAAACGATAGAGCAGTTCCTCCAAGTATACAGAATAACACCTAAGGGGAACACACCATCTGGTCTTTAACCAGTGGAATTGATGTTTGCCCAGAGAATACGTTCTGTGTTTGATAAATTATTGCCAAACAAGAACAAAAACCAGTATACACCTATTGTACCAAAGAGATCATTTAAACCAGGAGAACGAGTTTACTTTAGGATGTTCAGAAACAATATGGCTTACTGGGAGCCTGGCACAATAATTAACAGACAGGGAAATGTGATGTACACAGTACAAGGCGAAATGTTTACCCATAGAAGACCAAATACAAAAAAGACGGGTTGAGGAGCCAAGCTCGTCACCAGCAGAAAATGACGATGCAATGGACGCAATCTTTGAAGCTTTTGAGATTCAAAGACCACTGGAAGATGCAGAATTTAGAAGGTCAAACAGGAAGAGAAAATTTACTGAACCTCTGATCATCAACCATAAGAGAAAAAATACTAACTCCCTATGTAAGGAGGGGGTGTTAAGGGGTTTTCCTTTTTCACACAAATGGACTCACCCAAGGTATACATATACTACTACCAGTAATACCCGAGGAGAGTAGTGGTACGTTGAGTCAAGGAGTCGAGACGGAACAACAGAAGAGTAGTAGAGTTCAGTAGTAGTAGAGTAAGTCACACACAGAGACGGCGGCAAGCGTCACAGTTAGCGAGCACGTAGACTCAGTAATGAGTCATACCGCGATACTTCAATACCAAGCCTGTATATATATTACTGCTACTAACCCGCATTCCTGGATCTACTAACCCGTATTACCAGTTTGTATTATTACGTTAATACATTTATTTTCCTTATCCATTTCTGGCGTTTGTTATTCATTGATATCGGATTCAACCCGGAATCCGCAATAATATCCTATTACAGAGCCGCCAGTAATCACTAGAGCCAAATTTTTTAGAGGCTTTGTAGTTGCTTATTCTCTCGGCAAACTGGAACTTATCTCCTTCGAGGACTCGCTTATATTTATTACGAGCAGTAATGAATAGGCGCACATTGTGACAAAGGTTGTCGCGCTCGTATACCCAAAAATAGTGGTTGCTGCGTGTTTGGCAGCCGAGCAAGCGGATGTGAACCATGGAGATGATTGATATTTCACCTGGTATTTGCCAGGAGGGATGGAACGTCCATGCAGGCTTTGAGGCAAAAGAAACCTCAACGCCGCAATTTTCAATTGGGTGGTTGATAATTACACTCCATGAGGCGTCACAAAGAAAATAACGGTCTGAGTCCCGGTCAACATGTAAAGGTCATATCTTTAACGGATGATTGGAACAAAATATCAGTAGCTACCACAGAAGGGTCCGAGTTACCAAGAGGGCAGTATTTTGAAACTCGGCAAATACGAGGTGGTAGATAAAAAGTAAATCAAGCAGAGAACACTGTTGCTCGGTTTTCCTATGGAAAAGAGTAGAAAACACACTATTTGAGTAAAGTATTGGCCAGTGACAAAATTTAATGTCTGAATACTGACAACATCAGTACTTTTAGAATGGTTTAGCAACGTGTCACCAAAGACACTGGCGTTCGCAGATGGATGGAGAAAAAGTGTCATTTCTATACTGTCAGTTATTATGTCTAATATACTGCAGTCTAGGGAAGAATGGGGTGCGATAAATGAAAAAGAGGTAATTAACAGTAATTTGTAACGAAAGACAGAAGAACTGGAAAGATAACTCAGCTGTCTCAGGAGACAATTCCCTGAGCATCGAAAGATTGTCCTGTATGCAAACCTCAAGGCCATGCCTGTGAATGCTGGAATCTTTTCGGCAAAGGAAAAATAGCCTGGAACCATGAATTAATTTGCATCAATGGAGGAATTCAAGTTGGTTTCAGAATGGGTAAACATATCTAGCGACTTTTGCGGGCAGAAGTTTGAACGGATACCATGAAAACTGGAGAAGAGCTGTGGGATGTAGGTTTTCTTTTGTTTGCTGGTTTAGTTGTATTTTCTTTTGTGGTGATTGCAATTAGAATTGTTTTGAGGAGATAGAAAACAAACCACCATAATTGTCACTATCCATCTTCAAGTGTAATACAAACCAGCCTGTGGGTGGATGAGAACAGCGCATAATGTGGTCTCAGATTTGCCCACCGGAAATACATGAAGGTACGTGTTTATATATATATATATATATATATATATATATATATATATATATATATATATATATGTAAGTATATATATATATATACATACATATATATATATATATATATATATATATATATATGTATATATATATATATATATATGTATGCGTGTGTGTGTGCGTATGTATACTGATTCCATGTAACTTGGGAAATATGTGTATGTACGTATGTGTGTGTGTGTATATGTACTGATTCCTTGTAATAGGACGGTATGTGTGTGTGTTTGTGTGTTTGTGCATGTGTGTGTATGTGTGTGATTGTACAGGTGTGTTCACTGATTCCTCGTAGTGAGACAATGTGTATGTAAATAGAGGGGATATACACATATATACACGCATGCTGACAAAAGCACACGAAAATGGAAATAGATCTAAGAACACACAGGGGTGATTAAAAGATAAGCATGCCGATAACTACTCCATCATTTCTCGAACCAAACTTAATTGTTTTATAAACGTTCACGCAAAACTTTTCACTGAAAGTTCATGAAAGATATTTGTATCACTAACACAAAAGAAGAGTGTGTCTCATATCGAAAATATATTTAACATCGAAAAAATTAAGGAAAAACCTAAATTATTTTAAGTAATATATTGAAATCGCCACCTTTTGCCTGATGACAGTCGCGAGACCGGAAACATGTGTAGCAAAATTATGGAAAAATATATATATTATATATATTTTTTAATCCACATTACAACCAAAAGCGTTTGCGGTTTCTTTCTTCTTTTTAATATACAGACATTCTTTCTTCTTTTAATATACAGACTTTTCTCTCGTTGGAACTACTATAACTTCTTCCTTTTATATATATTGTAGCAGCATGGCCCGGCGTTGCCCGTGCTTGATTAAAAAAATCGAACAACTCATACAGCAATCGTTATCACTTGACTTGAAATATTTTTGTCCCTTCCTTGCCTTTAAAGGAGTGCCCTTTGCTGTGCTGATGTTACTACATGCCTTACTTGTATGTATGTGCATTTATGCACGCTCACATACACATACACACACACTTACACACACATATATATATATATATATATATATATATATATATATATATATATATATATATATATATATATATGTAATGAATTTCGGTATTCATTTATTTCTATATTTGTAAATTAATATATATATATACTGGTCGTCACAGAAATTTGTCAAAATCGTGTAACAGAAAATTGTCCAAATCTTAGATTAAGATTTGAACCGTTGTATCTTAGAAACGATTAAAGATATTAAACTCTCACCGGTTTTTTATAACACTATTGTACTGTATTTTGAATAATAAGTACGTATTTAGGTCTAAGTAGAAATAGTTACCCCTCTTCTTGTTGTGACGTCCTGATCCAGTTTTCCTCTCTAATGATCCCTCTATTTTAAAATTATTCACCGTTCTCTTGATGCTTCTTACATGTGCTTTGAAGATGGAAGTCAGTGTATGGATTACTGAAGGACTGGATGATGTTTTTCCTTTCACCATTGCTCAGTTTGTAGGATATAATGGAGGGGGGACAAAACGAATTTAAACTCTTCGGTTTCTAATGGAATAACTCAAAGGGTTTTTCATTGATTCTTACGACAAATGGTATCAAAATGGTTAAACACCTTATCTAAAAACCTGGAAAAAAAGTCAATTAGTTTAGTGGTTTTTTAGATATTAAACATTTATTGGAACGGACAATTATAGGTTTTGATCATACTCCTAATAGTCTTGGAGATATATGTAATTAGTGTTTGAATAAAAAAATTAGAATAATAAAATACAATAAGCAAAGCAATCTATTAAATCAAAGGAATGAATTAGTTTTACTTTATTAATTTTTAATTTTCTAACTCTTTAAATGTTGATTGCATAACTATTTTGTATATTTCCATTTCTACATCATATTAACTCAATTTTCTTTTATCACTTACACCTCTTTATATATTTTTGATTGTTTTTTCAATTTTTAAAAAAATATTAATTGGTATGTTTTTTTTTTAATGTAACTTGAATTAACTTTTGTTTAATTTAAAAATGAATAATTTATTTTATATTAATTTTTTTAATACTTTAATATATTTTTTTATTTTTAATATAATATTGTATTTATATTCTTACTTAAATTTAATATAAATATGATTTATTTTTAATCTTTTTAATATATCGCATTTTTAAGTATAATTTGTTATTTTATAAGTAGAAACCTAACTTTTTAAAATATAATTACAATTACATTTTTTATATATAAACCTCCCTCGGCCTTCTTTTAGTTTTATTTTAACACCTTATACTTCATATAACCCCAATTTAATGTCATAAGGTAAATGTCCGGGTTAATTTTATAAAACCTCTTCTCTTTAAGGTTAATATATATATATATATATATATATATATATATATATATATATATATATATATATATATATATATATATATATATATGAAATACCATGTAAATGTCTTGGGATACGTTGAACATTCTTTTTTATGTGACGTGTATCTACCATATCTTCTTGTCCCTTGTAGCACTTAATAAATTTTGTCTTTTTTGTTATTTCTCCAAAACCCCGTTTTACAATCCACTTACTCAAGTTCATCCAGTATGTTACGCGGTGTCTTCCTCTGTTGCTTTTCCTTCAATCTGTCTTGTAAGTATTTGATTTTCCAAGCCCTCCCTCCTTATTACTTGACCCAGAAATTTCAACTGCCTCTTCGTGATGTTCAGTATAAGTTTTCTTTTTGTATCCATTTCCTTCAAACATTAAACACATGAAAGACTCCAGAGATTATATATACGACTGCATCATTCTTCAAATTTAAAACAACTGGAAGGTTTTTGTTCAATATTGAAATTCTTAGAATCTGTGTTTGCGTTTCCTGAACATTATGCAACGAAAACAGAAAACCCAGTCTTTGAAACACATTGAATCGTTCATTTGAGTGAAAAATTATCTATTCTGTTACGAATTGTTAACTCAAGAGACAATCCGCAATTTTGACGATCAGCACCCCACAATCCTTTCGTTATTCGTTTCCATATTATCCTCATGTACATGATTATCGACAGAAATCGCAAAGACCACAAAATAATTCTGCCTACAAAGAATACCGTTGGTTGAATTAAGTCAACCATTTGTAATTCACAGTAAATTCTATACTTCACTACAAATTTCCAGAAATTGTACATTTTTTCATGAAAAATAATGCAGTATTTCTGGATGATATTGACTACGTTTGAGTATCATGTGTCTAAAGAATCTTCTTACCAATAGAATAAGTAATACCGATTTAGATTTTAACTGGAATCTCTATGATTTAAAAAAAACACATGCTTCGTTTTCTAATGACGTGGTATTTTGATACCATCCTCGAATAGCATAATATATTTATGCTCTGATTATCCATGTAAAACCTAGTTCTCAGGCAATTGTCTTTTGACTGGGATATCCAAACATACAAAAATAAACACCTAGACATTCACAAAGGTACCGGTATAAAGACAATACTGTGTCTCCCCGCCGAATTCACTCATCTTCTACAGTGTGGTAATTCTAAGAGAATTTGAAATCCTACCAGGATAATATAGGTTGACCCCAAAACCGGGAACATTTTAACAATCCATTAAAACCAGGAGTGATGGAGGAAAAATATTTAATTCATAGTAATTGAAACCTTAAAACATACCATTTAAGAAACAATGATGGAATTTTCATTTTTTTTAAATTACGTCCTGTAGATGGCGTCCTCCTGTACGAATGCATTCTTGAAATCTGCTGTTGAGATTCCTCATTGACTGCTGCAACATCTCAGCTGGGATACTGTGAATTTCATTCTCGTTACTAAAATGGCGAAATGTTTACTTGCTCAAGGTCACTGCCTTGCAGTTTTGCCACTTGTTCATGTCTGGCAATACGCGCTTCAAAATTTCCGTATTTTTTGGGGGTCACCCTGTATATCAGTTATCGCCTCAACTTAAGATACGTAAATGACATTGTTAATAGCGGACGCTGAAAGAAATTTGTATGAAATTCAAGACAAGAATGTAAAGGAAATGAAGCGGAAACAAAGATTTAACCATTAAGTGTAGAGAAGATAGAATGCTTCTTTATTAAGAGAAGAAAGTGTTCAAGATGCGAATTACAGATGTCAAAATAGAATAGATACAGAGGTTTAAATAATCGGGAAATGTTTAAATTGTTGACAGAAAGACGACACAGAAATCTTAAGTCACATTGGAAAATAATGCATCACTTTGTAAACATGTAAACGTTTTGAACACTGTAAAAACTCGGAAGAGAGAAGACTGCAGTTCTAGCTTAGATACCACAGCTGTACTCCATTTTTGGTTTGATATTGACAAAGCGTAGCTTAGAATGGTTATGAATTGTGAAGTAACTAGCGATAAAAACTACTTTAATAAAGACCTGTGAGATTAAGTTTTTAATTACTAATTAACATCAAGGAAGTATCCTTTATTTAAGTTCGGTCGGAAACAGGGACGAGTAGCGAGTTTTATGGTGACGACTTAATTTAATGCATTATATAACGAGATTGTATGGCGCCACGTTTTCCTGTAAATTGTTTGGTTTGTTTTAAACGTTTATTGATCGTGCTGGAAAAGTAATAGTGCTACCTAACTGGGATCCTGGAAGTCATATGATTTTAACGAAGTGTATTCGTGAAGCTTGTGACAAAGGCTGTTTCAATGTCTCCTCCTCCGCTTCCAGTTTGCTTTTCTACACCAGCTGAAATGTGTGTATTTATGGGTTTTTTTTTAGGTATAAGTTGTTTTTCTTATCTCTATTCTATCTACTAAGAGTTAAAATGTTTCATCATTGTTACTATATTTTAATGAAATAAAGAATATACGTAAGATTCCTTTTACTGTTGAAATTCAAAATGACGGCGTTGTTAGAATAAAAGGTATGGCTGATTTCTTTAAATAATTTTCAATAATGTAAGTTTGTATTTTTAATTCTACGTTGCCTACATTAATAGGTAAGAGAACCTTTACTGAATATCTAATAACATGATTCTTGGAATAAAGACGCCACTGGTGTTATTTTCTTCAGAAACAATAATTGACTCGGCTCTTCTAGTTCAATTTGTTGTTTATTATTCTATTCAGTTAATACAGCCAGAAGAGACACTAAAAGTAGAGCGTTACTGAATGTGGTTTTAAGATTGTAAACGGAGAAAAGATAACATTTAAGCTTGGACTTGAAGTGGTTAAGATTTTAGTGACCCGAGGTTGCTTTCTCTCGGGATAAATGGATGTCTGAATAGAACTTTCTCTGCATCAGTATAATACAGGTGAAATAAGGATGAGTCGAGTCCGTGTACCTTGTCTGGCGCATTATAGGTGTGAAGGTCTGCAATAACTGTGGAACGTTGCGCGACTAAACATTTTCGATGGAAATAGCTATAAGATATCAAGTGGCTAGTAACTTCGTCTGTGGTAAAAAGGGTGCTGTGTGAAAGGTTAGGAGTGGGCAGCTCCAGTACAGAATATGGCAGCAAGACTCTATTTTTGTCTAGATTAGTTTATTTTGTTTTACGGCATGTCAGCATCTCAATGTGTCATTTAATGCTGACAAGATTTTTAGGATAGATCCGTATGAATAGAATATGAATTTTTTGTGAGAAATCAGTTTGTAGAGCAGGTTTCATTGACGTGTTTTTGTGAAGTCGGGTTTGTCGAGAGTCAAATGTATTGCTGGTATATTTTTATTTCTAAATATATTGCTGGTATTTTTACGATAAACATGTATTTTTTTATACGTTCGTAGTGTTTTTAATTCCATTTTTGAGGTTAATTATTTACCCATGGATGCTACTACCCCGGGTCAAGCTGGATTTGGGTATAACAGCAATTAAGAGGTGGTTCCACGCTCTTCCAAACTTCCTGATCAGAGGCCTTGCTGCTGGATGTAGTTTATACCCAGAACAATCCATTTTTGGGCATCGTGTGACTATTTTAAACAGAGTAGTATATTAAATAAATTAAAAAAATTAAATTATATTTTAAATCTCATCTTATGGAATTCGGAAACAACGTCCATTTTCTTTGTAAACGAATACTGCAAAACATAGCCGTTTATAAGAACATGTAAATTCCTCAAGAAGAAAGTCATTGCGTAATTTCAATCGCTTTAAATCTATTTTCTTGTTTGACCTCCTAATACACATACGGTAAATATGTCTTTTTAAAGCAGCGAATAAAAGAAGAAGATATTTAATAAACAAACAAGAGAGAATATTGTCTGCATTTAAATGTCACAAATCTAACCTTATGGTAAAAGAGGCATTATTGTTTTTGTATGTTTTATCTGAATGCATTAGTACGCGATTTAAATGTGAATAAAAAAAAATATATTCCCCAATTTCCGTTGTTTCGTGTCGGCAACATTTGCTGAAAGGTTAATAGGACTAAATACAGAACAAATTCATTTTCGCCAAAATTCCCAAATATATTTTTTAATCACTTCAGAAATATAATATTTCTTTCTATACCCAATACAAAACTCATACCTCATTCATATTCCATATGCATATAAATTTGTATTTTAGAAAAGATAAAAAGGCAAATATAGAATGGGAATGTCTTTCATTTTTGTTTTACCTTTTGTTTCATTCATTTTATACATTATTGTGAGGTAGCCATTTATTCTAGGTTTTAAGGAAATATCTTTGCAAATACCTGCTGCCAGTCCCTTCCCCTACAACATCTAAGAATGTCTATTGATTAAATGTAACATTGTTTTAAATAATAAAAAATAAAATTAGTTATTTCATTACTTTTCTCTATTTTTAGCTGGAAATAGAGAAAATACAGTTCAGAATTAACAATGTCACCTCCTGTCTGTATGCATTAGTCTCTGGCGACATGTTCTGATTTTACTAAAGTTGTCGAGAAATTTTGCAACGTTTACTTGAAAACAAAACTAAAATAAATTAAACACATTTTGAGAAAATAAATCCTTTAAGCATAAATTCAAATGTTTCTGTCGTATCTCACACTTCAGTCCCGTAAATGACCTATACAAGTCTAGATATTGTGCAGCAGCGAGGATCTCAGGTTATATAGCCAGAGGAAGATTTGCACACGCCTTTTGCGATTGTCGTTTGTTACTTAACCGGTTATAACGAGTGATTTCGAAATTTCTGATCCTATTCTGGCACAAATATCTTCAGTAATTTCTATCCACGGAAAATAAGTAGTTATAATCTTCTTTCGAACATTTTTCATATCGAAATAAAGTTTAAGATTGGTTTTACTCTCAGTGTAATTATTTTGTTCGGTCGAATTAACTCGTACATTCATTCAGTCTATTACACCAATCACCACGTTCGAGTATCAAGGTCAGAAGGTCATTATGGAGGCATTCTGTGTCAATGTAGGTGGTTACTAGGCGAGCAACTCGTCTCGCTCCATCGTTAGGTGTACAGGAGTGCAAACCACACGCGAATTCTTGTTTTGTTCATCAGCAGTGTCCTTCAAAGGACATTCCACGTTTGCGTAGGATTGTAGAAATATCAGTGTTGTATCTATCGAGCTGTGAATTTTTTAGATGTTGTCTCCAGGAGGTGTTGAATATAGCTATAGATTCTACAGTGCCTCGAAAGTATCTCCGTTTGATGTTGTCTGATAGATCAGATTGGTATTTAACCACATAACACATTGTCGGCTATTATTAATTTTTGTTTGCTATTAATTTCGTCTTCATTTCTATTGTATATCATCTCAATCTGAATTTCATTATACATTTATTAGTAAACACTATATCATGGCGAACGAATAATAAAAAATAAGTTAGCCTCCAACTCCGATCCTTTTTACATCGTGAAGTCTTTAAAAATTTGTGAAAAATAACACTATTCCCTTTACTAAAACCTAAAAGCGAAGACCTTATTAACCTATGCGGTTCGCGCACATAATATTTCAAAATAAGTCTTGATTTGTGGCCTATTTATTGCAAGTCTATCTAACTAAGGACAATGCCCTTTGAATATTCTGGAAATAAAGGTTGAAAAGGAAACGTCTAGGGCTGTTTCCCACGAATCAGAAAAACGTGATTTCAAAACCGGGATAATTGAAAACGTTAGCAGAGTGAGACTGGAGACCAAAATTAAAACAATCTCACTGAACGGTAAAAATCGCTATTCATTCACACGTCATACAAACATAGGGATAACCTTGACAATTAACACTTTCAGCTGCGAACAAGAAGCTTACGAAACGCCAACAAAGAACTGGAAACAGCATATCTGAATCTAAAGACCAACTATTTGTTCTGAAATCACTTTTTAACATAGCAGATCAAGCCATTATTAGATTGTTTCTACTAATTTCTCATTCGATCTTCCTGACCATCTACATTCTTCACAATAATTTCGAATGATCTCGACTCCTGACAGGTTATAAAATTTACAACTACGTGAGAACTTTCGCTGTACACTTTAAAAAGGACAATTTCACTTTATCAACTATTATTCCCCTTTTCACAAACAACTTCTCTCTACCCAGCTTGAATTTACATTACGTGTTGGAAAGTATATATTTTGAAAAAAGCCTTATACATTTCATTCCTTTCCAACTTCAGACTACTATAAATAGCCTCATTCTTTCTGTTTAAAACAACGAGTGAATGTCTCTTTTCTTGTACGTCAAATGAAGTATTAGTCCTTTTTTTGCCCTTCAATTTGGGCGATTTTCCATAAGACTGTCTATCAAAAAATATACCCTGTTATTATACGGAAACCAACTTCAGTCGAAAATCAGGTAAAGCTCTGCTGTTATTTTCTACGGTCGTTTGGCAGTGCTATTTAATTGTTTTGCTTATATAAACAGCAATAATAAAATAATAATAATAAGATTAATAGTAATATTATCGTTATGTTTTCATATAAGAAGGATTGTCAATGATTATTAATTTTTTGGATAACATTTTCTTCAGCTTAATTTGTGTGGCCTTACAATGGCGCTCTGCGTTGTTGCGATGGTCATTCATCAAAGCTTACTTTAAAGAAAACGTTAAGCATCATTTCCGAATACTTAATAAATATTCATGAATTGTTTTGGAAAAGAAGACTTCATATGGAAATTGTGCATAAAAATGAATATGCAAATGTTATTCAGTAAGAATGGAAGTTGAAACTTAGATACCGAAACAAAATTGATAATGATTTAATCTCCAGTATTCATCGAATCATTATGAACCGGCAAAAATCGAAAGACGGAAACCTCTGAATTTGTGATTGGAGTCTATATTCTTAGTCATTTCAAGTCTTTAGATACCGGAAAATCGACTAAAAAGACACTTAATATAGTTACTGACCATTTCAAATAAGTTTAATAACATGATTTGCTGGCGATTATTCTCAACTATACATATTAATGAACGATATGAACGGATTATATACATTATTTACATTATTCGGATTATTGTCCTCATCTTTGTCGCCATATTTACTCGTCCTGTATATGATGATAAACTACATTGTGCCGCAAGCTCTCTGACAGGGATGTTTTGAAGGGCGTATCCCAGTTGATGGCAAATAGTGAATCTCCAAACTGGGGTCAAAATCTATGAAAGTATAAAAATACATTTTTGTAGTAAGAATACCTGTAATACATTTATCCTAGTAAAAAATATACCAGTGTAGGGAGATCACAGTTGTTTTCCCTTGGGAGTTTGGTTCCTTTAGAGAGGAGAACTCTTTTGTCCCTTTTAGTTTTTGCTTCCGTTTTTTGAGGAACGGCCCCTTTACCTTCCTGACCACCAGGGCATCCACACACGTGGACACTGTTCAACATGTGCACGGCATAGCGAAAGAAAAAAGTAATTTCTATTCACTTATCTGCGGACGATCAAAGGCCATATATCTGGTATGTTATTTCTTTGTTCTCGTTCTGTAAACCTCCTCGTTCCTTTGGGACAATATGAACAATCATTTGTTTTGGAATATATGTAAATCTTTTTAATATATTGTGAGACCGATACTTTCCTACATCATGGACTCACCCAGTACTATATTATTATGTGAATGGTAGTATCATGGGAGTAGCACCAGTAATGCGCAGCCGCGTACGATACCAATATCGGACGTCACTGGATAGTAAGCTCTGCTTACTCTTACACTATTCTTTGTAACTTTTCTGTTTAATATATCTTTCTTACCTCTAACCCGTGTTCCGTGTTTTCCTTCCGTGGCACCTACTTCGGTCCACATCATATATGTATGTAAATTTTTTGTCTTATTAAATGTTTTGTTTGTTAGGCTCGCGTATTTCGTCTTTCTATATTCGCATTCAGTGTTAGTGTATCAATGGCTACGCTAAAGCTAATATTAGTATCGATGTGCTACTGGTAGGCTAAAACACATTCTTCCTAACACAAAATAGTCGGTAAACTCTGTGTGGCCGATAGTCTATACTAATACCAGGAATAAATTACTGGAAAAGAAAGAAAAAAAATTACCAGCAATATATTTCTTGAAAAAAAATACTAAAGCACTCATGAAAATTAAATTTTGGCATTAAATGGCCCATAAGATGTTGATATGCCGTTACACAAACCAAATCAAACTATTACTAGTAGTAGTACTAGTACTGCAAACCCACACGTTTACGTGCAAACATTTTCCTATTCTTCCTCAATAAATACGGAACGAAATACGCTCAACTGAAACTGTCTTGGTTTTCTAAGATTAACGGATATGTTTGGATAATTCATTTTTCATTCGATTCATAGAATTAGTTCATTATTAAACAATGGCCGTTGTCAGTGTTAAATTTCAGTAGAATGCAGTCTTGTAGAAAATTAAATTACAAGAAAACTAATTAATAATATTTCGGAATGGTAATTTATTGGTGTGATTTAATTTCGATCTACGATAACCGAACATAGAGGGTTAGCGATCATCATGCTCGCTAATTAAAATGTTGTTTTTGATTTTCAATAATTTAATTTTGTTTCCTGAATCACAGCCAATATTAATCCGCACCAGTTGGTGTTTCAGTTTTATAAGTAAAAGACAAATATCGAAAAAGTATTAAATCCAGTGTTAATTGCCTTCACAAAGATCAATTTCTCTCCACAGATGCCGTACGTGTGACTTTTAACGAAAAATTTTGACTAGCGTCTTTATTTTATTGTCTCGGGCCCTCTTCAGTCCTCTTAGGAATTTAAAAGCACATGGTTATTTTTGATAGCGTATATCATGTCAAGGTACTGATTTTACCCCGAAAATCAATTCAAATATCCAAAGAGGGCTTATCCTAGATGGTTATTTATAGTAAAGCATTGTTTATTATATCTT
>OZ038476.1:143912036-143932036 GCA_964036315.1 Acanthosepion esculentum | reverse complement strand
AAATCAAAATATAAAGAAATGTTACATTGGAAGCACCATGAGACCATTCAAGGAACGGTGGTGGGGTCATATTCAATATTTTAATAACAGTAACTATAAGTATATGACTTCATTATCCAAATCCTTTTGGAGTCTAAAAGAAAAGAATAAAACACCTATCGTTAAATGGAAATTGATTAAGAAAGCCCGGACCGGTAACTCCCTATATGGCCCGTGTTACCTATGCCTTAACGAAAATTTGAAATAATTAGATTTAAAAATAAGACTGATCTTTTAAATCAAAGATATGAATTAACAGTTAACTGTAAACATCGTTTTAAATTTAACTAAGTATAGAGATATACTTTCAATGATAATAATAAGTTAAATATAATTAAATAAAATATACTTTCAATGATAATGATAAGTTAAATTTAATAAACTATTACCTTTATAACATGATGGTCATCTTGTCGATATGAATGTGTATTGTGTACTTACAAAGTTTTATACGTGTCTGTATTTGTATGTATATATTTGTATGTTATGTATGTGTGTTTGTACTGTTGGATGTGTATGTGTGTATATAGGGGTATATATATGTTAGTAGGTTTTTTTATATATGAGGGTATATATGTGTGTATATTGACACCTATCATATGTTAACCTGTTTATGTGTACGAGTAGGGATGTAAACTTTGGTAGGTGTCTACTACTACGTGTGTAAGTATATGTATGCGAATATGTTTTGGTTATTGCGTCTGATTGTCTAGGTCAATGTGCATGTGGATGTATGTGCCTGTGTTTATCGATGTCTATGTGTAAGGAAAGTGCATGCACGTTTGGTTGTGTGTGTGTGTGTGGGTGTGTATGTGTTCGTTTTTTTGTTTTTTTTTATTCAAGGGTCGTGTCTCGTCACCGTATTTTGTGTGTATATATATCTAAATATGTCTGGGCGCTTATGTATTATAACCTCAGTGTGTTTGAATTGTTTTACGTGAGTGGTGGTCATCACAGTTGAAGTAAACTGTAAAATGTATACATTTATGGGTGGAGCTATCAACATCCTTTTTAACATAATTTCAATGAAAAAATAAATTAAATAACATATGTAATTTTTATTTTCTCCTCAGTAATTCTACAATTTTAAAATTAATAGAGAGTAGATTTAGATTTCTAAATAGGTAATCTTTTACTTTTAATTTTAATTTCAAATTTTATAAATCTTTTAATATCTATGATAACCTTGCTTTGTTGTCAAATTTTTTGAATTACCATATACTTGTATTTTGATTGGTCATTCTAGCTTCTGTAACAGCGTTTACCCCTCACTGATGAGCTGTGAAACAGCGAAACAGTCTGTCTGTGGATGACAAAAAAATATATATATATGTAATCACTGACAAACACTTTGTCGTTATTACATATATATATATATATATATATATATATATATATATATATATATATATATATATATATATATATATATATATAATAACGACAAAGGGTTTCTCATTGATTGATATTATCTGCAGCATCCTTAGATGGACACATAGGGAATCAATCTATCCAATTAACTGGGTGGGGGTATCAAAAATAGACTGCTATGCTTCTTGATTTATTAAGATTCCCTTTTCATTAGTAGAATATATTTTTCATAGTCCATGTGCGTATGCTTGTGTGCTTTCTGCCACGCACAAATAGACCACGTGTATTTATGCATATGTAGAATATCGTTGTTATTTGTTTTCCTTGAGTTATTCTCTTTACACTCACTACTTAACCTTTTCTCACTTTTTCTGTTTTTCCTCTTTTCTTTCAACGGTAACCATTGTAACTTTCTTTTATACACACAGATATATATATATATATATATATATATATATATATATATATATATATATATATATATATATATATAGTTGTATATTTAGGCAGCAATTCTTCTTTTATGCAAGTTTCATTAAAAACGACAGACAAAGTACTACGGTTAAGTTTTTTATTTAATTTTTCTTGTGTACGAACAAGAGCTTTCTTTGCTGGACAAAGTGTGTGTAGGAACTGTCCAAATATATATATATATAAATATATAATATATATATAATATATATAATATATAAATATATAATATATATATATATAATATATGTATATATATATATACAATATATATAATATATATATATAATATATATAATATATAATATATAATATATATATTTATATAATATATGAATATATAATATATATATATAATATATAATATACATATATAATATATAAATATATAATATATATATATATATAAGATATATATAAATATATAAATATATAATATGTATATATATATATATAATATGTATATATATATATGCATATATATATATGTGTGTGTGTATGTGTGTGTATGTGTGTGTGTATTTGTGTGTGCATTAAATGCTGTAGGATTTGAACAGAAATGTTTATTTAGACATAAATAAGTATGGTTAAAGACCAAAAAATTATTTGTTTAATATTATTTCTATTTTTCTAGATTTAATTCTATATTCCTATTTTCCGGTGAAATCTTGAATATAAATGCCTGATAACTGAACACTTTGAGCTGACATAATGTTGTGGATTCCGGGAATGTAATCCTGCACAAATAAATAAACAACGCCAGTAATTGAAATAGGATAATAAGTGTATTGAACGTAAGAATACACACTTGAAATAAAGATTAGTAGTCGAGGAATACGGGTTATTATAAAGTATATGTACAAGTCTCTGTAAGTGAAGTCTCAACGTATCTCCACGTATCTCAACGTATCTCCAACTCTGTCAGTATAAGTATACTTTAGACAAGTCCATCTTGTGTAAAAAGGGCAGAGCCCCACAGCACATAATTGACATGTTTTTGCTCATAATGATGAGACAAATTGTACATACTGTTTTATTTTGTTACTTGCGAAATTGTTATTTTCTTTACGTCTGATGTGGCTTTTAATAGAAAGTTTTCATGCCTCTCTGTTATCAGATATATTTTTCAAGTTTGTCTCTAAATTTATATTTGATAAGATTTTACTGGCGACGGTTGTTTTTTATGATTAAGGCTGGTAAATTTTTGTAGTCGTTTTTTAAATATTTTTTTGTATATGAATAATATATCTTTTTTAATTTCTTGCTGTGATATGCGATTTTATTGAAGTAATATTGGATAAATTTCAAATCGGTCTACCCGAGATTGTAGTATTTCTGTAACTAAAGTATATTGCTTAAATTATTTTTGTTTTGTTATATATATATATATATACATATATATATATATATATATATATATATATATATATATATATATATATATCGTGGCCCAATTATTGCATCTAGCATGAAACAGACTGTCGCCTCTAAGTATACATACATAAATATATATCTTACAATTGCGCCTACAATACATATATACACATATATATAAGCATACATACATCTCTATACAAATGCATATACATATACACATAAAACCACATATCAATGTTCAAGTTCATCTACATATTTGTATACACAGAATTATGTGTCTCCATGTGTGCATATAATCATTTCCAAAACCAAAAATAACATATTTTCCCTTCCTATATAGTTATTTCTAAATATATTTAGTTATATTGAAGTGGTTTTTATGTCTACATTTAATATATATATATATATATATATATATGCATTTAATATTTTATATAATTTATTTAATAAATATATATTATATATACATTTAATTTATATTTAATATATATATATATATATATATATATATATATATATATATATATATATATATATATAAGCATACATACATCTCTACATCTTCTTTTCAAACTTATATGAAGATTAATTCTAACCAAGTGTATGTACATCCTAATTAAACATCCACTTCATTTATTAAGCACATACCATCCTCCACAGAATTTAGAATCAGTGCTAAGTCTTCTAGCAAAGAGGTTTTTAATAAACATAGTGAATTTAATAATCCTGCCCTAAGAAATAGTGGTTATAAAGGTGCCACTATTGAATATAGAAATTCTATGTCCACAATAAGAAAGGATGACATAGGAAGATCATCTGGTTTACTCTCCCTTTCAACCTAATGGTTAAAACTTATTTAGGACATAAATTTCTAAATCTTATTAACAGTTACTCCAAAACCAATCCGCTCTGTAAAATATTCAATTATAATACTCTTAAATTAAGCTATTGTTGTTCTGATAACCTGGAAAAAACAACTAAAAGGTATAATAACAGAGCCTTCAACGAGTAGAAAAACTGAAAAAACTTGACTAATTGCAACGTTGCAGTGAGTAAGACTAAGTAATGTGTAATCATAGGAATCCAAATAATTGTCCACTACTGAATAATTGTTTAGCTATTTCCCTAGGTTATCTCAGTAATATTTCTACACTTGAAAACCCCAATATTAAAACAATTACATTGGAAGTACTATGAATACGTTCAAAAACCGTTGCTATCGACATGAACAATCTTTTAATAATAGTAATCATAAACCCAAGACTTCATTGTCCGAGTATTTTTGGGATTTAAAGGAGAAAAGCAAAACACCTACTGTTAAATGAATATTAATTAAGAGAGCTCGAGCATGTAATTTTCTATATACCCCTTTTATCTATGTCTTAATGAAAAATTGGAGATCATTAATGGCACTATCAAACTCTTAATTCAAAGGCATGAAGTCACTGTGAATTGCAAACATATTTCACAATTTAACTTACAAAATGTCTAGTAATATTTTCAACGACAATCCAATGTTATTGCAAGTTTAGATTGTTATTACTGCTATTATTTGTTAGACCTATTTGTGTGTATGTATGTTTATGGATATGTATATCTATCTATCTATCTATGTGTGTGTATATATGTGTGTGTATATATGTTTGTATTTGTACTTATATATTTGTGTATATATGTGTGTATGTATGGATGTAATATGTGTGTATATTTATATGCATATACACATATATGTATATATAAGTATACCTTAATATTTTTATATATTTTAAATAGATTATCGGTGCTAACTATAATCTACATTTGTTTGATAGCGATTCAATTTAGAATATCTTCTTGACTTAAAATTAAACAGTTGTGAATCGTTATAAATTAAATTTAGCTTTGAATTCATTAAAGTCTTTTAGATAAGACTGCACATAAGATTTTTAGTACGTATTTTTGTTTCTACTCATGTTTATATGGGTGTATACACTTAGATAATTGTATTTGCGTATGTCTGTCTGAGTGTTTGGTTTATTTGTGTTTTTTTATATGTAGGAGTATGCGTTCATTTGCTTGTTTGTATTTATATCTATATGTACGTGTATATATGTGTATGCGTATGAATATATGCATTTATTTATGTATATATTTATATATTTGTGTCTGTGTATGTATTCATATGTACTCATACATATATTAGTATACATGTGAATACATCTATATATGTTTGTAAATGTGTTTTCATTTCTATATATGCTGGTTCTTACTTTCCGAGTTGTATTTGGCTGTTAGATTTTTTATATTCAGAGCCTGTCGATGTCTTTACTGATATGTGTATTTGATTGCTATTAATTGTATGTATATGTATATATATATATATATATATATATATATATATATATATATATATATATATATATATATATATATGTGTGTGTGTGTGTGTATATGTGTATAATATTCTTTGACGTGGATTTCTCTACTTCCACGTCGACCGTGTTTTTGCGTGTTTATAGATTTATATATATATTAACGTGTTTGTGTATTATGATGTGATTGTGTCTGTATTGTCATTTGTAAAATTTCCTCCTCTGCCCACATCATCTGAATTCAGATCCCTTCAATTTCATTTAAGTTGTTACGATATTTGAATCCAATAGACATGGCAAATGAAACTAGAACAGTCTACCGGAGTAAGTGAAATAAAGTGATCAGTTCGACATTCCAACCAACTGAAGAAGGCCGGAGCGTACAACGGCCGAAACGTTGTGATAAATATGGCAACAAATACGAGGACGGTAATCCGAAAAATGTAAATAATATATACATACATCCATATATATATATATATATATATATATATATATATATATATATATATATATATATATATATATATATATATATAGTCGTACTCGGGCCGGATCTCAAAATTTAATTTTCTATACCCATATATATTTTCCAATCATCGACGTCATATAAAACGTGCGATATTCTTTGAATTTTCAGAAAATAAATATTTGTTGTTTGCAACAAAACTTTGGAGGATAACTTCAGAAAATGATTAAAAATAGTTTCTCTCCTTAAAATTGATATTTTAAATTAGAAACATATTTATTAACCAATAAACTTTTGAAATTAATAAAATGTAATTTTTGTTTTATTCTGGAGCCGATGTTTCGTTATAAAAGCGATACATTTTAGTTTTTTAGCTAACATTTGAACAAGGGTCGTTCTTTTCACATACAAAACTGAAATTATCATAACTATATTAATTCCTCACATTTTGAATCCGAGCAATTCTTAGCGATATTGACAAATAAATAAAATGCAGACTCTGTTCTTTTACGAGCCTCAGCATTAAGACAGCACAACCCTTTATTCTTGTTTGCGCATACATGAAACTACGTAAATATGTAACACACATTCTCACATGTAGATGCATCATGTTTCTCATATACTAATGCAATTATATTTAGAAAGCAAGTATTCATTTCAAACGTTTTTAAATTCAACTGAAATGGTTGCTTAAATTAATATTATTATTATTATTATTATTATTATTATTATTATTATTATTATTATTATTAGAATACAATTCTCCAAGTGGGCAAGTGAAATATGAGCTCAAATGGACCCCCCCCCATATATATATATATATATATATATATATATATATATATATATATATATATATATATATATATATATATATAAAGTTGACACTGAGGTCAACACAGAGGACTTATAGTTTCTTTCCAGCTTGAACCCAATCTGTGTGGT
This sequence comes from Acanthosepion esculentum, assembly GCA_964036315.1. Taxonomy (NCBI): domain Eukaryota; kingdom Metazoa; phylum Mollusca; class Cephalopoda; order Sepiida; family Sepiidae; genus Acanthosepion; species Acanthosepion esculentum. The sequence continues at coordinate 143,925,013 of OZ038476.1, read as the reverse complement.
GTGATGCCTCGATAGTTTATATATTCTGGTCCATGGCGCATTAAGTGTAACTTAATGAACTATATCGTCATCCTAACAGTTATTGGGTAGTCGGTATCGGCTATATATATATATCAAAATATTATCGACAAGAAATAATTGTGGATCTTCATAGAGTTATTTGCAGTTATTTTTATCTGTTAACACTTTATTCATTATTTGTGTTTATGTGAGCATTCGTAGTTTATGTATTTCTTTATTATTCAAGCAATTAATTTATTTAATTATTTGTTCAGATTTGTTCGGGCTTGGTTGAATTATTAGTTTAGTTTAAATTACTGCCTATGTCTAAAATATGTTACATTATCTGCTTTGTATACTTGTCTAAAGTATATAATATTATCCCCTTTGTATATGGTGCATATATATATATATATATATATATATATATATATATATATATATATATATATATATAGTGTGTGTGATGAATGAATTGCTGTTTAAATTACGCAAAAATAAAAATAACACTGACATCACATTTTGACAGAAAAATTTACAAAATTACGACAAAATATATTGAATTACTAAAGTTAAAATTTATTCAATAAAATCACAACTCCTCTGGGCTGTCTCACTGTTTAAGTTGGTGAATGCTGCCATAATTCTTGCCTTTAGTTCATCTTTGGTGTTACAAGGAGTTTTCTTGGACTCTCACTCAACTGCGAACCGCATATAATAATCAATGGTGTTCCAGTCTTGGAGTTTGGTGGTCGGCATGACTAGCGATCACACGAAAAACATTTAGACTCATCCAACAGTGTCCGAATCCTCTGCACTGTCTTCCGATTCACACCCAAACACTCTGAAATATTTGTATTGGAGCTGCCGGCGAGAATGTCAAGCAGTACAGCATCCCGTTTTCCAAATTTCTGACGGAGTGAACTGCGTCATGGTGCTATATTTCTCACAAACTAAATGACGCTTCTATACTGTGCGGTTGAAATTTAAAAAGAAAATGCACATGCGCGAAATAAAAATATAAAATGGCGACAATTTACCCATCGCAAAATTTATACATATATATATATATATATATATATATATATATATATATATATATATATATATATATATATTATGTATGTGTATATGCTTGTGTGTGTGTTCGTGTGTCCGTGTTAAATTTTGACATATAATATATATTTAAAATGACAATATGAATAAAGACAAAAAGAAAATTTACTTCTCTTGTCTTTATTCATATATATATATATATATATATATATATATATATATATATATATATATATATATATTAAGGCTTACATGCGAGCTTGAATACTATATATTGTTATACCGAAGATATTAACATTATCATTATATATATTTTCCTAAATAAATACCACTTACATAGGAGACATTTTAGTGTACGATATTGAGAATGATATAAAATCTGATATTAACACATATTTTTAGTTACCATTATTCAGGTGTTGGATAAAAAGCAATACCTGATTAAATGACTCACTAAAAACAAATAAGGGAGCGAGGATAGTCAAGCTTTTTTTCTTACAAATTCTCAAAAACATCCCTTTTCTCTAAGACTCACATGTTCCGGCCGTGGTTTCCTTAGCATATAGAACCACATTGTTGCTTCAAGTCTCCTCTTTAGCTGTGAGGAGTTGTTGACCATGTTCACCGTAGTCTTTGAATATAGAATCCAGTGCTGTACGTAATGTGTTCAATGGAACAACGCCAATATCACTAGTAGCAGCTGTTCAGTAATTCTTACGGTCTTCAATATCAGAGGTTGGCAGTGAATATTCGGAGAAAGTAGCAGCTGTTCAGTAATTCTTCAGATCTTCAATATCAGAGGTTGGCAGTGAATATTCGGAGAAAGTAGCAGCAGTTCAGTAATTCTTCAGGTCTTCAATATCAGAGGTTTGCAGTGAAGATATATACACGTCGGATTGAATATTCTGAGCTTTCTGATTAGTTATCTCTTCTATTGGTCAAATATAAAATGAGTCAGCTCATTTTGGTTGGCGCACTAGTACGTAAAGCTACTCAAAAACTCTAACTGGAGTTTGTCCAGAATTCATTGTCATATTGGAGGAATGATATTACGTAACAGCGATGTACTCTTTTCTTTGATTCTAACGAATTGTTTCTGATTTTTAATCCTATGCTTAGCATTTGGAAGGCATCTTGTGCTATACCAATGCGCCTTCTGATGTCAGTGTATCAGTTTCTGATCTCTGTTAAGACTTCCAACTATTTAAATTTTTGTATTTGTTTGATTGTTGTATCGCCAATTTGTAATTTGCACATCGCACTGTTTGTTTTGCTATCAAATAGGCATTTTGTCTTCTTGAAATTGATGTTTAGTCCTTTTTTTCTCGCTTTTCATCGTCACCTTATGGAGGAGATCATGCATGTTTTCGTATCTTCTATCAACATTGTGTGATCTACATATAGTGTTTGTTAAGATTGTGACCACCAATGACGAATCCAGTTAAGAATTCTAATTCTCTTAGAATGACCCCCTGTAAAGGTTAAATAAATCCGGCGAGAAGACGCATCCTTGTATTACATGCCTTTATATTTTTGTACATCTACTAAATAAATCTTCTGTCCATATGCTGGCTGTTTGCTGACAGTATAATCTCTGGATTGCTGGTTCCCAGACTTCATGAATTTAAGCGTTCAACTAGGCTGGCATCTCTCTCACACCCTTTCACTGTCTCGCACCTCTCGCCTGTGGAACTCCCTCCCATTTTCCTGTTTCCCTTATAGCTATAATCTCCAACTGTTCAAATGTAATGTCAATCGACGTCTCCTGATGCCTTGAGCTATGCCTTGCTCCAACTCTCCGTAACCTGCATGCTAGTGGCTTCCCGCCTTGCTTGAGTTGCACCGTTATATTTTCGACATGGATTTTTCATAATTTATAAAACCAGGTACACAATTCTACGTGTATAGTGCACTTTCTGATGTTATTCTGAGTATAAATATCGCGTTACCTATTCCAATGTCCTTAATAAACCGGCATTTTTCTTGTTATTTTTCCTGTCCGATTCTTCTGCGTGTTGTTTTCATTAAAATACGTATATTAAGTTTAATGCTATTAAAGGCCGGTGATTTTGATGACACCACAAATAAACTGAAGATAATAATTTTTTTTTTTATTCTGAACACTTAATGTCCGTCTTTACGTCAATTAAACTAACGTATCTTTTATTTTTTTAATAAAATAATGCAAAGAAAATGAAATGCTCAGCATTTATTTATTTAGCCAATTACTGAACATCAGTTGTATATTCAAAATTGATGCTGCAAGAAAGAAACCTTAAACAGAGCATTATAACAGACATAGATAACATTGTATTTTGTTGCTGGGTGCTACAATTGTCTAGTGCGGAAATTAAAGACAAAATAACTTTTCTATTTGTTCATCTACATTTTCTCATTCATTTTTGGTCTAACAATCAAATCAATAATGTTTTGAGATTTCACAGAAATAGATGTAAGACAAGACATATATAAAGTTCACTAATTCTGCATTACAAACGCATTTATTTTCTTTTATAGAAAACTGTGTTGGTAAATTCGTTTGAAAATTGCATTTGTCGAAAAATAGTTGCTTGCATTGCATTAATCATCAATATGTTACCCAGTGCTCTGCCAGTTAATACGGATTTAATTGGCATTGTTTCCCCGGAGTGGAACGCATTCTTCATCTTATTACGATAAAGTTTCTACATGAGGACATTTCACGCGGAAAAATATATAAGGTGAAGTTAAAACTGAAACTCTAATCTCAGAAATGAAGAACGAAATATCAAATTGTGGAAGGTAAGAAAATTAATGGAATTGGCGCATATTAGCCAAAAGAGCCAATTATATAATTCTGTTAAATGTGGATTTTTAAATATATCGTATAAAATATATGTAATACCATACTTTTAAAAATAGAATTCTCTTTGTCGCAAGATTATATTTGACACCAGCTTCTTTCTTTTTAATATCATCCTCTGGGAAAAAAAAGACTTTTTTTCATTCCTGCTCAAATGTACAAGCTAGTATGGTATGGACCGGCCAATAACTGTGAAATTCATAAAAGCACAAGTAAATAATTGTTCAGGCATCTCTCAATAGTTTTATCTGTTAATCTGTTTGTTTTGCCTCCCTAGTGAATCTCTAATTCTTCAATATCTATGCAGGTTTATCTTTATTGGTGCGCCTTCTCTACATTAAGATTCAATGATTTTTCTTTTTTTACAAAGGTTCTCTTTTCTACTTTCTATTGACCCCAATCTCACTCTGACCCTATTTATGATTTTTGCTACCTTTTTTATGTCATGGTCTCAATAACATCGGACTCTCTGCCTGTCATTTATTTTATATATGATGCTCTTGATGTTATGAAGTGATTATGTTGGAGAAATTTCCTCAATGTTAATGACTTCATATACCCTATTTATATTGTCCGGCCTGTAGTACTCACCTTTATTGTCATATTTCCGACGTTTCGGCAGTTGTAAGGACCAGCTTTCGTCAGATGATATATATCCCGAACGAAACATGACGCAGTGGTTTAAAGTGTTGGTTGAAGTAATCCAGTAACTTAACACAAAGAGTTGTGAGTTCAATACCTGGCCAAAGCAGAGGTCAACAAAACTTGGAGAGTTTCGTTACTAAAGGGAAATAACTGAAAGTGAGATATCCGGAAAAGGCATGACATATGGAACTAGAACAATCTACCCAAGTGGACGAAATAAAGGGTTTAGTGTAAAATTCCAATGTATATCATCTGAAGAAGATCAGAGTGTACATCCGCCGAAACGTCGTGAATATGACAATAAAGATGGTGTCAACAGTCCGTAGTATTGTGCAATTAGTTACCATACCTCAGCTCAAAAATATAGACAGATTTTGATGCTTTGAATATAGCAAGAATTCCCGGTCTTGTGTCTATCCTGTTTCTGAAATTATTTGTCGTTACTGTTATGCATTAATTCTTTCGTACCATTGCTTTCATTTTCACATTTACTATCGGTTTTTACAGCGGTTTTTCTCTCTAAATTATTGAGGGACATATCGTTAATATTATCAGTCGATTCTCTGACCATTTTTCTCGAATTTCGCGTGCATTATCACAATATTTTGTGCTCAGTACACATCTTTTGATCTTGGTTTCTAAGATGAGTTAATTTTTCCTGTTATGCATTCAAATCTTTGTTCTTGTTTCTCGCCTGTGGAACCCACTTCCGGATCCTTGCTTCCCAGCCAAATTAGGTCTTCAAAAAACAAATGCAATGTCAATCCTTATCTTCTTAATTCTTAACTCCTGCTTTGTTTCTTCTTCTCTCTCTCTTTAATACAAGTTTTATCTTACATTCTCTAACAATCATTAACTCTATGCATCTTAGCGGCTTTATTGTATTGCTTGGAGTGAAATGGTTTTAAAAAAAGAATCCTAGACTTTGTAGTCATTATAAAAATTTCCGAACATTCTTCGCGATTATATATCTTAGATCTAGTGTTTTATTTCAATCATTTGTCTTCCGTTGCATTCTTCATATTTGATCACAGTAAATTCCAGTGTACTAATCTTTTTTACTAATCTCGTATATAGTAAAATGTTCGTAAAATATTCTTCATGTTACATGCTTGTTATAAAAATATTCATATGTTTATCATTAACTAGCGGCCATACCCAGCTGGTCGATCAGAAAAAGCGTTCAATTAGAATGGAGGAAAAACAGCATCATGTTTAGATGTAACAGAGTCTATCTTCTTCAATTATTTAAAGTACTTTTATTAAAAAACATTTTGAATTAATGCAGTTACTGATATAACAGAAGTAGTCTGTATTTATTCAATCGAAATTACCCGAGGACATGAAGGGGTAAAACAGGAAATATTATGACTCACTTCGAATCACAATTATTTGGAGTTTTTTAAATTTAGTTTGTCGGTGTGCTACCAGGGATATAAAAGAGGATACACTTATAAAGCAACTGTAAAGCAATTGTAAAGCTTGATGAAAACTGGTTGAAAGATCAACGAAAAATAAGAAAGAAACCAGTAAAAAACGCCATTTTTCGCTATTTACGCCGGTTTTCACAATATGGGTGGGCTCAATTATCAATTTAAATGACAATTAAGCGAAAATTGTATTAGATTGCTTGAAAATTGAGGGAGTTTGTAGTATAAAATTTGTGCTGAAAGAGACTTTTTCGTTTTTCGCAGTTTTCCCTTAAACGCAGTGGCGTAGAAACAAAAATGAGATATCGTTGAGCTCGTCATGATGTAAGTAACCTACATACCGAGTTTGAACGAAATTGAAGGAAGAAAAAGTTGAATTTATCGATTTTTGATTGGCTTTATTAGTGTTGATATTTTTTATTTTAAATATCGATTTTTTACGCTAAGAACGTATTACATTGTACAATATATGTGCCAAGTTTGGGCAAAATCGGTTGGATGGGTCTCGGGTGAAAAGGTATCACACAGACAGACGGACAGACATACATCCTATGTTTTATATATAAATTTGATATTTGATAAAAATTTCAGCTCCAGATATTCAAGGCTGGTTTCTGCCACAAATTCTGAGATGTTTTTCCTTTGATCTAGTTTCTCTGCATGTATTACGTTTATGAAACTTACTTTGAATTCGATCTTTTCTAGCATTCTGTCTGAATATCTGACAATAATTGTTGGTAGGATGCAATGAATCTTGGGAATCAGTTACTTTGAATTTTTTTCATTGTCAGTAGTTTTTGCCTCATTATTTTCCAGCTGTTTTTCAGCTTAAATTTCTCGATTGTGATATTTTTAACTTACACTGATACTTTCAACCAAGTGTCCAATAATTTATTTTACCTCCTAGCATTTTCCTCTCTGCATTCTACAAATGTATTTTAAAGAAAATATGTAAGATGTGATATCGTTAATATTAAGCACTGAGTCATTCGGAACCAAATTCTCGCAATTGATTTTATGAATATTTTTAGCTCCAAGTTGTTTCGAGATTTCTTTATACTTAATTATTGGCATTAGGTTTTTTTCTTATTATGGATTGGGTTTTGTGGAACGGTTTTCTCCAATGTATTCTGTCATCAGAAACTAGTGGAATAAGTAAACTTCAGGATTTATTTTTCCTAAACATTTCCAAGTTTACGATACAAGCATTCCTTAATACTTTTCGACCCTTCTCCTTTTAGGATAGCATGTTCCTGAATCATATTTTTTCCTATTTTCTGAAACTAGCAGTTATTTTCTATTAAGCTCTCCTTTGATTCAATGCCATGATATTCTGACCGCTATCTTCTACAGCCTTCTTGCTCTCTTACATCTCTAGGATTAGGCACGATTTCTATATTGTGACGATTCCTTTGTTACCATATTCTCGGAGTTGCTGTCATTATGATTTTAATGTTTGTTTCTTGGACAATATGTAATATGAAGGTATTCTTATGAAATCATTGATTATTTACAACTAGTTTTCCAAGCCATAATTTTAACGCCAAGAAAAGAAACCCGTCTCTGGTCATAGAGAAACTTTATTGCCTTTATCAGTATGGCTGATGCTAACCTCCAAGAGTGAGTAATTCATTGCTCTTCAATGAACTTAAAGTTAACACTGACATGAAGTGAAACGATTATATTGAATCAATTTCTAGATTTGCATTTTGAAAAACGGCTCACTGTATCGAGCCAGGCATTTTATCCCCAGTGAATCTCTCTTAAACTACTATAAGATTACCGTGCGTCCATGCATTTAATATTACTGTCAAATCTAGTCTGGTTATATATATAGTTTTGCTATATATTTACAGATTCTTCGCAAAATCTAAGGAAGACTTTGCAAAGCTGTTTGTATCTCAGGGCTTTCGATCTTAGGCATTTATCGTTTTGAGTAAGGGAACATGAGTAAAAATGTCACTACACACTTTTGTCATTATTATATGTTTTAAATTTCAGCAGTCGACAGGGTTTTGTGACTAAATGTGCCAGATGAGGTGTCATTAATAGCCAAAACAAAGCATTTGGTATTTTGGGGGAATGTTTTCTTGTTGACCTCCGTAATCTCAAACCTTGTTTCTTTAATGAAGTTCTGTTAAAACCATCCATGGATTTTATCTGGCCAGCTTCTCTGGTTGTTTTTATGAGTATATTTTGTCCTCGGTGACCTTCTTCATTCTTGCTACCAAATTATTATTGTTATATTATACATCAAACCTTTCGGGCGAGTGTTTTCATCTTTCTTTTATTTATTCATTTTCTCTTTTTTTTTAATAAAAGGGATTACTTCTTGAGTATGTTGAAATGCCGATTCATGTTCGATCAGTTAATTTAAACAGCATTGAATCTGGTCATTACTCCGATAGATGATTACTGAGGAATACCTGGTGATGTGAGATAGGCGACATGCCTAGCAAGCCGGAGGTAGATACATTCCTGAATCTTATACATAGCAGACATATGGACGTGCTTCTGGACTTGCCGGTTGTAAAAACTTGATGAAGTTGGGTAAGTGAGTTATCTTTCTCAGTCATCTGTAACTTTCTATCTGATCTAATGTATGAGGGTTTCTATGCCGATATTACTCATAACTTAATTTGGATCAGTTTCCTCGAGTTTGTTACCATTATCTGAATAATTTTACTTTAATATACTACAATATTTTTTCGTTTTCAATTTCCGATATGTTATATCTAAACTTTTATGCATTCCTTCGAGATAGTTTACACGTTTTTCCCTATATTTTATCACAATTACTTAGTGATCGAAATGTTCTTACTCTTTGGCTTTCAGAACACTTTTCTTTTAATATGGTTTTAACGATTATTTTACCCAATTTTTCTGGCACGACTTCTGGGAAGAGATATCATTATTATGCATTTATTTACTTTATGGATGCACTTCCAGAAATAAAAATGTTCATTACTTTGAGATTTGATATCTTCAAATATTTAGCTCTACAGGGAATGAGAATCTTATGAATGTCATTACCCGAAAAAGAGGCTAATATAAATTTCGTTTATAATTCGTCACTCCCTGAGTTTCTCCAGTCACAGTAAACTTTTGCCCTGTAAAATAGTTTCATGCTTTGAACGTCAATTGGGTTTTAAGTTAACACCAGAATTTTAGTGGAACTCATTGGTAAAGATGATGGGAAATAGTTGTTTCACCTTCCCGCTCCTGAAAGTACTTGATTACTATGTGCCTTGGGTTACCTTTAAAAGGGTTGAATTGGACAGAAAATTGGGGCATTGCTGCCATATCTCTGCTGGGGCTAGCAATCCTCACTTTCAAGCCTGGATACAATTCATGTTTCTTTACGAGACCGAGTAGCGGGGGATGTTGTTCATGGTGCAATATGTTTCCCATTGTCCTCATGCTGACATGATATATATATATATATATATATATATATATATATATATATATATATAATTAAGTAATTCATTAAGTCTGAAAGAAACCTCAACAGAATGCAGAAAGCACTGGAAAGCCGTTTCGTCCTATATTTGGGACTCATCAGCAGTGCGCATCCACTATCGAGAATTGAAACCCTGTCAGTTGAGTTATCAAGCAGATGTCATACCAACTGCTCCAACAGGCCTCGGCGACGAAGAGATAGCAAATCAGACTCAATATAGCGCCGCTCGCTCACATATTCCGTGATGAAACTCAACTGAAATTCCCTGTAACCATAAGACTGTGCCCCCAGGAGCCACGACTACTATCACCAAGCCGCTCAAACTGAAGCATTAGAAGCCGGAGCAAGCAATGATATACATATAATAGAAATTGTTAGGAGGATTTGATAATTATAATAAGTAATTCATTGCGTCTGAAAGAAACCTCAACAGAATGCAGAAAGCACTGGACGGCCGTTTCGTCCTATATTTGGGACTCATCAGCAGTGCGCATCCACTACCGAGAATCCACTATTGGGAATTGATAAAAAGAAATATTTAACTAATTAGCTAACCATTTTTGGTTCTTACCAGTCGGGAAGCAGCTGCATGTAAACAAGAATGCATGTTTTAGTGGACAAGTTGTCTTTGTCCGTCTGTACAATAAATCAACATATATATATATATATATATATATATATATATATATATATATATATATATGTATATGTGTGTGTGTGTGTGTGTGTGTGTGTGTGTGTGTGTGTGTGTGTGTGTGAACATTGAAGTCATCACTCAGAGGCGACAGCGACAGGCTGTTTCATGCTAAGCGCTGTCGTCAGGCCGCCTAAGGATTGCCTAGCATGAAACAGCCTGTCGCCTCTGAGTTTTGACTTCAATGTTCACTTTTATATTTATATTTGCATACGCTCTATCTCTGATATTGGGCACTTTATACCATAAATATAGTACACCTCCAATATATATATATATATATATATATATATATATATATATATATATATACATATATATATATATATATATATATATATATATATATATATATACATATATATATATAGTTAAACACAGGGAGTCAGACAAACCTACCAAGGTTTCACCTAAGCGGATCGTCAGGGAAGGCTGGATATTGATTTGTTTTTTTTTTGCAAATCAAGAAACCGAAGGTTTTCCAAAACGAGTGTAGTTACTTATACTTATAAGATTACTACTAATAATAATATTATATATATATATATATATATATATATATATATATATATATATATATATAGAGAGAGAGAGAGAGAGAGAGAGAGAGAGAGCGAGAGATAGATAGATAGATAGATAGATAGATAGATAGATAGATATAATAAAAATAAACACTAAAGCTTAAAATATTAAATACATTGGCTTCTCAATACCAAAGTCGAGAGAGCCCAAATATAATATAATAATATCAACGGTGATCATATATATATAATAGCTCGACTGATCAGTAGGATTGAATATCTTAGGTTTCAGGAATCAAAACGTTGTAGTACAGAGAGTAAAGGCGAAGAATTTTGTCTGAATTCTTCAACGTATAATAAATAGTCGTTTTTTATCAGACCCCCGCCTCTTTGATAGTTGAATTATATAAAAAGATTTTACGGAACCCAATTATTTCCACGAATAACTTCACTTTTTAAAACTGAAGTTGTTTAAAAAAATAATTTCTATTACTATTAAAAGAAGAAATACAAAAGAAAACATTAAAAGATCACTCCCATACGATATTTCAATCGATATTTGATTTCTACCTGAAATGCAGTGTCGTATTAAAAAGGTGTGTCTAGTCAAAATGTCAGAGAGGCTTTGTTTAGAACGTAAAGATCGTAAAAAATGAAAAAAGGAACAAATATTTTGCATCTTCTGATATGGTAAAACTTGGTCAGAAAATGTCACTGACATTTTTCGAGAGTGAAACCACAAGAAGGCTCCTTTCATCGAAGCCCGTTCATTATCAATTGAAAGAATGTCAGAAATTATCTTCTGTTGCTTTATTTGCTGTTTAATACTAAATAAAAAATGAAGAGTGAATGAGATAAGGAGAAACTTGAAGATAAAAAAGAAATATTTAAAGTCTGTAAATGACGAAAATAGACGACAAAAAATTCAAATATTTAGCTAAGTGTGTTTAGTTTGTGTTTGGTTTACGGCATATCAACCTCAATGAGTTATTTAATTCCGACACGATTTTTACTGTTGATAATATTTCTATCTATCTATCTATCTATCTATCTATCTATCTATCTATCTCAGTATATATTGGTTTGATTTGGTTTGTTTTACGTGATATCAACCTCAATGGGTTATTTAATGCCGACACTATCTTTATTGCTGTAATAATTTTTATCTATCTATCTATCTATCTATCTAAGTATATATTGGTTTGATTTGGTTTGTTTTCTGTCATATCAACCTCAATGGGTTATTTAATGCCGACACGATTTTTATTGCTGGTAACATTTTTTATCTATCTATCTATCTATCTATCTATCTATCTATCTATCTATCTATCTATCTATCTATCTATCTATCTATCTATCTATCTCAGTATATATTGGTTTGATATGGTTTGTTTTCCGTGATATCAACCTCAATGGGTTATTTTATGCCGACACGATCATTATTGCTGGTAATAATTTTTATCTATCTATCTATCTATCTATCTATCTATCTATCTATCTATCTATCTATCTCAGTATATATTGGTTTGATTTGGTTTGTTTTCCGTGATATCCACCATCAATGGGTTATTTAATGTCGACACGATTTTTATTGCTGGTAATAATTTTAACAAATCATAATATTACTAGTAATATTTTTTTCAAACGTATATTTCTGGTAGTAATTTTATCTTCAAAAATATATTGCTGGTAATATTTTTCCAAAGTTATTGCTGGTATTAAAACCTATTTTATACTTTCATAGTGTTTTGATCCCTTTGTGGTGGTTAACTAATTGCACATACCCGGGAACCTGAGAGGTGATATCACCCTGGGTCAAGGTGGACCTGAGAAAACCAGCAATTAAGAGGTGGTTCCACGCTCCTCAAAACCTCCTGATCAAAGATATTGCTGCCAGATGTAGTTTATCGTCTTATCCGGGATGCGGATGTAGTTTATGGAGTTTCCAGTCTGATAAATGTATAGAATAAATACTATTACGAAAGAAAAAAAAAACTATATTTTGAGAAAACTACTAATGTGATTCCATAAGAATTTAATTTTTCATCTGTCATTTTCTAAGTTCGAAACAAAACTAGATCATTCCACAAGTCTCTCAAATATCTGTATTAGATATATTATTCTGTCTTACTATTCCATAATGTGCTAAGATGGAATTTTGTTTTCTGTTTCCCCATTTCTAGCTTGGTAATTCTTACAGGAATGATATGTCTCCTATTGTAAATATGGTAAGTGAAGGATATGAATTCCTGCCATTCCCAAGGTCGTTAGTGCGAAGTAAAAGCAATAGTTCAAGTAGGAATTTGAAATCGGCAGGTTAGTTCCA
>OZ038476.1:143899536-143909536 GCA_964036315.1 Acanthosepion esculentum | reverse complement strand
GATAAGGAAGTTTGATTTTTGAGGTATCTATATCAAAAAGAGCGTCTATGGTTGTATAGACGCTGCTTCCAATCACCCGCGGATATACCTATATATCTTTTTTTCTGGTTTATATTTTCCTCGGGGAAGATTGTTGCCTCGTACACTACATTTTCATACATGCATTTTTATATATATATGTACTTTTCATACATATATTTATATATATATATATATATACTTTGCAATCATACATTTATATATATATATATATATATATATATATATATATATATATATATATATATATATATATAGGCATATATATATGTGTGTGTGTTTGTGTGTGAGTCAGTGTATATATATATGACCTGGCATTTCGGTATCAGTCACTTCCCATCGCCATATCTTCCCCATGTTTGGACGATAAATACTTTCACGCTAATTGTTCTAATGAACTTTTCTCTATGGTACACAGACGTAAGGAATTTAAGCGCAGTACTAGATTGGCGGCAAGGTCTCATCATTTTACTGTTGAAATAGATAGATATGCTCTTACATTCTATGCTGACAGTTTCTTTTTGTCGCAATTCTCACTTGTGGATCTCTCTTCAAACCTCTTGCTTTCCAAACAATTTTGGTATTAAAAATATATATATCCGGGGCCAATCGGTATCTTATTCTTCCTTAATTATTCTTCTTTTGTTGCTCTATCTCCTTAATATTTTTCTCATATTCTCTAACATTCATGCGTCTTAGAGGCTTTATTTTCTTACTTGGGATAAAACGATTTTAAAGATATGTGACTGCAGGTTGTCTTCATTAATTCGCATATAATGGTTATTCCTGTAAAATTAATGCCAGACCATTATAAGCACATGTACCCAACTTCCTCCTCCATTTGGATGAGAATCCATCAAAATTGACTCTTACTACAAGAATCTTGGCTGATTTCTGAAAGGGCTAATTTTCCTGTTGTAAAATATTTCTCTAAATGACTCGCTTCAAGTATAATTTATAAACCATTTGTTCGCATAGCTGTTTATTCTTTAATCACGTCATGTGCTTGTTTTAATTTATATAGACAGAACAACTAGAATTTTGGAAAGGAGACCGTCACACCGTTTTTCGTAATTTATTAAGAAGAGGTCAGCTTAGTAATAGTTTGCATGAGTTGTATCTGGGTCAGCCATATAATCGTCAGTGTGCTGCGGTGTAGAGGAGAATATTCTCTCAATTTTGTGTAGATCAAACTCAGATTTCATCTAAATGTCCTTATAACAATTTTCATTAAGTCTAGGCAGCTCTCCCTGTGTAAAGAGAACGAATGAAAGCTCGGTTTTAATGCAACCTGCATTTAAATAGATCGTTGTTACTGTAATGCTGACTTGTGTATGGTAAGTGCTTGTATTTTATTATCCTCGATCGAATTTTGATAAGAAGGAGAGAAATGCTATTTGCCCTTTCTTTCTATTCCCTTTTTAAATTTAAACATTAAATATGTCCGTTTTTGGCCCTATATTCCTTTTAATTTATTCTTTTTGTAAACAGATTTCTGGTTTCTTATATTTGTTTCATATTAGAGATATCAAATTGTTTGGTTCGTCCTCTATAAAAGTTTTATTATGCCTGACTTAATCTCAACAGCGATACTGACTTTCTAGAACAGGGGCCGGCAACCTACAGCACGCGTGCCACACGCCAAGCAATTTCCAATGGCACGCAACCACAAATGACATCACGAAGTCCGAACCAATAACTCCTACAACGCAAAGAATATATTTAGCTGTTTCAATTTTAATATATACTAAACTATATATATATATATATTATATATTACTATATAGACTATATCGTAGAACACGTATATTGACATTGACTTGTATAAAAATGCGTATGCTGTTGGCACACTTAATGATTTATAAACCCTAAGTCGATACATAGTTAGCAAAAGGTTGCCGACACCTGGTCTAGAACTCTGATATAGAGGAAAGCTGTATCTGTTTATAGTTTACACCAGAGCGTCGTTAGACATTCTATCCATAACGCAATTTAGTATGTCCATGTTTTGTGTTAATATTTTGTCTCACTTTTAAAGTTGAAAAATACTCGCTTTCTATTCGGTAAAGAAAGCGAGAAGTCGGACAACTTTACTGGTTTCCAATCGTCTGGGTCAACCACTCGCAAGTCATGCGTAGGAGGTTTGAAATACAATTTTTTTTCCACGTGAAAACCAGTCTGTTCTGCTAGGCATACTCGTCGCTTAAAAGACGTTTTCTATAATCAATACAATAACAACTTTATTAGTTATCTGATTTACTTGTTGAGGTAATTACGAAGGGAAATTCAAGATCACGTGACTGAAGATAACAGATTTGGGGGAAGTGCTTTAAATATTTATATAAAAATAAATTTAATTAAAATTTGTTTAGCAAAATCTCCCTTATACTTGAGTAAATTATGATTATTATTATTGAATTTATCATGGTACTGTTGTTGTATAGATGTCATAGAGTAACGGGGAAGACTTTACCTGTGAAGTCTTAAAAAGGCCCCAGATACACAGCACATTTCGAAGTATGCTTGATGTACACAATAAGTTAGATTTTTGTAGCGTTCGCTATGTGTATTTTATAGGAAGTTGGTCGACATATTCTTTAAACTTTAATTTGATAGATTCAAGTGTTCTTATCGATACTGGGATGACTTTGACTTTTTTCTCTGCCATTTACTCTAGTATATCAATAATATAACAACATAACAACAATAATAATAAAAATAATAATAATAGTAATTATTGTTATTATTATTATTTTATTTGATTTCTGGTGTCTACACATTTTACGCCCCCCCCCACCATGACCTAATGTTAGAAATGGCTTCATGGCGTTTTCTACTGACAATTAAAAAAAAGAAAGAAAAATGACACACCAACATATTTTACATAGATAAAGATCTTCGTAATGTGTGGGCTGTACTCGTGAGAACATTTTTTTTGTATTTCTTTAAGGCATGGGCCTCCAGAGATCTCTTTAATTAGTCTACTGGAATCTTTTCCAACCAATCTGAGAGCTCCAACTACAACAGGAATTGTTGACGTTCCCATGTGCCACATTTTTAAGCTTTCGATTTCAAGGTCCTTTATTATTATCATTATCATTATTTTTATTTTTATTCAATGGCGGCCGATTTTCTTTTAATAAACATCATCAATTTCATCCATTTATTTTAATTTGTGTTCTGTTTTGGCATTAATATTAACTGCCGAAGATTTATTGGATCCTGTTGTGAATAACATTTCTAATTCTCGTGTAGGAGGTGTAATTATTTCATTCCCAAAATGGTTTTCTTAGCAGCTGGCAATGAAGGCGACACTGATGGAAACATAACTGGAATATGTTTGCTGAAATAACTTTAAATAAGGCAATCACATTTTGCTAGGTATTAACCAAACAATATTTTAAGTGCCTTTTCTTATTTTGTTTTCTTTCAAATAGCCAAAATCACAGGCGGCTTTGTTTATATTCATAAGAGATTTCTTAGCCAGAAGCTCTCGAAATCCTTACGCAACTTTCATTGGTAAACTTTCGATTAGAATAATCTGCAATGTTTCACTATAGCTATAAAATAGAACACACCAATGTTCACATTTGCATCTGTTCTTTTGTGTTTGGTTTTCCTAATTATTTTGTCATCATAAATATTTCACACTTTCTTGAACCGTCTGCGTCACACAAACTAGCAGAACATATTTATATATTGTTCAACAAGCCAATTTAAGAGGGTTAATCTTTCGCTAGCACGTTCGCTTGTCTTCACACAGGATTTATTTCACTCATTTTTCACTAACAGTACAACGTGGACACACATATTCGTATACTGTTCGGCACTGAATAAATTATCTGTGCTGCGTCTCAAGAAAATGAACGTTGGAACAAATCCTGATAACCTCACATACAAATGTTTTCCTGACTCATTAGCTTCGCGGCAAGTTACTGTCATTCCAAGAATTAAATTATCACACCTCATACATCTTTTAATGGTGTATCAAAGGATATCTGTAGGAAGCATATCTGTGAATATTCTATTATTTTTAAAGCATTTTATAATATGGAAGAGTTGTTAATGCACATGAATATAGTCTTCATCTTACAGTTCCTTATTGGGATATGCGCTACTCATATATATATATATATATATATATATATATATATATATATATATATATATATATATATACTGGCGAAATTCTAATAAAACAGTATAAATTAGTTTTATTGTGTACGCTTTATACAGAATTTATTTATCTTCCGAATAATGTAATAATTGTATATTTTTCTACAACTTCAGAAATTTTCCCGCTGGATTTATTTTAGTTATCCAGATTTGCGGGCAAAATAAGTTTAAGACCGCAGGGGTATTAAGCAAATTATTTGCTAACTGGGTGGTCATATGGCTGGTCATTAATGTATTAGATAGTGTAATAACTCAGCATTTTTATACAATTAATTCATTATGGGAGAGCGTTGTAGTCATAGCCAAGTGACTAGATTAAAAATAGTGTAACTTCATCAGCAAAACGTTTCCTTTAAGAACATAAGCAAGCTTTAAAGTGCAGCAAAAACGCTTGTATTCAGGTTTGGAAGCTTTATCAGGATACTGGACAATATAAGGATAGGCAAAGATCGAGAGCCCCAAGAAAATCACTGTACAACATGACAGACGAATTTATAGGCTTTCCGAAGCTAACCGAAGGCTGACGGCGGTGGACATTTGCAGCTAATTACCTGGTAATACTGGCGTTAGATTTACGTCGCAAACTATCTGAGACTTTCAAAGAGAATTTGAATTATTCGGGCGCATTGCTAGAAACAAAAGCCAATTATGTCGGAGTGGAACCGTTTCAAGCATCTGATTTTCGTGAAAAGTCACATTGTACTGATGAAGAGTTCTTTGGGGTGACGAATCACGCTTTTGCATCTGTGGATCGGATGGAAAAAAAATTCAGACGCCACCCAACCGAGGAATTCCATCCTAAATATGTCAAAAAGATGGCGCAAGAGGGAGGCGGGGATGTAATGGTCTGGGGTGCTTTAAGTAGCTTTGGCATTGGTCCAGTTGTTAAAGCTGATGGGAAACTCAACAGTGTATGCTATATGCAGCTAGCTTAGGAATATGTTCTGCCATATTTGGCTGATCAAATGTCACCTGGAGTTATTTAACTCCAAGATAATAGCCCCATTCACAAACCCCAAAAAATAATGCAATTTTTTGATCACCATAATATGGATATCATTGAGTGTCCTCCACTGAATGTGGATCTTAATCCGATTGAAAATTTATCGTATTATATTTCGAAAAGAGTCCACGCTAAAAAAAAAAACGACAAATCTTGTGACCTTCTTTAGCCAAATAAAAGGAATCAATTTTAAAGGAATACATTTTCCTTATGTTGTTTTACTGTTTCATTGTTCATTTTGTGTTTGTCTAGTGAGCCTTGATCTCATTTTTGGACTGTCGGTAAGAAGTGAAGTTCTGCAAAATGTGGTAATAAAATCTTTAGGTTTGGTGGTAAGGCTTACCATTGTGTTCGCGCAACGTTACAATTTTCGTACGCTTCCTTGCAGTAACGTCTATCGGTGACAATGGCCGTAGTACAGCTAATCGACAATCGAAACAACAGTGACAGTGTGATAAAAATCTGATGCAATCACGAATGACGCAATATTTTTCAAGGCCCCAAAATATCATCATACACCCTGAAGATAGATCATATTACTTCACACCACTGAGAATGACCTAATCACGATGCAATTCATCAGATCTACCTAGGTCTGATGAGTTGGATCGTGATTACGATTCTAATGTAATAAATTATAACCATGGAATATTAGTGTTTGGGCCTTATATATATATATATATATATATATATATATATATATATATATATATATATATATATATATTAGTGTTTGGGCCTTTTATATAATATATATATATAATATATATATATATATATATATATATATATATATATATATATATATATATATATAATTAAAAGTACTCAATACCAGGGACATAACTTACCATGTAAGTGTAAATGCGGGGACTGAGGTCAATACAGAGTGGCGAAAGTTTGTTTCATACTTGAATTGCCAATGAACTGTTAATGATTCTTTGCACTAATCTTAAACACTTTATCAACTCTGAAAGCAACCATAATTCTTCCCGCTTACCGTGCCTCCCCAGGAATAATTTTCCTTATGTTCTTTTACTTTTTCTATTAAACCTCTTTCTCCATTGTTGAGCGAAATGATTATTTATTAACAGATTCCATATTCAGGTCCAATCAATGTAGCTCTACATTCATCATTATAACTTATAACTGATTTTCATCTAACCTGCACGTTTGTTTTCTGTGATGCTTATCTAAATGTTATAACTTTCTTCTCTAGAGCCAATGTATCGTATATTCTGCATATTAAGTTTATGATTTATGTTATCCTTTCAGTCTCTTTCCAATATTTAAAGATCGGAAGTGATATGCGTTGTTATGTAATTATGATTGGCGCGATTTGATAACGTGTGCAGATTGATAATCATGCTAGTTTGAGCCACAGTGCATGATGTTTTTCGCGAAGGGTAGAATCATTTCACACAATTCAAATGTAAATACTTATTTTCACGCTTTCTGAATAATGTTAGCGTTGTTAGCATGAAGTCACATGTCCTCACCTAACGGACAGATAGGAGCTATTTATCCATGGTTGGAAATCTCTCTCAATACAAATTCGCATGTCCCCGCAGTCTAGCCACCCACGGGAATATATTGACCTGAAAAAACCTTTACTTTTAAACGGTTATTGCATTGGCAGTGAAAGCCAGACATTTTCATTCCAAATAAAGAAGAGTCTTGAAGCAATAGAATTGTGGTTCTGTAGAAGGATGCTGGGAATTCTATAGACTGAACACATCTACGGCGAAAATTTAGAGAAAATGTAAACAAAAGAACCCGCACATGTAACGTCAGAAGGCACCTCATGAAGAAATAGAGCTTGAAAATGACCTGCCGAGGTTGTGTAAATGGTTACCAGAAAAGGGATTAGGAGATATAGTAAAAATATAAATTTTCATAAGGACCAAAAATTACAAGAAATTGTCGAGAGCCATGATTTGACACAACACAAAAAGAAGTAGATGAAGAAGAAAAATATATGCCAAGTAAATTGGTAATCTGCCACAAACTGAAATATCAAAATATCATCGAATGGTTGGCAAATACGGACATCGCCTCAAAGGACATCGTTTTTCCCTTGACACCACTGTTATTCTAAAAATACTTGTTGTTTTAAAAAGTGATGATTAGAATTGTAATAAAATGTAAATATATGACGAAAGAGAATTTATACATTAATTTTATCCTTGAAAATTTACAGCAGAATATTAAACACACTTTATTTGTTTGATTGTGTCTTTCCAAGAATAATTTTACATTTTCCGCATTCTAAAAACTAATGCAACCCAATATGTTTTATTTACCAATTTATAAGGAAATAAATATGAAAAGCTTTTTATTCATAAATTTATAAACATTGACGAAATTCTTAAAATATGTGAATCAACTAGAAGGAAATCCTTATTATTTATCATTGTAAAGTTCGAATCGATTGGCAATTAGTTTTCCCAAGCATTGCATGAACAATCTAATAAATAGTGTTTAATATTTTTGTTGTAAAATCTCAAGAACAAAGAAAATGTATAAATTCATTTACTTGTACTTTATTACATTTCTAATCATCCCTTTTAAAAACAATCTATATTACCGAGGGAGTGAAGGTAATTAAAATAATAGCGTTGACAGTGGAAATATCATTTTTTGACAAATTTGGGGGGTGAGGTACAAATATCCAAGTTTGCCAAATGATCATTAGAACTTCTAGGCAGGCAAGATTGATATGTTTTCCTAAGGTAAACAGTGTGATATTTTAAGTTATCATCAGCTCAAAATCGGTATTAGCCTAATGTAAATATAAAGAAATCATTTTGAACATCTAAACATCAATATCCAAGATTAGGAGACCACTAGGGATGCAAGAGTTGAAGACTGAAGTCTCATGACTCGAAAAAATGTCCGCAAAACCTTTTTAAAAATCGCATTAAGATAACTGCAACTGATTATTTATCTACGACAGTCTTATTTTGAAATACCCTTTGAGAGCAAGCACCCAACTTCGATAGATCCTTCCTTTGTACATTAATTATGTAAGCCTCCAAAACTGATTTGATTGACCATATTTACATACAAGGAAATCGATCATCAAAAAGAATGCCTCGAGGTTTAAGGCTAGATTACTTCTAGAGGAATTGCAACAGAAAGGGAGCTTGGATATATATGGGAGATTGCGACATTATTGAAATTAAAGGGCCTTGGTTATATTTGGCTCCTGGTTAAAACGATTTATCGTGTCTTCAAACACGACGAATGGCATAAATAATTAAGAGCTAAAAGAGATGTTCTCTACAGTAGGAAGAACAAAGTTCATTCGCTGGTGGCTCTTCGCAAATATGAAATTAAATACAAATACAAATATGATGTCAATAACCAATAGAAATATGCAGTCATTAGTTTCTCTGGAATGATGTGAAAGAACACGAGATAGGTAATTTAAAAGAATCGGCGTATATGCTAGCATATGAAGACATTCTGAGTAGACCTATCGTAGATTTAATTACGATATGAGAGTGCCTAATAAATGAAGAGAAATGTAAGCAGAACTTCAACAGCAACAGATGCAGCAGCACCTGTTGTAACAAATAGAAGCTTCCGTGAGTTCATTCAGGCATGAAAAGCAGAAGGAAAATATAATCGGCAGGCAGATTAGGTCTAAGGCTCCAAGTTCTCCAGTTAGAATTATTCGACTGTACAATAACTGGATTAAATGTTGGTTTATGAATTTGCTGACATAATCGTTGTGAGTCCAATCTGTTTAACTAATCCGGACAGTGTTGTACTTAAACTTATCGAAAAAGGATAGAGCAAAAACTGAGCAGTACAAAAACGAGAACTAGACGAGATTTCCCGAGACGTGTATAGTGTAAACGAGAACAGACAATTTAGAATTCACAGTGGGTCACATGGATCGACATACATCTGATCAAGGCTGTAGTGCACAACTGCCAAAAGTTGTCATAACAAATGTAATAATGTTACAATGCTAGCGTGTAAAAGAGAAAATAAATTAAACAAATACATTGTTATCACTATAAGTCGACAGGCAATTATGAACTGAAGCTTCATGTAAATAGTGTAAAAAATAAAATTATATAAAATTTCACACTGACGAAAATGTACCCACGTCCTCATCAATCCCAACGAGTTGGAATTGTTGTACTTCTTTTAATGTTTTAAATTTGTAATCATTTCACCCCAAGCAAGGCGGAAATGCTACTAGTACGCAGGTGACTCAAGGAGTGAAAGTAAGAGTAACGATTGGGTACAGGGACGATTTATGAAAGAACAAAAAAAAAGATGAGCGAGATTCAAGATAGAAGATGGCGATTGACGTTACATTTAAATGTTTGAAGATTGTAGTTATCAGGGAAGCAAGTAAACGGATGGGGAGTTCCACAAGTGGGAAGTGCGAGAAGTTATGGTAGAAGTGGCCGTCTCATTTAGGTATTTCAACAGTAAACGGGCTAAGATGACTATCTAGGAGCATGCTTAAATTCGTGTGGTCAGGGCACCAGGAAAAGAGGACGAACTGCTGAAGTCTTTCCGGGTACGCCAGGAAAATACGCAGTAGATCAAATAAAGGTGTTAGTCCACCAGACTGGCCGGAGAGATATTGAAATCTGAGAAATAAAGCACATTGGAAAAAACTTCAGTAAAAGGCAGAATGTAATCGTACTATGGTTAGCATACAAGTGTGCATCCTGTAATCTATATTATAAACGAGTCGCTTCTGCTTTTTTTTGGTACGTGTCGACTTATAACTCAGAAAGTATGTGTTATTGAGCG
>OZ038476.1:143757036-143894536 GCA_964036315.1 Acanthosepion esculentum | reverse complement strand
GCACGTGGAACTAGAACAATCTACCCCAGTGAGCGAAACAAAGGATTCAGTTCGACATTCCAACCACCTGAAGAAACGTTGTAATAAATATGGCGAATAATTTAAATAGTGTACATAATACCTCATATCAGCAATATATATATATATATATATATATATATATATATATATATATATATATATATATATATATATATATATATATATACAAGGGCCATTCAATTAATAAGGTGAATCTTTCGGTATAAGGACTTCTAATACAGACAGAATCTTACTCTTTTTTATTTTTGTTTTGTTTTACTTCCTTTTCGCATGGATTTAATTTCTTTTGCAGATTAAAAAAATCTTTCAGAGTTTTGTCGATTAACAAAGATGGCCGACCAAGAAGCATGCTCCAGGATTGAACAGCGGTCAGTTATCAAGTTTTGTGTTGCTGAAGGGTGCAAACCAGTTGAAATTGATAGGAGAATGTCAACTGTGTATGGTACCACATGTTTCAGCCAAAAGAATGTCTACAAGTGGGCTAAATTGTTTAAAGAAGGACGGAGCAGTGTTGAGGATGAAGACAGGCCTGGGAGGCCTACAGAAGTGAGGTCTCCTAAGGTGATCGAATCAGTCAATGACCTCATTCAGTCTGACAGAAGGGTGACAGTGAATGACATTGCAAGGACTTTGAGCTTATCTGTTGGGACAAACGCAAGGGGTCATCAGTCAGAAAGAGTCATCTTGCATCCTGACAACGCAAGGCCCCAAACAGCAGCCCAAACGGTGCAGACCATCACCGAGCTGGGCTGGGAACTGCTCCCTCTTCCCCCTTACAGACCAGAACTTGCCCCTTCAGACTTTCACCTGTTTGGTCCCTTGAAAGTGTTCGCGAGAGTGACGATGAAGTCAAAAGTGTTGTGAGCGACTGGCTGATATATCAGTCCAAAGATTTTTACGCTGATGGAATACGGAAGCTTGTGCACAGTTGGGAAAAGTCTGTGACAGTGCTGGGAGACTAAGTTGAAAAAAAAAGTAAGCTTCTATCTGTATTAGAAGTCCTTATACCGAAGAATTCACCTTATTTATTGAATAACCCTAGTACATATATATATAAATATATATATATATATATATATATATATATATATATATATATATATATATATAAATATATATATATATATAGTGCTCAATAGAGACTAGAGCAAATTATATAATAAAATATAATATATACATAATATAATATATGTATATATAGTATCGAAAAATTATAGCATAAACATAATATATTATGCTATATTATACATACATATATATATATATATATATATATATATATATATATATATATATATATATATATATATATAAGGGAGAGAGTGAGAAAGGAGCGTATGTGCTTCGATATATATGTTGGGACTTCGCTGGAGCTTGGCCTCTGGAACGAGAAAAGCAATTAATGACAATGAAAATGTTGAGATGCAAACTATTTCAAATAAAATGTTGAGGAGGAAAACTCATCCAATATTGGAAACAGCGATAACATCAACTGGATTTGAGAATACAATTTTAATTAAATAGTAGAATCAGTTAACGTGTATTACATTAAGAATTCTAAATACAAAAAAAAAAACTATAGTAAAGATTTCACGTAAACGGGGTCCCTCGAACGTAACACTGAACGATTGAAATATCATTGCCTGAAAAATGAATGTTAGTGAATGGGAAAATGATAGAGAGATTGTACGACGGTATCAATAATTAATGATTTAGCGAATGTGTTGCTCGTAACGGAATTTGTTTTCTGAATAGTGAATTTCAAGTTTAAAAGCACAAAGTTTTCATTTTATTGCATAAAACAATGCGATATTTTAAAAAATATATATTAAGTTGAAGATCTCTTTATATTTTGTAAATAGGTTATCCCTTTTTTTCCCGAAATAACATGCTTAATATTTAAATTTTTAGAATATGTGCACATTTCCTGACAATAAAATATTTCAAATATTATAAAGTGAATTAAGTTAGTATTTTCCCTTATCCCTTATTTTATATTTCAAAGTACTTTTATTTTATTAAATTCTATCTGTTTAAAAATACGATATTTAAGGGACAAATAAGATATTTCTTATGGGAATATACTTGAGCGATTGTATTTATATTTTTGTCTGTTGTCTGACGTTTGTACTTTTGTTATTAATTTTTTTTAAATTTCAGAATCATATATTTTCACAATCTATTCGTGTCTTAAAGTTCATGACTTTTGTTTCATTTTCTTCGAACATTTTTACATGTGAATCACAGTTTTTATCATTTTAACTGTTACACGTTTAACCGATTTGTTTGTTATTCATTTGTGAGTTGTCTATAAGATTTTGAAGAATGCAGCACTCATATTGTTGGATTTCTGACTAATTATTATTACGCTCCACCTGCCTAAGTTATTCTTTGTGTTGATCATGAAGTTATAGTCAGGAATCTATATGGCATTCTTTATGATTTTTACAACGTTTATGAAGAAATATTGGAAAGATAGAAAACTTCCATAAACCAAAGTATTGAAAACCGAGGAAAAAGAAACAGAAATTTCATTAGAATTTTACAAATGAAGCAGAAGAAAAAACTCTCTGATTCAGAGAATATTCCATATTCTAGTAACAGAAATGAGACAACGTTTTTAGAACGTATAAGTAATTGTGACAAGACAAGACGTACAAGAAAAATGGCGGACAATATCTCAAGATATGCTTCAATCTCATAGATTATGATTCTAGCAAGACGAAACAACATAATCGAAGATACTGTTATATCTCAAGAATAAATCGCTTAGAGCTTGAATCACAAAAATAATGATATTTATTAAACAAAGAAAAAAAAACAGCAATGCTTCAAAGATTCCAAAGATTAACATTCCTGACAGACGAAGCAAGAAACACAATAAAAAAAGGCAAAGCTTGGATATCATAGCGTAAGATTCTGGCAAGGTGAAAATAAAAGAAACGATAAAAACACTGGCGCAGTGCTTCAATCAAGCTAGAGGAAAAAAGAAACACAAAGTAAATAACTTTAGCAGTGATTGAATATCAAAGATATATATTCTTGCAGAAAAATAAAATAAACAGAAAATATCTTTGCAATGCTCTATAATAAGAAAATTAATATTCGTGAAAATGGAAAACAGAAAGAAAAGAAAATGAAATCAAAACTCCAACCATTCTGGAATCACAAAGATGGAGATTCCAGCGATGCAATAAAATAAACACAAAGAAAGCCAGCAAGTATCAAATATCAGAGATGAATATTTCTGGAAAAGAAAGCAAATCAACTAAGAAATAAACCTCAGAATTGCTTGAATCTCAATGGTAAAGAATTATGGTAAATTATACAATAGACACGAGGAAAAATCCGATAGTTCTTGACAGACAAATTTTAAAATGTCTGCAAGTCGAAGCATGAAATAGAAAAAGGAAAAGCACTAAGAATTTTTGCTGGAAGATTTAGTATTTCTGATGGGCAAAAAATGAAATAGAAAAGGCAAGAACACAAAGTACTGATTTTCTATAATTCAGTATTTCTCAAGGACAAAATATGAAATAGATCAAGGAAGAGAATCAAGTATTAATATGAAAGATTCAGTTTTTATGATGCTTGAATAAAAGAAACAATTCAAATCAAACGTAAATTAAATGTCAGATTATTTATATTCTTTTCTAATTTTAAAATGTAAAATGGATTTCAACAATTAATCTCAATCAGATAATCTTCAAAGAGCTTGTCAGGTCATCCAGTTCTACGCTATAATTTACTTTAATTCCAGCACAGTACCAGTACCGTATTGCTTTCATTTTAATGATCAAATCTTGACTATATTTATTACCCTGAAGGAAAGCTGATTTATGGAGGTTATTCAAAAATGGCTGCTGATATTATATTGCAATATTACAGTAATGATAGATAGATTCTTCATAATACTGTAAGCTCATATCCGATCAGTAGAATTAATAATATTTATAATTCGGCAGGTAAAACGTTCGGAATATAAACAAAATCAACGAGCAGAGGAACTCAATATTGCTTCTCCAACTGTTAACTTTGTAATAAAACCGCGGATCGAAGACGCTTATGCCTGAGAAAATGTGGATGAAATCCGAATAATTTTCATAATTATCAATGACTGACACGATAACGGGCTCCCGTGTTTATCCGCGAAATCATGAATGTCTAGAATATGTCTGTAAGTTGGTGATTCCAGATCTTGACTTAAATATTAATGCCAACCTTTTGGAGACGTACAGAGTACGATAGAAAAATCTGTAGACTTTTCTAGACGGATTCTTTGTTTAAGTTGGCGAATGCAGCCATGATACTTGCCTTCGCTTCATATTTGATATTACAAAGAGTTGTATTAGTCTCTCGCTCAACTGCGCCCTGCAAATAATAATTGATAAGGAGTTTCTATCAAAGGAGTTAGGTGGAAGATGCAAGGAGTGATGCAGTGGCAGAAATTGTATGACTGCTGTGAATCGGTTCTCCTTCCTGTGTAGAGTCCTTTTGCCAGATATAGCGTCTTCAAGTCGTCACCTTCTGTTATGGCTCCTTACCTATAACTACAGAATGAACTCTTCCTAACACTATGTATACGACACCTCTCAAGAGAATTTAAAAGTAAAGTTTTCTCCTTCTAAACCTCACTAATTTGCTGTAATACAAAATCTATAAAGAAATCAACGCTAGCATCGAGTTATCGGCTTAAGGAAAATTTACTGAATGCTTATTTCGGGTCGTCAATGCGTAATAACAGCATGTGCAAGAAAGGTCTACCACAGTGTCAAAAATATTGTACACCTTGGCTGGTCCCCGCCTATATATTGAGGCCCTCGATTTCAGCGCACAAAACATGTAAGTGAATCTGGCACTATATATATATATATATATATATATATATATATATATATATATATATATATATATATGTAATACAAGCAAAATGTTTATCACTTACTGATTGAGGTTATCTTCATCATCCCGGCTCCAGAGTTGATATATATTATTGTTATGGGTCCCTACCTATAAATACAGAATGAACTCTTCCTAACACTATGTATACTACGCCTCTCAAGAGAGAGAGAGAGTGAGAGAGAGTGAGTGAGAGAGAGACAGAGAGAGAGAGACGAATCGAGTCGAGCCGATAGTAGTTCACTCCAAACCAGACTGTCATAAAAGTTTTAATCACATCTGATTTAAACGAGGGTGTGGAAAAGTTGAACGCTATGAAATATTTGCTGCTTGCTTATTTAATGTTGTAGGTTATGCAAAATCTCGCATCAGTGGGACAATTATTTCAACCATTTCAAAACGTTTCTAGACATATGAAAGAAAAATGACATGCTGAAAATTGGTAAGGCCGAAATAATTATAACGACGACGTACAGTCCATGTCGACGTGATATCAAGAATAATTTCAATATAAAAGACCAGATATTGGGGAACTATTATCTTTAACTGTAAGCTACTGAAGGACATTTTTGCAATACAATTTGATATTCTTATGTAATACCGCTGTCTTTACTCGCAAAACCGAGCAGTTAGAAACAGCATTTTAGTTACAATGCTAATGAAAACTTCTGTTGACATACGGTCATGTAGCGTTGAAACACCGATACCCGTGACATCATCGAAGTTAAGCAATTCGGCCCTGACCAGTAACTAGATGGATGATCGCTTGGAAATATCAGTTGCTGTAAGATAGGATGTGAGATTGGTGTAAAGTCTAATGGCTCGGAAATTATCATCAGAGGACCGAGTTCAAATTTTCGTTAGATTCTAATATTCTTAAGGTATGAACCCACCTCTTCTCCCCCAACTATGGGTTAATTAGTAAGACATATTTCTAAATACTTTACACCCCCCACCCCAAATTCTTACAAACTATGTTTGGTTTTAAACAGCCTGGAAAGTGTTGATAAACCGTAGAAAATGAAAACCAATCAATGAAAAATTCTAAATATATAAATATATATCGAAGTGAATATATTTTCTAACATATATGAGTACACAATTTCAGAGACGTTTAAAATATATTTTTAATAAAGTAAAACATAACATTTTATTTAAGCACGGTTTCACGCTAAGGCATTTTTCAAAATAGGTTAAGGCTTTTGTAGTCTTCACGGGATCTATTTTTATCTACCATTCTTAAATTACAATGGGAAGATTTTGAAATATGTGCTTTCTATGTCATTTTACGTACACACACACAGCAACACACACACACACACAGAGCCACACACACACACACACACACATATATATATATATATCACAGACGTGCCGTCGCCTCTCTCTGTCTTTTTTACAAATACTTTCACGGTAATTGCTCCGATGAGCTGCTCTCGCTGGTTCCCAGACTTCATGAATTCAAGCGTCCTACGAGGCTGACATACTGCTCGCACCCTTTCACAGTTGAAACTGTTAAATATAGCCGTCTCTTCTTCTCCAATAGCTTCATATCTCGCACCTCTCGCCTGTGGAACTCCCTCCCCACTTTCTGTTTCCCTGATAGCTATAATCTCCAACTATTCAAATGTAATGTCAATCGACATCTCCAGTTGCCTTGATCTATCCACTATCCTTCACATCATCCTTTCCTCTATCACTCCTATCTGCTCTCGCCCCAAAACCTCTGTAACCCCTTGCGTGCTAGTGGCTTCCCGCCTTGCTTGGGTTGAAATGCTTAAATATATATATATATATATATATATATATATATATATATATATATATATATATATATGTATGTAGCCTATCTGAAGTCACAATGCAAATCAAATAAACTTCCGTAATTCAAAATGTTCAGAAACAATATTTGTCAAATCGTCCATTTCCATTCCTTGGTTAGTTATTTGGAATTTACGAACATGGACGGATGAAGCTATGCAGAATGAATTAACATTAAGACTTCTGAAATGTAATAAAAACTATAATATATATTGAAGCATGAGGAAAGGGAAGGATCTAAGAACTTCTGAAAAACAGGTAATAACCATATTATTGAATGACGAAATGTTCACATTGGCGATATCAAAGGAGATTTGCAGAGAACATTAAATGACAAAGAAGACTGTTGATATACAAAGGGAAATCTTTTAAGAACTCGAAATGAATGGAATCTACAGCGTTCGATCGTGAAACAACCACCTTTGCTCAGATCTTTGAAAAGGCTAGAATTAAGGGATTCAAGAAGTAAAAAAGGTGTAGAAAACGTTGTGAATTGGAATCTGTAAAATCACCTCTGACGCGACCTCTTCTCATTAAAGATATTATTTTAAACCGTCAAAATTAGGCCAAGAAATACATGAAAATTGATTTGTTTCTGACTAAAAGGAGGCAACAAGGAGGCGATACTGTTATGATATGGGCGAGGATTATCGGCCAAATCCTTATTGCACCATACAAAGTCGATGATCCAGTTAAACTTAACAGTGCTAACCGTTGTGATTTTATGAACAAGACCTTCTTTGCATGGTACAAATCCCAGTCTCACAGTTTCAAAATGAAGTCTGTAATTTAAGCATGCTCATGCTCCTTCTCATTTATCTAAGCTTACCCGTGAATTATTTGGGCATAAAAGATTTAGTGAAGAGCAGATGAGGGAATGGCCACCATAAAGTCCTGATTTGCATCCGATCAAAAATCTATAGTCAATTGTGAAGATGAAATAATATGAGGGTGGAAAAATATAACAGCAAAGCAAACTTATGGGAAGAAATTAAATCTACCATGTCGGTAATAGAATCTGCTGAAGTAAAAAAACAAAACAAACAAACAAAAAACATTAATAACATCAATGGATAGTAGATTATTGGTTGTTATTGAGAAGGAGAGTCACTATATTAAAATGTAAAGGGATTCAAATATCATATGAGTTTATTATTTGTTCTATTAGAAGTGTTGATCACTTTTGATGATATTATTAAGGCCATAATTAAAAAGAGATGTTATGATATGGGCTGGAATTGTCGACCAAACCATTATTGTACCATTCAAAGTCGATGAAGCGGTTCAACTGAACAGTGACAACTATGGCGATTTCAAGAAGACTTTCTTGGCGTGGTACATGTCCCAGTCTCGCAGTTTGAAACTGAAGTATTTATGCATGACAATGCTACTTTTCATGCATATATATATATGTGTGTGTGTGTGTGTGTGTGTGTGTGTGTGTGTGTGTGTGTGGCTCTGTGTGTGTGTGTGTTGCTGTGTGTGTGTACGTAAAATGACATAGAAAGCACATATTTCAAAATCTTCCCATTGTAATTTAAGAATGGTAGATAAAAATAGATCCCGTGAAGACTACAAAAGCCTTTACCTATTTTGAAAAATGCCTTAGCGTGAAACCGTGCTTAAATAAAATGTTCTGTTTTACATTATTAAAAATTACAAGTGAATTTACAGGAGAGAAGATAATGGAATGGCCACCATCAAGTCCTGATCAGAATCCGATCAAAAATCTATGGACAATTGTGAAGATGAAATTATATGAAGTTGGCAAACAACATATAACAGAAAAGCAGACCTATGGAATGCAATTAAAATTACCATGTCTGAAATCGAATCTGCTGAAGTAAAAAATGGACGAAATCAATGAATAGTAGATTATTGGCTGTTATTGAGAAGGGTCACTATATTAAAATGTAAAGGATTCAAAGACTTATCATATGTGTTTGTTATTTTTTCTATTACAGAACAGTGTATCATAACTGGAATACACCGCACTAATATCATGGAGTCAAACCACTTACATTTCTTCGGCATTGCAATTCTAAGGCACAATTTCCACTCGGCTTTCTCTAAAGAACTAATTATTTGTGAATAGACTCCCGTGTGGATGCTTCCCTTATCATTACAATATCACCTTCTTCAAGTCTATAGCTGTTTCCTATTATTATTCCCATGATCTTTACTTCGTGTTACCTGCACTTGTTCTTGTATTAAACATCTCATCCACTACGGCTTTAATTTTAGTGGATAACGAGACCTGTATTGCGTTAACTGTAGAAAAAAGACGAGAATTTAAGCAGCTGATTTCTCGAATAAAAGTTTCCTCTACAGTCTTCAGAAAATAATAAAAGCTAATCCGTGAGTCTCATTCCTGTTTGTTAATTGGCGGAAAATGTAATTAATTTCTACTTGTCTACCATCCGCGGCTATTGCATCACAATACCGTTGAATGTTGGAGGATTGTCAATGAGGAAGATATCCTGGAAAATATTACGTCGGAATTATTTTTTTGTTGGCAGCCTCTGCGACAAAAATTGGATTCGACGCAGATGCTGCAGATTGAGGATTTAGGATTGACGCTGGCCACGTAGAGTTCAATTATAAAGATAGGAGAGGCGAATAATGCTCATGAACCGTGCAATGAAAAGAGTGGAGTCTGAAGTGTTTCCCAGACAAAACGCCGTTTTCTCATATGTGTGCCATATCAATGGCTTCTCTCCTGGTTTTCCTCGGATTTATAACTGATTTCACCGTGCGCACGCAGACCCTAACAGATATCACATATTTTATCATTTGGATTCATTCCTATCTCACACATTACACCTCCTACATACTATGCAATGGTCTTAACCATATAAACATATTTTATTACTTATTTTAACTGTACGTAGCACTGCAGACTTTATTGATTGAGATCTTTGTGAATTTCTATTTTCCATTCACATATACATCGCTTATAATGACGAATTCTAAGTTTTGTCTTGGACTGATACCTGAAGAGGATTGAGAAGATTCTATTACTTTGATTCTTTGAAACCATTTTTTGTAATGTAGAAAACAATCACCTTCGTGTATATAAAACAACATTATCTAGAGGGAATGATTGTATATACAGAGTGTCCATAAAAGTTCGTGTTAAAAATTTATAACTTTATTTGTATTTGCGATAGAAATAATCTGTAAAAATGTTATAAAGTTTAATGTACCTAGTTTTAAATATAGCTAAAATAACTAATGTGATTTCAGTCATTACTGTAAATCAGTTGGCAAATTCTTTCGTGGAAGACATGTGTAAACTTAAATAAAATTTCAATAAAACCTTAAAAACATATAGATTTACTTCTTTCTAATCCTTTTTATAAATTATTTCTATCACAAATACAAATAAAGTTATAATTTTTTAAAGTGAACACGAAACTTATTGACACCCTGTATATATATATATATATATATATATATATATATATATATATATATATATATATATATATATATATATATATATGACACCCGTACTTCTTTGGTCACGACGCCAAATGTGACGTCGGTCCTTTGTGACGGGCTAACCCTGGGACATCAGTTGAAGTCTTGTTGGGTTCTAGTACCAACTTGTCGTACTCGGCTCGCTTCCAACGCCTGGTCACCGAAGCAACTGCTTTGATCTCGATTCAACCTATCTACGTTGTGATTTGATCTTAGATTGACGAGATCAATCAGACGTCGGGCCGTAGTGCCAGCCAAATCCGGGTCAAGGTGATACTGCACAATAAATGTAGACAAAAAAAACAAAAGCACAAACAACAACTTCAAGGCGAGCGACTGGTTAGGAATAGTGATTAATTTTATGTCGGTTTGTTGAGTTACAGGAGTGCGTCTCTCTCTTTCTCTCCCAGCCCGAAGAAAAAATGTGGATTGTAACATTTTTGGCGTTCTTAGCTACTTCTAGATATCTGTTTTGTTTTTCAATAAAGTCGGTTCTGGTGGAAAATATAAGTCAGACTTCTATAATTTGTTCTTGGTTAGAAGTCTAAGTCGAAAACTAAGGCATGGAATCGTGCGGTCACCTGTGCGAGGCGTTATCTTCCGAGTCCTGTGTCTTGGGCTCGACTGGATCTCTCTGCGAACTGCACTGCACTGCACTGCTCTCTCTTACTGTACTGACTGTACTCTTTAACTGTCTAAAACACCCGAAGACGTTTGCTTATATGGACGCCGATCAAAACCTGGCGTGGGGTCGGACGTGGTGTGGCCACCACGTTGATTTCAAATCCCCAATAAGGATTTTCTTTGTTTTCGGTCAGAAATATTTATCATTTTCCATTTTTGGAAATCTTCTTCCACTCCCACCCTCTTCTGCTCTCATATGGGTATCTCACCATACTTTAGAGGGTGTCAACCGTTTTCCCACTTCCTCGCAGTAACATCTCATACCTATCCTCTCAATGGGCGGTGGCAGGCCTCCTCCCTGCGACACATGATCACCTCCGCCTGGCTATTCGGCCAATAGGCGTCAAATGATAATCTCAATTTTTTTATCCAACTTCACGGCATATGGAATTCCTCAATCAAGTTTTTCGCCAACATTAAGTGGACAGAATTTTGGCGAAATTGGGTTAATTAAGAAAAATAGAATAACATGGCTTTTGTTATCAAAAACGAATTTCAACAGAACACAGATGTCCTGTCCAGCCGACATCTCAATCCAGGGTTGGGCTCTGTGTGCGGTCGGCAGATGACCTATTAAATACTGATAATATAAGTTCGTCATCTTGACACAGTTAATGTTTTATCTGCCCAAAAGCTCTGGGATTCATCAACTAATTTTTACGACAATGACCATCAGAATTTTCGCCATTCCACTACCCAAAACAACATCGCTTGTGGGAGGCCTTTTTCCTTCTTTTATCATCTAAGTTGTTAAGTCTTGTCCCTCTCTTTCTTTCTTTTCTTTCTCTTTTTCCTTCCTTTGTCCTCGCAGAGAATTCTCATCATTCTCTGATAATACTGGTGTCACTTTAACACAGTCAATGGGTATCCATTCAAAACTCTGGGATTCTTCAACTAATTTTTACGACAATGACCATCAGAATTTTTGTGGGTGGCCTTTTTTTTTCTTTTATCATCTAAGTTGTTAAGTATTGTCCCTCCGTTTCTTTCTTTTCTTTCTCTTTTTCCTTCCTTTGTCCTCGCAGAGAATTTGGCATATCTCAGCATCAAACTTCAGCGAGAAAGTAAAAATGATTATCTTGATTCGAACTTGAAAGTAATAAAATGCTCTGGGAAAACAAAAAAACAAAAAGAATATCGCTCAGTATGCCTTTCGTTATATCTATCGGTCTAAGTTATCGCTCAGTATGTCTTTCGTTATATCTATCGGTTTAAGTAATCCCCGTAATTAACTTCTGTGGTTAATTAATTGGTTAATTAACCTGCCGTTTCTAAATAGTGTTACATATATATATATATATATATATATATATATATATATATATATATATATATATATGTATGTGTGTGTGTGTGTTGTGTGTGTGTGTGTGTGTGTGTGTGTGTGTGCGTGCGTATTTAGGCAGCAATCCTTCTTTAATACACATTTCATTGAATACGACAGACAAGCTGCTTTTATTTAGATTTTTATACAATTTCTCATATCTAATAACTTTTTTTCTTTTCGGGTGATAATTTATATAAAAACTGTCCGAATGTTATTTTTATCCGACCGCATTCGGCTATACATTTAGTCATGTTCAATGATTATATCTTAACTGTTAAATATATATATATATATATATATATATATATATATATATATATATATATATATATATATATACAGTGTAACCCGAATATAAGAAAGTTGTCGGGACCGGAGAAGAAGTATCTTATATCCGGGTTTCACTTATATCCGGGTTTGGTCTATTTAGGTAAGTATGGCTCTAATTTGAGACCAGGGAAAATCTCACTTTTATCCGGGTTTCTCTTATATCCGGGTCTCTTATATCCGGGTTACACTGTATACATATATATATATATATATATATATATATATATATATATATATTGGTTGGGAGTATTTAACATTAACAATATTTTGTCCAATTATTTAGAATAATTATCAAGATTTATTTCATAAATAGTATAAACTTTAACTGTTACTGTTTACAATAATAAGTAAAAACTAATTAACCTCTCCGATATAGTTGTCTTCTGAGACATGGTATCCTTAAAAGATCCAATATCTTGACAAGTCACCATTTCCATCTGTTATGACACAACATACATCAATAATTATTATAGTTGAGGAATCTTTTACTAATTTATATATCTCTCTTAAAAGTATCAATCTCGTAACTTTCACGTCTTTAACCAATTTTCTTAGTTGCCGTTTTCTCTTTACATTCACATCAACACTTTTCAGGATTATCATTGTTTTAATTTCTTTTTAACATACTGTATGTGTTGTGAATATGGATTATCTCCTCTTTGATAATCCAAGCTATAAAAGCTGTACATTTCCGCTTGTCAACTAGACGAGTAGTAAGATTGTTAGTTGAATAAAAGATTACTAGTCAGAATCTCTTGTCCTGTTTTCATTACAATTTATTCAATTAAGAATCTTTCTACTCGTCTACTTGACAAGCGGAAATGTACAGCTTTTATAGCTTGGATTATCAAAGAGGAGATAATCCATATTCACAACACATACCTTTATCGGAAATTCTTAAAGTAGGTTTTAATTAGTTTTCTTTATATTACCTGTAATTTCAATTTTATGCTTTTTTCTTCGGTGAACATATTTCAACATTCTCGAGTTTGCAATGTTATAGCCCATCATTTAATAAAGTTACAATAACTTGCTTCCCTTTTTTAGTTATGTCTTTCCAACAGCCAATGGGATTCTTATATATATATATATATATATATATATATATATATATATATATATATATATATATGAGTTGAAATAAATATAAATTATATTATTAAATATGTGAATTTAGAACATAATAAACAAATCTCCAATTGTAGAATTCCTAATACCACCAAATAGTTTTAATGAAAATATATATATAATTC
The DNA here is from genome assembly GCA_964036315.1 of Acanthosepion esculentum. NCBI lineage: Eukaryota > Metazoa > Mollusca > Cephalopoda > Sepiida > Sepiidae > Acanthosepion > Acanthosepion esculentum. The sequence goes on along the minus strand of OZ038476.1, from coordinate 143,880,697 downwards.
ACAAGGTATATATTAATATCTGCCTATAATATAGGTTTATCAATAAGGAGATTTATAAGACGAATTATAATTCCGAAACAACAACTTGCTCAACGAATCCCGAAGCTCATATATAAGCGTGTATGTGTATTGTCTTAACACACAGACACAAACATATATGCATATATATATATATATATATGTATATTTAGTCATATGTATATATACACCCATATATATATATATATATATATATATATATATATATATATATATATATATATATATATATATATATATATAAATAAAAAGAAGGACATTAAGATATAAAATCCGGTGTTCTTATAGATATTTTTATTTTTACACAATAGTGCTCAATGTAAATTTACAGAGCATTAATATTATAAATTAAGCGAATTTTGGAGTAACTTATTTTTTTTTTTTTTTTTTACTCCAAAATTCGCTTGACGAGGAAATGGAACTAATGTCCTTGGTTTAATAACAAAATTAAAGTCGAAGGCTTTAACTTCCATTTTTGAAACATGATTATCACTGTGTATCGAAAAACCCATATTTTACATCAATTAATTTATAATATATATATATATATATATATATATATATATATATAGGTGTGTGTGTGTGTGTGCAAGTGTCATTATTGACGACTTGAAAGGTACTGTGATTAAGACCTTTATATATTATTTATTGTGATTTTAGAATTTGTTATTTTTTCTGGATATGGTGTATGTAAACAAAAGAAAAGAATTAAATAAAAAGCTTAATCGCAATCTCTTGTAAGTTGATTTTAATGAAATTTCTATAAAAACAGAGATCACTGATCAAATACAAAATGTGTCTGTAGATTCCATCCGCTCCCTCCAGCGGGAACCAGTTTTCAAATACAGTAGGAGTAACAAATCCTGAAATTCTCAAGGGTTTCAACCCGTGGACAACCCCAAACTGGTCTGCACGCCAGTTAAAGTGATTTACCGATTCGTGGCGACTGTTACATGCAAACAGCTATGAGGGGTCACAGGTGAGAGTTGGTCACTCGGTGTGAAACAACGTGGATCAACTTCTCCCAAAGGAGTACAAAGGTTCCTACTTCGGTGGCGATATCACTCACTGATACTACAAACATTTGTTTACAAAAGACATCGGAGCAAAAGAAATGTTGTCTCATATACCTATTGCATCTATTGTAATTAAATGTAGTTTAAGAATAAGCAATAGAAAGAAATCAACAAATACTAAAAATTATATATATATATATATATATATATATATATATATATATATATATATATATATATATATGAAAGTGAACATAGAAGTCAACACTTAGAGGCGACAGTCTGTTTCATGCTAGATGCAATCATCGGGCCACTTTTATATTTACACACGCTCTATCTCTGATATTGAGCACTTTATCCCATAAATATAGCACACTTTAAGACTATATTTATTAATATATATACATATATATATATACATATATATATATATATATGTATATATATATATATATATATGTGTGTGTGTGTGTGTGTGTGTGTGTGTGTGTGTGTGTGTGTGTGTGTGTTAAGCATTTCACCCCAAGTAAGGCGAGGTACCACTAGCACGTAAGAGGTAACAGAAAGTGAAAGTAAGTGCAAAGAGGGTTGTTTGAGGAAAGGATAACTATGCTGGTAAAAAAATGTCAAATGTAATAGTAACAGACAGTAATCATGTGTGACATAAGCAGAAAGAAACCGGCGCAGACTGCAACATAATGTGGTCTCAGGGTTCCCGATCGGAGATGAGTGCAGGGACACCCTGCCATGCGCGACATGACACAGCAAGGACTGCAAAATTATGCAACTGTTGATCAAAGCAAACTCTTAAGACGCTACGCAAGAGTTCGACCTCCTAACTACCTGTCGGGAACAGCAATTTGAAAACTGCCAACCCGGTATCCTCTGTATGCAGAGCTGTTGTCGTAAGCCGCACACACCACAAGAGATTCAACACAGCACCACATGTGAGCCCAGAGAAAAGGAAAGTATCCAGAGATCCCTTTCTAAACATGAAACAAGGGATTAACCTCTATTCCTGTTCAAAAGAAGGGGAAGGAGTATTAAGCGGGCGATAGGAAAGCCTATGTATTCCTATTAGAAAAAAAAGCAAATACAGAAACACGAACAAATAAACAAACAACAAATATTAATTAATATAAAATAACTGACAAATATAAAACCATTAAAAAAATAATGTTGCTGTTAAAATAGTTCACACGTTCTACAATAGATTACAAATAATGAAAAAGCATCTAATTGTTAAGAACCTTTCCTGCAAATTTGAAAATTCAAAACAATAAAGATATATGTGTATGTGTGTGTTTTAATTTAGATAAAGTTAATTTTTTCGCCTCATTTTACCTTGATGGCTACTTTCATTCTGACAAACCGCAAATAAGAATTCTTGATAGAATCTATAAAGGAACTTAAAGTTTATAAAGTTATCTTCTATCATTGCTTATAAAAAGACACTCTAGTTTATATGTAAAACCCTTTAAAATAAAAGAAAACGATAAATATTCTATCGATCTGATTCAAATGTTGCCATAATGGCCAGCTAAAATATCATTGTTGATTATTTAGCAAAAGCAAAGATATATATGGAAGTATATGAAAACGACTTTTTCTATCGGTCATACATTCGGGTGCCCTTGGCTATTTCTGTTATTCTTAGGAATTTTGCAGACGATATGATCTTTTCAAATGTTTCTAGATTAAGAAAAGAGACAGACAGAACCAGACATAGGAACAAGAAATTGAAATATTCTAAGATTAAGCAATGAAATATTGTCGCTAAAAGGAAATTAAATGAAAAAATTTGCTGGATATGTATTAGACATTTATTCATAGATAGCAGAAATTATAAATCTTCTTACTAGATTATCCATTATTATATCTAACCCTTTTATGTAAATAGGTTTCATTTTGGGACTCTCATATAATATTTTCTAAGCTACCTATACATACAACGCTCCCCTCTCCAGTGAAAAATGGAAGTCACTACACTATCTTCTCAAAATGACCGTTTTACAATTGGTATCTATGAAAGTTAAGAAGATTGTAGGGTTTGTCTGTATTTTAGATGAAGGTGCGAGTTCAACATGTAAACAAATATAGATGCATAAAAAAACGAGTTTATACTATGCATCTATAATATTTGTATAGTCAAACAAACTTCTCAATGATTTTTGGGCATGTCCGTCCTCTTTCTTTTCCAGAAGTCGGGGTAGCTAATTACAGGAATCCCTCGAGTAGTGCGTCTAATGTGTACATCGCTAAGTATGAAAAAATGACTAAGCTTAAACTGAAGAATATTTACCGCACTAATCGAGTATTACAGATGCACTAATCGAATTTTGGCATATAAAAAATAGCGCACTAATCGAAAACACATCAATAGAACTTGCACTAATCGCGGGATACCTGTACAAATACGTATTCATAGACAACCTCAAATCAGCCTTGTGCAGATTTGGAACAACTAAAAAAAAAGTTTCTATATACTATATCGTTGGAAGGTTAAACATGATTATGGGTTGTACATTTTGTTTTACTTGGTCCTGAGATTAGAGTAAGTCAGTACGTGACTATGGGCGAGCTCAAGTCAGCCTTGCGCAGAGTTGGAACAACCAGAGAGAAAGCTTGACCTACTATATAGGTTGAGGTTTTTGGAAAACTGCGGTCAAACGCTGATCATTCTGACCAAGGCCTTCGAATTCTGCAACACTGTTTACCAATGTATGGTCTTATCGAATCTAAATTACAGAGATATGATGGCTAGCTTCATTGGCGTAATGAAAACGACTACCGGAACACGATCAAGGGCGAAAATCATTACGCAAAATATCAGCGTGACTATCACTCACCTATTCTAAATGAACATAGGGAAATAGAATGCTGATGTCGAATGTGCACAAGGACGTATCCTCGAACCTGAAAGTACAGTTATGCCTGCAATTTATAAAGGTAAAAAAGCCATTGACGCAATTAACCGTATATATTTTCAGTACTGGCTGCAACAAAAGAACCTGAGCTGAAAAGTCCCCCGTACTCGGTATGACGATAAATAATATCCGCCCGCAAGGCCCCTTATCGGGAGCTTTTGGGGAGCATGGAATCACCTCTTAATTTCTGTTATTCCCAGATCTAACCATACCCAAATAGTTAATCCCGAATGTGGAGTCAAAATACTATGAAAGTATAACAATATATTTTTATAGTAAAAATACCAGTAATACGTTTGACTCTGGACAAAAACCCTCTTTACAAAAGCGTGTCAATGAAACCCGATGTACAAACAGATTTCTTAGAAATAATAGATATTCTATTCATACGAACCTTTCGTAAAAAAAAAAAAAAAAAACTTGTCGGCATTAAATTAGCCATTGAGGTTGAAATATCGTAAAGCAAAATAAGCCAAACCAAACTGAAAAGAACCAGCACTGATAAATTTGAACGCAATGGAACATTATTTTCAGGTTTTGAGTGAATATGCAATTGTGGTCGTATGGAACCCACAGGCTTCATAACTTCATACATGTCCACCGGAAGGGCTTTAGTTTTAACTAAACTGTGTTATAGAAGCTCACTCAGCTGATGTCTTGTCCTTGTTCAAGCATTGAAGCAAGAGGTCCAATAAACCAGTTAAGCTGCTTTGTAACAAATATATTTTGTATTTCTAAATTACCAATTTACATCAATGTATTTTTCTTATATATCTTTTTTTTATTTGTTAAAAAGCTAGATATATATGCTGATGATGTAACTATTTCCTTCTGTGTTAATAAGAATTCCTACAAATCCGTCAAAGTAAAACTGGCAGCTGCTCTCGAATATGTACGCCAAGCAGTTGTCAACTGAGTCAGGTAATAGTTTGCAAATTCTAACACCACCAACACAAAACTGCTATCATTTAATCGCCAATTAATTGCAATTGCAGCGTCTTCTTCGTCTCACATTTTCTATTTACATAAAGTGTAGCCATTATATCAAATACTCGACGTACTGCTAACTTGGTTCAATGTGTTGTTTCAGACAATTTATCTCGTCGAAATCCATATTGCAAATTTCTAAATCCACGGTGTATTGAATATTGCTGCCATATTTAGTAGTCCGGTGTTCTGGATATATATCCCGTGATTCTTGACAAAATCCCCAACAAATGTCTGGCATCACGTCTTAACTCACCGCTATTTGCTTTTTTTATAAATATATTCATAGTAGTTGTTCTAATGAGCTCCTTGTTACCCCGACTGCATGAATCTAACCGTACTATATCTCAGCCATTTGCTATTGAAGTAGTTAGATGTAACCGTAAGTTCTGTTATAATAGATTATTTCTTGCACTTTTCGCCTGTGGAACAATTTTCAGGTTTTTAACATACCTGACACATACAATATTTAAAATATTAAATACGCCGGCAATTGTAAATCTACTTCCGCTTCTTCTTTTTGTTGTCTTTTCTCCTCACTAAATACACTTTTTCTCATTATATATATATATATATATATATATATATATATATATATATATATATATATATATATATGAATAAATATAGTCTTAAAGTGTGCTATATTTATGGGATAAAGTGTTCAATACAGAGATAGAGCGTGTGTAAATATAAAAGTGAACATAGAAGTCAACGCTTAGAGGCGACAGTCTGTTTCATGCTAGATGCAATCGTCAGGCAATATATATATATATATATATATATATATATATATATATATATATATATATATATAATATATATATATATATATAATATAAAATGCTCAAACAGTAATATTCCATGCTTATAATTTATTACATTGGAATCATAATCACGATCCAAATCATCAGACCAACAAATTCAAAAAGAAAATCGGAAAATATAACTCCGAGTATAAAAAACAAAATTTTACTGAGACTGTATGTGTGGGGGTGGGAAACAATTGTGTGTGGAAAATGTATGAAAGCTCTAGAGAGAGGTGTAACAGGAGAAAGAAGAACAGGAAGAATATTAGTGTTTGAGCTTTTTATAAATTACTCTGTCTTGGATATTCAGTTCTACTTGAATTCTATACTCTTGGGAATTCATATATATATATATATATATATATATATATATATATATATATATATTCATTGGTTCATTAAAACACCTGTAATTTTCTGAAATGCACCATTTGCTTTTCCCATGAGCCTTGGAAGTATTCTTTTAACCCTTCCCGTCGTCAATGAAGTCATACAGATAATTACCGATATTGTACGTGTAAGATGTTTTCAGCAAATCCATACAGAACGAACGCGTATATACAACTATCTGAACTTGTACCTAATGTTTATTTCATAATAAAAATAAAATACGGAAAATATATTCTTTGCGTTTGAAAAAGAGCTTGAATTCAAATGCCCTCATTTATTAAAACAAAACCTTACTAAGATACTGGAGATGTGCTCTTCCACGTTAAAGTGTAACCCGTTGTAAATGTGAAGAAAATGAAAATAGTGTTTCTTTTGAAAAAAAACATTTAAATATGCCAATCAATTGCTACTTTTATGCACATCTAATACACACATTTATCTGTGTCACCAGTTTCCATGGTAACATAAAACGCTATATATTTTGGGACTTAGCTACGTGGGTATGACAATAAAGTGCATCCGGCAGCAAGGCCTCTCATTGGAAGATTGTCAGCGGAGGATTGTGAAACGTGGGATCACCTCTAAACTGCTGTTGTTCCCAGTTTCACCCTGCTAGCACCAGTTAAAACCGTAGGTAAATAGTGAACTCCCAAACAAAAATGAACAGTAGAATTTTTTTGATAAAATGGCCAACAATGCATTTTTATGGCAAAATGACAATAAATCAATTGTGACATACTGTGGCCGTCAATAATCAAGTATAACTCATGACTTCTATGTTAAAATAAAACAGTATTTAATTACGACTGCAAATAAATACTTAACAAGAACAAAGAATTAAAAGTCAGTCAAAGTAATTAACCATTTTAGTAAATACCATGTTAGTAGCGCGGCACGGCTTAACGATCTGTATATTCTAAACAAAAACCCAAATCATCGACGCAAAATAATTAACACTAATCCAACTGGATAGTTCTACTCAGTAGTCAGTCAATAATCACTTCAGTCTGTTACAATTTTTGTGTACCATTATGTACTAGTGAGCCAACCCAAATGACTTGACTCACTTTATAGTTCCCCAAAAGAACGTTAACCAATCAGGAGACATGAAATATTCAATCCATCGTGTATAAAGGCGGCCATTTTGTTTACTCTCTCCGAATGCCTAATGCCAACCTGTCAAGCGAATGAACAGAAGGAAAAACTACTGAACTACGCTCTACTACATTATCGGGATATCCACTGCTAACCTGAACTACGCTTCCCTACTGTCTTCGAAATAATCACTGCCAACCTTTGGATTCTATACTAAAAGACTACCGTCATCATGAACAACATAGTCAGTAGCCTGACACCGCTATTTATAAACCTAGCTGGGAAAATATATTCATGAGTTCAGAGTGTCACGCTCGAACCTCGGTGTCGGTAGTTACTCATTTTCTTCTTGTATGACAATCAGTGCAACACTAAACAAACATAAAAATACTTTTTTCATAGTAACATTATCACTAGTACATTTTATGATCTGCAAACAATAACTAAAAAAACATACTTTTAATCTGAAAGTATAAAATTACATACAAATATGTGTAGTTGAAATAATGAAATTACCAACAAAACATCAAGATTTCAGCATTAGATGTGTTACTATGACGCTAAAAAGAATCAACCAACTGACCAACCAACTACATATTAAAAAAGTTAAAATGCTCGTATCTACATTTCTGAGATGATGTACTGTAACTATTTACGCTATATAGGTAATCCGGTCAGTTGTCCTCATCATTGTTGATATATTCACGATGTTTTCGTTTTCTGCATTCGATATACGTTGGACTATAATGGGTTCGGTTCAAAATTTCAACGTATATCACTTCAAGAAGACCAGCGCTTACAACGGTCAAAACGTCGGGAATATGGCAATAAAGATGAGGACAACAGTCCGAATGATGTACATTGTGTAAAAAGTTAACAGGCTCTGCCTACTAGATCTGCCTTCTCTATATATCTAACTTTTAGCGCCAACCACTCAGATGGCTTCCAGGTAATTTTCTTCCAGCTTAAATCAATTAGTTTATTTAATATTATTTCCAAGCTTTATCTTAACTTTGCAAAAAATACATATTATATTAATTTATGTGTAATTGCGTGTGCTTGCGTGATATTTAACTTAGCGTATTTCTTATCATGATAAAGTATTTCATAAATATATTATATTCCGATACCCACATAGATCTGTCTATATTTCTGAGATGAGGTATTATGTACACTATTTACCTTATTCGGACAATTCTCCACATCTATGTCGCCATATTTATCACAACGATTCGGCCGTTGTACGCTCCAGCCTTCTTCAGGTGGTTGGAATGTAGAACTGAACCCTTTATTTTGCTCACTGGGGTAGACTGTTCTAGTTACCCCGTACCATGTCTAATGGCACTCCTTATTTCTGCTTCCCATAATGTATTCATTTCTATGTTTGGTCGGCTCAGGAGATTTTTGTGGCCTAGTATTTGTCATGATTCCTTAGGTTTACGAATTTTCCAATGGTGTTCCTTGTCTATGATCTCAACCTGATCCCACAGAGGGCGGTGATCTCCTTTCTCTCTCCATATGTGGTCAGCCACGCCTGATTTTTCCACTTCCCTTCATGTTACAGCTTTCTGGTGGGCTTTATATTTCTTTCCGAAATGATAACAGCAAATACTGGTAGAAAAAATGATGCTGAAGCCATTAGGTTTACAATACCCAGAAATTCATACGCATATGTTCCCAAGGACACATGGCACAGTGGACAAAGGCGTTACTTAGATCCAGTGACAGGACCCAAAGTGTGAGTTCAATACCTGGTTAAGGCAGTGGAGAACTTGGAGAGGCGAAATAACAGCAGATGACTGATAAGTGACATGGAACTAGAACAGTCTACCCCAGTGAACGAAATAAAGAGTTCAGTTCGACATTCCAACCAACTGAAGAAGACCGGAGTGTACAACAGCCGAAACGTTGTAATAAATATGGCGACAAAGATGAAGACAATTGTCCGAATAATGTAAACAGTACCCACATAGATGTATAATTGATAGATGATGAGTAATTATAATCCGTCACAGTTTCACTGTTCAAATGGTACTTTCTGTAACAGTTTTGCTTTGTATATACTAGTTTTTTAAGCGTTTCACCCCAAGAAAGGCGGGAAGCCACTAGCACGCAATGGGTTACATAGGATTTGGAGCTAGAGTAAATAAGAGTGATAGAGGAAAGGAAGAAGAGAAGGATAGGGGATAGATCAAGGCATCTGGAGACGTCGATTGACATTACATTTGAATATTTGGATATTATAGCTATCAACGAAACAGGAAAAGGGGAGAGAGTTCCACAGGCGAGGAGTGCGAGACATGAAGCTATTGGAGTAGAAGAGACGGCCACATTTAACAGTTTCGAAAGTGAAAGGGTAGGATCGAGATGCCTGCCTAGTTGAGCGCAAAAATTCATGAAATCTGGGAATCAGCGAAAGCAGCTAATCGAAGCAGTTACCGTGAAAGTATTTGTAAAAAAAGACGGAGGGAGTCGACGGCACGTCTGTGAGAGATCGACTGTAGACGAGATGCCATATCAGGGCCAATTACATTGCATATCCGTCTCTGGATCTTATCAAGAACCTTGAGACAAACATAAGGCGCACCAGACCATATATGGCAACAATACTCCATGCAAGGGATAATGGTTGATTTGGAAATTTGAAGTATCTGTGAATTGTATCCTTTTATTTATCTCTTCACGCTAAAGACATTTCTTCCTTTGTTATTTCCTCTTTGGGAACACGACATAAAACACTAACTTTTAATTGCATCAAAAACTCATATCTTTACTGCGATAACTTTATATCCTTTTCAGTAGACTATAAAATATTACAAGACTGATTAAGACTTATTCATAAGAGACATTTTTTATTTGATGTAATCTAATGTTCTGTGTTTCAAAAAGAAAAATATTGATTATGTACCTTGAACTTTCTATAAGATTAATTCTAATCTGTTTAACGTCGGCTTGTGACAATATCTAGTACTATGTCTTGATTTAAGTGCGAACAATTTCAGGGTAGTGCGTAACCAAGGAAGAAAATGTCGCCAATATCAGATGCAGTCTTGGTAAGAGAACTACATAAATCTTACAGTTAAATATTAACATCACAATTCACAAGTTTTTCTGTCTCAGTGCATTTTCTTGCTATCTAATCGTTCACACGATTTAAAATAAGCAAATCATCTGACTTTTTATATCCAGACAATTGGGAAGTATGAAGTCTTGCAAAGGTGTTGTAAAGGAGCTTGCTATACAAACTCTTTAGCTAGTGAATCTCTGGAAACGTCTTTCCTATCAGATAGTTCAATGTAAGCTGTTACTAACAGCCTGTCATGGAGTACGGGATCGATGCAGGTGTCGCACAAATGCTCCCACGTCGGTCCTACTTTCTTTCTGCTTTTCCCCCAGGCGAAGCATTAATAACATTTCCATAAATTTCTCTCCTTTGTATCTTTTAATAAATTCTGTCATTTTACACCCTCTGCCAAACCCCCATCCATTCACTCAATCTCGCCAGGTGGGCTGCGCGTTGCTTTCTCCTGACACTCTTATTTTTAATCAGTCCTGTGAGTATCAAATTTTCCAAAATCTCTTTCCTCATTATGCGGCCCAGAAATTTTAAATATAAGCGTAAGTGTCCTATGTGTTACCATTGTCTCTAGAACCTCATTGTTGGTCCCGTGTTCGGTTTATGGCATTCTCGGCATGTTTCTGTAGAATCATATTTAAGTTGCTTTGATTGCCCAGTATTTCTTGCCACATAGAAGGACTGATACTACTTAACAGTTCACTACTGTCTTCTTTTTTTCTAAGTAAATTTGTCTGTTTCTTCATACTTTGCTCAGCTTTTAGAACGCATCTTTCGCTATGCCTTGCGTCTTCGGATTTCTATATTCTGTCCTCTGTTGGCATTTGCATATCGGGTTGTTCCTCTTGATAATAACTATGCGTCCTGTCTTCTTGCAATTGAGATTTAGTCCTTTCTCCTCGATTTACTTCACTACCTATTGTAGTTCTTGTTCAAACGACTTATGCTCTTTAGTCTCACCAGCTTAGACTTTCAGAGCTATGGCACTCCATGTCACTCAAATAGCGTCAAATCGTTTTTATCACCTCCGTATTGCATTGGTAGGGGAAGAATTTCCACTCAGCTTTTATCCACAGACACACGAAAGGAGGCTTCCCCGACCACTACAACCTTAACCTCTGCAAGTCTAAGGTCAACTGATATCTATCCTACATATTCTTGTAATATGCAATTCTTCCTTCTTTCTAGTCCGTTATGGCAGTCTCAGTCAGTATAACTATATCTACAGTGACTCTTGGGTCTTCCATTCGGTGAACAATACTAAAACACAAATCTAAGTAAAAAGTCAGGACTGTTCTCATACACCTACAATAATAGGAACATTAGTCAATACACTCAGAACTATAGATTACATTTTTGTGCCTTACCATATTTTGACTACAGTTCCAGCCGTATGAGGTCTTTAAAAAATAATCTGATTTTAATGAAATTATCCATCCTTTTGTTTTCTCTTGTACGGCTAAAAGACAGTCACTCATTTAGATAAACTTAAAGCACGTGATAATCTTTACACGTACGTTAAACAGAGTCATTTAAATAGAGATCGAATTTCGGAGTAAAAGTATTGTATATTTTGCCAGAATGTACATAAAGTTTCTATAGTGTAACTTATAAGTCAACTCGTACAAATGAGTCCGATGCTGCTACTAACAGTCTGTGAACCTATGCTTATGAATTTTACAAACGTAATTTGTTTTATTTTTTTGTTCATTCAACAACAATGAATAAGAAAATAAGGTTGATTAGGACTCATTCATAATAAGACATATTTTTGTTTGATTTGTTTGATTTGGGCACCTCGACGTGGTGTAATGGTTAGCAAGCTTATCTCGCTAGAATCGTTACAAATGAGTAGTGAGTTCAATTCTCACTGGGTGTCCCATACATTCGGCCTTGTGCCACATCTAAGCTGTGCTTAGAAAATCGTTTAGAGCACCTCGACGTGGTGTAATGGTTAGAACGCTTGTCTTGCTAGATCAATTACGACGGAGTAGTGAGTTCAATCCTCACTGGGTCCCCCATACATTTGGCCTTAAACCGGGCTTAGAAAATCACTATTATTATTTGATTTAAATTAATGTTTTCAGTTTCAAAGTGAAAACTATTGATTATATACCTTGAACTTTCTATAAGATTTATTCTAATCTGCTCAACGACGGCTTGTGACCACAGTTGGTACTTTGTCTTGATTTAATAGTGAAATATTTCAGGTGAAACGCGTAACCAAGGAAGGAAATCACGCCAACCTCAGATACGGTCTTGGCAAGAGAACTACATAAATCCTAGTTAAATATTAACATCACTGTTCGCAAGTTGTTCTGTCGCAGTGTATTTTCTTGCTATCTAATCGTTCAGACGATTTAACTTAAGCAAATCATCTCATTTTATATATCCAGATAATTGGGAAGTATGAAGTTTTGAAAAGGTGTGGCATAGGACGTTGCTATACAAACTATTTAGCTAATGAATCTCTGAAATCATCTTGAATTAAGTGTGAGACATTTCAGGGGAAGCGCGTAACCAAGGAAGGGCATCTTCTTCAAAGATTAAGACAATACAGGGTTTGAGCGCCACTCAATATAGTGCGTGATATGTATGTTTGGGAAATTGATAAGTAGCAAATATTATGGAGCGTAAAATTAACAAGTGGGCCTGAATGCGAAGAGGAAGCGGTTAATGTTTTCAGGGAAGCACGTATCCGGACAGATGTTCTGTAAAGTGACAGTTCATAGGAGAAAAAATTCTAACATTTAGAAAACGATGAAAATGAAGCTGATTTCATTCCATGGAAGTGGCATGCCTTATCCTAACGGTAAATGTATTTTTGTTGGGACTCAACAATCGAGCTAATCTGAAGATTTGCCACAGATATCAGGAGAGAAATGATAAGCTCCATTACATCTATGTTACAAGATGGTAAATGTCTCCCCATACAAAACTCTATAAATTAACTTGTACTCGCTGGATGAGGGAACGAGATGATCAAGCAGTTCCAGCCCAGAGATGGCAACAACGCTTTATTTCCGTTCTGATCTGAATCTTGTAACCATAAAGAAGAACAGAAGGAGTCAGATAGCTTCTTGAGTGATTGAATGAATTAGGCATTTCCACGAATCTTTAGCTATGCATTATTTAAATATATCAGTTTCACTTTAAGTCCGAAGTGAACTCTAGACCCAATAGACAGTTCAGAGCATCATTGAGAGTGGAACCGTTCATCGTGACTGGAGAAAAATCAAGGTCTAGTGTGGTAAATGTCTTCCGGTCCAAGACTGTGTAAATCAACTTGTACTCGCTGAGTGATGCAACGAGGTGATCAAGCAGTTCCAGCCCAGAGATGGCAGCAACGCTTTATTTCCGTTCTGATCTGAATCTTGTAACCATAAAGAAGAACAGAAGGAGTCAGAAAGCTTCTTGAGTGATTGAATGAGTCAGACATTTCCACAAATCTGTATCTATGGATTATTTAAATATATATCAGTTTAACTTTAAGTCCGAAGTGAACTCTAGACGCAATAGATGGTTCAGAGCATCCTTGAGAGTGGAACCGTTCATCGTGACTGGAGAAAAGACAAGTTCTAAGTAGTGTTGATAAAATGAAGTTCGCATCACATTTGGGGTATTAAAATTTAGTAACCCTTTTTCCCCATTGAACTGAGGAGATATCGACAGCAAGAGACCATTTAAGTTGGTTTTGTAAAGTACGTATAAATACAGTGGCATCTTCTATCGAAATAACATTTTTTATTAACGCTTAATTATTCTTCATTATTTACATTATTCGGACTATTGTCCTCGTCTTTGTCGCCATATTAATTATGTTTCGGCCGTTGTACGCTCCAGCCTTCTTCAGGTGGTTGTAATGTCGACCTGAACCCTTTATTTCGCTCAGTGGGGAAGACTGTTCTAGTTCCACGTGCCATGTTTAATGGATGTCAGTTATCAGTAATCTCCTGTTAATTTTTCCCTCTAAAAGTTCTCCACTGCCTTAACCGGGAATTGAACTCACACTCTTTGGGGCCTGTCTCTGGATCTAACCAACGCCTTTATCCACTGTGCCATGTGTCCTTAATTATTCTTATTTAATTTATTTATTCGGTTCTTATCGAACTTCTCGTGTTTTAAAATAGGATTGCTATAGAAAAGCAGGAGAAATGAAATAGATGATATACAAGTGATACATGAAGACCGCCTTGATTCGTAAGAAATTACATGCACTTTTCTTGTCTGATTTGAAATGCTTCCTTCCTCGTATTTATCAGGATGTTCATCAACGTGTTAAGCCTTTTAACATAAGATCTAACCGATTCATTATTTTGTCGACTAATTAAAATGTTAATTCCGGAGTGATGAAAACTTCATCCTATTTGACAGAAATCAATGGTTGCCATCCAATATATTACATTCAAGTTACCGGGTTCACCACTTCTGCTGCTAAGTTTAAGTGTTGCATAATATGGACAAATAAGTGATGAAAAGCCACGTATAATGTATACATTTTTGAAAGAAATTTTAATACGAAACTTCTCAAAAGCGAAAAACAAAACTACATTAAAATTTAGAAGTAAAACTCTAGTACCATATAAATAGGTATAAAATATTGCTTTATCATAAAAGTCTTAATATTGAAATATTAATATTTCTTTGGATCACAGGAAAGTTAGATTAATTTCATCACAAATGTATAATCTCTTTGAACAGTCCGCCTCCAAAGAATACGCTTGGAACGTTATGGAAAAAATAAAACAATGAGAAAGAAACGGTTAAAAGTAACAATATATTCCCTGCGAAACTTCCAGTCTCTTCCACTGTGTCTCTCTTTCGCTTTAAAAATATTGTTGTGACCTTTATACTATACACAGAAAATAATTCGTGCAAGATTTTTCGAAATCTCTTGTAAGAACTTAGTTGTGTTTGCATTGTATGTTTTCACGGCGTATTATGCCAGTCTGGATTCTGTGCTTCTCATCAGACCGTATTGAAATTTATATCCGACCGACTTCAACATAAATGGTTCATGATTAAATATGTCGAAGAATTGAATTTTCTTTCTTTCGTCACTCGGACTATTGGTGCCAAACATTCCTTAACATAAAAAGATGTGCTTAGATCTAACTCTTCTCACAATACATTTGAATAATTTGAAAATACTCTACATTCATTAAAATATAAAGTTCGTCAAAGCAGGAAGATTGTCAAATCTGTTATAACAATGTTACTTCATTTTCGGTAGAGTTTATGCAAAATTATATTCTTTGGTCAAATGTTAAATATGATGTTTTTTAGAGAATGATTCTAAGTTACTGTCTGAATTTCTGGGATGAGGATTTATTATTACTTAGATACTTTATATTCGGATTATTATCCTCGTCTTTCTTGTTGTTAACCCTGCGTGTCGGGGATTGTGTCCTCCAGACTTCATCAGGTGTATATCGATTTCGTTAACCTACAGGTAATTCTGAACTCTACTTTTTATTTAATCTACGGGAGTAGACTGTTCTCTTTTCATTGCCCATATCACTTTTATTTTTTCCTATAATTTGCCAATGAAACACGACCCAGTATACATGTAAGTAGTTCATATGTCCATTCCTTGGAGTCGTTCCTTGCAGATTGAACACAGATTCTCGATTGGATTTAAATCAGGTCAGTTTCCTGGCCAGTCTATAGAACTTTGCCAGTGTGTTCGTGCAGCGTTACGAATTTCTTACGCTTCCTCGGGGTAACGTCCATCGCAGACATTGACTGTAGGACAACTAATTGACAGCCGAGACAATAGTGTTTGGGCTGGATAAAAATCTTATGCAATCACGGATGACCCGAAATTTTTCAAGACCCAAAAAATTTCACCATACACCACAAAAAAGGATTCATATTACTGCATACCACTGCAAATAACGTAATATATAAAAGTGAACATAGAAGTCATCGCTTAGAGGCGAAAGTTTGTTTCGTGCAAGATGCAATCATCGTGGCCCGATAAATATAGCACACTTTAAGACTATATTTCTTCATATATATATATATATGTAAAGAAATATAGTCTTAAGATGTGCTATATTTATGAGATAATGTGCTCAATATCAGAGAGAGAGAGAGAGAGAGAGAGAGAGAGCCTGTGTAAATATAAAAGTGAACATAGAAGTCAACACGTAGAGGCGACAGTCTGTTGCATGCTAGATGCAATCGTCCGGCCAGGCCTGACAATTGCATCTAGCATGAAACAGACTGTCGCCTCTAAGTGTTGACTTCTATGTTCACTTATATATATATATATATATATATATATATATATATATATATATATATATACATATATATATATATATATATGTATGTATAACTTTAAAAGCGTCTGGTTTTTATATAAAATTTAGTTTTATATCTTAAAATATATTTGTTCAAATCATAAAAATGTGTTAGATATTTATTCAATAGACTTATTAGTTTTATTTCAGGTTCCTTTTATAAAAAACAAAAAATGTTCTTGCTGTGATGTTTTCTTGTAATAATACTTTATTATTTTTTATTATTTTAAAAATGATAAAAATAAAATTTTCTATGCTAAATCATTTTTTTAAATGTTTGTATTTTCACACAGAAATTGCCTCGTTAAATTTATTGATTCATGAAAATTTTTATAAGCTAAAGAAAATAAATTTAAATAGATTATATGTAATCCATTGTGTATATGCAATCAAGTTTAAAAGAAAAAATGCTGCTGAGATAACATTTAGTTAAACTTCTGTATAGTTTATAATAAAAATACTGAAAATATTGTGTGCCCAATTTCTGAAAGGACACGCCACAATCGTAATATTCTGGCTTGAAAATAATAATAAAAATATTGTGCAATACTATAAAGCTAATTTGTATGTCTCAGGTTAGTAGGTTTTGTCACTTTCCCTGGACATATCTACATAATACTAGAGCAGTTCTACCTAGATAGCTCAAGGGTGTGAAAAATTAAATTCTGACTACTTTATTATTCATCATGTTTAAAGAATGCGAATGTTAATGAGAATAGAAAGGAAATCAATTCTAGCCTCTGGCGTTATTTGAAACCTTATCACGTAATGCGCGAAACTCATTTGACAATATTAATACAACAAGCTAAAAAAGAAAGGAGAATTTGACATAGACATTTTTTAGTTCAGAATGTTAAAAAGATACGCGTTATTAATAAATATATCAACACACAATCTGAACACTAAAAGATGTGCAAGTAACGCACTATAGATAACAGACACAGAATGGAATCTACAAGAAGATGGTGAATGTAAGCGAGATGAAATGACTAAGCATCAATTGCAAGAGGACAATACAAAATGTTTGCCAAATGGACAACCTAACACGCAAATTCCAAATTGGAGATGCCAAAATCAACAACATTCAACAATTCAGATTTATGACGTTGCCGATCATGACCTCCACAATATCCTGCCTATAGTAGCTCTTAATAAAATGTTACCACCTCACCTAAACCCTGTTCCACCATTCATTCGCTCAAACTTGCTAGTTAAGGTGTACGTTGCTTTCTTCTGTCTAGCTTTACCTTCAATATATCATGTGTTTAATAAAAAAGACTAAATGTGCAACACTGAAATCCCAGGAGCATTGGAATGGCGAAAGGTGCCTTCCAAAAGCCGAGAAAAGTATTAAGAAACCGAAAAAATATCGTTAGAATAAAAAAGAAAAGAGAAAGAATCTGTTGCATCAGAATTCCTACGAAGCAACAAAAATGTGGTTCTAGAGAAGGAAGCTGAGAATATTATATACCGAAAATTTGTGAAACGACGAAGTTGTAGAGAAAATGGCAACAAACATACTTAACATCAGAAACACATTTTTAGACCACATCGTGCGGAAAGAGGGCTTGGAAAATTTGGTACACACATGATATATTGAAGACAAAGCTAGACTGAAGAAAGCAACGTACACCTTAACTAGCAAGTTTGAGCGAATTGATGGTGGAACAGGGTTTAGGTGCAGTGGTAACATTTTATTAAGAGCTACTAAGGGCAGGATATTGTGGAGGTCATGATCGCCAACGTCATAAAATGACATCATACAAAAAAGAAGAACGTTTTCTCGCAGTATTTAAATCGCTGTCTCCTGTACCGATGCAGTGTAGATATCTACATTGGCTGTAAGGAAAATTGCCTAATGGCTACATTACGCCTGAAGAAATTTGAAAGAGTCTAGAGTCTATGAAAAAAGTTTGCAAAACTTGCATTTCTTCTGAGGAAAATTTACGAACATCGACATTTTCTTTGGGCAAAATTTGCCATTGTCTTTTTTATATGCAATTCTTATCCAATTTGTTAAATCTCTTGATCGATGTCTTCCAAAAACTAACCTAGATGACACAGTAATCCAAAATCTAAGCTAGATGACACAGTAATCCAAAAAGTAAGCTACATGACACAGTAATCCAAGAGTTAAGCTATATGACACAGTAATCCAGAAGCTAAGCTTGATGACACAGTAATCCAAAAGCTAAGCTAGATTGCACAGTAATCCAAGAGCTAAGCTATATGACACAGTAATCCAGAAGCTAAGCTAGATGACACAGTAATCCAGAAGCTAAGCTAGATGACACAGTAATCCAAGAGCTAAGCTATATGACACAGTAATCCAAGAGCTAAGCTATATGACACAGTAATCCAGAAGCTAAGCTATATGACACAGTAATCCAGAAGCTAAGCTATATAACACAGTAATCCAGAAGCTAAGCTAGATGACACAGTAATGCAACAGCTAAGCTAGATGACACAGTATTGATAGTTAAGCAACGTATTAAGAAACAGGAAAACTTCTTTAGAAAAAAAAGAAAAGAGCGCTAGAGTGTTACGTAATATGAGTCCTCGTATATTGCAATGAATGCTGTACAATCTCGTCACAGATAAAGAAGAGACTTGAGGTAACAGAAATGCCGAGAATACCATGAACTGAACATGTGAGCACCGACATTTCAGAGAAAATGAAAACAAATAGATTTATAATTAGAACCAGAAAAAGACAACTGACATCTGTCGGGCACATACTGAGGAAAGAGAGCTTAGAAAATTTGCCACTCACAGGGTCATACTGAATGCAAGAGGAACAAAGGAAAGCAGCACGCAAACTGCCTTACGAGCATGTGAAAATTGTTGCTGGAACAGCGATTAGGATATATTATGGTGATCTATGAACGTCCACATCCTGATGTGACACGGTATATAGCAGAAGTCTGTATTCCAATAGAGATGTTTTCTAACCGTAGCTTAGATGTGGCATGTAGAAGTATGGAACACCCAGTGCGGATCGATCTCATTACTCAGTCGTAACTGATCTGACACGACAAATTTGCTAAACATTACACCTCTTCGAAGTTCAGTCTGAATATCAGTATATTTTGCGAGTAAATCTTATAAAATCGTTTAAATGTTAGAGACCTTATATTGTTCAACGTTTGGATAATGGTGTCTTTTTGTTTATATTATCTACTTTATTCGGACTGTTATTCTCGTTTTTATTGCTATATTCGCAAAGATTCGGCCGTTGTATGCTCCGACCTTCAGATGGCGTTTCGAATGGGACCCTTTATTTCGTTCACAGGGGTAGATTATTCTAGTTCCACGTTTCAGTTATTTCCATGTCTCACTTAGTTCCCTTTAACTTAACTCTCCATTTCTATGCTTGGTCGACTCAGGAGATTGTTGTGGCTCAGCATATGTGCTGATTCCTTAAGTTTTCGTATTTTCCATTGATGTTCTCCATTATTTCAACCTCATTCCACGGGGGAGCAGTGATCTCTCATTTCCCATCATATCTTACCAGCTACGCCTGATTTTTCTACTTCACCTCGTGTTGCGGCCTTACGATGTTCTTGCAGACTTCCCTTAAGGGGTCGGCCTATTTCTCATTTATATCTATTACCACATTTGTCCGGGATGGCGTAAACACAGTCCTTCGTCATTTTCTCCTGTATAGGGAGTTCTTACTCGGAAGAGGTGTCTGCGAAGTGTTTAAGCACATCTGAAGTTTGTCACAGATCTTTTTCATTTTCTCCAATAATCTAAAGTTAGGCAGACGGAAACTGTTTTCTGGTTATTTTTTGCATTGGACTTATACAAATAATTATCAATCCGATGGTAAAAAAATGAATTGGTTTAAACTTCTGTTTTGGGAAATTATCCCTGAATTTAAAATAATTTATCTAAATCCCAGTTTCATAACGATGTTTTTAACAGATTATCAGTGCCAATGGAAAAAAAAGAAATTTAGCGGGTAACACTGCGCAACGCCCACAAAATTGACCAGAATTGCCTCCCTGGTAGCTGAAATTGGATTTAGACAGGTGAGATCTAGCAAACTGGGTTGAATCCGGCTGTCGGATACTTGACCTCTCAAGCTCCGCTTTGGTTACGCCAACCTAAATGGCGCTGCTCTCTTCACTCACTTTGGGAGTTGAGTGTAGATATGTGCCTATTATGCCGTTTTGGGGGTCTTCATGGGTTGGTCGCGATCAGTTTGGTCTCTCCTCCTCAACCTTACAACTATGGATAGCCCTACAGCAGTTGGAAATACCAAAATCACTACACTATTAGTAGTATGCTTGCTATTTATTGTTCTACGGCGAGACCGCCAACCACGTTTGATTGCATTTAAGGCGTACCATACATGTTAGATGAAAATAGCATATTTTAAATTTTGAACAGAATATTCAGTGTATTCGTTGCATTATTTATACTTGGATAATTGTTTTGTTTCTTTGTCATTATCACAACGTTACTATCGTTGCACGCTTCATCAGACATGTGTCGATCCAGCCAATACGTCTGAGTTATGGAATATCGAACGAAACTCGCTGTCTATATCTAGTGATTTGTCAGTTTTTATGTACTGTTGGCCAGTTATTGCTCACCCTAAGTTTTTACTACTTGGCTCAGGACGAAAATTCTAATTACTATATCACCAAACTTCTTTTTAGTTTACTTAGCTATTGTTGCCAACTTTAAAGTTGAAACCTTAAACTGCCGAGTTTTCTTTATCTTGCTGCTGCTGCTGCTATTGAGACCTTGATGTTGTATTTTTTATTTAATTACCGGTTTCCCTATTCATTTTAGTTTTTAATGATACTCTGGTATTTTAAATGTTAACCTAGAGTTTGATTTATCAGATATGTATTTCTTGATCAGTTGAAAATTATTTTTCTTATTTGTGGCTGTAAGATCTGTTTTTTTTTCTATTTGTTGTTGACCAGTAGACCTCAGCAGCCCTCATTCGGTGGGTAAATAAACGACAGTTATGTCTCCATTGATCTAGCCACAGGGCCTCAAACTGAATATGGAGGCCTACACCTAGTGCTTTGAGGAGGTAGTGTTGCCCTGAGTAAAGAGGGTAGCTGCTGAAAGAAACTATATCTGGCAACAGGACGCTGTACCATGCCATACAGGAAGGAGAACAAAGTCATGGCTGTCAGACAATTTCTGCGACTACATCACACCTTATATCTGGCCACCTCATTCCCCAAACTGCAAAACTATTGATTATTATGTGTGGGCGCAGTTGTGCGAGAGAGCAACAAAACACATTCTAGCACCAAAGATGAACCGAAGGCAAGGATTATGACAGCATGGACCAACTTAAAAAAGAAAACCATCCAGAAGAATTGCAAGAGATTCCGAAGTCGTCTGGACGTCGTGGTTGAATCCAATGGCGATTTTATTGAATAAATTTAATCGTTAGTATTCCGAAATAGTTTTTATGTAATTTTGGTAAGTATATATGTTAAAATGATATGTCAGTTTTAATTTAATTTTTGCGTTATTTAGACGACAATTTATCAATCGTACCCTGTCTGTTTATATAGAATCTTCTAATTTTTGGTGAAAATTGAGACAAAAAGGTGACAGAATTAAAAGAACGGCTGAAATTTCTAGGTTATATGAAATGGAATGAAATCTCGAAGAATTTAATATATCACAAGCACAAGATACTGTAAAAATCGAATAACCTCCCTAACAAGCTTGTGTAAATGGCTCACAGAACAGGGAATTGGCAGGATAGTAAAAAGACAAAACTTACTCAGAGCTAATATGTTTAAAATGTTTGTAGAGAGCTATGATAAAAAAATCATTATTTTAACCATGAAGCTAGGTTAAGATGTTTTAATGTAACTTTATTTATCATTCATAGCTGGAAGGTATAATTCTGAATAGGGTTTTATTTTAAGCAACAAAATGAGAATGAAATAAAGCAGAAATTGAGAATTTCAAGATCAACTGAAATAGCCCCAGGCTAACAGAAATATAAAAATAAAATGCGTATCCATTTGCCATGGATCACATTCGTATTTACATATTCAATTGATTTTTCCTTTTGATTCACAATGATGTGAAAACAATGAGAATCACGTTGTTTATATAAAGAACTTTGATAGTTCATCTACAAAGTATTTTCCGTCTATGGTCCAGTTTCAAAACAGCAGCAGCAGCAGCAGAAGAAGAAGAAGAAGAAGAAGATAAAATTGAGAAGAAGAAGAAGAAGAAGAAGAAGAAGAAGAAGAAGAAGAAGAAGAAGAAGAAGAAGAAGAAGAAGAAGATATATGTCCCATCACAGTGAATGTCAGTCTTGGCAAATAGTAATCGCCATGAAATGTCATCTGCATCGGAATAACCAACACGCAAAGGTCACTAATCCGCAAATATTTTCTATCATCAAATGGATTCAGAAATGGCTGCATTAAAACTTATAAATTAGGTAGAATTATTTAGAGAATATTTCAGTGTGTTCTTATTTCAAATGCAATGACATTTAGTAAATAAGCATAACATTTCGCACAGTATGTAGGAGTAATGTTTTTTTTCGCGAGTTTTGTTTATAAGAAAAATGCTGTATGTTTTCATTTAAAAACCAACAGACATTTCCCAGCGCTTTGTTTTGTGTCATAATGATAAAAAGGCATGAGAAGCTTGTGTCATATTCCTGTTGAAGAGGCATTTAAAAAATATACTAATTCAAACTTATGACTTGGATCAAGTAATAACCATCTTTTATTTTATTCCTATGCGCGACTATCTCACCACGATGTATATTGAAATTATTAGCAAATATTCTAATTAGTTTATATAAGTTGCTATATTTTTTCTAAATTTAAAGTAGAAGACAGTTGAATTGAAAAGATTTGGAAAAAATCTTGTTCTCTTTTCTACAGCAGAGAATCAACTCGGGTTACAATGAAATGTAGAAAAGCATGTTGTGTTCTTGAAAACGTCCATCATAACTACGAGACAAGATACACAATTAAAGTGTGTTTTTTTGTATAATTTTAAAACTGATGCAGAAAATTCTCCAAGTGCCAAATACCAGTAAGAATCGAACCCACTAGGTTCTGCTAGGCGCCGTTTTGACTAATATCGCAAGATGCAACAAAACTCAAAAAACCACCAAACACTTCAACTGATGTACTTAAATAGCCTTGTCTAAATCTAGACTTCCTCATATATCTGACTTGAATGACTTCTATCTCGTTCAGAAATGCCTAAAATATCAGTTTAATTCTTAAAATGAACTCAATTACATAGGAGTAGATCGATTTAAAAGTAGAAGATAGATTCGCCTATAGCCTGGTTCACACTTCTTACCCATCTTTTGAACAGGAGTAAAGGTGTATCCCTTGTTTGCTGCTTAAGATTATCTTTCCTATTCATTCTCATTTTCTTTCGCCTCATTAGTTCCTTGCGTCTTAGTGGCATTATCGCCTTGATTGGGGTGAACTGGTTAAAAAAAAGGAATGATCTCTGTGAATTTTGAAGATGAATGTCTTTCATTGTATTAAGTAGACTGACCCTACCGAATGACAAACAAAAAAAACTTTGCAACATAACAGAACCTACATCGCTTCCAACAGCAGCGACAACTGAAATGAATTGCACGCTAATATTAAACTGAAAATAAAAAATATCATCCCGAATTTGACTTTCCACATTACATTAAACAAGAGGTAAGAACGTAATGCGCCATCAACAATAGACAGGGCAATAACAGTGGACATGAAAAACCTATTTGCTGAAAAACCATTGTCAGATGAATATTTTATATATTTCAACCGATATTAGGGGCTAAATTACAACGAAAGACAGTCTTCTTCAAAATTCACAGAGATCACTCGCTAAATTTTGGTCAATGAATACTGAATGTTTCCTTATGAACGAATATCCCCATTATCATTATTATTATTATTATTATTATTATTATTATTATTATAATTATTATTATTATTATTATTATTTTTATTTCCTTTGATATCTGGCGTTTAAACATTTCTTTCCGGGTCCCGCCCATGGACCTAAGGTTAGAAATGGCGTCATGACACTTTCCACTGTAAAAAAATATAAAAAATAATTACATAGATAAAGCCATTCGTAAAGTGTGGGCTGTACTTGTCAGAACAATTTTTTGTATCTCTTTGAGGCATGGACTTCCAGGGATCCCTTCAATCAAGCTACAGGAATCTTGTCCAACCAGTCCAAGGGCTCCAACTACAACAGGAATTGATGATGTTCCCATGTGCCACATTTTTGTGATTTCTATTTCAAGGTCCTTGTATTTTGACAGTTTTTCCGAATATCTTCAAAGACACATTGCAGTCTGCAGGGACTGCCATATCAATAAGGAGGCACTTATTTTGTTTGTGGTCTTTAATAACAATGTCTGGGCGGTTGGCTTTGATTGTTCTGTCAGTGTGTATTCTGTAGTCCCATAGAATTGTAACAGGTCCTATCTCCGTAACCGGGTCAGGGTGGTGTTCGTACCAATTTCTTCCAGTTTCCTTCCCATAGGAGTTGCAAATTTTCCAGTGCAGATATTGGCCCACTCTGTCATGCCGGGTTTTATATTCAGTGGGTGCCAATATCGTGCAACCTGATATAAGATGATCAATGGTTTCTGGATATTTGTCACAGAATCTGCATCTTGGGTTATTATTATTATTATTATTATTATTATTATTATTATTATTATTATTATTATTATTATTCCTTTCTTACGAGGATCCGTCCAATTTTGACCTGGTGAAGTTGAGTTCAGATAATATTGACATACTATGATACTTCTCAAAAGATATATATGTTATTTACACTATTTACATTATTCAGACTTTTGTCCTCATCTTCCTGGACATATTCCCCACGTTTCGAGTGTTGTACGTACGAGCCTTTTTCAAGTGATAGGAATTCCGACCTGCACCCTTTAATTCGTGCACTGAGCTAGATTGTTATAGTTCGACGTGTCATGCCCCTTTTGAATGTCTCAGTATCAGTTATCTCTCTTTCGCCTCAACTCTCCAAGTTTTTCATCGCCTCAGCTGTAGCCAGGTATTGAACTCACAACTGGATTCAAAGGTCTTTATCCACCGGGACATGTGTTCTTGAGAATATATGTATATTGACTTTCTAAGCATTGATTAGATCTGGCACAAGGCCGAATGTAGGGAGTTTCGAAGTGCTCCTCTCATTGTTTCGTTTTTGTTTTCGATGTCGGCACCAACAACGACGGAAGTCGAGTGTAGACGAGCCACCATCCATCTGGGTTAAGAATACATGTCATAGAGAGTAATAGAATTTATTATGCATGTCTATGTGTTTATAATAAAAACAGTATCAGCCAACAGATGTTTCACTACATACATACTATATTGTTATTATAAATGTACTTGTTAGACCAAATTGCGATAACTTATGTGTTGGTAATAAATATTAATATGCAAATCAAATTTTTCCATCATATCTTAGATAACTAGCTCACATCCTAGTTTATCTAAGATATGATAGAAAAATATTACCAGCAAAATATTTTTGAAGGAAAAAATTACTACCAGAAATAGATTTTTGACAAAACAAAATATTCTCAGCAATAAAAACTTTGTCAGGATTAAATAACCCATTCAGGTTGATATACCGTAAAACACAACAAAACAAACAAAAAAGCAAGAAAACAATATATTCAAGGCAAACTAACAGTAATAAGCAAAGCAGCAGTAATATGCCAAAAAGTTTACAACTAAGAATTGGGGCTGACATAGAAGAGTAACTTCTGATAAACGAACGTAGCGTTCTGACATTAAAACAATATCGACCGGATTTTGAGTCATATGACACAAAGGACTGGCCTATTTTATTGGCTAAGAAAAAATTTCAGCACGAATTTGTGTGCTTCTGCCTATACCTAGTGCAATTTAATTGAAACAAGCGCTTTTTTCCCTTTCTTTCACCATACGGCCAGTTTTAGACCCACTGGAGTGACAGGGTGTAATTGATTTCTATTTTTCCTCAGATTACGTCATTTTCAGTTGTGTGCAGTAATATGAATCTATTTTCGGGGTGTATTATTAAATTAGTTTAGCCTTGAAAATTATTGCAACATCCGTGATTGCATCAGATTTTTTATCATGACGCGACACTCTTGTCTCAACTGTCGATTAATTGTCCTATGGCGAATGTCTGCGATGGACGTTACTCCAAGGAAGCATACGAAAATTGTAACGCTGCACGAAAACCCTGGCCAGCCTTACCAGTAAGTAAATCAAAGTACTATAGGCTGGCTTGGAAACTCTACTAATTTAAATCTAATCGAGAATCTGTGGTCAATCTGCAAGGAAAGACTTCGTGGAATGGATTAACATGTGCACTGGGTTATGTTTCATTGGAAAAAATACGAAAACAAAAATAAATAATAACGGAATTATTTGTTTCGTTTCAATTGATTTGCAGAAAGGTGGAACTTCGGGAAGGGAAAGAGCTTCCTAGTATAGATTGGAATAAACATTCCCAATGATTATTGCGTCCTCTTTGTTAGTTTTATTTCAGTGTCTTAAAACATTATACATCCATCATGTTGATCTTAAAAAAGAAAAGATGTGTTTACTTTTTGCATGAGTTCAAGCTTGATCATATGTTTGAAAATGCCAACATTAACAGAGCATAGGGTAAAGGGTCTACATGATAGTTTCTGAAGTTCCGCAGTGGGGATACACATCTTGAAGATCAAGGTTGTAGAGGACGTGCATCTGCAATAGCCAGTAAACAATTGAAAACACTATCCAAACAAAAAACACCTATAAATGTAAGATAAATGATTCAAATAAAGGGAGTCAGCATTTCAACAATGATAGTTTTAAGCCTCGCGATTTAGGGAAGAAAAATTGACGCACGACATTTTCTTCCGTGATTCTCTGTTCATAAGCAAGATACATAAAACACTTGAAAAGAATAATAATACGCAGTGAATAATAGATATTTTACAAAAAAAAGAGACTTGTGGGTGAAGCGAAAATAAAGTCTGCGTCCGAAGAATGAGCTACTTACTATCTGTTGGGTTGATTAAGAGTCACTATTACAAAAAAAAAAACAGACTTTAATTTAAGCAGGTACTGAAATTGAAATTGAAACGATTAAAAGTGACAACTGACAAAAGGCGTCTGGAATTGGCCAATGAGAAGGATTTCGTTTTCCTACACAAGAACGCCAGATCTCACATTTATTTTAAAACTTGGCTAAAATTGGCGCAACTTCGATGCAATATACTCGGTCCACACGCCAGATTCACCTTACCTTGTACATGGGAAATGCCAATTATTTCGATACCTAGAAAATATTATATGAATAAATGTAGAAATATCAGGGTCAGCCGATATCTTGTTAAAAGAAAATATATGAAATTGTTTAGATTGTTGACGATTATCAGCTAAATGAATTGGATCTCACAGGAACAAAGAAGTTCAGGTATATGTAGCAGATTTGTTGAATTACTATTAAGACACGGCTCACAGGACAAAGAACGTAGTTATCTATAAGGCAATGGTCACTAGTAGCAAAAGCCAGATGGACAAACGATCGCTCCGAGCGATGCGAATAGGAAGACGGGTCTGTGAAGTGTTTGTCCCCCTGAAAACGCCTCATCTCTGCATCAATCGGTAACAGAAGAAAGGTAAATCCAGAATAAAATTAGATTACTGCTGAATTTTCGGCTCGTGTTTTTTCTTCGTTGTTAAAAATCTGACCAAAGACTTTGGTATTGGGTCATATTTTTAACCACTAGTTTTACTGAAAGAAGGCACACACTCCGAACGAAACATGTGTCTGGTCTGAGCTGCAATGCTGCAAAAGTTAAATATGCCAAGTTCTAGTTAGATAAAAAAAACATGAAAGTGTAGCAAAGATAGCGAAAGTATTGGAAGAAAATGGCACATATGGGATTCATAAATCTATGTACAAATATATAAATGTTATCCTTGAAATTCATTAAGGAACACGACGAAACTTTGTTCCAATCCAACATATTAAATATTTTACTAGAGCTCTAAGAGCTGTTAAGATAATTTTATTTTGTATATTTCCACTATTGTAAGATTTTATCCTTATCTATTTTCGATTGCTATAATTTTCCAGTTTCTTTTAACGAATACATTAAGGTGAAAAATGCATATGTTTGTCACGTTTGTAAAGAAGGCGAAATCCTTTTGACCAGTCACTTTGCGAATTCCTTCTTAAGATGATCAGCCCCGTGGCTTGAGATGCAGTCTTCCACAGCGTTTCGTTTCATTTCTCAATTGACATTCAGCAGGCAGTCTTACACGTCACCGCCGCTGACAAGCTGTGGAAAAACACGTGGATAGTTGAACATATAATTCATGTATAAAAATGCTTTATCGAAATCTACGGAAGCAGTTTAGATTTCGAATAATTTGATACTTTGTGTAATTTTCTCTCTTAACTTCTTGTTTATTTCCGCTGGCAAATCTCATATTGGACAGGGTGTGTGTATTTGCATAAAATTACAGCGGATGCATTTCCACGGGATATTTAGCTCGAATTAGATTAGAATGTCCGTGTCCTGTCGATTCTTAGGCAGTTTGAGATGTTAATCTGTTTATATTGTGTTAGAACGAAAGCGATTTTTACTTTTATAATTTTTTTTACGATGTATTAAAGAAAAATAAATGGGATATGCTAAATTTGACTTTCAAATACGGGAAAAGATTTGTAATATATGTTTACATTTTTTCATCGAATTTGTTCAAAGCATATATGTATACATATATTAAAAATTTATTTAATTAAATATTAACTCAGCATCTCGAAAGATATCTGCAAAGAATATGCATTAGTAGCTTTATTTTCGAGACAAACACTTTTCTTTCTAACACGTCATGAAAATGCATTTTTCTAAATAGACAGAAATTAATTCTTAAATAATGTTAATACCACAAACACGGTTTTAGAGATTCTGCAAAGAAACAGAAAAAATTAAACAGAGGTTATACTATAACTTTAAAAAATAGATTGCTACATATATAAACATATACTAAATTATATATTTACAAATACAAACCAAAAATAAATATGGTTTAATATATGTATGTATATATATGAGACATTTTTATGTTTATACATTCTTTTTAGAGATACAAATATTTAAGTAAATGCTCTGTTTATAATAAACAGCATTAAACAACATTTACCGGCATGAATGTCCGAGAGATTCTCATAGAAAATAGTCGTTCTCCGACAAGATTCGAACCTGTAGCCATTTAGCCTGACGTGCTCTTAACCGATGGAGCCACAGAGAATCGTTCGATTAGCACCGTCGAATTTACTGTCTTCTCTGAGAATTTCTCGGACATTCAGGCGGGTAAATGTTGTTTAATACTGTTTATTATAAACAGAGCATTTACTTAAATATTTGTATCTATAAAAAGAATGTATAAACATAAAAAAAATTCTCAAAAATAATTGTCGGACGTATCTAAACGCAAAAAAATTACGTCACACACTACGAAATTGACAAAGTTTGACAATTATTTTCATATACTTTATTGTTATATATTATAGATACAAATATTTATGTAAATACTCTGTTAATAATAAACATTATTGTCAACATTTTTACCGGACTGAACGTCCTAGAAATTTCATAGAAAATATGCGTCCTCCATTTCATAGTGTGTGACGTAATTTCTTTGCGTTTAGATACGTTTCGAGCAGACTCGGACGTTCGAGAGAAATCATGGGAAGTTTGTAGTTTAAAATCAGTACCATCGACCTTGCTAATCAGACGCTCCTTCGTAGCTAAGTTAGTATAGCACGTCAGGCTATATGACAGTTCCTTGTAGTGTGAGACTACCCACCTCTGCAACTCGTTGCACAAAGATCCCACGTCGTAGAATTTCTGTGCGGTGGATCGAGCGAGAGGTAGGCTCACAGGCAAAAGAAAAACACAACTACAAACTTGGGTAGGACGAAAAGAGGAGGGAAGGCGTGTGACCTTTTTGTGGATGATAACTCTGGGCTGATTCTCGGCTGGCGAAAAAATATATATATCTTAACTAACAATGTCCGGCTGCTAATGGGTCGCTCTTCGATGTTACGTGCTCCGGCCTAAATCAACCTTCCTCGAACCTAAACTAAGTCTAACTACCCCGTGGCCCAAAGCGCTGCCGTATATATGGAGAATCCTCTTTCATCATTTCCGGACAAGGGACACCCACGAATAAACCTATAACTTTTTCATGACCATTTCTCTCTTTGAAGAAAGTGGACATAAAAATATTTCTTAGCCTAGCTGACTCCGATTCAGGGACATTAAATTCAAACCCTTTTAAGTTTTGACCAGAGCCGGTCTTTTTCCTATCGTCGTATTTTGACAAGTACTTAACACTTATCTACCCTTTTCGCCATATGTTTTTATCTAGATTCCTAATCTAATCATTTGGTCTTGAAGTTTGATGCCCAGGTCAAATCTAACTAATCTTCTCGCACATATGTGTGCGCGCGCACGCACACACAGATGTGGGGGTGTATATATACACATACACAGATGTGCGGGCGCACACACACACACGCGTGCGCATATATCCAACTCATAGTGTCACAGTAGGATACAGATTCGATTCCTGTCGGAGGACACATATTTTCTAAGATATTTCTCGGGCGTTCAGTCCGGCAAATGTTAATACTTTTTCTTATAAACAAAGCATTTACTTAATTTCCTATGTGACATTCAACGATTGGGCGCATCGAGAAGACGTGAAAATGTTTATTTCCTTCTCCGTGGACTGGCTCTCACATAAGTTTATCTTCCGATCTTCAAGAGACAGAAAGTTGAAATCTTCCGGGATAACCAGGAACTCCAGGTCCAGGATAGTCTATATCTTCTGTAAATAAAAGCAAAGCCCTTCCAGGATGATGAACAGACCAATAAACTACGTTGAATGACCGAAATACTATTACATATCAAAAGGGAAAGACTCAACCCGGAAAAGATCTATCTACTCCGAACTATTCATAAAATAAATACAAAAAAGAAATAATGATCTTCGAAATCGTCGATAATATGATTCGATAGATAAATAACTATTCAACATTTCTCCCATGACAATTTTTGTATTTCATTTCCTTTCTCCTGTTCTTTGTTGATCCCTTGCTTCTTCTCCCGCTCTATATTTATATGACATTAAATTAAGTACAACTTTACATCTTGTGTTTGTATCCTATACGCTGTCTGTGTGTATTCGTCACTGAGTAGAAAAATCCCATTTTTAAACGACTCGCGTTCGCAGACATACGTTTAATTTTTGGCGAAATATATACTTCTTAGCTTTATATTATATATATATATATATATATATATATATATATATATATATATATATATATATATATATATATATTATAATATTTTTAAAAAATATGATTCCTTCGCTACATAAGAGTTCTCATGTTTCAAAAGCGAGAGCCAGAAACCTTCAATATAGTTATTGAAATTAAGTTGAATTAAGGTATCGAGTCCCTCTTCATCCTCAAGCGAAAATTTAGGAATAAGCTATCTTGTGATTTACGCGTGTTTATAAGTATGGTCCTTTTCAACATTAATTACTATGGAAATGGCTAATTTGTATTTTTTTTTTTTTAGCTTTTCACCCCAGGCAAGGCTGGAAGCCACTAGCACGCAAGTGGTTACAGAAGGTTTGGAGGAAGAGCAGATAGGAGTGGTAAAGGAGAGGATGTCGAGAAAGATAGTGGCTCGATCAAGGCAAGGGGGTTACAGAAGATTTGGAGCGAGAGCAGATAGGAATGAAAGGGGAAAGGATGTGGAGAAGGGAAGTGGATAGATCAAGGCAACTGGAGATGTCGATTGACGTTACACTTAAATAGTTGGAGATTATATTTTTCAGGGAAACAGGAATAAGGAAGGGAGTTCCACAGGCGAGACGTGCGAGACATGAAGCTATTGGAGTAGAAGAGACGTCTACATCTAACAGTTTCAACGGTGAAGGTGTGGGAACGGGATGCCAGCCTCGTAGGACGCTTAAATTCATGAGGTCTGGGAACCAGCGAAAGCAGCTCATCGGAACAATTACCGTGAAAGTATTTGTAAAAAAGACAGAGCGAGGCAACGGCGCGTCTGTGTGAGAGCGACTGCAGACGAGATGACAGATCAGGACCAATTACATTGCATATCCGTCTCCGGATCTTATCAAGAACCCTGAACCATGTATAAATGCATGGTATAGCAGGGGTTGGAGTAAGGGGACAAATAATGATAAGACCTCCGAAGAATTTGGAAGTTGAGGAGAGCTATGATCGTCTATGTCGCGAAGAGTCACGGTTCTTATTTATATATTGTAAAATATTTTGGGTTCTATCGGTACAATTGTTTTTGTAAAGAAAATAATTACTATTTTAAATAATTATTTTTTTTTTCTATTTTCATCTCATAACGATCTTAAGATTGCCAGTACGGTAATGGTAATATTAGCCGTTTCCTTATAAGGAAACATTCGGCTTTCTTTATCCTATCAGCCAGTTGAAATTTTTAAAATCTTTCTCTTCAACAGATTTTTCAGGAAAATAGTTTCCTCAAATTGCCAGAGCTGTAATTATGGTGGTTCTCTTGCTAAACTTTGTTTGAAGTCGTGTAGAATATCAACGGCTTGATGATGTTATTTTCTCTTCAAGATAAATGCAGTAAAAGCAAAAGAAGAATCAGAAAAAGAATAAAGAAAAGAGTAGAATTTCAATCGGAAAGAAACTCTTAGACTTATTACTCTTAACGCATCCGTTCATTTTACTATATTTCCCGCAAAATACTTGCAGAACGTTTTTAATGCCACTCACTTGTTTGATGTGCATTTTTTTTTTTTGGTTTGTTTTTGTTTTACGGCATATCAAGTTCAGTAGGATATTTAATGCCGATAAAATTTTTATTGCTGGTAATATTTTTTTTTTTAATTGTATAGCTGGTAATTTATTTTTCAAAATTATTTTGCTGGTAATAATGTATTGGTGGTAATAATTTTCCATCAAAAATTCATTGTTGATAATAATTTTTTACAAAGTATTTCTTGTATCAAAGCCTATGTGCATACTTTCATAGTGTTTTGACGACAGTTTTTTTTTTTTTTTGTGGGGGGAGTAAATATTTACCCATTAGCTGGGATTCTAACAAGTGACTCACCCCAGTCAGGGTGGACCTGGGAACACCAGCAAATTAAGCTGTGGACCGACGCTCGTCAAAAACACCTGATCACAGACCTTGCTGTCGGACGTAGTTCATCGTCTTACCCAGAAAGCGGATCTAGTTCAACGTCATAACCAGGGCGGGTATCATTTTTCTTTTTTAAATTTGAAAATAAATCGTTATACTACAGGAAAATAAAAATATCTAAATTGAATTTTTTATTTGTTATTCAAATTGTTTATTTGTTATTCATAACAGCAAACTGACGACAATTATTTTGGCAATCTTGCGTTATCGCATACTTCTTACTTATACTTTTTGTTGAATTCGTTGAAGGCAACTCTTTCCTTTATAATCTGATATCCGATCTTTAATATCTCCGTTGTATACGATCGATTTTTATTGCTTATCATAAAGACAGTTACCTCATATATTTATGGCTGATACAAATTAGAATCTCGCAATGTTATTCACTGCAGCGTTAACTTGTATCAAATCTCGCCGTTAACGTGACTGAATTATTTATCTGCTCTCAACAAGACTGTCTCGATTTAGATTACTTTCGACACGTTTGCATTTTAACATGCACCTTCTTATCGGTCGATTCCTTTTATAAGGACAGAAAGCTCATATATCGAATTGTCAGCTCGAGATTTGATCGCCAACGCATCTACGATCTACTTAACCATAACCTCTGTAAAACAGGGTGGAACAAACATAAAGAAATCGGTTCACAATCATGCTGAGGCTGCATTAATACGGAACTAGCATCTCTACTTTGTCATGACAAGTCGGGGCATATAGTAAAGTATTGCTTATGCTACTCAGGGTTAGAGATAATGACAATTCTATCCGGAACTCATATTTCACACAACGGTGAAGGCGTTGTTAAAGGTAAGACTACAGCTTCGTGTTTTAGCAAAAGGATTTATCAGAAATTACAAGCACACTCTCATATGCGCATAACCTATAAACACGTAGATATTTGTATCTGGCTAATGTTATCTTCCTTTATACTAAGAGTTTTTTTTCCCCATGTCGACAATATAGTAAAATCACTGGAACAATACTGTGGATAAGACAAATTGATATAAGAATCAAAACTGGAAAAAAATCTCAGCTTTTTGCCAACGCATTCGTCTTCCAACTTGACCAAGGCAAAAATGGTATGGAAAGGTTTTCTAAAAATATTTCGATATCATTTTTAATCAATAAATTATTTTTTATTAAAAAATCTTAGTATAAAGGAACTGTTAAATTATAGAAATTTTACATATACTGTTAGGTGTTAACGATATATATATATATATATATATATATATATATATATATATATATATATATATATATATATGAAGAAATATAGTCTTAAAGTGTGGTATATTTATAGGATACAGTGCTCAATATCAGAGATAGAGCGTGTGTAAATATAAAAGTGAACATAGAAGTCTACACTTGGAGGCGACAGTCTGTTTCATGCTAGGTGTTGACTTCTATGTTCACTTTTATATTTATATATATATATATATATATATATATATATATATATAATATATAATATATATATATAATATAATATAATATATATATAATATGATATATAATATATATATATATATATATATATATATATATATATATATATATATATATATATATATATATATATATATATATATATATATATATACATGATATAATATATATATATATAATATGGGTGCGTGTGTGTTTGGTGCAGGGGAAATAATTTGAGATTAGACGCAGTTACACATGATTGCGTTCGAGCACGCGTATGTACGCAGATAA
Source organism: Acanthosepion esculentum (assembly GCA_964036315.1). Lineage (NCBI taxonomy): Eukaryota > Metazoa > Mollusca > Cephalopoda > Sepiida > Sepiidae > Acanthosepion > Acanthosepion esculentum. The sequence continues at coordinate 143,845,044 of OZ038476.1, read as the reverse complement.
TTTTTATTGGTCTTTTTGTACGAACTAAAATGTATACACCTGTATGTATGCATGTGTGTCCATGTATGTGAGAGTGTCATCCCAAACAAACACAGAAGAAGATGTCCCCTCTGCACGCCACACAGATATTTAAACACAAATAAGCATAAATAAATCCAATTTTGAAAAAAAATAAACAAGTTTGTCTGATGATCGCAAAAGCGCGAAACCCGGGGTCACAAACCACTATCCATACAACTGAATATGTTAGCTCTATCACGAATATTGAGCACTTTCCATTAAGTACCGCGCATATATATATATATATATATATATATATATATATATTTCCGTATTTATATATGCAAAAACCATGGTCAGTATATGTCTGTGTATGTATATGTGTGTATGTGCGTGTGTGTGTGTACAGGGGCATGGGTATCGGTGTGTATTTATAATATATATCATTTATAGCTTTGAATATCTGTAAAAATAAAGGTCAACTGAATATTTGTTAAGAAAATAAACAGCTGAAAATAAAGGATACAACAGGCAAATTATTATCAAATCTTCTAGCAAACTTACCTCTTGACTGAATCAATGGTATTCTGTTATCGTTCATTCAGTACAAATTGTGTGATAAATTATTATTATTATTATAAATGGTATTGTTGATGTAGATAAACGTGTTAGGAGGTTAGCATCAGCCTTACCCATGGAAAGCAGAGCGTGATCTCTCAGATGAACAATGGAGTGAAGTTTAAATTTTAAGGCGTTAAAATCAGCAAGCCATCATTTGTCCCATTTAACAACAGACTTGAGGACATCGGCTGCGATTTTGACTTTATCGAAGCGATGAGACTTACTATCGAGACAGGAATAAATGATTGTCACAGGCACAGATAACAAGTTGAGTGTTGATGACATCTGAAAGCTCATTAATGAACATTATGTTTACACACACACACACACAAACGTATAAGTAGAGAGAGAGAGAGAGAGAGAAAGAGAGAGAGAGCATTTACCTTTCTAACGGGAAATGTTGAAGACTGGATAAAGATCAAGATGAAATCATCATCATCATCATCATCATCATCAACATCATCATCATCATCCTCTTGACTGCTGTAATCGTAGGGCGGATCCGAATGCACTCTTTTCCACAACGGTCTATTAAAGGCAGCCACCAGCAAGGCTGTAACAGCCATACCTGTCCATTGTTCGACATTGTCCGACTAGTTTTTGCGTTGGCATCCTCTCCTTCGTCCACCTTCAACGATTCCATGCACGATGGTCTTGCACGGGCTGTCCTGCCTTGTAATGCCTCCAAACCACGCCATTCTCCTCTGTTTGACAGTGGTGAGAAGAGGTTTCATGAGTCACACAAAACATTATTATTCAATATACAATAATATGTATGAAAGTTCCAGTCTAGTGATTCCATAAAAATGCACATCGATAATATTAGACACAGATATGTTTGGTACATGATCGTATCTCGAACAAAAACTGATCATAAAATCTGTGGTTTTGAACTCCTACAAAAAGTAGCAAGGTAAATCGAGACGTAAGTAAACAGAATAGATTGTTGTTAGCAAAACGAACCTCAAACATGCGATTTAGAGATACCGAAATTTCAGAAATGAACAAGATGTAATTATAAATTGTTTAAACAGAAGCCAGAAAATGTGATACCAATACATGAAGGTGCATTGGGATAGCGAAAGGTGTCTTTCAAAAAGTAAGCAAAATATTAAGAAATGCAAGAATATTTTATAAGAAACAAAGACAAGAATACTTAACCATTACATAATATTGGTTCTTCCGTTCTCTTATATGTCCAGTGAATGTTGAACCTTCTCATTAAATACGTGAGTCAACAGAATTCTGTATCTATAAATAAAATTTTAGAGAAACAAAAAATGACATTGAAAAACTTGGAATTTCTGGGGCACGCAAAATAATAAGAAACATAAAAATTTCGTGGAAAGAAAGAAAAACGTACTTAAATTTTACGTAATATCAGTTCTCCTATATGGCAATGAATGCTCGTCAATCTCATCATAGATGAAGGAGAGACTTAAAGAAACAGATATAGGTTTTATATAAGTTTCTATAGGATGATACTGAGAATGACAGGGACCGGATATGGGAGCAACGACGAAGTTTTAGACGAAATGGAAACAAAAAGTGCACGTAAATGTAGCATCGAGAAGAGAGATTTCAATTTTTTTGATCACATAATGAGGAAAGAGGTCTTGGGAAATTTGGCACTCACAGAAGAGATTGAAAGCAAGTGTGACAGAATGCGGCGCATAGCCTACCTAACGTGGGCTTTGTAAATGGTTGGTAGAACAGAGATTCGGAGATACAGTGTTATGGGTCCTTACCTATAACTACAGAGTGAACTCTTCCTAACACTATGTATACTACGCCTCTCAGCAGAGAGAGACGAATCGAGTCGAGCCGATAGTAGTTCACTCCAAACCAGACTGACAGTCATACTAACACCTTCCTCATCTTTTATTATTATTCCGTGTAATATATCTTCGTTATTTCTACTCTTGTGTTCGTGGTGTTCTTCCTTGGTCCTAACCTGGACCATAACATATAGCAAAAAGACAAACTTTACTAAGGGCTATAAAGGACTACGAAGAAAAGTTGTGTATAGTACATGGTCAGCACGCACTGAAGAGAGACGACACATTTCAATCAAAGAAACATTTTAAATGTGGAAGAATTACGAAACTATTTAGGCGCAAGTACCGATGCGTGCAAAAAAGCAATCGGATAGTTTATCGAAGAATTCCTCTAGAGATTCACCTGTAAGATTCAAATGACATAAATTTAATATACTGGGAGCGGTTACCAGTCAGATTACAGACAGTATTTATGCTGCCTGAGGTGCCTTCACATAGAATTCAACTAAAAGCCGTATGTTCTTCAATAATCTAGTTGGCTCATTGGTTGATTTTGTTTAGTTGCATATCAACCTGTATGGATTATTTAATGCTAAAATATACATAAATATAAAAATATACATAAATATATTTTGAACAAAATTTTATGACTTCAGTAACAGATAGAAGGCAATGGTGGTCATTATTTACCTTATTCGGACTGTTATCCTCATATTCATTGCCATATTCATAAAGTATCGGCCTTTTTCAGATGATTGGCATTTCGATCCAAGCCATTTATTTCGTCCCCCGTGGTAGATTGTTCTAGTTCCACGTCTTGCCTCTTCTGGATGTTTCAGTTATTTCACTTTAACTCAACTCCTCACACTTGAACTCACAACTGTTTTGATCTAGTCACTGGATCCACTGGGCCAATGTGTCCTTGAAGACATCTTTGTATGAGTTTTTGGGACTTATAAATCTAATGGTCTTAGCCATCATTTTTTTAAAAGTGCTCATATTGCAATTTGTCTGTTATTATTGTTATTGATTTATTTTTTTACCAGAGTTTATATTCCCTTCCATTTTTTTGTTATTCACTGCTTTTCTCTAGTACACCTTATTACTCGTTCCCATATTGTATTCATTTACATCCTTACTCGGCTAAGAAGATGTTTGTATCTTCTCATGTGTTGATTCCTTAAGTTTTCGTATTTTCCAGTGATGCTATCTGTCTATCATTTCAACCACATCAGACAGGGGACGGTGATCTACCTTTTCCCTCCATATGTGGTCAGCTACGCCTCCCTTTCACTTGTGTTACGGCTTTACGATGTCTTGAAGACTTACCATAAGAAGACGGCTTGTTTCTTCCTTATATTTCTTACCGCACCTGCACGGGATGGCGTACACACAGTTCTTAGTCATGATCTCCTCTATGGGGGGTATTACACCGAAGAGGTGTCTGCGAAGTGTTAAACCATTTATGAAGGTTGTCCTGATGTTATATGAACCACAAATCCTTTGTATTTTCTCCGATAATCATTCACATTGGGTAGGCAAACTGAAGTGTTGTTATCATCTTGTACCCTTCTATCCCAGTTTTTTGGATCTGCGGCCATGTCCCCGGGGTAGAAGATACATTTTAGGGTAATGATTGTACTGACCATTTCTTGTTCATATGCCTCTGTGTCGTCGCCAATTATAACTTTTGCTCGATGTTATAAGCAGCGGACGATCCCTTTTCTTTACACTTTATCGATGGTGGAAGTTGAAGATAAGTTCTTTTCCGGTGAATGTAGACTCCCTCTATACGGATATGTCTTGAACTCCTGCTTTGTTCGAGGTATTTGTACATCCAGGAAGGTGAGATTGTTTCTCCATTGTGAACTGTATCGATGATCTTATTGAGTTCACATGGTTTAGTAGTATCTGGACCTCTTTCTGGTCCAGAATATGAAGGTGTCATCTACGTATCTCAGCCATAAGTTTGACTTTAGTGATGTAGATTCTATTGCCATTTCCTCAAATTATTCCATATATAGGTTTGCGATTGCTGGCGATAATGGCGAGCCCATTGCTAAGCTCTCATCCTGTCTATATATGACTGACCACATTCCAAAGTGTGTTGTTCATGTACAGAATATGAGCATCTCCATAAGGCTATCTATTGCTATACAGGTCCGTTCTCCTAGAGATGAGTTCCTTGCCAGTCTGTCCCAGATTATAGAGAGTGCCTTCTCCGTGTTTACTTTGGTGAACAAATTCACCACGTCCAGACTCATCATCTGATAGCATTAGATAGGAGCATCTTTCTGGGTGGAGTTTCAGACATACGACAGTGACTTTCCTATTACAGATCTACCACGGTGGACGAGATAAACGTTTCTGTTCAATATTCCAATCACCGGAAGGAGGCCAGAGCGTACAACGGCCGAAATGCACAATAGCAATAAAGATAGGAATAAGAGTCCGAATAATGTAAATAGTGTAAGTAATCATAAAACCTCATCTCAAAGATATAAATAGATAGTGTTGGAGATATTGATTTAAAAATGTATTGTTGGTGATTTTACTATAAATATTTAAAGTTGGATGGTTGATTTAGTCTAGTGATATGTCAACATTATTTAATGTGTTATTTAATGCCTAAAACTAAATATTTTATATTTAATTTTATGATTTCAGCTGTAGATATATTGTACATGATTTTATAATTTCAGTGTAAAGGTATGTTTTTTTAGATATATAATTTGTAGATCGTAAAATGTATTGTTGGTAATGCTACTATAAAAATGTATTTTTCTATTTTCTAGTTTTGCATTTACATTATATACAAATGTATTGATGCTTATTTTATTATAAAAACTTTACTGTTGATATTTGTTTGGTACCCTAATAGGTGCTATCACACAGGGCCAGGTTGTACCTGGGGAAAACAGCAGTTAAGAGGTAGCTCCAAGAACCTCCAAACCTCCAATGTCCCGATTAGACGCCTGATGTAATTTATCGACATACCTAGGACGATCTTCCAAACTAGTGCTGTAGATATATCGTTGCATTCAAGATTATTTTCCCACATTATGAAGCAACTATCTTAATTGGTTAGGCAATAATGCAGATGTTTTCATTCGCCTTGATGCTAAGAAGTTTATCTTTTAAATTCGGGTGACTAAGATTCCAAGTGACCCTAAGATTTTCTATAACCCAAAACAGGGCTTAAGGTCAGTTTCTCAAAATCCCCGCCAAAACATTTCCCTATATTTTTCCAGTGGACAGATCTCTTCTGGTTATCCTGGAGTTGGATTCACAAACCTACGTTTTAAAATTGTTGGTTTTGTCATCTTAATTCATTGAGATCAACAAATGTTTTACGACCTGGATATGACGACAAACAACATCCGCGTCTTTGAGAAGACAGAAAGGTCTCTGATCATGAGCTTTTGAGGATCGTCGACCCACATCTTAATTGCTTTTGTTCCCAGGTCCACACTAACCCGGGTTAGTAGCACCTGTCAGGGTCCCAATCTATGGGCAAATAGTTAAACCCACCAAAAAGAATACTGGGGTCAAAACTCTATGAAAGTATAGAAATAGGTTTTAATACCAGAAATACGTTGTAAAAATTATTATCAGCAATACATTATTACAAGTAATATATTTTTCAAAAAAGAAATATTACCAGCAATACATTTTTGAAAAACAATTAACAGCAATGCATTCTTGAAAAATATACTAGCTACACATTTTTGAAAAAAAAATTACCAGCAATACATTTTAAAGAAAATAATATTACCAGAAATAGATTCTTTGAAGGGAAAAATATTACTAGAAATAGATTTTTGGAGGAAAAATATTACCAGCAATACATTTTTTTTAAAGAATTACTAGCAATAGAAATGTTGTCGGCATTAAATAACCCATTGAGGTTGATAAAACAAACCAAATCAAACCAACAAATGTTTTGTTTCTATTACGGGCAAGAGAAATAAAATTTGCGAAGATGCTACATACGTAACAATCGTGTTGCAGGTAAATCCTCCCGAGTACACAGAATAGGAAAGTTTACGAACACTCCGTGAGTCTTTTAGCAAAAGCAGTTGGAAATAAGCAGTTTTTGAACCCAAGAATCACCGGTCTTTAAGGTTAACGTATTTTATTCTCGTGTGAATGAGAACAACTTGTTTTTCAATTATTCTTCTCATTCCTTGCGATTAACGAGAGACAATTCGGTTTATGACTCAGCAGAAACGTCGAATTAGCCGCACAGAATGGAATTTGGGCATCTGCAATGTGTCACTTGAATAGTGAATCTCAGAAAAAGAAAAAGAAAATGGTTTAATGGAATCTGTGCATCTAAAGATCAATTCAATATTGACGTTACTTGAAGTTGTTCTACTGAGAAAACGAGGGACGATTTTAAGTCTCGATTCGAGGAATTCTCCTATGTAATATCTTGGCAACGAGAGTTTAAATGCAAGTCAGATTTAGATGAGAACCAAAATAAACTATTGTTGTCATGACTCGGTTGGAACCACTTTATCCTTATATTCCAGACTTGATAGAATTCAAAATCACTTACACTCACTTGTGTGATAAATCTTACTTTCTTCCCGACAGACATAATGTCGCTAGCTCATCGATACCGAATCGCTCTGGAGCCGGGTCAGTATCTTGGTGGGTGACAGTTACTGTAAACTTAGATGTGTGCCTGTAACGGACTTGTTAATCGGAGAGTCGAGGTCCAATTCCATTTCGGTTCGTTATATTCACTTACACGCAAATAAACTTGTAAAAGGTATGAATCCACCTCTTCTTCCCTAGCTATGGGTTAAATAGTAATTTTTACCACCAAATCATTATGATCTTTAAAATATAATGTCTTGCTTTAAATAACCTGCAATGGGTTGAAAAGCCGTAGAAAACAAGTCAATCAATCTCAGTCGCTATTTTCGAGGCAAATGTTCAGATGCAAACTTCTTTCGTTCTACCAGATCACGTACTTGATGGAAGGGCACACAATGCTTATTCCACGGAGTTGAATCATTTATATTTACTATGTATTCGATATTTAATGTGAATGTTTAAACTTTTCCGAAGAAACTCTACATTTCAGTACAGACTCCGGCAGTCTTAACATCGTCAAATAAAACGTTAATCGCTATCGATTGTCCTTATCTTCATAATTTTCATTTCCAATCAATGGCACTTTCCGTTCTATCAAACATCGCATTCATCATAACATCTTAGCAGTGTACATCAACCTTGCGTCGCTCGCGATCATTAGGCGACCTTCTGAGAAAGACTGTCGCACAGTGTGCGGCAGAAATATCTCCCATATTTTAAAAGTTGATAAGAAAATTGTGACTGTTATTAAAAAAATATTTCGCTGTTGTTTTAAAGAAAGGGCTATATGATTTTATTCATTTACTTTTATAAATGACTTCATCCAAAATGGTGGTCTCTATTCGCCATAAACTGTTGGAGATGATGTCTAACGTTTTCCATCAGTCGAAAGTTCAAGCGCATCGAGATCTTCCGAGTGGCTTACTTTTAAGCGCTGAACCTTTGAGCCGGTGATATTCAAACCATAGAAATATCGATTTTCTATGTGGAACAGCATTATTCTGACGTAACATGAAATGTGCATGAAAAACCATACGAATTACAATTACAGATATACCCGTTTAAAAAAAACATTTCAACAGTAAAAGCACAGTATTCATCAGTCCAAAAAGAATTCCAAGAGAATTTAAGAGCAAAACCATCTGCTTCATCAGCAGCTGTTAGCACCTCAGATTGCGAGAACAGAGGCGGGGTAAAATATGTACTATTATTTGACACACTATTACAGATCCGCTAGGAGTCACGAGATCCAGCATTGTTAGTGACTATAAGAGGCGTCTTTCTATCAAGCAAAGACATTGAGGACACGTCTATAATTATTACAAGCGTCTTTTGTAATCGCAACTATCACACGCTGGTACACGCGTACAAAGTGATTCCTGTCAGCTATGGCGGCTGAAGGTTCCGGTGTGAAACATGATTTTGCTTTCATCTGCTATTTCCGATAAGGTACAAAAGCATTGATGCCGGATTTTGACCCAAGAAGAAATCTCTGTGGCACAATTCACAATAGGAAGGTTAAGATATCGATTCAAGCAGCGTATCAAAATCACGATCTTAGTATAGTTTTGACACTAGGATAAAATTTATCGGGTGTCCATTAAGGACCAAACATCCGACACTGTAGTAAACCAAACTATGTCCTTTTGCATTATCCCATGACAAAGTGCCCAGACATCGATATTTATTTATGCAACACATTTTAATGTTGACACAAGTACACCAAAATAGGGGATCACCTTCGAATTCTTTCTTAATGATCTAAGAGATAATTTTCTTATCATTTATGTTACAACTAGCCTTCCATACCACCTTGTTCTGAGGTCCTCGATGAGAGATTAGAGCTGCCGAATGGAAATAGATTTTATAGAGTAGTTGGATACTTATCTCAATCGAAATCTCTCCTTTTCCCAACCGGGTTCCAGACCGACATCGGTGGATTCATGAATTGTTTACGTGATCTAAATAATAAAATGCAAAGATGCTCACTGCAAAATCATATTTGCATAATTCTTTTTTGAATTGAGCCAGAGATTAAGAATGAATCAGGCCAGGACAGCGAAAAAATAATTTAATATGTTATTAAAATCAAATCAGAAGCCGAAAAGATAGTCGTAGTTATAACGGAATATATGCAAAAACGGGGAAAATACAGAAGGTTTATAGAACTGTATATCAAATATCGTGACGGAAAGACTGTGATCAATAGAAATAAAAGAATGGCGAATTGAAATTTCATTCAAATAAAATCAAACGAACTGGAAGGCTGTGAAAAAGATCAGACTTTTTATAAACTCTTTAAAACCAGAAAATATCATTAGCATTGGCTGATTTATTAAATCTAGTATCATTACCTTCATTGTTATCATAACGACGACGTTTCGAATATTGTACTCTATGCTCTTCTTCAGGTATTGTTTCTCGTGGGCACATGGATAACATCTTAGACTAAATGAATCGCATTACTTGGTTGTCATGAACTTGATAGTGTCCAGGGTAGACTAAATGTTTTCTCAGCAGGAATAGTGAAATCAGAGATACTGTTTAGTTTACTTCTCGCTAAAACACTTCGGAAAAGCATAAATCGATTTTTTCAGCTATAGATTAAATATCAGTGAAGAGCTAACTAGGCTCTCTAGCCTTGGTATGGCAACCAGTCTAGGAGAAGGAAAATTCTGAATTCCAAATCCGTCTTGAGGGAGATAGGCTTCGTCAGTATATAATGTGCTAAATATATCCACTGCTGCACGGAATGAAGTACATGTGTAACCTCTACTGTGTTACTGGAAGCGTGGCGTCGTGAGGCGAGCCTAATCTCTGCGGAGGCTGGTTCAGTATTGAGAGGTGAAATATTACTATATAGAAGAAACTGATCATTGAATGACTCATAACAACGATCTTTCCCTGTGTATTGAATAAAGTGTTCGATTTGAAATTCCCGGAAATTTACCAAGACGAAGTGTACAGAAAATAGAATCATTTGGATAAAATCCAGAGACGGATATGCAATGTGATTGGCCCTGCCCTGGCATCTCGTTTACAGTTGCTCTCTCACAGACGCGCTGTCGCTTCCCTCTTTCTCTACAAATACTTTCGCGGTAACCGCTCAGGCAAACTACTTCACTGGTTCCCAAAGTGAATGAATTTAAACATTCCACTAGGTTGGCATCTCAGTCTCACCCTTTCACTGTCGAAACTGTTAAATGTAGCCGTTTCTTCTACTCCAACAGCTTCATGTCTCACACTTCACGTCTGTGGAACTCCCTTCCTCTTACATTCTTCCTTAATTGCTAATATATTGAAACATCTAATACAATATCAATCGACATCTTCAGATGCCTTGATCTATTCCCCGTCCTTCTTTTCATTCATTCCTCTATCAGGCTGCTTTACGCTTGCTCTCAATCTCTGTAACCCTTTGAGTGCTTGTGGCACTCCCGCCTTGCTTGGGAGTAAAATGCTTAAAGAAAAAAAAGAAAAAGAAAACTATGTGATAAAAACTACAGAGATAAAAGCAGATAAAGAGTAATATATTAAAGATTATGAAAATCCATCAGGAATATAATAGGAATGATAGCGATAGTTTTCGCAAAAAAAATAAAATAAAATTCTAGCGTTCACTAAAGAGTTAGTAACCAGATTATACTGTGCAGGCGTTTAATTACGGTTTATTACCTTCGTTAAACATAAGAAACATGTAGACTGATAATAATTTGAATAGTTACAAATTTTAAATAAATCTTTGTCAGAAGGAATATGAAAAAAATAGGAAATATTTACATAGTTCTGAATGACGTCATACATTATGAAATGAAGTAAGCCCGACAATTATTTAAGACATTTTTTATGTTTATACGTTCTTTTTATCGATACAAATATTTAAGTAAATGCTCTGTTTATAATAAACAATATTAACAATATTTACCGGCCTGAATGTCCGAGAAATTTTCATAGAAATGTATGACGTCATTTGTTTAGATTTCGATATGTATTAAGCAGATATGAATGAATGAGAGAAAATCATGGAGAATTGTGTTTAAAAACAGTAAATTCGACCTTGTTAACCGAACGCTCCTCTGTGGCCCAATCGGGTAAGGCACGTCAGGTTATATGACGGTTCCGTATAGGATACAGGTTCGATTCCTGTCGGAGGACGCATATTTTCTATGAGAATTTCTCGGACATTCAGTCCGGTAAATGTTGTTAATATTGTTTATTATGAACAGAGCATTTACTTAAATATTTGTATCGATAAAAAGAATGTATAAACAAAAAATGTCTTAAATAGTTCGGAATGTTGTCCTCACCTTTATTGCCATGTTCACGACGTTTCCGCTAATGTACGCTCCGGTCTTTTTTCAAGTGATTAGAATTTCGCACAGAACCCTTTATTTCGTCGACCAGGATTATTTGATTCGCGCGCGCGCGCACACACACACACACACATATATATATATATATATATATATATATATATATATATATATATATATATATATATATATATAAGTAATTGATTTGGGGATTTAGGCTAATTTTATAGTAATTCGTTGAGCTTAGAATCCTCAACAGAATGCAGAAAGCACTGGACGGCCGTTTCGTTTTATTTGGGACTCATCAACAGTGCACACCCACTACCGAGAAATATATATATATATATATATATATATATATATATATATTGTCATCCACAGACAAACGGTTTCGCTGTAACACAGATCTCCAGTGTGGCTAGACACCGGATTGCTTCGTAATTCGAAACCGAGTTGGCATCTGTCAGAGATCCTACCCCAGGGCTCTCATTCCACGGCAGAGGGAAAGGGAAGTGTAAACGTTTTATATACGAAATACGCCAGTGGCCAGGAGAGCTCAATTCATGGCTGAAGAGCAATGCGTTAATAGCAGTAGGTACCACAGCTTTTAAAATTAAGCTTTTCGCCCAAAGAGCTCAACAGAGAGCATAGATATAGTCACCCACAGACTGTATCACAGCTCTTCAGTGTAGCTAGACGTCCGATTACTTCAACCCGATCGATTTTGGCATGCCAGAGATACTACACCTAGGCTATCTCGCTCTTTCTCTCTCTCATTATATATATATATATATTAACTGATTTAAAATATGTTTTTTGGTACACAGTAATAACCATGTTTCAAAAATGGAAGCTGAAAGCTTCGAATTTAATTTTGTTATTAAATTAAAGACATTAGTTCTATTTCCTCGTCAAGCGAATTTTAATTTAGTTTGCGTAAATGCTGGTTATAAACAGACCATCTTTACGTTCAATCAATACATCCAAAAACGGCAAAGTGCCATCACTCTCCACCTCAATAGTAAATTGCAGCGATGTTTGAGGGAATTGAATGCGAAAAGCTGAAGCGACGTTGATAGAATCGAAGATGCAAGTATACGTAGGGTTTACAGCTTTTTTTTTTAAAAAAAAAAGGCTCTCATAATAATGTACAAAAATGTCGGCTAGAACCGGACACAGGGGACTGCGCATTAATTTGGGCGAAAGTATTGTCAACAGAACTAAACTCAACACCCTCTGTTGCTAAGTGCAAGAACTCTAAAAAAAGAGCTTCTGAAATTTATGCTGAAGCCAGGTGACTTTTATAGAGAGCATCAGTGCAAGGTATCTTGATGTGTCACCATCGTGTATGAGCACTAAAAGATTGTTATCCGTACAAATTTCAGGTTCTCATAAAATTAGAAAACTTGAAACAATTAGAAATAAGTAGGTAGAGAACGAATTAAAATTTCCCTTTCTCTCTGAGGTGGAATGAGAGCCTTGGGGTAGGATCTCTGACAGATGCCAAATCGGTTTCGAATTTCGAAGCAATCGGATGTCTGCCGAAATAGACTACTCTCCATATGAAGTAAAAGTATATATATATATATATATATATATATATATATATATATATATATATATATATATATATATATATATATATATATATATATATATATATATATATATAAAACTATGAAACTAATGAGCCAGACAATCTATCTAGGTTTCACCTACACGGATCGTCAGTGAAATCTAGGTAGGTTTGCCTGGTTCTTTAGGTTCATAGTTAGATTTTCTCTACTTTGTGTATTGATCACTTTGCTTAGTTACTTTTGCTTTGCTTGTATAGGAGTTTTTTTTTCTTTGGACTCTGAGCTTGGATTCTGGACGATTGGTTTCGCCTGAATTACATGTTCTTAGTTCTTTCTTTTTTTTAGTTTGATCATTTACAAGCCAAAACACCTAAGGGTTTTCCAGACGAGTATAATTACTTATTTTTATACATATATATATATATATATATATATATATATATATATATATATATATATATATATATATATATATATATATGTGCGTTTAAATGGAGAGTTGTATATGTTAGCTCTATCACAGATATTGAGTAATTTCCACTAAATAATCACACACACACACACACATATATATATATATATAGCTAACATATCCAACTCTCCATTTAAACGCATATATATATATATATATATATATATATATATATATATATATATATATATATATATATATATATAGGATAATGAGAAGACACGTATACTTTCTTAATATGTATATAATATAGAAAAAAAAACTGAACAGTTGCAAATTTAAAAAAAATTGAATGTTTTTTGTGAAAGTATATATATATATATATATATATATATATATATATATATATATATATATATATTTGATATTTCAGATCGGCCCCGATCTTTCATCAGAAATGACTGTTTTCAGAAATTTGTTTATATTAATTAGCGTCCGTCGCGAGACGCGGACGTCACGTGATATGGAATGCAACTGAATATTTCTAACGTAAATTTAACCGTAGTAATATTTTAGATGTTGTTTAAAAAATTTTTTAACTATATCTAAAATATTTTACTTTAACTATTGAAATATTTATAAAGATTTAAATTACCCAAGTCTTTATTTAACTCTAGTTTATATGTATTTAATTTTAAAATCCAGTATTTTTTCTTTTTTTCTGCGTGTGTATATTGAACTAAAATCGGAATCTATCAATAAACATTTACAGTTGTCTAATGAGTGTCTTGATTGATTAAAGTGTTCAGCTATGGGGGAATAAGGATTGTTTTGACGTATGGTTAGTTTATGTTTGTTGAAGCGAAATCTAAAATTATTTCCAGATTCACCAATATATCCACTATTGGGACATATTATTTATTCTGCACAATATGTCCCAATAGTGGATATATTGGTGAATCTGGAAATAATTTTAGATTATTCTTCGTTATGCAGACATGAAAACAAATTTTTACTACCTTACTTAAATTTCGAAAACGGAATAAATAAATAAATAAATAAATAAATAAACAAAATGACAATAAAATAAGCAAAATAAATTAATTCAAACAAATTACCAAATCACACCTGTTAGAATATATGAAATAGAATAAAAATAAGAAAAAAATCAATAAATAATTTAAATAATAAACAAATTAACAAACTATTATGACCAAAATATTAGTTAGACTATAAAAATCAAACCAAAAAATCGGAAGAAAAAATAGCTGTAACTGTTATATAACGATTAAAAATAAATGAATAAAAAAAAATGATAATATACTACGTTACTTAAAAATCGAAAACCAAAAAGAGAAAATATACAGTATAACAAATAAATAATAACAATTAAAATAAATTGATCTAAATACATACAAATATATAAATAAACTAACAACCGATACCAATAAACTAGAAAAAAAACAAATAAAGATAATCAATCCAAATAAATACATGAAGTAATAAACAAATTAAAAACTGTTCCCGCCAAAATAATACTTGCAACAAACTACAACAATCAACCCCAAAATTGAACAAATAGCTTTAATTAAAACTATTAAATAAGCTATATAAACACATTTTGACTACGTTAATATAAACACCGATCAAAATAAAAATAAAAAAAACATTTAAGATTAGAAATAAAAATAAAAAATAAAAATAAAATAAATAAAAACAAGCGAAATAATTTAACCCAAATAAATAAATAAACGACTTCCGGTAAATAACCGCCAAAATAGACTACCCACAGTGCACGACTGCCCCGTATATATAAATAGCCGAGAAAAATAACAGCACCCGTGGGCTGACGATTGCATCTAGCATGAAACAGACTGTCGCCTCTAAATGTTGACTTCTATGTTCACTTTTATATTTACACACGATCTATCTCTGATATTGAGCACTTTATCCCATAAATATACCGTATCTTAAGACTATATTTCTTTATATATATATATATATATATATATATATATATATATATATATATATATATATGGTAGCACATACTAAAAATACACGGAGAAATACATATATATAATATTGCTAAAATTGTATTAAATATATTAATAACGTTTAATAATGTGTGTTCATGTGAAAATTATTGTTAATAAGTGAATAAGTGCGTGTATATTTATCAAAAGGTTTTGTAAATATCATATTTGTCAATATATATATATATATATATATATATATATATATATATATATATATATATATGTATATATATATACATGTATGTTTTTAACGTCGTCACAACTATATATATATGTGTGTGTGTGTGTTCTGTGTGTGTATTGCACATGCTGACCAGACATTAATATTTTCTTTTTTCTTTGAGATTGACCTCAAGAATATTTTCTCAGATGACTTCCCATATGTTGAGATTTAATTGTAAAAGAAAGAAATATAACTTTCCGAGAGGTCTGATGTTCTGAACTGAAGTGTTTTCATTATTCAATGAGTCATTCAAACAAAAATGTTTAATTTTGATATATCCAGTTCAACATTTCTGCCACTGACTTCAAGAGCTTATTTCTCTCTGTGTGTCACATCCTTTTTGCTGATTAGGTAAAAGAAAATGTGCCGAAAACAGCACATAATAGCTGAAGCATGGAAAATGTTTCTTGCTTGAGAAAGAAACTGAATTTCTAAATGAAAATAAATATAAACTGTATATAGTTGCGTGGCATATGTACTTTAGAATGACTATTTTGTCAAGCAAAAAAAATCAATGATAAAGATACTCGTTTGAAAATGTAATGAGCTGCTTGTGTTAAATTTGCATTTTTGCTAATTTTCTTGAATTGGAATCTGTCAGAAAATTCACCTTCTTGAAATAAGAATAAATTAATGACGCAGGATGGATATTATATACTTGGATGGAATCAAAAACACATACTCATAAACATTTTGGCATATTCGTAATGTCTCTCAAATCAATCGGTTTCCTTTTCAGTACAATTTAAATTTTGCGAGAACTATATAACAAAAAAAATTTTGAGGACGAACACTTTTGTCTTGTTTAACGTAGGGTAAACGAGAGAACGAACATTTGGTCGTGTCTACCGTGTAGTAAACGAGGGAGCGACAAATTGGTCGTGTCTACCCTGCAGTAAACGAGAGAAGAAACACTTGTGTCGTGTTTACAGTGAAATAAACAACAGAACGGACAATTATTTCTTATTTACTGTAGGGTAAACTAGAGAATGATTACTTGTGTCTTGTTTACCTTGGGATAACGAGAGAACGGACATTTATTTTTGTTCACTGTAGGGTAAACGAGAGAACGAACATTTGGTCGTGTCTACCGTAGAGTAAACAGGAGAACAAACACTTGTGTCTTGATTACTGTGCGATAAACGAGAGCATGGACAATGTTTTTTTCTTGTTTACTGTAGGTTAAACGAGAGAACGAACACTTGTGCCTTGTTTACCGTGGGATAACGAGAGAACGGATATTTTTTCTTTTTTACTGTAGGGCAGACGAGGGTACGAATATTTAGTCTTGTTTACCGTGGGGTAAACGAAGGAGCGAATAATTTCGTCTTGTAGACCGTCGATTAAACGAGAGAACGAATACTTGTGTCTTGTTTACCGTGGGATAA
Organism: Acanthosepion esculentum; assembly: GCA_964036315.1. Lineage (NCBI taxonomy): Eukaryota > Metazoa > Mollusca > Cephalopoda > Sepiida > Sepiidae > Acanthosepion > Acanthosepion esculentum. Next base: position 143,828,088 of record OZ038476.1, on the reverse strand, counting down.
CGAGAGAACGGACATATATTTCTTGTTTACCTAGAGTAAACGAGAGAAAGAACATTTGGTCGTGTCTACCTTGAAGTGAACGAGGGAGCAAACAATTTGGTCTTGTCTACCGTGGAGTAAACGAACACTTCTGTATCGTTTACCGTGAGATAACGAGAGAACGGACATTTTTTCTTGATTACTTAAGGGTAAACGAGGGATCAAATATTTATTCTTGTTTAGCTTGTGGTAAACGAGGGATCGACATTTTGTTCTTTAACGTGGAGTACACGAGAGAACGAACACTTCTGTCTTATTTACCGTCGGATAACGAGAGAACGGACATTTATTCTTGTTTACTGTAGGGTAAACGAGGGAACGAATATTTATTTTTGTTTACGTGGGGTAAACTAGGTAGCGAACAATTTGGTCTTGTCTCCCGTGGTGTAAACGAGAGGACGAACACTTGTATCTTGTATCTTGTAACGGATATTTTTTACTTGTTTACTGTAGGTTATAAGGGAAAACGGACATTTGATCGTGTCTACGTGAAGTAAACGATCGAGCGAACAATTTGGTCTTGTCTACCGTGGAGTAAACGAGACAGCGAACACTTGTGTTTTGTTTGCCGTGGGTTAACGAGAGAACGGACAATCTTTTCTTGTTTATTCTAGAGTAAACGGATATTTGGTCACTTTACCGTGGGGTAAACGAGGGAGCTAACAAATTGCTCTTGTCTACCGTGGCGTAAACGAGAGAACGAACACTTGTCTCTTGTTTACCGTGGTATAAACGAGAGAACGGACATTATTTTCTTCTTTACTCTAGGTTAAACGAGACAACGGACACTTGTGTGTTGTTTACCGTGAGATAACGAGAGAACGGACATTTTTTCTTGTTTACTGTGGGTTAAACGACGGAGCGAACAATTTGGTCTTGTCTACCGTGGAGGAAACGTGAGAACGAACAACTGTCTCTTTTTTACCGTGGGATAAACGATAGAACGGACAATTTTTCTTGGTTTTGCTGGGTAAACGAGAGAACGAACACTTGTGTCTTGTTTACCTTTGAGAAATGAGAGATCAATCACACTTAACCGCTACAAAGGAGTAAATATAATATTACAACCGTCTAGATTCATAGCCGTAGCATGAGAATGATTTGCAAATTGAGTTGAAATAAAACCTGGCCGTAATTCAGGCGATCGTCGCAATTTTCGAGACGACTCTCTCATTGAGGATATAATTTTAGAAAGTGGCTGTATTTTCGCCCCTGTAAGTCTTACCTGGTTAATTCAACTATCCAAATGACTTGAATTAGATGGATCGGCATGTCTAAACAGCTGAATGTGTAAATAAAGTAAGAGATCTTTTCGAAGTGAACCATTACACAATCGTACAGATTCTTCCACCAAATCCGTTTTGGCCAAATCTATTTCCTAAATAAAATTGCGCGGGTCAAAATAGCTCGCCGACAAGCATCCATTGTTCGCTGCACGCTAACTTCGACAAATGTAGCGCATCCAAATTCAATGATAAATGATTGAGGAATGGTTAATGGAAGACAGAAATTCCGAAGACGTATCCGTATCTGTAAACCTTCTTCCGCTTTCGAAAAATAGACAAGTAGAAGAAAAAAAAATAATAATGATAGGAAGAAGAAATACAAATTCGGCCGAGTATCAAGACTCTCGGATTGAAAAGATAGGGATATTCTTTTATAATTCTTGATAAATGCTATATATTTCAAAAGTAATTTTTAATAGTTGTGTAATCGTACATCACTCTCCCCGTCGTCCAAGATTTCCAACACTGCGGCTGGTCGCGGAAGTGACCGCTTCAATCCAGAGCTAACCTTATCCCACGTTGTAATTTTTTTTTATCATAAGGTGGCCAAGATCGAATCGTCGCAGGAATCTTCGTGTTTGACCGAGCGAAACAGGGCGAAGACGTAAAGGAAAAAATAACACTCGAATAAATTGAACAAAAGTAAATACTGTTTTTATATTAGTCCTTCGTACAATAATTGGTTATACCAGAGTTCGCAAGCAATTAATTATCAACCCAACCCGCGTCTAAATCCGAAGTGATATTATTGTTGACATGGTAAAGTTTGGGTTGCTGTTTTGGTAACGTTCGGCACAAGGCTGAAGTCGGTGTGTTCTCTTCGGCAAGCAATCTCGCGGAGGGTATCATGACGAGTGGCTGGGACGAACATTCTGCCGTCTTTCTCCTGTCTCCGTCTCCGTCTCGTCTGGTGAATACGTTTCGCGCATTCGTATTTATTATCATTCGCTCAAACTGGCGTGAGGCACGGCGCATAGGGGTATTTCGCTAAATACCCTTTGTTGTCAGTTTACTTCATAATTTTCGGGGAATTCCCTTCTCCCAATCTCTCTTAGTATTACCTCTCTCTAAATCAACTTAGTGAGGTGGGTGTTTCATCCACCCTCCTCCTGGTATTTCAACTCAACTTTCGACCAGGAGAAATTAACTCCAAATTCGTTGTTTACGAAAATGAGGTTTCCGCTTCAGAGCTTGCATTTTCAGCTGCATAGGACACATATCCATCATAATCTCCCTCTAAGTCTGAGTCATTTTACATTGTTCAAACCCTCGGCGCACGAATTCCAGGTGGCGTCTATCATTCATCATCGGAACACTGGCTTCTGGAAGGAAACCTAGAGATTCGTTTTCTGTCATTAGATTAGTTTAGGATGTGGCACGGTAAACTGAAATATTTTAAACCCATTCTACACATTCTACTAATGTTTCTGTTTCTAATTCCTCCACACCCTGTAACCCCTAGCTTGATTTTGGCTGTACAGTCTTGCATGGGGTGGTACAGATTAAAAAAATGTATTACAATCACAGGGGGGGTGCAAAAGTAAGTATACAGTAAAACAAAAACGTCATCACAAAATATATTGTATTGATTATTTTTAAAAATATCTGTATACCTACTTATGCAGCCGCCTGAATAAAAATAAGGCTAATTATTGTGAGGCCTGTTGGAGAATTGTTATAGATTAACTTTTGATGGCGGTGTCAGAGAAATATTCACTGCTGTAATGTATTCAGGTTCGAAACATCAACATGTTTATCTTTTTAGTTCTCATTTATCAAACTGTTTTAAGCATCGGAGAATAAATGGTAATGGCTTCTAAAGTTTGAAAGAAATTCACGTCAAAAATTTTAAAAAGAAACAGGAAGAAGCGAATAATTGAATGGCAGTTCAACAATAAGATTTAACTCTATGGAATGGCGGATCCATGAAACTAAAGAACCTTAAGCTTCAGGGCAAATAATCCCATTGGATCTCTGAAGCAACATTTTTATAATCAGGCAATTTCTGAAGAATATCGATTGTTTGTTTTGTAAAATTGTGTTATTAAAATGAGGCCATTTTTTTAACAATAGAATTCGTCCTTGCTTTGAATATTGCTACCACATTTGGTCCTGTACTACCAGTGTATATGTAGAGATCATTAATAAAATTCAAAGAAGAATCTGCAATATTATTGGGCTTAACTTGGCATCTCAGCTTCAGTCCTTTCCCCAATGCCGTAACATATCTTCGCTGTTTTTTTTTCTATAAAGACTTTCATGGTAATTGTTCTGATGAACTTTCCTATATGGTTCCAAAACTTTATGAATTAAATTGTTGTACCAAATTGGCGGGAAGATACCATCATTTACATTTTAAACCGTACGTTTTATGCTAACAATTTCTTTTGTCGTACTTCTCGCTTGTGGAAGTCTCTTCCGGTTTTTTTCCTTCACAGTCAATATATATATATATATATATATATATATATATATATATATATATATATATATATATATATATATATATATATATATTAGGTTAATCATATACTACACTAAATCTGGCATATCCAACTTAACTATTCGCAATGATTCTTCCCCCCTCCCCGTTAGCGATTTGCAAAAATACAACATAGTTTACAAATTCAAGTGCCTTTTGGGAGATTGTATCTCCAATGGATTAAATAATATTTATTTTGGTCACACCAAAAACTCGCTTTCACGACGCTTAACTCTGCATTTAACTGATAACTCTAACATTTTTAGACATTTAAAACAACATGCCTGCCCGCGTACTCAATTCCGGAAAATCCCTGTTGACAACACAATTATACTTAAACATGAAAACAATAAACAAAAATTAAAAATCCTTAAAACTATATACATAAAACAGTTGAAACCTAACATGAACAAAATAAACTATGAAATCTCCACAGACATTCTTAAATACCTATAATCTATAGCAGAAGCCATTGGTTTATACCAACGGCTTCCTATACTTAATACTTCACATATATATATATATATATATATATATATATATATATATATATATATATATATATATATATATATATATATATATATATATATATATATATATATATATATATGTGTGTGTGTATATATATATAGGTAATAATCCGTTGGTATATAAGCCAAGTCAATCCAATTTATATAATATAAAATATCAAATATTAAATATTAAAACTGAATCACACATAGATCTCAATGCTTTAATTAAACAGAGTAACATATTTCATACACTACTAATTAAGATTACATGTACGAAATGATCATTATCCCCTTGTAATTTGAGATAATATACAAGGATTTTCAAACCAGTCAAGGATGATCGATTATTGAAATTAAAAAAAAACAATTTAAAAGTTCATAATGGTCATCACCTATATGTATCTTAATTCCTATGTATGACATATATATATATGTGTGTGTGTGTGTGTGAGTGTGTGTGTGTGCGTCTATATATATGTATCTTTGTATATATATATATATATATATATATATATATATATATGTAACACGTTAAATTGAAAGGGTTCATATATTCATCTGTATAGGGAGAAATTTCTGTCTCTTGACTGGGAAGGAAGAGACCGGAATCAACATTGATTTTCAAAAATTTAGAAGTAGCAAATTTTCGCGTTAGATTATGCTCTAATACCAATTTCATATGACTTCAAATTCCCTGAAATTGGTCAAATTTCGACATTTGGTTGGGGAGGGGTGTCCATGCATCGAAGAACTCCCAGTTATATGGGCTTGTTGGCCGAGCCAGAATCTATTCATCCCCTATATTTGGGCAGTTGTAAAGAGACATCCATATCTGATCAAGCTTAAGGACTACCAAAATGTAGGTCCGTCAAAAACTTGGTCGATGGATTAGTAATAATAAATTTAGTATAGGAGATAAGGTGAGCTGTGCAAAGAATAGTTTTGTCCAACAGAGCTACAAAAACCAAAATATTTACATATGAACACGACTTATATTTTAAAATAATCTCGTCAATTTTAGTCTTTCATTTGTATATCAAGCATGGCGCCTGTTGCGAGTACTTATGATGTTCGGGTAAAAATAAGTCATGTTTTTGTAGTGGGAATCAACACTTTTGATATGCCTGTGCAGACGTTTTATAGTAAATATTTCTGGGTTCCTGGGTCTTTTGTACTGAAAACAATATTGGCGGACACATGTGAGGCCGTGTAAAAATAAATATGACAAATCAAGTGATTTAAAAGAAACGGCAGTTGTATGCATGCAGTAACAAAAGTAATTGCATGTGTACATAATTAAAATAAAAGGAAAAACAACGAAACTAGCTATGAGAATGAGCGGCAGCGTTCTTTATCTACGTTTGACTCTGAACGTAACAGGATAAAGTGAGATATGGAGAATATGCCGGTGTGTTAAAGAGCTCACCCAAATGAGTGTTTTTGGCAAAGCCAAGTGGGGTAATACGCATGTCTAACTCGTTCAGAAATGTTCGGACTATCAAATATATATTTTCTTTTTTTCTGACCATTTATTAAAATGGGTTAAAGCGGACGAAGCTTGGAAGTATTAAAGATAATTAAACATCTCATGTACTGACGCTACATAATCACAAAGAATTTAGAGAATAAAAAGACGTAGATAACTTGAAGAATTCCAATATCAGTAATAAATAAAACAGATAATAGATGCAAGTTGAAATAAAATGACGATATAATACTAATACTAACATTCCGCATTAGCTTAATAAAAAGGTTAAGAAGGAAAATCCGAATAAGCGATAACTTAATAATCTGCGAATATGTTTTAAATGGAATTTATTTTTCAATTTCAAATTTCGACATTAATACTAGATAATTACAATTTTCGACATTAATATTTCGATCATAATGAAGCCTGCATTTTAATTGTCTGTAAGATCTTAACATTATTATTACAATTAATGTTTCATTGCCTGTCCGAGGATTATAGATATGATTGATAGTGACCTTATTTTACAATGTCTGTCTTAAGTAAGAATTACGTATCTAAAGATATTGCTATAATATCAGGAGGACATTTGTTTTGCCTGGTCATTATCGATGATTCCAGCGGCTGAAATCAAAGAATATAACGTTGACTGAAGCTTTAATTGGTTTAAAGGAGTACAACAAATATCAATTAAGTATGTCGTCAGCGGAAACACGGAACAAGGAAAAGTACTTATTCGGCCCCATAAGCCTAAATCGTGTACTCATTTGCGTATTGGTTCATCTAGGATCTTATTAAACGACACAGAAATTTCTCCCTATACAGATGAATACATGAACCCTGTCCATTTAACGTGTTACACACACACACACTAACACTCACACACACACACATATATATATATATATATATATATATATATATATATATATATATATATATATATATATGCAAACATACATATATAGATACACATATACACACAGACACGCACACACACACACACACATATATATATATATATATATATATATATATATATATGCCATACAATAGGAATTAAGTTTACATATTGGTGATTATCAACTTGTAAATTGATTTTTATTTCAATAATCTATCATCCTTCACTTGTTTGAACATCCTTGTAAATTATCTCAAATTACAAGGTGATAATGATCATATATATATATATATATATATATATATATATATATATATATATATATATATATATATATATATATAGGCAAACGTAATATATTTTAATATATATATATATATATATATATATATATATATAGGCAAACGTAATATATTTTAATATATATATATATATATATATATATATATATATATATATATATATATATATATATATATATATATATATATAATCTAAATTCCTGTTGTATGAAATATGTTGTTCTGTTTAATTAAAGCTTGGAGCTATATGTTTGAAACAGTTTTAATATTTAATATTTGATATTTTATATTATATTTATTGGATTCATTTGGATTATATACCAATTACCTATATATATATATATATATATATATATATATATATATATATATATATATATATATATATATATATAGTTGTGTAAATCAAATACCTAGGTATTAGCAAATGTTAGCGTGCATACATAGGTAAGCAAACAAATAATTACCAAATTTAATTTAAGGTGTAAGCGTAACAGTGCTCGATGCAGTTAAACAGAGCTAAAAAATATATATTAATATGTATACAAACAGCCCAAACCTAGGTATATCTGTGCATATATATATATATATATATATATATATATATATATGTGTGTGTGTGTGTGTGTGTGTGTGTGTGTGTGTGTGTGTGTGCGTGCCTGCCTGCGTGCGTGCGTGTGTGCAAATGTATTTAATTTAAATCTAAACTCGGTGGGTGAAAAAATCTGTATAGCACAATTTTCAAACAAGTTGGCATCGCGGAAAAAATTTTAAAAAGTAAAAAGATCCAGAAACCTCCGTACAGAGCGGAAGAAATCGTCCAGTACCTTAGATTTCGGGTACGAAAAAAAAAAACAGCGAGTAATAAGTTCAAAACGAAGAGTGCTCAATACGCTAAATAGACAAAGGCAAAATAAATAAATCCTAATGAGCCAAATACTACCTATAATGTATAATAATGGACTCTCCCGTCGGTTTCGACGTATGATTATCTGAAAACTTAACCAATTGATTCAGTTCTGAATGTTGTGCGATAATCTTAAGTGGCACTTAAGCGCCGCTAGTGATTTACAAATTAGGCCGCATATGAAGTAAGAGTGAGGGATGAGATCTCTTTTAGATTGGCTGACCTTTTAGATCTTGCTCTCGCTTCTTTAAGAGGATTCAGAATAGCAGATTGGAAAATGCTGAGTCGACTAAAACACGTTGATCTCCATTCAATCCGCTCCAAGTTTAAGCGCTCGAGGGTGTTGACGTTGCATTTAAATCTTTAAAATAATAGCTAAGAGTAAAAGCAAAATGTCAAAAACGGGAGTTCCAGAGTAGTGGGAGAGTGTAGGCTATCAGAGCAGAACTTACGGTTGCATGTAGCTTCATCAACAGTTAAATGATGAAACACATGTGCCAAACTAGTAAATTATTGAAATTCATGTAGTCGATGTACCAAAAAAGAAAACTCATCAGAATAATTTGCATTAACATATTTATAGGAAAGTCGCAAGGAAGCCAGGTGACGGGTGTGAGAAAATTACTGAAGTCCAGATGTCATGAGAGGATCGATAAATTTACTGATTCGTTTTGATTTTGTCAAGAATTTCTCGTTAGATAGCAGGTGCACAAAAACTGATATGACAGCCATATTCAATGGATTGTAAATGGTAACGAATAAAATTGATTGATTCTGACGAGAAAAATGCCTGAAAAAAAAAATCTCACTATGCTACATCATATATATATATATATATATATATATATATATATATATATATATATATATATATGTGTGTGTGTGTGTGTGTGTGTGTGTGTGTGTGTGTGTGTGTGTGTGTGTGTGCTTCCTGCATTCTGTTGAGGATTCTTCTAAACCCAATGAATTACGATATTGGTTATTCTAATTCCTCTAAACTCTATGACTTACAGAACATACATACATACATATATATATATATATATATATATATATATATATATATATATATATATATATATATATATACAGATATATATATATATATATGTACACACAGATATATATATATATATGCACTAGCATGAAACAGACTGTCGCCTCTAAGTGCTAACTTCCACGTCCACTTTTATATTTACACACGCTCTATCTCTGATATTGAGCACTTTATCCCATAAATATAGCACAATTTAAGACTATATTTCTTCATATATATATATATATATATATATATATATATATATATATATATATATATATATATACTAGAAGCATTATATATATGGGTTTATTCAAAAAAAAATCGAACCTCATCCAATCTGTAAAGTTAAAATAAAGAAGATTTTTCTTTAGTGCCTCTTACCTATATGGCGAAAAATTATAATGACATGAAGTGTGAAAACATTTCTAACAGGAGAAAGTTGTTTTTTAGAGAAGCACTGAAGATACAAAAATATATAAAAAATACGGCTAGAAAATACACTTGAAAAGCAATTGGGGCATCAAGGTGTTTATAAGATCACCCTGGAGGCCCCCTCATGCATTTTTAAACATCTGACAACCGATTTCTATCTCATTGTAAGGGCGTAACAAACATGAAAAATTTCATCAAAATCGAAGCAATTTGAAATTTTGGGGGCCCCTTTGGTGTACCCTAGGGCTCCCAGTGTCGAGAGAAACGAAAATCAATATAGCGTATAATAAGCGTGACAGTAAGTTGCATACACTTATCAAGTTTCATTAAAATTGGCCTCAGGGATTAGACTTCAAGTCTGAAAGTTTAAATACAACCAAACTAATGGAAAATCGCCATTTAAACATTATATTTATCGATTATCGGTTATTGATGTTTGAAAAATGACTAAAATTTGGCCCAGACACTTCTGTATCGAGTACAATCTACGTTCCTAATTTGGTGGTAATATCCCTCATGGTCCTCGAATAGTTCGCGAACAGACACACACACACACACACACACACACACACACACACACACACACACACACACATATATATATATATATATATATATATATATATATATATATATATATATATATATAGGTCCTGGGTAAGACGATAAACAGCAAGGACACTGATCAGGATATTTTAAGAAGACTGGAACCACCTCTAAATTGTTGGTTTTCCCAGCTCAACCCTGACCCGGTGTAGTAGCACCTGTTAGGCTCCCACCTATGGGCAAATAGATAACGCCCAAACTTGGGTCAAAACACTATGAAAGTCTAAAAATATTTTTGAATACCAAAAATACATTTTTGTAAAAAAATTATTACCAGAATAAATTTTTGAAGGAAAATTATTGCCAGTAAAATATTATTATCGGCTATACATTTAAAAATAAATTACTAGCTATACATTTTTGAAAAAAAAAAGAATTACCAGTTATACATTAAAAAAAAACATATTACCACCAAATAACATCTTCTCAGCATTAAATAACCCATTGAGGATAATATGCCGTAAAACAAAGCAAACCAAACAATATATATATATATATATATATATATATATATATATATATGGATTTTGATATTTAGATAGACAGATAGTGACCGATAAAAAAAGCGATTCCTATGTCCTTAAAGGAATTTTATCTAATTAGAAATCTTTCTTGACTATTTTATTTTTGTTTTCATTTCAAGTGAAAACATTAAATTTAATATTTCCAATAAGCAAACTATTTTTCTGTATCTTAAAATGTTTTTAAATTGATTTCAATTTATTTTGAAATCGCTAAATTTACTAATTTTCGCCATTTTAATCATATTTATAAATCCGTTAGCATGACGTAATTCTCTGTGGTAAAAACTCTTTTAAAAATTAAATATGCTTTTTAGAAACTTTACTTGAGGAAGATTCGCTGATTTCAATTTTAATTAATCTGATTTCAAACAATTATTAAATATCGCAGAAAAGGATTTTAACACAAACTTTAGGTAAATATATCCGCTGTTGACAACTATATCGTTATACTTATCTTGGGAATGTTTTTCTATGTGGAACATATCTTCCAAAATTACCAGAAGAATATAACGTGAGCGTTTATTTTATATAATCGTGTAGTTATCCAATCATCTTAAATATTTAGGAAGATATTCTAAGTAACCAAATATTTTATTAAATTTTAAGTCCTTTGGATTTAAATCTACTATAGTTATAACTGTCTAACTTTCTGATTTTAAATTTTTGTACGTAGTCCTGGGTATGACTATAAATTACATTCAGTAGCAAGGCCTCTGATCAGGTGACTGGAGGTTCTGACGATGAGGTTTTAATTGCTGCTCTTCCCATTGTCGCAGTTAGCTCCTCCTCAGTTCTTTAATCCTTCAACAGGGGTCTCTCTCTTTTTTGACTTAGGCCTTGGGCCGCTACCTCGCGCAGAGGCGAGGTAAAATCGTTCTCTTTCCACTTATACCAAAAGTGACCTCTCACAGATACAGCGTTCCCCAAATTCTGGGAACGCACTAAGAACAATACACGTACGTACGAACACTTACAACACACACACACATAATTTCTCCATACAAACTCTATGTAACAGTCCATGTCTTTGTTTAACTTGTTTTGTTATTAATATATATTTGTTTACCCATGTATATCGGTCTTGTTTGTTTTCTTTGTCTTCTTTGGACAATTAAAGTCCGACATTCCCATGTAGCTGGACCGACTAGCAGGAAATTTTAACCTTTGATATCTCTTCACATCTTCACCCCACACGGTTCGCTACACCATGTCCACTATGTCCTGTGGCCGAAGCATGCGTTAGACACCTAGCTATAGCCACAAAGAGAACCCCCCAATCAAGTTAAATCACGATGAATGTTGTAAAATATATTTTTATACTAAAAATACGAGACATACGTTTTTCTATTAAAAAAAATACCAACAGTATTTAAAGTAAAATTACCAACAATATATTTTAAAGCAAAATGGGCAGCAATAAATTTTGTCTGTATTTGAAGGTATATAATTGCATTCAAAATATATTTAGTTGAAGACATTAAACTGTTTTAAAAATAATTCGATTTCGTCATTAAATACCCCATAGAGTTTTTGATAGGCCGCTAAACAAAATCAATAAATCAAAAAGTTTCTGGACGTCCGCATTTTTAAAAATTGGCACACATAAAACATTCAAAATGACTTTTTAAACCTATAGAAGAGGACATTGATTAGTAAATATAGTTTTTGTATAATATCACCTAAGCTCTACTTAATTAATATAGATTTTTAAAAGATTTAAAACTGTATAATTTATAATAATTAAAATTTACAAAGAATGAAAACCATAATTGCAAAAATTCATTAAATATTGAAAAATTTTTTTTTTCTTATCACAATAGTCGATAATATATCTTAGTGATAAAAGTAATTAAAGGCTTTTCTAATTACATAATTTGTTCGGCCAGCTGTTGTATTCTAGCACACTTTCATGCCTTTTATTTTACAAATTGGTGTGTCTATTTCCGTTTATATCTTGCTCAGCCTATGAAATTTCAACGGTGTACTTTAAATATATAACACATAATAATTATAATAATGAAGATGATGATGTTAGCAGCCATTGAAAGTTCACTGTTAATGAAAGTGGTAAACCATCACCATCACTTCCAAGTAGTTCATCTCTGAATTTTATGTTTCAACCTTCATCATTTGCTGTCTATAGCTAATCCGGCCAGCCAACATTTTCCTCCATATTAAATTTTAGAGGTCTTTTCTATAATAAACTTTTTTTTAATAAAACGTACAAGGCGACCTTTTAACCATAAAAGTCACTGCCAAATAGTTTGCGTTTTATAGCCCAAGTATGAAATCTTAACTTTAAATCCTGTTGGTTATAATAAGTTGTTTACATGGGAGAGATTTGACAGTAGGCTAACAAATACCTCGCCTCATTTTTCGATGATGTTGAACAAAACCACAAGTGGGTGTGTTTCAACAAGCCATCTCAAGATCGAATTCGTGAACATGAACTGAGTAGATGGTTTGCGTGGAAAAGTAATTCTGTCTACCGTAATAGCCTACCGATAACATAACTACCACCCGTGATTTATTGTAGATTGTAGCAGTTATTTGTCTAGATCTCTACAACGTTTCTCATAAAAATTTAATTTTAAAAAAAGTATATGCTCACGGAAAGTATTTAATAAATTCAATACAACACATTTTAAAATACGACGTTTGGTATATAACTATACTCTAACTATATCTTGTACGGTGAATATAGCCCAAAACCTATATTTTAACTTGAAAAATCGGTGGTCGTCTTGTACGCCCAGTCGCTTTTTAAACCAGCATACACTGTAATTAATGCAATTATATTATTGCTAATAAAATAAAATAAACAGACAACCGGCAAAATATTTAAGACGTCTTCTTTTAACACATAATAGATATAGGCTAGTGAATATAAATATATCACAGATATATGTTTTCACAGTTACCAAACTAACAGACTAAATACGTCTTCTTTTGACAATTCTCTTCTCAGACAAATTAGTTTTATTGGCGTCTAATAATACCAACCCATAATCGACCTCGTGGAACATAGCAGCTTCAATGTGCCAATGACATCATTTGAAATTAGTGATTTATTTTGAGATTTCCTCAACGATAGATGATAGAATTTGAATACAATAATAATAACCATTCATTGATGGATAAATACCAATTACCAACTACTATTTTTGACCCATACGATTACTTTGAAGCAAGCTTCATTTTCAGCGGCCATCCGCATTTCGATAACAATATTAAATCAGCCAAATGCCTGTATTTACAATGTAAGTTAAAGTATCGGAAATGTTAGTGCATTGGTTCCTCGGAAAATGCTAAATCCAGTATTCATGACCGTATAACGATTTAATGATCGTATTTTACGTGTGACACAAGCACATAATGAGGATCGAACTCACTCGTAATTGACCTAGCGAGACCAGGTTGCTAACCATTACGCCACCTCGAAGTGTTCATATTCATGCGTATAAATGACATTAATATTTAGTTTGTGCATAATACGAGCAGAATAGGAATTTTGTTTGCAGATGTTTCAAAAATGATTTTAAAATTATTAAAATTTGGAACTCGTGGATCCGCGATAGAGTAGTAGATGGCGGTTGGAGTAAAAAAAAGTCGGAGAGCCCTGTCCGAATTCCACATGAGTTCGATACATTCAATTACACGCAAATATCGCTGGGAAAGGCATGAATCCATATTTCCTTTGCAAGTTATAGTTTAAGTTATTTGGGTACCGAAAAGGCCAAGTATAGCAGTAGCAGTCGGTTGTTTCCTGCTCTTATTTAAACACCACAGAGAAACCTTTCTGTCTGCTATCCGCATCACTGACGCTAGGCACCTGGAAAGAAAAAAACACTGCGCCTTCTTGGCCTCATCTTACCTTTTGAAGTGGGGCGACTACGTGAAATCAGTAGCTACATCTACTGCAAGGAAATTTGGGTGACAGTGACGTGGCAGGAAATTTTTCTCGTCAAAGACAATCTTGCAGATTCCCAAATTTGCCATTCATCTGTTCATTAAATACTGCTGGCATATGTGGTCTGGTTCTCCTGCAATTCATCTCGATGTGCTCGCCAAAATCCAAAGAAGGATCTGCAATGTAATCGATGTTAGCTTGGTATCTCGACTTCAGTCAGTTTCTAATCGACGGGATGTGGCGTCCCTCTGTCTTTTTTCTACAAATATTTTCATGCCAACTGCTTTGTCGAGCCTTTTCTGAATGCATGAAGTAAAGACTGCCTCTAGATTGGCATCTAATTCCCACCCGTTTACCGTTGAAATAGCGAAATGCAACCGCCAATTCGACTCTAACTATATCTATTCACTCACTTAATATGTAACTCCCCATCTCCGTTTAATTACTTCCCTGATAAATACAAAAAAAAAATAAATTCATGGTCAATCGCCATCCTCTGTATTCATGAATCTTCTTCTAGTTTTGTTCTTTCTTCAATGAACCCTGTAATCGGTTTTCTCTTTCACTTTTTCAGCCTGTAGCACCTACACTAGTCAAATTTCAGCCTTGCCGCGGCTGAAATGATTTAAAATGTTAGTAAGACAGACGTATAGCCTTGGTTGGCAACCTGTCTATGAGAAGACAAATTTAGTAATAACATTTCCAATGTCATTGTGATTCTTACAGTAAAGTGTGTTCACAGTGTATTGGAGCTGGATGTATTTGTCGGAAGACATTGGACGCATTGTTTCTTGGCATGAAGGCGCTATTTGATGGATTTCTTAGAAAATAATTCTACTTTTTATAGCCATTTTATAGAACATTAATGATCATAGGTGGCGAACCGAAGAATATAACGGTTGCACAATTTTGAAATAATGAATAGAACGATTTAAAAATCTAACAGGCAAAGAAAATATCAGCATAGAAATATATTGGCCTAAGAATATATCAGCAGATAAATATATTGGCCTAAGAATATATCAGCAGATAGATATATTGGCCTAAGAATATATCAGCAGATAGATATATTGGCTTAAGAATATATTAGCAGATAGATATATTCGCCTAAGAATATATCAGCAGATAGATATATTCGCCTAAGAATATATCAGCAGATAGATATATTCGCCTAAGAATATATCAGCAGATAGATATATTGGCTTAAGAATATATTAGCAGATAGATATATTCGCCTAAGAATATATCAGCAGATAGATATATTCGCCTAAGAATATATCAGCAGATAGATATATTCGCCTAAGAATATATCAGCAGATAGATATATTCGCCTAAGATTATATCAACAGATAGATATATTGGCCTAAGAATATATCAGCAGATAGATATATTGGCCTAAGAATATAACAACATATAAATATATTGGCCTAAGAATATATCAGCAGATAGATATATTCGCCTAAGAATATATCAGCAGATAGATATATTGGCCTAAGAATATAACAACATAAATATATTGGCCTAAGAATATATCAGCAGATAGATATATTCGCCTAAGTATATATCAGCAGATAGATATATTGGCCTAAGAATATAACAACATATAAATATATTGGCCTAAGAATATATCAGCAGATAGATATATTCGCCTAAGAATATATCAGCAGATAGATATATTGGCCTAAGAATATAACAACATATAAATATATTGGCCTAAGAATATATCAGCAGATAGATATATTGGCCTAAGAATATATCAGCATATAAATATATCGGCCTAAGAATATATCAGCAGATAGATATATTGGCCTAAGAATATATCAGCATATAAATATATTGGCCTAAGAATATATCAGCAGATAGATATATTCGCCTAAGAATATATCAGCAGATAGATATATTGGCCTAAGAATATAACAACATATAAATATATTGGCCTAAGAATATATCAGCAGATAGATATATTCGCCTAAGAATATATCAGCAGATAGATATATTGGCCTAAGAATATAACAACATATAAATATATTGGCCTAAGAATATATCAGCAGATAGATATATTGGCCTAAGAATATAACAACATATAAATATATTGGCCTAAGAATATATCAGCAGATAGATATATTCGCCTAAGAATATATCAGCAGATAGATATATTCGCCTAAGAATATATCAGAAGATAGATATATTGGCCTAAGAATATAACAACATATAAATATATTGGCCTAAGAATATATCAGCAGATAGATATATTCGCCTAAGAATACATCAGCAGATAGATATATTGGCCTAAGAATATAACAACATATAAATATATTGGCCTAAGAATATATCAGCAGATAGATATATTCGCCTAAGAATATATCAGCAGATAGATATATTGGCCTAAGAATATAACAACATATAAATATATTGGCCTAAGAATATATCAGCAGATAGATATATTGGCTTAAGAATATATCAGCAGATAGATATATTGGCCTAAGAATATATCAGCAGATAGATATCTTGGCCTAAGAATATATCAGCATATAAATATATTGGCCTAAGAATATATCAATAGATAAATATATCAGCTGAAGCAATGGGTTACAAAAATTGGGCACACACGCGGAAACGTTTACAAGTTGTTCGCGCTATTAATAAATGCACTGCTTATATTCCATCTTATTTCTCATGCATTATCGGACAAATCTCCGTAAAAATACACAAGGTATGATTGATTTTATTATCAATCCATTTTTTTCAATTTGATTTATATGTGTCTTAATTTTTAACCTGAGATAAATTTGTCTGCCGCATCCAAAACTAACAGAGGTTTCCGTTACATAAATTGAGTGATCGAGCGAGGAAAATAAATATTATTGTATACGGAAAAGAAAATTGTCATAGCAAATATAATTACACTGTTGTGATATATTATGTGGCTTGTTGACGTAGGCGAAAAGCAAAACGTTGTGACATTTTTATATCTGCAACTCAGTCTAATTATTAATACCAAAGTTTCTTTACTGCCTCGTGTTTCTCTTCTGGGCGTATCTGTTTTCACGTTGTGTATAGAATTCAACGACATATATATACACAAATATATACATAAATATATATATATATATATATATATATATATATATATATATATATATATATATATATATGTGTGTGTGTGTGTGTGTGTGTTTAAAACTAAAACACACACAAGCACACACACACACACACACATATATATATATATATATATATATATATATATATATATATATATATATATATAACACTAATAAACTTACAAATATAAGCAACTATACTCGTCCTTAGGTGTTTTAGATTGTAAATCAACAAACCAATACCCAAGAGAAAAAAAGGGTAAGAAAAGATAAATCTAAGAACATTTACTTCCGGCGAAAATAATCGTCTAGAATCTAAGCTCAAAATCCAAAGAAAAATAACTCTGACACGAGTAAAGTCAAATAGCTAAGCAAAGTGCTTAATACGCTAAATAGAGCAAACTAAGTCAACCTAAAGAGCCAGACAAACCCACCTATTTTTCACCTACGCGGATTATATATATATATATATATATATATATATATATATATATATATATATAATAGCTCCTATTACTGTCGAACACTGTCTATTCTATTCTTATAATATGGATAGAATCAATTTCGGATTATCACTTAAGAACATTCCCACCACGAACAATTATATAGTATAATGACACGAATAACAACTTATGTAATTGTAGGAATCCTAATAATTGTCCACTGAAATATAATTGTATGACTAGTTCTGTAGTTTATCTTAGTACAATCTCAACACTAGAAAATCCAAATTTAAAGAAATTTTACATTGGTAGTACCCTGGAACCATTCAAGGAATGTTGGCGGGGGCATATGCAATCTTTTAATGACAGTAACTATAAGTATATGACTTCATTACCCAAGTATTTTTGGTGTCTAAAAGAAAAAAGAAAATAACTACGGTTAAATGGAAATTGATTAAGAAAGCACGGACATGTAACTCCCTAGATGCCCCATGTTATTTATGTCTCAATGAAAAATTTGAATTAATTAGATTTAAAAATAAGACTGATATCTTAAATCAAGGATATGAACTAACAGTTAATTGTAAACACCGTTATAAATTTAACTTATTATAGGGGTTGTATACTTTCAATGATAAAGAAATGTCACTGTAAGTTTAAAAGATTATTACTTTTATAACCTGATGGTCATCCTGTCGATATGAATGTGTATTATGTACCTACACAGTGTTATCCATGTCTGTATATGTGTCTATGTATTTGTGCCTATGAATGTGTATTTATACTGCTGGAAGGTAAAAGGGTGGAGAAGAGGTTTAAAATATTGGTGTATATGTATGTATATATATATTTATATATATCAAGCTGTATTGTGTATCTATGTATATATTTGCGTATATTTCTGTATGTATGAATATGTTTATATATGTATGTTAGGATACATGTATATGGGTGTGTGTATGTATATGGATATATGTTTATGTATGTATAGGTATGTACGTTTATGTATATATATGGTTGAATTTTTGTGTATTTTTGTATATGTACGTATATATCTGTATATCTTGTTATCATAGGTATGCATATGTATATATATATGTGTATATATATATATATATATATATATATATATATATATGTGTGTGTTTGTGTGTGTATGTGTGAGTGTAACGTATGTATGTTGACATCTATCACATGTGAACTTGTTTGCGTGTATGTGAAGGTATGTAAACTTTGGTTTGTGTCTACTGCTGCGTGTGTAACCCTATGTGTGTATATTTGTATATGTATGTATATTTGTGTGTGGATGTATATATATATATATATATATATGTATATGTGAATGTGTGTATATGTGTATATGCGTATATACATATATATATATATATATATATATATATATATATATGTATGTGTATATGTATTTGTCTTTATATGTGTATATTTGTGTATATGTGTATATATATATGTATATATATGTATGTGTGTATTTATATGTATGTGCAAGGATGGGAGTGTAATTATATATGTGTATATGTGGATGTTCGATACGCGTATTTATAGATGATTATATATTTGTATATGTGGATGTATGTTCTTATGTCTTAGTATATGTATTTGTATGTATATCCTAGTGGCTTGGAATGTTTCATCGATACTAATTAAAGTTTACTTTTGTTGGATAAGGATTTTTTATTGCTTATAGAATTAATCAACAACTGTGTGTGGTTACTTTTTTAAAAATTATTTTGAATAAGATAATATTGTTAGAATATTTGTAAGTTTCTGCATAAATATTCCTATTTTTATGTCTGTATGTATGTGTGTATATGTATATGCGTGTATATATATATATATATATATATATATATATATATATATATATATATATATATATATATATATATATATGAGTATACATATGTATATATATGTGTATGGATGTGTATGGGCTTATATATATTTATATAGGTGTATGTTGAATTTACGTTTGAAATTTTTTTATGTATATACGTCTGTTTGTATATGTGTTGGTATATATGTATATTTGTGTGTTTAGTTTACATACGTATCTGTATACATATATATGTTTATGTATGTATATGCATGTATGTGTAAATGTGTTTTTGTATATATGTGCATGTATGTATATATATTTATATTTGCTTTGTTCATATTTTTTATCTCGCTGTGTGGGTTGATGTGTTCATACTTACATCTGTATGTATTTTTTTTGTTTTTTTTTTAAGTTTACACCCCAAGCAAGGATGGAGGCCCCTATCACGTAAGGGGTTATAGAAGGGTTGGAGGAAGAGCAGATAGGAGTGGTAAAGGAGAGGATGTGGAGAAAGAGAAAGACAGTGGGTCGATTAAGGCAAAAGGGTTACAGAAGATTTGGAGCGAGAGCAGATAGGAATGAAAAATAGAAAGGATGTGGAGAAGGGAAGTGGATAGATCAAGGCAACTGGAGATGTCGATTGACGCTACACTTAAACCGTTGGAGATTGTATTTGTCAGGGAAAAAGTAGTAGGAAAGGGAGTTCCTTAGGCGAGATGTGCGAGACATGAAGCTATTGGAGTAGAAGAGACATCTACATCTAACAGTTTCCACGGTGAGAGCGGGATGCCTGCCTCGTGGGACGTTTAAATTCCCGAGGCCTAGGGACAAGCGAAAGCAGCTCCTCAGAGCAATTACCGTGAAAGTACTTATAAAAAAGGCAGAGCGAGGCAACATCGGGTCTGTGAGAGAGCGACTGCAGACGAGATGACAGATCAGGGCCAATCACGTTGCCTATCCGTCTCTGGATCTTATCAAGAACCCTGAGGCAAACAGCAGGGGCCCCAGACCATATATGGCAGCAATACTCCATGCAAGGGCGAATGGTCGATTTATAGACTTGGAGGATCGATTCCGGGGGAGAAAAATTTCCTGGCTGGGCACAGGGAACCAACTTTCCTTGCGGTGGATGATGGAACTGACTCGATGTATTTGTTCCATCTCAGATCAGCAGACAGCGTGAGACCGAGCAGCCGCAGAGAGGAGCTCTCGAGAAGTTGGTCTTCAGACATTCTAATGGGATGCAGGGATGGATCCTTGTGGTGGTTAATAGAGAGCAGTTTTGTTTTAGAGGCGTTAAAGTTAACCATCCATTTCTCGCCCAAGTTCACAACCGATTGGAGGTCCTTTTCAATTTGAGCTGCCAGGTTAACTTTGTCAGCCTCACTAGATTTGTGTTTGAGGCAGGAGTAAATTGTGGTGTCGTCAGCGTAGATGCCGACTTGGGAGTCTATGGCGTCAGGAAGGTCGTTTATAAATATGAGGAACAGAGTAGGGCCTAGGATGGAGCCTTGAGGAACACCTGCGTTAGTGGGATAGGAGCTGGAGATGAATCCACTGAGAATAACCTTCAAATCCCGGTTTGACAGGAATGATTGTATTAGTTCAAACAATCGACCTGTGATACCATAACCCTGGAGCTTGCGAAGAAGGCCGGCATGCCAAACTCTATCGAATGTTTTGCAGATGTCAAGGGCCATGGCACGAGCTTCACCGTTATTATGGATAGCTTGGTAGACAAATTCAGTGATGGCCGTAAGCACATCGGCAGTAGATCGGGGAAAGCGGAAACCATACTGCTTGTCTGAGAGCAGATCGTGGGATATCAGATGATTAATCAATTCGGCGTTGATAATGGCCTCGAAGACTTTGCCGAAGATGGGTAGGAGACTGATAGGACGTAATGGGAAGGGTCGGAGGGGTCACCAGTGTTCTTAAAGACCGGAACAATGGTTCCAGCAGTCAGGAAAACTGAACTCCTTGAGACAGCGGTTGTACAATTTAGAGAGGGCAGGCACCAGTTCTGGAGCGCATTTCTTCAGGACAATGGCTGGTATTCTGTCACCACCAGTAGCCTTGTGGTGATCTAAGTTAGAAATAATGCCCAATACCGACGACGGGGTTATGTGCAATCCGTCCAGGAGGGCCTCAGTTCTGGGAGGGAAATCGGGCAAGGGTACCCCGGAAGAATCTAGCGTAGAATTGGAAGAAAACTTCCGATCGAAGCATTCGGCCTTGTCGGCAGAGGTGGTCAGGACATCAAACTCACTGAACAGGGGAGGAATGGAGGGTTTGTTATTGTTCAGAACGCTCTTGCAGAGGCGCCAATAATCTTTGGAGCCAAATTTGCGGGATGCAATACGTTCCTTCATCCGAGCAGCAAATAGTGACTGGGCATCGTCGAGGATACGCTTACACTCGTTGCGGACAGAGGTAAATAGACGTCTATTGGAGTCGGACATATCACTACGAAAACGGTGGAAGAAGTGGTTCCTATGGGTAATGGCAGCTGAGCAAGCAGCTGTGAACCAGGGGGAGGAGCGCGGTTTGACCTTGAATTTCCTCGAGGGAATGAAAGCTTCGATACCGGCTTTAATGCAGGAAGAGAACTTAGAAGCACAATCATGAGTGGGGAGCTTAAATACAGCATCCCAGGGGACATCGCGTAGGAAGTCACGAAACGAGTCCCAGTCAGCCCGTTGGTAGCAGAATGTGGTTCTGGTGGTAGGAAGCTCTTTGCAGGGGTGGGGCTGAAGGAGATGCTAACAGACACTACAGCATGATCGGAGTTACCGATAGGACAGAGCTGCGTGGCACTACAAGACTCAGGGATGGAGGTAAAACACAGGTCGAGGAGTGAGGCCTTACAGTCATTGTTGTAGGCATAACGCGTGGGGACATCGATTATTTGAGTGAGGGATTGAGAGACTGAAAAGTTGAGAGTATGAATGCCTGCGAGGTCGGTAGTAGCGTTCTTAAGCCACTGGTTGTGATGGGCGTTAAAATCGCCAAACACAAATATGTGAGCGTACGGATGGACAGAGAGAGCCCTATCTATGCTGTCAGAAATGACATCGAGTATCCCACAGTCCTGAGAGGATGGAGAGCGGTAGAGGAAGAAAAGATAGCTTACAGCATTGAGAAGAGATAGCCGGAGACACAAGTACGAATGATCCGGCGATTCGAGAGAGCACTCTCTAGCCAGAGGGAGATGGTCCTTGACATAGACACCCAAGCCATCCATGTGAGTTAGAGAGTCTTTTCTGAGGAGAAGAAGGTATCCAGGGATCGAGAGATCAGAGGAAGGGATAGAGGAGTCAAGATTGGTCTCACACAGGGCCAGTATATCCGGGCAATTAGCAATGAGGAAAGACTCAACGCTGCAGAAGTTGGTTCTAATGTCACGGATGTTGGAGAAGGAGATATTTAAAGGTTTGGGTGATTTTTGGAAGGCTGGTTTTGGTTTATATTTCTGGTTTTTGTACTTCATGTGGGTAATTGGTGTTGGAAAAAGAGAAGGCCTGAGTTACAGGAAGCCGACGGTTATCACCCATGACGCGGACAGAGAGGGGATTTGACACAGCCTGAATCATAATGTGGCCTCAGGGTTGCCCACCGGAGATGACTGCAGGGACACCTATCCATGCGCGACATAGCACTACAGACACCCCGATATTATGCAACTGTTGATCAGAGCGGCCGCTCAAGACGCTATGCAAGAGTTAGGGCGCCTAACTACCAGTCGGAAACAGCAACCAGGGAACTGTCAACGGTGTACCCTCAGAATGAACAGGCAATGCCACAGACTACACACATCACGGGAGAAACTCCGCGGCACCAGTACAGAGGCCAGAGAGAGAGAGAGAGAGAGATAGATCCGGGAACCCCTTCCTAGACACGGAACAAGGTTTGGGCCTCTAATCGTGTCCAATAGAGGGGGAGGAGTGTAGCCCGGGCGATAGGAAAACCTACCTGCTCCTATTACATATAACATAATCAACGACGACAAAACAGAACAATAGAGGGGGATGTAGTCGGGATAGTCGCAGAGCTGACACTAGTTGAGAGTACTGGGGGATAGGAATGACATACCATTGTGTATGTGTACAATACTAAGTTTTAACTTAGTATAAGTCCCATTGACCTATATTTAAAAAAAAATAAATAAAAATATTACCACTTACGTTAGAATAGTTAGTTCTAAAATAAGAGGGGGCCCAGAGTGCCGGTTAACAAAAGGCAAAAAAAAAAAAGAAATTAAAATAAAAAATTTTGAAATAAATTAAGAAATTACATATACATACACAAGGAACACGGAATCAAATATGGGGTGGGTTTATACTTAAATGGACAGAGCTAGTTTCACGACCATAAACTATCCAAAAACAACGTCGAGAATTAAAGGCTTACCGATCTCATGCCAAGCGACAAGTTATAATGAACGCAGTGCTGGGTGGTGGGGGGCAAGGCGGCAACCCTCTCTCACCCCTACAGTGGGCCTAGCTGGTATGCTACAACTGGTGAATATTCGAATCGACACGATGAAGAAACGGTCAGAATTCCGTGTCGAATTAGTAATTCATCCAAGCAGGCGGAGATTAGGCCAACACTGAATTGGAAGTTACAGACGAAGAATGAGCATATTCTCAAACATTGTCCATTCTTTACGCTCAAAAACGAGGTTTCAGAATCAGATAAAATGACATATTACCACTTACGTTAGAATAGTTAGTTCTAAAATAAGAGTGGGGGCCAGAGTGCCGGTTAACAAAAAGCAAAAAAACAAAAATACAAATTAAGAAAAAAAGAAGAAACAAAAAAGAATTAAAATAAAAAAATCTTGAAATAAATTAAGAAATTACATATACATACACAAGGAACACGGAATAAAATACGGGGTGGAATGTGTATGTATACATATGTATATGCGTATATATATATGTGTGTATTTGTGGACGTATATTTGTGAGTATGTCTGTATGTGTATATATGAAAATATGTGTGACTGTACACTCATATCTGTAGGTAGTTGTTATTTTCTATCACCTAATGTGTAAGGCTTATATCGAATTATATGTTAAAAAAAATATATATATATATATATATTATATATGTTTGTGTGTTTGGAATTTTCGTTTTTCATATATTAGATAATGTTGTTTTTAAACATATATATCTGTTTTAATGTCCTTCCTTTCCATATTCTTTGTTTCTCTGGTAGATTTGACCATTGTTATCTATGCATATTTACCCGTACAAGTTATATTTTAGTAAGTGGGTAGCATTCGTTTAATAACACTTTCTGTCTTGAATACTCTTGCTTGTATCAGAATCTTTAGGTCAATGTATGTGGATGTATTTATCGGTGTCCGTGTGTATAGATAATTCATGCATATTTAATTGTGTATGTATGTATATGGATATGTATTTATCGATGTCTATGTGTATGTGTCTAGAAAATGCATGCACATTTAATTGTGCATGTATGTATGTGTTCGTTTTTTTTTGTTTTTTTTATATATATATAAAGCGCCGTGGAGATGTCTCCTGTATCGTCACCTATTTGTGTGTGTAAATATCTAAATATGTCTGGGTGCTTATTTATTATAATGTGAGTGTGTATATTGTTTTACGCGAGAGGTGAACACCCTATTCATACACTTGAAATTAAAATGTATACATTTTTGTCGGGAAGACCAGCTGAAATTATCGTCTGTTCTAACGTAATTTCAAAAAATAAAATAAATTGAATAACATATATATTTTTTTCTTTTCTCATCAGTAGTTTTATAACATTAAACTTAATA
Organism: Acanthosepion esculentum; assembly: GCA_964036315.1. Taxonomy (NCBI): domain Eukaryota; kingdom Metazoa; phylum Mollusca; class Cephalopoda; order Sepiida; family Sepiidae; genus Acanthosepion; species Acanthosepion esculentum. Next base: position 143,802,483 of record OZ038476.1, on the reverse strand, counting down.
GAGATTAAATTTAGATTTTAAAATTGGTAATTTTTTATCTTTAATTTTAATATCAAATTTTATCATATAATTTAATACTTATTGGTTAGAAGAAATTCTATTTTAGTAAAACCCCAACTTTAAAGCTTTTAATAGCTATTATAACCTTACTTCGTTCTCAATTTTTTTGAATTTCTGTATACTTGTATTTTGATTGGTCATTCCTGCATATCTAACAGCGTTTCCCCTTACGAAGGATTGTTAATTAATTTGAAACATTTAAAACCCTTTATTCTACATTCAACATCATCACTTGATAAGACTTCCCTAACCACCTTATAGACCACCAAATTAGACTATTTCCCCCTAAAGTAAGTAATAACGATAGTTATCACATCTACATTTATTACAAAAACCAAATGCATAAGAATTACAAACAAGATGAATCCTCACTAAGACACATTATAAAGAAATACACTACCCCAATTGACCCGAATAAAAAAATCAAATTAATTATCTACTATAAAAAATTTAAGACAGCTAAACTGAACCTCAGAAATAACAACACGCTAAATCAAAACTACAAGGACGAACATTATCTATGAGTTCAAATGCCCTCTTAAGGAACTGTGTACCTGATCAAACCGGACTTATGAATAATTACATCGGTTACACAACTACATGCTTATCCATACGTTTTACGTTACACCTATCCGACCACAGCTCCATTAGAACGCATTTAAACACGCACACAAATTTATCAGACTCCATTAGGAACATATTAGTAGAAAACTATATTAATTGCTTCCACCTGTAAAAAAGGTTAAAAATAATGGAGGCTTTAATAATAAAAAAGAAAAAGCCTACCCTTAACAATATTAACTACGAACAAAGCCACAACGTGCTAACCGTATTCGGAAATTAAAAACATCCCTACCACACACTAAGACATACACATAATGTACACACTCAATTAAGCTGAAAAATCGAATCATCTTTGATAATGGCTAAAGGTATAGCCGAAAGCGCTCGGAAACATAAAACATTTGAACAGTTGCTACACACCCTTTGTCCTGTAAAGAAAGCTCTTGTTCGAACACAAGAAAAATTAAATAAAAAGCTCAATCGTAGTACCTTGTCTGTCGTTTTTAATGAAACATGCATAAACGAAGGATTGCTGCCTAAATATACAACTATATATATATATATATATATATATATATATATATATATATATATATATATATATATATATACCGGTTGTAATAATAAAGGTATCCATTATAGAAAATATTTAATATTCAAAACTTAGAATTTCAGTAATACGTTTAGCCATTTGTCGTAACCATTTTAGTTATTCAGCTAAAAAGAGAATAGGTTAAAATCGTTTAAAAACTAACCAATGGTGAGAAGAAAATCGTTCAGGCCTTCAGTAATTGTACCAACATTAAAACCCTGGCTTCCATCGTAAAAGTCCATCATAGAACCATCAAGGGAACGGTGAATACGTTTCAAATAGAAGGATCAGTAGAGTGGAAAACTGGATCAGTAGGTGACAACAAGAAGAGATCAATTAGAAAAGAGCCAACTCAATCTATAACTCCTCGCTCACCTGTCAAACGTGTGAGAGGAATTATGGCACGCGAGGGATGAGATTAAACTATGACAGTACAAAGAAAATGAAATATAAAATTGAAAATGAAATCGTACATGAAACCTGTGAGGGAACTTGTTACTCCAGGAGTTAGAAGGTTTGGGACGGCGAAGATCATCTTGAATAATTTGGAAAATTATCATGGTGTAATATATATATATATATATATATATATATATATATATATATATATATATATATATATGTGTGTGTGTGTGTGTGTGTGTGTGTCTGTGTGTGTGTGTGTGTGTGTGTGTGTGTGTGTGTGTGTGTGTGTTCATATTTATACTTTATTTCAGTACTTCATGACATTCCGATTCTTAATTCCGATTAATTAATGATTATCATGTCCTTTTCTTTTATGATCGATTTCATCTTCTGTTAATCTTAGAGGGTAGGTATACATTCTTGTCGCTCAAAGTAGCGTTCAATATTTTCATAAAAACCTCGAAGAATTACAGTAAGATATCTTTAATGATTTCTGAGATACAACGGTCCAGAGCTTAGTCTAACAGTTATATCAGTGTGTACGTAGGTAGGTGATAAAAAATCAAGTGAAAACTGCTTTCCAAAATTACGCTTTCATGTGTGTTATTTTATTTTATTTTTAGAATTAGATACACTATGTACAAGTGCCCGTGGCTACACGACGTCGAGGGTTACAGAGTAAGAGGTACAGTTTATGCTCACAGGTGTGGAATATAAGGGTTAACCCTAGCCTTGAAAATGTTAAGATGGTAGTGATCGGGCAAACATCCTAGTGAGAGTCGGTTCGACAGAGTCGGTTCGTTGGAAGAAAATGTTCCAGTAGAACTTAATTCTAACCAATGGAAGACGGAGGGAATGTAGGTCGTTCGCTACAATATCTGTGACTTAGTGGTTCCAAGCCGTAAAGGTTAAAACTGGCAGAACCAAGGAATGCAGTTCTTTCGATCACTTTAGCGATTGCGCAGTGCGAAACATGTCACATTCCGTCTGTTAGAGACAGGATTCATGGTGGAAAATTATTTGTCACCCACATGGACGCGGATGCACTTTTGGAATGGACATTAACGAATGGGCAGCAACAGGCCAAATATGACAGTGGTACTCCATTTTAGGTTTGACCTAACTCTTGTAGAGGATAACAAGAGGAGTCAGGTCCTTAATGGTGCAGTACAGTAAATCCACTATTTCATCTTCACCTTTAACAATAGGTCATATTTAAAGGTTCCATTTGAAGTCTGAGATCAGTTTATGGCCCAAAAGTTGCTCAAGGATCAGTGCAAACCCGACGAGACGTCCATTCACCGTGACTGGTGTTAGTTCAGTGTCCGATCGTCGATGATGGAATGTAATTAGTTTGTTTTTCCAGGCATTGAATGTAACCGGACATTTTCAACTACGAAGATGTTAAAACGAGATAAAGTCCGGTTTTGTTATAAAACAAGCTGTCAATCTCTTGTCATCAAAGATTTTGGAGATGCACTTATATATAGTTGTAACATCGGCAGAAATATTTACAAAGGATCGGTGTAAACACTTACGCGGTCATTAATGAAAACTAAGAGGGATGTTCCGAGAAGTGAAACCTGGGTGACGACTGGGTTGATTGTCAGGTTGACTAGACTTTAATAACTAACTTTATTTGAAAATATGAGAAAATTCAAAAGAAAATATGCAGGACTATGTTGTTTTTAACATTCAACACAACATGTTTAAAAGAAAAGTTGCTGCCAAATTACACACACACACACACACACACACACACACATATATATATATATATATATTATAACATATTATAATGAAAATATACTGAAATCGCTACACAGGTGACAATGAAAGCTTTTGTGTACGGATTTCAGTATGTTTTTATAATAATCTCTTATAATAAAAATATAATAACATTATATTGGTCTACTGTACTTAACATTTTTTTTAAAGTAAATGCTATTGAATAGCGGATTTTTATTCCATTTGTTCTTTCTCTTATTTGTGTATATATATTATATATATGTGTGTGTGTGTGTGTGTGTGTCTGTGGGAGAGAGAGAGTGTGTGTGTGTATCTGTGTGTAGTATGCGTATGTACGTGTGTGTGTTACATTAAAAATCCCTCTCAAAATTCTAAATTTGAAATATTGACATAAGTACAAATTTAATATGAGTTTGACTGGGCACTTCCTTTTCAAAGCGGACACGGAAAGGGAACCACAAATGTTACTACAGAACGCAGCGAAGGAAATCGAAAACAAAAGCACGAAGTCTAAACTACAAGAAGGCAGAATGCATGGTTTTCAGAAAAAAAGGATTTGATCAACATACAATTTACCAATAGGCGATACTAAAACCCATGAAGTACAAAAATTAATTATCTGGCAAACGTTCTAACAAAAGACGGGTAATGACGACACTGAGATCCGAAGTCGTATAGGGATGGTCCATGAGGCCTTCCAAAGGTTAATCAGTGTATTAAGAGCCAGAAAATATTCACTAGAAACAAAAAAAAATAGTATGGAAATGTTACGTGATATCTGTCTTCTGTATGGCCGCGAATGCTGGACAACCAAATACCTGAAGCAACAGAAATGTGGTTTTACAGAAGGATACTGAGGATATCATGGACCGAACATGTGAGCAACGACGAGGTTTTGGAAAGAAATAGAAGCAAAAAGGGAACTTATACTAAATATCAGGAAGAGGCTTTTGAAATTTCTGGGGTACGTACTGAGGAGGAGGGCTTTGAAAATATGATACACACAGAGCTGATAGAAAGAAAGAAGGAGAGAGGAAAACAGCGTAAAATGCTTGATGAGCTTGATTAAATGGATGGTAGAACAGGTTCGGAAGAAATAAGAAAGTGATGAAGAAGATGTTGAGGGCCATGATCGCCTACATCCTGAAGTAAAACGGCATGTAAAAGAAGACTCATTTTCGCAATCCGACAAGAACATTAAGATGAAAAAGACCACCTTGTGATCAACACTATAGCATGAGAAAAAGTATGGAGTAAGAAACGATAAGTATTTCATTGCTGCATTTGTACTTAGTCGATGCTGGTTTGGGAATAGCACTAAGCGATAGTAAATTAATAGCAGAAACACTTTGATCGACATTTCCTGGTGCCATGAAAAGTCTAAAATAAGTCGACAGAAAACTGTGCAGATTACCATTAACATCAGCATTTGAAAAATCATTTGAAAAAAAAATCATTTAAAAAAATCTTTTTGATACAAAAGTCCTAGAATAGATTGCCCTAGAAATAGTTTTTGCCAAACCATGCAATATGCTACAAAATCAAAACAATAAAGAATCTCTAAAGACTTAGAAACAAGGAACTTTAACAAATAACGGAAACATTTCAAGGGGAGCAAGATTTAAACTTAAGAGTAAATTTAACACGAAACGAACGACATAATCATAAGGCTGGCGTGCTACACCACTTTAAACAAAGGTTTAGGAATTAAAGCCCATCTTTACTAGAAAGATCGATAGTAGCGACTGGAATAGAACAGTCTGTTTTCCTGAAAAATTGTTTTAAGATAAATATTTTATAAATGTCAACTTACAGTAATGCTAACTGTATACCTGACGAATGTTTTGTATATTGGGAAACGGATATTCTTAGCAATAGGGCAGGTTGATTTTTCACCTTTTAGAGAATCAAAATTGCGCTCGATGTGTACGTTGGGTTTGATGTTTATTATCATTAGATTCATAACTTTTACCAATATTTGAGAAGTTAGTTCTAAAGACCGTCCGAAAATTTTACTTTTCAAAAATAAATCCATATAAAGTTAATATCTTTTGTATTAGATTCATTGAATGGAACATTTATTTAAACCAGAATTTTAATTATGAACCACCACAAGCAAAAGATGGAGTATGTCATTGTATTCGATAAGTAAAAACTGTGTAAAAAATTGTAAATGATTACACAAAAAGGCTATTCAACAGACAAGGTTTGTTAAATCATTTGTAAGATTATAATTAATGAAAGCAAAGAATAGATAAACGTGTATATACCACTATAATACTCATGGGCGCAAATTATGGTTTAAATTTGCATTGTTTATCTAAAACCACACTAAAACTACTGCACTGCACCTGTTACATTATAATATAACTACATTTTTCAGTATGATTTCCCTTCGAAATAAATGACGGCCTTATTTAATGGCACAATTATTTAGTAATAATGTGCTTGTGCCATACATATTGTCCATATAAAATTTGTAAAGCTTCAGTAAATTATAAATTTTATAAGGATGTGCTATAAAGCTTTCGCTGGCCAGAGGAATTAAATTCCTACGCTAAGATTTTGAACATAAACTTAAATTCAAACTCGTTTCCTCAAAACAAGACAAGTATTTGGAAGAAAATATTTGGTAACATTATATATCATGTCAAAACCCAACTTTCAAATTGAGTGCAATGACACTGTACGGAAATCGACCTGCCCAAATTATCATTAACATTGAGGATGATATATTTTTGATCCAAACTTTCTTGTCATCGCAGATTATTAAAATATTATTGATAAAAAAAATCCACGTTAACAGAAAACTCCAATTTTTTGTATTCGTAATTGCGTATGAGTTTTAATTTCTATCTGAAAACTTTCTTTTTCCAATCTGACACGTCATCTAACATTTAAAATGTTTCATTTTTGTGGGTGTGTTTTGATAATATCAGCATCAGCTGATGCCGTTTCCAAGCCCGGATGTAAGAGAAAGAGTTTTGGGTGTGGGATTAACGCCCCCGTACTGTAAAAAAGAAAAACAAAAAAAAGCAAACACAACCCTCGTTACAGAAATGCTGAGAGAAGTTGGCAGAAAAATTAAGCCGTAGGTGGAGAGTGCGTTCGAAGAAAAAGCAAATAAACGGATTCGTGTAGGACCGAGAAAACCTAACACGTGGATATTGAATCAGACAAAAAACCTGATCTACTTGGTGCCAGCTGACTATAGTGATCCAAAGCTTGACTGTCTTACAGTTACTTGCCGACATCCTGGTAGTGGAGGCTATCAGACGACGGCAAAGAGGTCACCGGTGATGGTGACGATAACTGCTTCTCATACCTACTCAAAATAGGCAAAATGTTTCTTTTGGAACATAACTATTTACTGTTTATTCAGCTGAACATTTTACAGGGTGTGTCGTCCAAATGCAAATAAAACGAGAAGCAGAAAGATTATAATATGACAACCTTTTAAGTTGGAAAATGCAGTAAAACTTGAAAATCAGCATTCTAAGATTCGTTTACTATTTAATTTTGGGCACAATAAAGATGATATTTTTCCATACGCAACTCGCAAGCAGGTTTCGTTTTTCGCGAGCAATTATTTTAATTAATAATTATATAATTCTGTAATTTCCTTGAAATAATTATTTCTGAAATTACGCTCAGTGTTATTGATTAATCGCCTTACGTGACAATAAGTGAATCTTATTTATGATTTAAGTAAATTAATATGATCTTGTCCACCGAATAGCTATAAATCCCTGTTTATTACATTATGAGTACGGTCGTTCGCAAATTACATTGTCGTTAATGTCGCTGTTAATAAGGCGACATCTATCCTTATTTTTTAGAATAGATTTTTAGATTGTGGTATGAATCTTAATATATGGTAATAGATGTATTTTATATTTTGTTTCTTTTTTTATTCAATATGCAAAAGTAATTTTTTCCAGTATATCGGCGACAACAATATGGTTACATGCGCAAATCGTGAAAAAAAATGATACCTAAGAGCAACTCGCCTCATTCTCGAACGCCATGACGTAAGATGTTGTTTTGCGAGCTAGAGAGCTTTTATTTAGTTTAAACCTCATTTTATCTCCAATATCAATTGCTTTATATAAGGCGTAGAAAATAGCAACAGTCAATCCCTTTCTTCGTCCGGTGTTCCTGTTACCTTATTCGTTTTATATGCAGGTATTTTTTCAACATTTATCCCATTATTAAATATACTTGCATTGTGTTTGTTTCAGGTAATACCGAACGAAGAAACTGAAAGTATACTAATTAATCTAGTAGATTATATTTACTGTACTTCATTTGTATTTATTGTAAATATTTTGTATTTAATCTATTTGGTTTGAATTCACACAGTTTTGCTATTATAAAAAAAGTATCTGCTAATAGCAGGGATATTCAAACCAGGATAGGCGTCTCCCTGGGAGTAAGCGAGAAATACTCATTGAGTACATCAATTCTCTCATTCATATTATTAGAATTTCGCAAATCATATGCTCTTTCTCCCGATAGAAAAATTCTATATTCTTGCTGTATTACTCATAATAATAATCAACTAATTCGGAAGACATTTCGAATTAATCCTAGATCTGTTGCAGACAATTTGTAAGATGACATTGAAACATTTTTACATGGCTCAGTGATGAAATAGTTGAAGTCACTCATTTACCAATGTTTTGCTGTTCCAGGGCGAGACCCTAAGCATTTCTGTCTAAAATCACTCTGGAAGGTCTTTTGCTTTTTCCATTCATTTAATTTTTATTTAATCATTTTCAGTAATGTCAACGTTCAAAAGCAAATTTTATAAACGATTCTAAAAATTGATCCAATTTTTGAAAAGACTCAAGTTCATTGATCTCATTAAATTCGCAGGAATGTATCGAATAAAATTATAAACAAATACATTCCTGTTATCAATTCTTCGGCTTTCTTATTTTTATAACGTTATTCCCAATGGTTACACCAACAAAGCTGTGTATAATTAAACGATACACGACAGGAAAACAGGTTAAAATCCCTGGCCTAGACAATCAAAATTAATATTCCTGAGTGTTTAAATAGATTTGAACACTTTCAGAATACAGACAACTTGCCTAATCAAAAATCGGCCATCTTGGCTCAAATACAAATAATAATAATAATAATAATGAGGCGTAATGATATTGTTTCATATTTAAATGATTCAGAAAATAAATTATTGATTTTACAAATTTAGCCACTCTTCTGAATCTTTTTATAATAATACCTTGCTTTGAATATTAGGGTCACATATGGTCAGTGGCTGCTGCTATATGTTTAGATATTCTTTCGCCCTTGCATGGTGTATTGCTGCCATATATGGTCAGGAGCCGCTTCCGTTTGACTCGGGGTTCTTAATAAGATCCAGAAACAGATATGCAATGTAATTGGCCCAGACCTGGCATCTAGTCTGCAGTCGCTCTCTCACAGACGTTCCGTCGCCTCTCTCTGTCTTTTTTACAAATACTTTCATGGTAATTGCTCTGATGAGCTGCTTGCGCTGATTCCAAGACTTCATGAATTCAAGCATCCTACAAGGCTGGCATCCCGCTCCCACCCTTTCACTGTTGAAACTGTTAAATGTAGCCGTCTTTTCTACTCCAATAGCTTCATATCTCGCACCTCTCGCCTGTGGGACTCCCTTCCCTATTCCTGTTTCAATAATAGCTATAATCTCCAACTATTCAAAAGTAATATCAATCGATATCTCCAGATGCCTTGATCTATCCACTATCCTTCTCCACATCCGTTCCTCTATCACTCCTATCTGCTCTCGCTCCAAATCCTCTGTAACCCCTTGCGTGCTAGTGGCTTCCCGCCTTGCTTGGTGTGAATTGCTTAAAAACAAAAATCGTTCTTCTCCATCCCTCTTTATATAGGGCTTTGAAAATGAGCTTCCAGACAGGAATCAGCGGTATTATATGTTATAAGCATGCATAGGAATGTTAGTAAGAAGGGCCTCTCTAGATTTGCTAGATTCTCCCACGTTCCACTGGTTAGACTATTCGGACCCTAGACCTTTCTGAGCCCGAATGGTGTTAGGTGCTAGTTCTGAAATTTCTGAACACTTGAAATTCAATCTGACTTTACTGCAACAGCTGACCAGATTAGTGCAAGGGGAACAAGCAGGGCGGTTTTTGGGAATAAGTTGTGGGTGAGGCTTAATGGTAGTATTAGGCCGAATAAAACCATGGAATCCTCCTAGATAATGATGAAGACTCTCAAGGATATTCTGTCTCGGTGGATGGGGGAGGCTGATGGGTATTCCCTAAACACAGTTTGAGCTAGACAGGCTCTGGAATGTGCAGCTAGCTTCAGGTAGTTAGACATAGGTAAAACGAGATGTCTAACGAAGCTGTGTGTATTAAGAGATCCGTCGAGGTTCCGATCGCTACATTCGGGAGGTTGATACCCCGGTGGGGCTAACTCTGAGGTTAACCAAAGACATATACTAGACGTTTGGGAGGCATTTCGAGAACCCGTTTCACAAGTTTTACCTGGTTTCAGTAGCGAAGAGTTTCGCAGTTATTTAGCTAACATTTCTCGGATTGATCAGGCTAAAGCGGCTAACTGCGAGGGTCAAATCACAGAGGGTGAAGTTTATTTGGCATTGAAGAGCGTCGATAGTGGGAATTCCCATTGAATTGATGGACTGGCCTCTGAATTGTACTTGAGGCTGTCGCAATCTTTCTGCCGATTTTAACTGTCATGTTCAACAACTGGTTCCGGCAGGAGTCCATCCCTGACCGGATCTTCAGGGGTAATCACGCCGCTGAAAAATGACAAGGATGGTAGGCGGGATTTAGATGATTATATGCCTATAACTCTGCTAAGCACAGAGTTAAATATTTCGGCCAATATCCTGACGTAGGATTTGAAGTCATTTGCCGAGAGTTTATTGGCACCCGAGCAGACTTGTACATTGAAAGAGTACTCTTGGGATTCGATTTCCGGGGAAACAACATGTCTGAGTTGATCTCCTCGAATAAGATCGAAATGAATGGTTGTTCGCTACAATGTACCTGGTCTGACGTGTTTTAGCTGTGAAGTTTAGAACTGGTGGAAATAAGGAATATAGCTCGTAAGCACATTTTTCACGGAAATAACAAAAGACTAGCTACAGGCTTGCAATGTTTCGCCAGCCAGTAATTGATTGTAAGGAGGAACATATTTCATCACCCTCAAGGGTTTTATTTTTTTAATTCAAAACTGGAAAGGTAGGACACAGCAGCAGGTCTCCATTTTCGTCCTTAGATGGTTATTGTAAAAGGTAGAACCGAGTAGCAATAATCATTTACTTGAGCGGGAAAGGAAATCGAAAATCCCGACAACATCCATAGCGACTGATCGTATACAAGATAGCAATATAGTCACTATTTAGGCCAAACTACAAACCTTACATACTACGACTCATGCATGGATTAAATGAAGGTCATGAAGATCGTAGTTTAGAGTTCTGCGAAATCTGGGTTGATCAATACGAAGTTAGACCTACTCTAATCGATATAATAGCGTGGGCGGATGAATCACATTTCAAGCTATCTCGAAGTGTAGATATGCATAGCTGCACTTACTGGGCTTCGGAAAATTCTCATGTAATCATGCAAAGTCAATTGTACCAACAAGGAGTAACCGTTTGGCCTGGCGTATCAAGTTCTGGAATCATCGGTCCTTCTTTTTTTGGCAAAACAGTTACTGCAACTAACTGCTTAGAAACATTACAAACCGCAGTATTTACTGTCTTACAACAAGAAGATGATGTCCATGTGATTTATCTTTACAGGATGAGGCATCGCCGCATTTTTCTCTTAAAGTAAGAAATTATTTCGGTACAACATTTCCAAGAAGATGGCTAGGACGACGTGGCAGCGTTGGCTGGCCTCCTCGCACACCAGATTTAATCCCGTTGGATTTTGCTATATGTTGAATTATCAAAGATTACGTTTTTTTCAAAGAAAACGGGAAATGACGATAACGTCAAGTAATTTATTCTAGATTCATTTGCAGGCTTAAGCCGTCAGAACAATTTGTGTCGTGATATTTGTGGAAGCATTCTTTCTCGTTGTAGGGAATGTGTTGAATCAGGGGGTTACAGTTCGAACCGTATCGGTAATTAATTTACTATTGTTTAGAATATAATTTTATTGCTATTAATCATAACCATTTTAATAATAAATGTCTGGACTGTTGATGCATTTCTTTGTCTCAATTGTCATTTTAAATAACTGTATAGTGACTTAATTGCCAACCTGCATATGAACTCTTCTAGGAGTCTCAATAAATCGCCTTAGGCGTTCAAAGCAATCAGTTTCCTTTCGAGAATATCTATTCACTGCGTTAGACAAAAACTAAGGGGTTTTATGGTATTGAATGAGTCCAGCCAGTTTAACCATTGAATTCTCAGAACTAGGTCAGGGAAGAGATCAACTGCCATGCTCTAGTCATCTACAGGTACGAATATCTACCCATATACCGTTGTATGATCTTCCTAATATAGACCGGTGTGTATTCTTGCGCAGATCTGTAATGTGAAGCGGAAATTGAGTTGAGCCGAGAAGCGAGACTTGCGTTGATCTAACGATTCTAGTAAGACAATCTTCTAACACTTACATTTATTGACCTAGCTGTTAAGAAGGACTTAGTAATTAAGAAAAAAATCTTCCAATAATTCTATAGGTGGAGAACTTGTATAGTAAGCCTCTATGCCACACCAGTGAAAGGGGATATTGATATACATAATGCGATCGTCTTTGAGATTTAGTTATTAACTAATGCCCCACTCTTTCTGTGCGTAATGAAAGCATGTCAATTGTGGGCAGCTTCGGGCGAAACCCGTATATACTCCCACATAAAACTCAAACAATTCTACTTTAAAAATAGGGAATATACAAACAAACAATTGAAAGACATATGGACGAGAAGAAGGGATATTTTGAATTCAAGGCCGCGAAGAAAGCAACGGCAAACCGCTCTCTTTCCCCGAAACAGACATCGCAATTCGCTGATATCAAAGAAAAGCAAGTTCTACGAAGCCATGTTCGCATATTATCAAAACAGTCAAATAAGTAAATAAAAAGAAAATTATCCGCATGAGTAATGCAGACATTTAGCATGTAGACCATTATGTCTATCACCAAATATAAGAATAAATTCTCTTCTTAAAAATTAATAGAAACATTCACGGTTCCTAACCCTAAACAAAAGAAATAAAACCCGATCTTATTATCAGTTTGATATCTCCCGTCTTCTAATACGATATTCGCTTGTGATGTTAATAGTAAGCGTGTTTGCATATAGGTGGCGTCGTAATGCTTGCTGTTAGCCTAACATTGGGAAATCCTATTATCAAGTAAGACTGACCAGTCTACGTGAATAATAAATACATAAATCTCATTGTAATGTACATTGTATATTTCCATGATTTGTTTTCGCGTATATTTTCTTTTGATGGTTTTTTCTCTTTGATCAAAATTAATTTGCTTTTGTAAGGTTTAAAAGAATTCCACTTTGCGTTCAAATTTCAGATGAAAGGAAAAATATCGATAAATTATAAAACATTATGGAAAAAGGAGGGTGGAAAGAATGTGCCCATGATTTATCCTGTTGAACACAAAGTACATCAGTGCAGTAAGTAATAATAATAACAACGTAAACAGCATTCCGCAAAATACGTCAAACTGTTTACACTGAGAACAATTTGCTTTTGCCAAATCTTTGAGTTACCTTAATTCAAAGCCTGGCAAAGAATACAAGGATTTTTTTTTTATTTCTATGAATATTCGCCAGTTTCATCCAGCTATATTATCGACCTGCACAATAAGATTTTTCCTATGGTGTTAATCGGCTTATATACGGACGGAGATAAATCAGTTGAAGCTACAAAGTTATATGTAAACTTATAAATTCTTTTGAGATGCTCGATACCCGCATTCTTAAAGAAAATAATTTATCCGAAAATATTACTTTTTTGCTTTCATTAGTTAAACAAATATCAATTATAAATATGTCAGACGAAAAGCAATCAGTGAATAATTGTTTACCATAAATTCATCTTTTAAAACGTTTTTTTTTTTTCATTTCCAGAATGTCAGCCATATTTGTTGGCGGATTTTTCGTCTTTCTAAATAGATTTTATAATTAATGAACATTTACTGCTATTTTTTATTCTTCTGATATTGATTTGTAGCGATTGCTATGTTTTTCCACGCCAACATTTTATTCATCTGCGATTGGCTGATAAATCAATACTACCTTTCTATAGGAAAATTTAGCCATCGCAATCGTTTTCTTTTAGTTCTTCGATTTTGAGATTGCTTACCTGTTTTGTTAGTACGAATGTAGTGATTGGTTAATTTTTAACCAATCACATATTTTTAATGCAAGATTAACTTTTCCTGCGTTTCTGTAGGAGCCTATCCTTTTTCCTTAAAAGAGGCGACTTTTTCACAAGTCGCCAGTAAGATCCAGTACAATTCGCCTGTCTACACAAATCTACGATGTTGCTCACAACATTGTAAACGCACACCCAGACACAGAATTTTGTAATATAAACCTAAATTTCTCTCTGTGACATAGCCAAGCTGAATCAACCAGGACTATGTTAGTTTTTCTAACACAAAACAATTTTTGATCAATTTTATCCTTGTGTTACTTATGCTAACAAACAGACATTGTTCTAATATTGGTTCCTGAACATTTTTCTCTCAAGATAACTTTCTTGGAACAATCAATGACAAATCAAAATACAGTTAAATGGGAGCAATTTCTTCCCCTTAATCTATATATTGAATACAATTTTATTGCATGTTTTGTACTTGTATGTTATTTCAATATATACTTGTTGATTCACATTTAGAGTTTTGTTGTTTACTTGAATCGTGTACGTTGAAAGTATAATAATATAAATAGTATTGGTCCATCTACCTACCGGTCCATTACAGATTACGTATAAATATGAGTGTTTTGTTTAGTAAACAACACTTCCGCCGTCCGTGACCCCAAAATCTAGATCAATAAATCGTGAACGGTGAACAATTGCTCTCTCCTTTAAGAATACGCTACTAAATAAAAAAAAAGAAACAAAAAAACAAACAAAAACAATTCATATGAAAGAAAATATAAAATAAACCTTTTAAAATTTGACCCGTTTATAACTATTTTTCATTCACTTAAATATATTTAAATATTGAATTTAAATGAAGTGGCAAAAAACGTTTTAATTTAAATTTACGTATACGAATTAATGGTGTTGAAGAAAAAAAGATATTGAAGAAAATATATTTTCTAAAGAGTAACCAATATAATAAGTTACATTTTAGAGGCAGCTGTGTAGTTCAGACCAGGAACGAAGTTCACAGTTAATCATTATTAATCAAACTTTTACCCTTAAGTTCTCAAATACAAAAGAATTCATTTTCTTTTCATATTGTTGTTCAAGCTTCACTTATCATGGGGACATCATGACAGCACCAGGGACATGAGATAGAATATGATACCACAAGGTACTGTTTTACAGAATGCCGTCTATAGTCTTCTGCTTGGTTAGCCAAACAAATTACCTAACATCCTGGCTTCAGTCAGATTCCCACCGCCAGAATATAGCTTCTTTATATCGTCTCTATATATTTTCATTTTATGATGAGGTTCAGTAACTATAGTACAAGACTGGCGATAAGGTCTCATGGTTCTACAGTTAAACTGTCTTGATGTAAACCTAAGTTCTATTGTAACAAGTAATATCTCGCTCTTCCTATGGAAATGTATTCTTCCTTTCTAGCCAAGATTAATCTTCAAAAATTTGAATGGAATGTCAGTGGTTATCTTCTGTCTTATTAATTCCTTTTTTTGTCCTGGTTAAGACGATAAATTACAGGTTTCTGATCAGGAGGTTTTGAGGAGGGTGGAACAATCTCTTAGTTGTTGGTGTTCCCAGCTCGACCTGATTGGGGGTGTAAGTAACACTTAGAGTCCCAGCTATGAGCAAATAGTTACCCCACACACCGCAAATCTGTGGTCAAAACACAATGAAAGTATAAAAATAAGTTTTAATCGAAGCAATACTTTTTGTGAAAAAATATTACCAACTGTACATTTTTGAAAAAGAAAAATATTACAAGCAATACATTTCGGGAACAAAAATATTACCAGCAATAAAAATATTGTCGGCATTAAATATCCCATTGAGGTTGGTATGCCGTAAACCAAACCAAACCTCTTTTTTTATTATTCTCTCTTCTTAATATTTTTTTTCATTTACTCATATGCCTTGACACTCACTAAATGAATAGACCCTAGGGGCGGACAATTATTTTATATGATTGACCTGTAGGTCAAATGGAAACAAAAAGGAAGGTTAACATCAGGAATAGGGAGTCGAAATTTCTATGTCACGTAATGAGGAAGGAGGGCTTGGAAAATGCCATACTCACAGGACAGATTGAGGGAAAGTGGGGCAGAGGAAAGCAGCGGGTAACATACATAACGAGCTTGAGTAAATAGAGTGTGGGAGAAAGAGAATATGTGAACATACTGATGCCATTGGAAAAAAACTGATTTTGTATACATTGTGTAAGCAGCAAATCATTTTCAAGGCAAATATTAAAAACAAGAGATATTTTTGTAGTTAGTGTATTGGTTCAAGGAGAGAAAAACGAGACATCTATGACGTCACGAGCTGCGACACGATTTTCGCATCCGCGTCTCGTATATACGAGTTTGTCGTTACTTTGAACTTATTCAAGCAGCAAGGGCGGACTATCATTGTGGTTTTGTCTGTGTGTTGTTTGATTTATTGAAATTGTCATCTTTGATAATGGCTTATGTGAGCCGAAAGCTTAGATTGGATTTAAACAGGTATCAATATGGTGTTTTACTTTCGTTTTTCAGCGATAATGTGATTAAGCTTATCAGACTATATGAAAGGAACTTACTTAAAATAAATACAAAAAACTTGTCTATATTATTTAATGAAACATGCATTAACGAAAAATTGCTGCCGAAATATATATATATATATATATATATATATATATATATATATATATATACATATATATGAAGAAATATAGTCTTAAAGTGTGCTATATTTATGGGATAAAGTGCTCAATATCAGAGATATAGCGTGTGTAAATATAAAAGTGAACATAGAAGTCAACACTTAGAGGCGACAGTCTGTTTCATGCTGGATGCAATATATATAAAATGGGATAAATTATTTTTAACCTAAGAATATTTTTCCTCTTCTCTTATTACTCACTTTATTCACTTTGCTTCTTTATACACTCAAACTGGAAAAAAAATCACACACACAAACACACACACACACATATATATATATATATATATATATACGTGTATATATAAATTATATAGATGTTTCATATATGTGCGGTGTTTATTGGAAAGCACTCAATATCAGTGACAGACCTAAAATATTTAGTTGAACGGATATGAGTTTGGGACCGTCACGTTCAGGCCTATTCGTTTTTCTGTGGATCGCATAAGCGTGAAACCGACGGTCATAAACTCATATCCATTCAACTATATATATATATATATATATATATATATATATATATATATATATATATATATATATATATATATATATACTGCGTGAAAAATCTATAGGCCGTCTTACCTTTCTTTGTAGAAAACGTCTCTTCTTTTGACAAAGAATAAGCGCTTAACTATAAGAACAATATCATACAACATTATCAAATATTGTTTTCATAAATAAAACCTCCATCTGCCTTAATTACTGCTTTACAATTTCTTGGCATTCTTCCCAAAAGTTTTGGTAAAATGTACATGCCTGACGTTTCCAAGCATTCTTCAAGCTTTGAAAAAGCCCGCTTTCACTCATATTTAATTCATCTCATCAAACTACAATGTAGATGTGTTAGGAGTCTGAGACGGACAAATCATAATTTCAAAAAATTGTTCCTTTCTTTTTACTTGGGGTTATTTTGAAATAATTTAGAATAGTTTTTGGTATCGTTGTCAAGTTGAAAGATCGATATTTTACATTTAACTCGTCAATCACCTCCTCTACTTTCTCGATGACCGGTTGCCTTCCTTCCTTTAGAAATCACTCTAAAACCGACATGCATGGCTTGGGATTTTAAGCTAGTGAACTCTCTCTTGAATATTCAGACCATTCATATATGTGTCCCCGTCTATCTCTCCTCAATTCTCTAAGCTTTCTCGGCTGTTCTCCCTCCTCCCAAGACTGTGGAGTTCTCGATAGCAATTTTGACAACAGAGACAAGGCTATCTCTCTATATCTGTTTAACACACATATTTGCGTTCGGTGACTTTAACGCCCGCCATAGCATGTGACTTAAACACTCTGTAACTGACCCTGCTGGTATACAAACCCTTAATTTTTCAGACACTCAATCCTTCACACAAGTGGTTGACTTTCCTACACGTTTCCTCAGTAACCCTGAAGGCTTTTCTTCTCGATCTATGTTTTACCTACAACTTTTTTCATGTCACGCAGATCTGCTCCCTTGGCAACTCAGATCATGCCGTAGCTTCGGTTAACAATTTATTCTACTCCTCCCCCAAGAAAGAACCTCCTATCAGCACAATATCTTGCTGTTATCAACGAGCAGACTGGGATTCGTTCCGTGATTTTCTTTGCAATGTCCCCTGGAACGTGGTTTTAAGCACCCTGTTCAAAAATGTATGTCTAAGGTCTCCTCCTGTGTAAAAGCTAGAATCGAGACTTTCATCCTCGCAAAAAGATATGAAGTTAGATCGCGCTCATCTCCTTTGTGCTCAGCTCTTGCTCAGCTGCTATTACCCATAGGGATCACTGTACCGAAGTGACATGTCTGACTGCAATAGACGTCGCTTTGTCTCTGCCCGTAATTAGTGCAAGCGTGTTCTCAAAGATGCAAATTTACTATATACTGAAAGAATAAAAAAAACGCATTCCATCACGCAAGTTTGTTTCTAAAGATTATTGTCGGCTCTGCAAGAGTGTACTGAACAACAGCAAATCCACAATACCTTCCTCTATTCAAACGATTTGATGTCCTGACTTCCTGAGCTGGTAAGGCTGATTGCTTTGCACGGAAATTCAACTCTCGACTCATCCGGCGTACCCACTCCTGATTTCCCCTAGAATTAAGGCTGTATTGACTGAGATAAACATAACCCCATCGATGGTACTGGACATAGTTTCTAAATTAGACTTCCATAAGTCTAGTGGCGGGGACGGTATACCCGCACTAGTCCTGAAGAATTGTGCTCCTATACTGGCTCCGGTCCTCTTCAAACTATATAACTATTGCTTTATTGACTATTGTTTTCCAGTCTTTTGGAAATCCTCATCGGTTGCCCATGTTTTCAAAACATCTGGAGATCCTTCTGACCCATCTAACTACTAATTAGTCTCCCACCACACTTCGGCAAAGTCTGCGAAGCTTTCATCAACGGCGAACTGGTTAAGCACCTTACATCCCATGATCTGCTCTCTAATAAACAATATGGTGTCCGCTTTGACAGGTGCCGCTGAAATGCTCACGGCCACTACTGAATTTGTATGCCATGCACTTGACAATAACGGAGAAGATCGAGCTGTGACTCTTGATATCTCTAAAGCGTTCGATAAGGTTTGGCATACCAGCCTTCTTCGTAAGATTCAGGAATACGGCGTTACAAGATCATTATTTGACTTACTATAATCATTCCTATAAAACCGTGAAACGAAGATCGTCCTAAACGTGTTCTCTCCCAGTTCCTTTCATGCAGACATTGATGTTCCCCAAGGCTCTATCCTGGGTTCTTCACTGTTTGTGATCTTCATCAACGATTTTCCTGATGTCATCAGTTTCCAAGTAGGCATCGACACAGACAACACTACTATTTACTTTTGCCTCAATAAGAAATCCAACATTGCTGTCAAAACTAACTTGGACGTTGGTCTCGAAAAGTACCGCCAATCTGTGGTTGACTGGGCAAGAAATGGCTTCTAGATTTTAATGCCTCCAAAACTAAACTGCTCTCATGTACCCACCGAAGAGAACTCTACCTGCCCCCCATCAGAATGGCTGGTGCCCAACTCCAGGGCAACACCTCCCTGCGCCTGCTTGGTCTCACGCTTTCCACTGACCTGAGGTGGAACAACTACATTGAATTAATAGCTTCATCTATCGCAAAGAAATTTGGTTCTCTGTATCACGCCAGAAGGTTTTTCTCGCCTGAGGCAATCCGTCAAAGCTACAAATCAACTACGCATCCTTGCATTGAATACTGTTGCCGTATATGGTCCGGAACCCCCAGTGTTAATTTCAGGCATTTAAATTCCCTATACAATAGTTTTCTATTATACAGAGTATTTAAAATGCCTATTATACTGAGAATTTAAATGCCTGAACTTAAAATTACAGTAAGTCCTAAATTGAAAATGGTGAACTTCCTTGATATAACATTAGATTAAATGAAAAATGTATATATACCTTATAAAAAAACCTAATACTAACCCTTTTCATATACACCCTAAACCTAAGCATCCTCATCAATAATTAAGTATATTATTTATCTATAAAAAAGAGAATTAGTACAAATTCAACAAATTAGAAGATTTTTTATGAAAATAGTAATTCCTATAAGAATGTTCTAAAGGATAGTTGCTAAAAAAGACTAAAACTAAATTATATACAAAATTAAAGTGGAAACAATAGAAAAAACAGAAGTAGAAAATCATTTGGCATACACCCCCATACAATGAAATGGTAAAAAACAAATTAGGACCAAAATTCCGTGCATTAATCGTTAAACATTTTCCTAAAGATAGTAGACTCAGTAGTATTTTCAATAAAAATACACTAAAATTAAGTTACAGCTATGCTGAAAACTTAGAAAATATTATTAAGAAACATAATGCTAATATCTTGAATAAACACTTTGATCAAGACCAAAGAAATTTAGACAGTTTAACAGAAAAAGAGGAAGATATACCAAAATTATGTAACTGCAGAAATCCTCATAACTGTCCTATTAATAGTAAATGTCGCACTGAATCATTAGTGTACCAATGCAATATCTCATCTATTGAGAAAAGGTCATAGTGGATTCATGAAGACAAACCATGATTTTTGGTCATTAAATTGTATCTTAATGTGGCATGTAGTGACATTTTTGTATATTGCTCTAAGATACCTAGTTTGAAACAATAAAAAAAAACAGTATCGATTGTTTTCATATTACAGTAATTTTCGATTAATATTTAGATAAATCGCACCATTGAGATATATTTATGTAGCATTGAAAATGACGACACCTAAGCTCGATTTTATATTAATTCAGGTAATAAAAACCAAGAGAAGCATCGATCCGTGGAAAGATAAATCAATGTCAATAAACGGGAAATATTATTTAAACATACGAACTACTTTTCCGATGTATCTATTCATTCTTTAGTCATTAAAAAACTTTCTATCATCAACATACAAATATAGATCAATAGACTTACTAAGATGTTTAAGTAGTGAGAATATATATTTTTCGACTATATAGATATGAATAGACGCAAATAGATAAATAGGTTTGATCAGATTGTCATAGATAGACAGACAGATAGATAGATAGATAGATAGATAGATAGATAGATAGATAGATAGATAGATAGATAGACATAGGTAGAGAGAGAGAGAAAGAGAGATAGAGATAGAGATGAATAGAACAAATACAGAGATAGATAGATAGATAGATAGATAGATATGAACGGAGAAAATTTATATATATATGTATATGTCTCTCTCTTTCTCTCTTTCTCTCTCTCACTATATATATACATATATATATATATATATATATATATAGAGAGAGAGAGAGACAGAGAGAGAGAGACAGAGACAGAGACAGAGAGAGAGATGGATAGATAGATAGACTGAAACAAAATCATGGTTGAAAAAGGATTTCCCGGCTTGAAGTTTAACAGAAATCACTTGGCATCTCAGGTGCAATTACAGTTGAATAATTCAAAAAATAAAAGAAGATTAATCTGTTCGGAAATACATTAAATATTTATCCCAACTCTGATCTGCTATGCTTCAAATCAGGAGAAACATCTTATTTCAATTTATTTACTATTCATTACATATTTCTTAATTATTGATCAGTTTGCAAGAAATAAATAAAATAAAATGCTTGCCGTAAAAGCGTTATTCTCTGGTAAGACACATGTCGATATTTCTTTCATTTTTGTGAAAAATGTATATATATATATATATATATATATATATATATATATATATATATATATATATATATAAAAAGATTAAAAGAAATACAGGATATATATATATATATCCTTTATTTCTGTTAATGTTAATTAGTATCTAACACACAAATTTGTAACTGGAGATTTCACGGTAAAATCGATTATGTAATGTAATAACCGATCCTTATGCGGTTAAAATAATATATATACATATATACCTATATGGAGGAAAGATGTATAACAAAGTGGAAAAAAATGTTCGTGTGACGCGTTTTGTCCGTTAAGACCTTAAGACGTAAACATAGCTAGTCTGGTGAAGTGCTCAGGGACGAAACCGCCTCACATGAAAATTTTTTTCCATTTTGTCATACATCTCTCCTACAAAACTGTTACTGATATATAATAAATATCTATATCATTATCGTAACAATGGATTTTGTTTGATTAATCTGTCAGATATTTATTACTTAAAATATTATATTTAGTGGATGCCTGTATTTGGCTTGTTGGCCGTTTTTGTTTTAATCAGTATTTAATTTCCTATATATATATATATATATATATATATATATATATATATATACAGTGAGACGCATAAATATTGGATACATGTTATTTTCTGTTATAACTCTAGTTTATGTTCGCCATTTTGCCTGATATTTGGTAAGTAATATCTCGTAAAGTTGTTTTAGTTGTATGTGGAAGGAAAATTAAAAACTCATGGTTGAATGATAAAACAAAAGGATTCAACCATGAGTTTTTAATTTTCCTTCCACATACAACTAAAACAACTTTACGAGATATTACTTACCAAATATCAGGCAAAATGGCGAACATAAACTAGTGTTATAACAGAAAATAACATATATCCAATACTTATGTGTGTCACTGTATATATATATATATATATATATATATATATATATATATATATATATATATATATATGTCGGTGTGTGTGTCAATGCGCACTTTATTCGGCAGCGCATCTCATTCGCTATACGTCTCTCGACCCCTATTTAGTCTAAGACAACGTTTTCAGGCCTGTTTCAAATATTATTTTGCGGTCTGCCATTCAGAAGATCTTGAATAGGAAACCGCTGCTTGTGGTTGAAGTAGATGAAGGTGAACAATGAAGTCACGCAGATCTTCTAAGAACAGCCAATGAGTTAGGTAAATATCAAGGTGCATCTAGGAAAGGGGTCATCGTTGATCTAACAATCAATTTACATTTGTCGAATATGAATGAGTATGTCTTTCCAATGTAAGGCCGATTTAGACATAACAAGTGTTATATGGGCAGACCTTTGATTAATTACGATAGGTAATATACTAGGAATAACTTAGTAGTCGAATGCATAAGAAAACCTGCAGAAACTGTCACATAAAATTCACGATAAAGCTGAATTGAATTGGGAAAAGAGGCCAGCCTCTGAAGAAAAGATATTAGTTAGCCACATCTGCAATCAGTTTGTAATTCATTTTCTGTCTTCATGAGAAACGGTAGAGCATAGGAACAGGAGCCATATACTTACTGGACAGGTACAGAGAAACACCCATTTTACCTGCATCCTTAGAAATGTATCGTATGTACGAGTTTGACACCTTCCACGGGATTGGGAAGGATTTCTCCTTTCAGCAGCCGTTAAATAACTTTGCTAATATCCACTTTTTGGATAATGGACAGACTCCATCGCTCAGTAAAACACCCAGGAAAGAAATTCCATTAAGCGTGTGGGCCACGCGAATTAAGGAGCAATGCATGTGCAATTAAATTATGCAGATGTTATCAGGCGAATATACATACACATATATACATATATATATATATATATATAAACATATATATATATATATAAATATATATAAAAACATATATGTATATATATATATATATATATATATATATATATATATATATATATATATATATATATATATATATATATATATGTATGTATATATATAAACAGGAAGCGAGTGCTATTTGCGAACATTTTTAGAATGTTAAATAAACAGCAGTATCTTAGCGAATAATGTATATATTTAATTCAAATTGAAAAATATATCCTTCATGATACTTCTTTATCTAATTATTCTATGAAACCACCTTTGGCTTCAATGACTGCTTCTATTCGGGCTCGAAACCGTCCACAAGCTGCAATTTATGTGGTTTCTATTCATTTTGGATATCACTTGGACAATGGCGGTCTTCAGTGCAGCTATGGTACTATGAGTATGTTGATCAGTGTCCCATTCAATGACTCTGCACACGTAATAGTCCATAGGATTTAAATCTGACGGGTTAGGGGGACTCATTTTGGGGGTCACATGATTGTAAAAATTCTCTGATAACTAATCCTGGGTTGAATGGCTTTGTGAGAAGTTGAAGAGTCTTGTTGAAAGACATATGGCCTTCCATTGTATACGTTATTTATCCAGGGCTGAAGAAACATTTTAAGAACATTAATGTATCCAGCAGCATTGACCCTAAGACCATGTAGGAAAATGTAAGGTGGAATGGAATGACTTTCACTGCTCACAACTCCTAAAACCATCATAGTAGCCGGATATTTGGTGTGCATCATCCCGATTACTTCAGAAGGAGATGCACATAGCCACCTTTCATTCCATCTGTTTGTTTTTTGATCATTTTCTTCGTCAGAGGAAAAACCAAAGCATGCCATGTTCGTGGGGATTTTTCACTTTGTTCAGCAACCGTTTTAAACCCATGAGACGGTTTTCCTGTGTCTTCGCCGATATGAATAGGCCTTTCCTCATATGTCATATCGAATGTCCTGATGTATCACGGTTCTGATAGTCCACTCTGATACGTGGATTTCTTTGGCGATGGACCTCATTGATCTTCCGGGGTTCTCATCGATGATGTTTTGAACATTCCGTATAAATTCTGGTGTTCTCACGGCATGAGAGTCGCTCTTTGATTGCTTTTTTCTTTTCACTACAGGGGAAACATTGCCATCATATCCCTCTAGCTCCAACTGAACCTTATGAACAAATAATCTGGCAACATGTAAAAAGTTACTGATTTTTAAATCACTATGTTTTGCAGCTAAAGCGACAATGACTGAATTTCTGTTCATTTCTTCGGTTAACCGCTTCCTCTGACTGGGTTATCTGAAACATAAAAAATAATATTATCAATGATTTGAGCGTGTAGTGAACGTAAAACAAAATGTCCTCAAATAGTACTCGCTCCCTGGATATGCACACGTCCAACTGATGTGGCGAATTTTAAGAGAACATTTTAAAACAAAAAAGAAGAAAAAACAAAAAAAGTAGAAAATAACATGAATATTAAAAAAAAACGAAAATTCAGAAAGACACGTGAATTTTCTAGGAAGTTGATTAACTCTCTCTCTCTCCCTATATATATATATATATATATATATATATATATATATATATATATATATATATATATATTATATATATATATATATGTACAGAAAGAGAGAGAGAAGCGCTCTCGTCAAGTTGACCATCAGACATTTTAATGGGAGGTTTCTCTGTAAAAGAGAGCAGTTTTGTTTTTAGTGAGCAAATATTAAAGCAAGCACGATATATATATATATATATATATATATATATATATATATATATATATGTATATATATGTATATATATGTATATATATATATATATATATATATATATATATATTATAAAGATGTTACATACGGACATACGATGTGTGTCTGTGTGTGTGTGTGTCTGTGTGTGTGTGTGTGTGTCTGTGTGTGTCTGTGTGTTTCTTAGCAATGATTAAAGATATGTTACTGGATTTTCCCGTGGTTTTTATGAAACTATTGAGCAATAAGAAGGTACAATTACACAATTACACGCCAAGCTCAAGTAAGAATCGTAATTAAATCGATTATAAACGAAAATGACATGTTCATCATTATTTAATCATAGTTAAGGATCGTAATCTCATGAAGGATGGAAATAAATTTCTACTACATATATATATATATATATATATATATATATATATATTTATATATATATATATATTATTCCATAATCATTTTCCAATTTATTCAAGATGATTTTTGAACTCAATTATTCTATCCTTTAGTAATATGGTACCTCAGTATTTTTTACTGCTCTCACGTGGCAACCTTTTTGGGATTGAGTTGGATCTTTTTTAATGGAGCTCTAAGCTGAACTGGTGATCCCCTATCTTGTTATGACATTTTGCTCCGGTTTTCTGCTATACTGTTCTGCAATGTACCTTGCAGATGGAAGCCAGAGTATGAATGTCGGTACAATTACTGAAGGCCTGAAGGATTTCATCCTCCCAGAATCAGATGGGAAGACAGTGGGGTTGACACAAAACGATTTCAAACTGTTACCTTTCTAGCTTTAACTCAAAGGTTTACCAGTGATTCTTACACCAAATTACATCTAGATGGCAAAATGTCTCATCTGAAAGCCTGGAAAAAAGGAATTTAATTAGTTTAGTGAATTTCGCAGGATAAACACATATACTGTAATACGGTTTGGGTTAATTTTGCTGTTATAACCTGTATATGAAAGGAGTGAGCATTCTTTCCGAGTGAAGAAGCTTAGCATCCTCACTAAGTATTTGCATTTGAAATTAATGGGTTTTCCTTTGCTGCATAGATTAAATTGCTGAATCGACTTTTTTCTTCTTTTTTGTGATGGTCATATTTTTTATGTAGCAGTAAAGAAATGTGCGGAGGGTCGTTTGGGGACCTTGTGGCTCACGCTGCAGCAGGTCTCTATATTTGGGGTGTGTGGGTGATTCAAAGCATTCATCACTATCATCAAACCATATGTGAAGTTATCTGGCTGTCGGTTACCAAGGAAATGAGTTGCTTGACCCTCATACGTTGGAAAACGACGGGGGAGTACAGTATACATACACACACGCATAAAGATATATGTGTCTGTATAAAAAAAATGAGCGGGAGTGAATCTTTTTAATGAATAAAAGACAATGACAAAAACAGTATGAGGAATGAAAATGTCTTGGGGTCTCTGAGGACAGATGGGCATCGTAGATCTAATTAATCGCACCAATAATAATAATAATAATAATAATAATAATATATATATATATATATATATATATATATATATATATATACACACACACAGGAGCACATACATAATATGGAGGCTTGCTGTACACATATATATATATATATATATATATATATATATATATATATATATATATGTGTGTGTGTGAAACCCTATTCTAACGCGTATAAGTATTAAAGTTGTTATCTCTGATTTTTTTTCATTTTCTGAATAAAATAACAACCGGCTTAGATTAAGGAAAAAAGCCGCATTCATTTACGAAAGTTTGGTCCTCCAACAGGAATCGATCCGTTTCTATAACAGAAACAAATAGAGTGGACGGAATGTGTCTTTAACAATTCCACTACGGAGGTTTCGTTGATGGACTTTGATCTGAATTGCCTATTTAACGAATACACACTATTTGTCTCCCTCTCTTTTTGTATGTCTGTTTGTCTGTCTGTCTCTGTCTCTGTCTTTGCCTCTCTCTCTCTATATATATATATATGTGTATATATATATATATATATATATATATATATATATATATATATATATATATATATATATATATATATATATGAAGAAATATAGTCTTAAGATGTGCTATATTTATGGAATAAAGTGCTCATTATCAGAAACAGAACGTGTGTAAATATAAAAGTGAACATAGAAGTCAACACTTAGAGGCGACAGTCTGTTTCATGCTTGATGATGCAATTGTTAGGCCTGACGATTGCATCTAGCATAAAACAGACCGTCGCCTCTAAGTGTTGACTTCTATTTACATATATATATATATATATATATATATATATATATATATATATATATATATATATATATATATAGAGAGAGAGAGAGAGAGAGAGAGAGAGAGAGAGGGAGGTTTTTCTTTAAAAGAGAGCAGTTTTGTTTCGTGGGCATTTACTTGCCCCAGCCAAACACAGATTGGAGACCTTTTTCGAGACCAACGGCCAGGTTTGTTTTTTCAGCGATACCAGATTTACTATTAAGGCAGGAGTAAATACTGGTGTCGTCTGCATAGATAACTACTTGGGAACTCCTGACACCGGGAAGTTCGTTAATGAAGATCAGATACAGTGAAGGACCAAGGATAGAGCCTTGGGGAACATCTGCGTTCGTGAGAAAAAACTGTTTAGGACGACCTTCATGACACGATTCGACAGGAATTATTGTATTAAGTCAAATAATCGTCCGCTCTTGCAGACACGCCAATAACCTCTGGAACCGAATTTGCGTTATACAATACGTTGTTTCATTCTTTTAGCAAATATTGACTTTGCTTTGTTGAGGACACGCTTGCTCTCATTACGGCTGAGACAAAGAGACGCCTATTGCAATCTGATATATCGCTATGGGCAATAATTCCCTGAGAACCAAGTGGATGAGGGCGATTTATCGTTATATTTTCTTGCGGGGGTGCAATCTTCCATTCCAGCCTTTACCCAGGAGGAGACCTCGGAAGCGCATTTTTGATCGGGGAGATTAAAGACTACCTTCTACGGTACATCGAGAAGGAAATCACGGGACGAGTCCCAGTCTACTCGTTGATAAAAGAAAGATGTTTTGTTGGTAGGAGTTTTTTGCTGGGGTATGAGTAGAAGGAGATGTTAACACACACTACAACGTGATCAGAGTTGCCAAGAGGGCAGATCTGCGTGGCACGACAAGAGTCGGCGATGGAAGTGAAACAGATCGAGAAGAGAAGCCTTACCGTCCTGGTTATTGGGGAAACGTGTAGAAAAGTCAACTACTTTTGTGAGGGATTGAGTAATTGAATATTTATGGGGTTTATGCCAGCAAGGTCACTTACAGAGATTTTAAGCCACTTGGTATGATGGGCGTTAAAGTCACCGAATACGAATATATGTGCAAACGAATGACGAGAGATAACCTTGTCTATATTGTCGGAAATGCTATCAAGTGCACCACAGTCTTGCAGTGGTTGGAGAGTGATATCGGAAGAAGATGTAGATTACAGCATTGAGGAGAGATTCATATAAGTAGATGTCCAGTAACTCATATATAATGTTCAAATGTCCTCCGCTTACTTCTATATACGCATGTATCCGTCAGATCATTGACTGGTGGACACTTTCAAATACTCTCACACTGTATCGAATTGCATTGCAAGCCCCCTTGCCTACTTGATGAAGCGTATCTGCATTATTAATGCCTGTGGCATAAACCAATTGTTTTTAGTGGCATCCCCAGTTAAAAATCCAGAGGATTGACATTGGGGAAACGTCCAAGCCATCGAACCGGTTCTCGTCTACCTGCATAGTAGATGACAGTTAGTGCATGAACAATATAACTAAACTGTGCTGAAGCTCCATTATGCATGAACCTACATGCGTCTTCGTATTAGCAGGAATACATCACTAGCAAGAAGTGTGTTCAAAATAAAATCCCTGTAGACAGCTTCTGTAAGACGTGCTGGGAGAACAGATAGTCACTTACAATTCCAGCACACACATTAATCGTAAATTAATGCTGGTATCTAGCGTGTATTTACCATGAGGACTCCGATCCATCTACAAATGGTGCTTCTGTAAATTTGTTATTCCATCTCTCCTAAATTTTGCCTCATGCGTAAAAAGACAGAACAGAAAAAGAACGGATCGACAGTTTTTGCAATAATCCATCAGCAAATGTTCTCCCGTGTTGAGTCATCAGGGGACGAAGGAGCCTGCACACGTTACAAATGAACGCTTGAGCTGCTCTTAAAGTACTCTCCATGCTCTGCTAGGACACATACGCGATGCTTGGCCATTTGAGGTGTGCTGGTACCATGATCGTCTTTGACAGCCTGGAGAATGTGTTCTTCGTGATCAAGCGTACGAGATGATCTCGGTCTTCCTGGATCCTTAGTTTATAGTGCAACTATCCTGTCTCAGGAACGAGACGATAAAGTGCAGCAACGTTTGGATGACTCGGCTGCATTCTGTCTGGAAACGCAATCTGATACAGTTGTGCAGCCTGAATCCTTTACCATTTGCGCGGTCGTAAAAATCATATATGCCTAAAAAATAAATTCTGACTACTAAACAAGGCAATGAGATTTAATTTTCTAGTGTTCGTACAAGTGTTTTTACTTCTGGATACAGTGTTTAAAACTGGAAAATATCTGCCTATCCGAGTAGTTTCGGCTATTCGTTTACCCATTACCAAGGACGATTTTATTTATTTTTTTAATTTTTAACTGAATGTGTGTGTGTGTGTTTTTTAATGAATGTGGCTAAAATTATATGAATATTTATTTTTCAAAAACGGTCAGTACATTGTGGACATGTTCATAATTAATGTTATTGGGTGTAGGCTTTGACTTTTTTATTATTACCGCTCCCATTAATTTTTAATATGTCTGAGGCTATTTACTTTGTATTATCTACTAGGATTCGGTTAGTTTTGTTGATTTCCGTGTGTGCATAAATGGGTTCTAATATAACAGCAGAACCACATGTCTATATTCAAGGTTTGATGGAGAATATCTTAACAGCTTAATAGAAATATACCCATACGCTGGACAATTTATTTTCATTGGAACGTCTCATGATTAAACATAATAGAAATTCATTTTCTGCTATATTTACCAATATGCTTAAATATATAAATATATGTGTGTGTGTGTGTGTGTGTTTGTGTCATCAATTTCAGTCACATGTTCAAAAGCCACGTACTGAAAGATCTATGAAAGTTTTTCAAAACAACACACACAAACACGCACAAATGCATATATATATATATATATATATATATATATATATATATATATGTCTATTTTTGTGTGTGTTTTTGTATATATATATATATATATATATATGTATATATGTCTGTTTTTTGTTTGTGTTTTTGTATATATATATATATATATATATATATATATATATATATATATATGTACTAAAGAAAATCTAAGTCAACCATATACTAAAGAATATCTAAATGACCAACAGACAACTTGCCTAAAAACTTAAACATTAGACAAGAAAGAATTTCAAGCAAGGAAAAGAAAAAGAAAGATCAAAATCCAATGACCTTTCTACTCAGCAAATTAAAATGTTCAACTCACATATTACCTCGACACCGTTCAAAGCGTAAACACTTAACAACGGGCAACCCTATTGGTTACCTGAGTTTCACACTCTCACATTCCTCAGACGACCAATATATATATATATATATATATATATATATATATATATATATATATATATATATATATATATATATATATATATATGTATATATATATATATATATACACACGGACGGACAAACACACACATATACATACATATACATACATATATATATATATATATATATATATATATATATATATATATATATATATATATATATATATATATATATGCACAAAGTGAATCGTTAACTTCCGCATTATTAATTCCTTTTCTTTTATTGATCTCTTTCCTTAATACAGTTTTCTATCTCATATTTTCAAACGGTTACTACACTCTTGCAGATTAGTGGATTTATTACCTTGCTTGGGGTGAAATGTTTAATTCTTACTGTATAATGATTAAACTGTTTAATTAATGATGCTTTTGTATAACATGTATTGACAATAAAGACAATTATATCGATAGATTGATTGATTACTGATTCGATTTCTACGGCTTATGAACCTTTTTCGGTTTATTTACATCCAAAAAATATATTTAGATTTTCATCAATTTTTGGACGGGTAATAATTATTAGTGATAAATCTTGTACTAATTTCCCCAAAAATGTTGATGCATGCTTTTCACAACGGTATTGGCTCGTAACTGACTATAACGAAGCCGAATGATATTTGAACTCGGCTCTCCCATTAACAAGTACGAGTCCTTAACCAGTGGACACCAGCAGCTGCTAACCCAAAGCTGATCGTGCAGCAATCGGTTTATCAAAGCTCTGTCTTCAGAAGACAGATTATGTTGAAAATAAATGTTTTCCGTGTAAGATATATGTTTTAGTCATTAGACTATATATCTTAGTGATATACCTACGAATTTCGATTACCAGAATAAGATATTTGTTCAGGCAATGTCGAAACTATTCTAAAAATGTAAAGGAATTTTTTTCTCCTACCATAATGTCATTAATTTATTCAGTGCCAGTGCTTCGCTAAACTTGTTAAATGAGTTGTTTTTTTTCTAAAAGTCATTTAAGTTTCATAACCTTAATTACCAAACCGCTAATTAGTCAGTGTGTTTCATTAAGGTTACTGAAAAATAATATAGTCCTTTCACGTTTCAGGACAAATGTAGATTTATATTGACGACGAAAACGTAATATCGTCAGAAGTTGTTAAAGTCAATATTTTCATTACGCCATATTGTATTCATACAGTTTGCTTTATTAGAGTCTGGCCTATATTATATAGCATATGTGCAGTTTATAATTTGGTTGTTTGAAACATTATTTTATACATTTGTCAACAATTGCTTCGAATTCATATATATCTACCTAGTCGATAGATTAATTAATGTTCTGTAATGTTTCGAAGAGGCATCATCCATCAGGTCAAGGGTCTGATGACAGATATATATATATATATATATAAACTATGTTAAAAAAGCTAAACATAGACACCAATACTATGCTGAAGACCATTAAGAATATGACACTATTTAAATACTCAGATATAGTATAATATTGGTTAGTTCCGTAGACGGAGACACTAGCTTCTCCGACATTAATGCAGGCGTCCTTCAGGTTGACAAACTCGCACCTTTTCTCGTTGTTATCATCCTTGACTGGATATTGCTAACCTCCATTGACAAACATCTTCATCTAGGTCTACTTTCTCACAAAGACTCTCAAGTCAATATCCTGCAAAAAAAAAGTTGGCAGATATTGACTAGGCAAATGACCACACATGTCACTGTAGACACCATTAACAATGCCACAGATTCCCAGCATAATCTAGAAAATGCTGAAAAAACGATGTTGGACTCACTGCTTCTAAAACTGAATTCATAATCTTCAACTAGCAAGGTTCAATACAAACTGTTTCAGGTGACTTAATAAAATCTATCCTGTCGAATCTTTTACATACCTAGGAAGCGGGATAACTTCTGCTGAAGAGGATGCGAAAATTCTCATAGCTAAAGCCTAGGCCACCTTGAATAAAATGTGTGTATTCTGGAAATACGATTCATTCGCGCCACTGTAGAGACGGTGTTAATGGATGGTGATACTGACTGGACATTAACTAAAACCCCAGATTCTAATCTTGATAGAATCTACACTCGGATATTGATAGCTATACTTAACATCTCCTGCAGACAGCATGCAACTAAATCACAGATTGATGGACCCGTCTCTGATATTTCTACAATCTTACGCGAATGCATAATGCACTTTGCATGACACCGCTGAATAGCAAAACAAGAATTTGCGAGTCATCTACTGTTCTGAGCAGCTAGCCATGAAGCAAGACGATGTATGTATGTAGCCCTGCTGCAGCACATACTATACAGCCAACGAAAAGAGCGTTCGCATTGGCTAGATGATCCCGACTACGGGCAAATGAGGATGAGGAGGATGTGGTGAAGGCATGCGGCAAATAGAAGTTTGTGAAATTAAGGGAGATTAAAAATGAAGATATAGGTTTCAACCAGCGATGAACAATACAAAATGTCTCAGATGACTCAATAAAAGCTGTCGAATATTTGACATACCTAGGAGAGTAAACATTGGACGAAACGCGTTGGCAACTATTACAGTTTTCTTATTGTCTTTTACATTTACATTTTATATATATATATATATATATATATATATATATATATATATATATATATATATATATATATATATATACATATATATATAATCATATATTTATGTATATATATACATATATACATATATATATATATTTATACACACACACATATATATATATAGCGGTGTATATAAATATATATTTTCGTTTTTTTAGACGAGTATATATATATATATATATATATATATATATATATATATATATATATATATATATATATATATATATATATATATATATATATTGTAATTTCTTTTATATATAGTTCGACACACCCATGTATGTCGAACTATATATAAAAAAATTACAATATATATATATATATGACTTGGCGTTGACCTTGGTGTTTGCTCATATATATATATATATATATATATATATATATATATATATATATATATATATAGTATGACATATGAATAATCATTGCATTCTTACTGTAGCATTTGCTATGTAGATCGTTATATTCACACACAAACACACACACAGTCATATATATATATATATATATATATATATATATATATATATATATATATATGTGCGCGTGTGTGTGTGTGTCTGTGTGTGTGTGTGAGTGTCTGTGTGAGTGTGTGTGTGTGAAAGCTCGTTTCATCCGCGAAAGCAATCCTCAGCCCATGTCCTGAAGATTACGTTCACTCATAAAGCAGACTTCCGTGTCCACATTTTATAATTACATACGCGCTAACCATGATATTTATAATTTATACCCCTAAACATACACATTAAATCTATATTTTTTATCATATACATATATGTGTGTGTATATGTGAATGCGTGTGTGTGTGTGTTTCAAAATTCATCAGTCTACGTTTCAGTTCTTTTAAAATAACTACGACGTTTTTAAAAACGTAGTTGCAAATATATCGCAAAATCATTACTGTGGTTAATATTTAGAAACCAATGTAAGTAGATCTTAATTTTAACTCTACATATAACTGATGAGATCCTCAGTTAAATAACTATGTATTAATCATATTTGTCTTTCATTTTGCGGAATCGCCGAAAGATATGATTAGGTGAAAGCTTTTCTTTTTTAATTTTATTTCTCTTCTGAATTTAATGTAATCTCTGACCCCCAGGTAATTCCCATTAAATTGAATTCTCCCTCTGGATACAATTAACTGGCGTTAAAAAAAAAACAGTAAAAAACTGAAAAAAGTCAATGAGAACATGCAAAACAACAGAACAAAATCTGTTAATTAAATTTTTACTGCTAATTACCAGCGCATCTGTAAATGAAATGTGAACCATTTTAGTGGATGTTTAAGAATTTCCCTTCATATTCTTATTTTTTCTCTTTGTTCCAATACTTTAACTTGAAAGATTCTCCCAACCCTTGTGCAATCAGCGAGAAACCGACCTAATGTAATCAGGTCCGCGCAGCCCTAAATTGGTATCTTACCCCTTGACAGTGCATTTCTATGTCGTCACCAACACTAGAACAAACACTTTGACAATGAGTTTACAAAATGCATTAATAATCTAAAACAGGAAAGGTTCAATGGAAACAAATAAAACAGTGCTGAACTGCTATGTAATATCAATTCCCTCATATGGAGATGAATGGGCAATTTTCTCACAGGGAAACTCTCTTGTCTGAAGATGAGACTTCAGGTAACGGTAATGTATCATACAGGGAAATACTGAGTAAACGACGGACAGAAACAAAAACCAAGGAGAATGTTTTAACGAAAAATGGAAAGAAAACATGACATACTTAAAATCTGAAGTTTAAATATTTTACAAACTTAAGAAGAAAAGAGATCTTGGTGAATTTAACACGAACAGGACATTCTAAATACAAAATTGAAAAGGGTAGAATATCCAGTAACCTACATAAGGAGATTGTGTAAATGTATGATGGAAGTAGGTTTTCCAGTCATAGCAAGATGATAAATATTGTTTGGAGCAAGAAAGCGTGCAGTGTTGTGGAGAACAAGATCGCTGCCAGCACGAGAGAAACACACCATATAAAATATGATCTTAAAGTCTAAAACTTATTTGAACCAGGTAAAAATATCCAATCTATGTTAAGCATCTCATAGCATGAGTGCCAATTTATTACCAAAGTTTACACAGAAAATTTTCGTACATGAAAATCAATTCGGTCAAGGGTACATACCAAAACGAAAGTGAGGCATGCATACGATCTTCATAATTTCTTTTAATAGTGAAGAAAAGAACAGAAAAAAAGTAATGTAATGATGCAGAAGGTTATTATATCTCTTTTATCAGAACGCATTTATTAACGTCTTCTTTCACCTGACGGTCCGTGAAAGATGTCTGCCAGTGAGTGACAACAGCGGGTAGATGACGATCGAGTTGTAGAGTCGACTACGAGTTAGATACATCTAGCCGCCAGCATCGGTTAAGAGAACGGACAAAAGCTGTACGATCTAAATAAGTAACATAAATAATATCTCACAGGCTGACAGTATAAATTCCAAGAAATGTTACAATTCTTCCTTTCTTGTGGTATAAATTCCCGTTTGAGAAAAATTGTAATAAATATATTTATATGTTTGTGTTTCATTTAGTTATGTTTCATTATTTTAAATTTGTAGCTATAAGTTATATGCTAGCATTTTCTTCTCTCCCCGTTCTCGCTAGCGGTATTCTCTTCTTGGTTTCCAATTTGATCTTTAAAAATGCAATGTCAATCCTTATTTTCAGTTTTCTTAATTCATGTTCTTTTATTCTTATTTCTTAATAAAGCGTATCTTCTCATATTCTTTCACGTTGCGACTCAGTGGCTTTATTTTTTTGATTGGGGTGAAATGACTAAAAGAAACTATATGACATGTTAATATATTCCAGTACAATATATATATAACTATTTAAGCTGTAACGATTTTTGGGAATTAATAACTTTATTAGCAATTATGGTCTTGATTCAATTATAAAGTGTCAGAATATCACAAATACTAACGCCTTATATGCGCCTTGGAGAGTGGAGAAAATATTTGTTTTCTTTTTCCAAGAGCCTTATTAATTATGGATATGAGGATACAATTAAAATTCTATAGACTCCTACGGAAGCTGATTTTATATGATTTTGTGTTTCCTGGTGCCATAAACAAAATTTGTGTCCATAAAGTCCGTGTGCACATTAAAAAATTTCTAACTTTATTTGTATTTGCGATAGAAATAATTTGTAAAAAGGATTAGAAAGAAGTAAATCTATATTTCTTAAGGTTTTATTGAAATTTTATTTAAGTTTCCACATGTCTTCCATCATTAGCAATACAAAGGGTAATACGATTTTGCAGTTCACAGAAAAAAATTGGCCAACTAATTTACAGTAATTCCTGAAATCACATTAGTTATTTTAGCTATACTTAAAACTAGATACATTAAACTTTATAACATTTTTTACAGATTATTTCTATCGCAAATACAAATAAAGTCATAATTTTTTAAGTGCACACGAACTTTATGGACACCCTGTACTTAAATGGTTACCCAGAGTAAAGGGAAAGCGCCATTTTTCTTTTTGCTAGGTATATTTTCTTGGATACAACTTTCGATCTCCAAGTAGATAGACACTAATTTCACAGATTACAAGAGAACAATTAATGTTGACTCGAACTTGTGTAGCAAGTAACTCCAGTATGCGACGGATAAATTTTTGCTTAAATTACGCAAAAATGAACGTAATATTGACATTTCATTTTAAGAGATATATTTACCAAAATTCCATAATCATATCTTGTAATTCTAAAGGGTACATTTATTCAATAAAATCGCCATTGGCTTCCACCAGGACCTTCAGACGACTTCGGAAACTCTTGCAACTCTTTTGGTTGGTTTTCTTGTTTAAATTGGTGAATGCTGTTATAATCTTTGCCGTCAGCTCTTTTTTTATGTTACAAGGACTTTTGTTGTTCTCTCGCTCAACTGCGCCCTACACATAATAATCAATGGGATTACAATCTAGTGAGATAGGTGGCTAGATGTGAGGGGTGATATGGTCGTAGAAATTGTCTGACAACCATGACTGGGTTTTCCTGTTTTCCTGTGGCATGGTACAGCCTCTACTGCCAGATATAGGGTCTTCCAGCTGCCACCCTCTTGACCCGGGGCAACACTATCTCCTCAAGGCATGTGGGCTTCCGTGTTGAGACTGAAGCCCTGTGGGAAAAAGAATGGAGGTATAACGTCTCCATCTCTAGTGATCACTCCAAACGCCTTGATGTTGACTGGATATATCATCCAACTCTTTCTGAAGTCTATGCACTGTCCTCTGAATGACACCCAAACACTCTGAAATGTTCGTATTGGAGCTTCTGGCACGAATGCAAAGCAGTACAGCATTCCGTTTCCAAATTTCTGGCGGAGTGAATTGCGTCATGTTACTCTTTTTCTCCCAGACGGTGATCAACTGACCCTACTATAATACTATACTATATGCAGTCGACAAAACAACAACAAAAACAACGCGCATGCGCGAAATTAAAAATATAAAATAGCGACAATTTTGCATCACATCCTGTATAACGTTCTTCTAATAAGAAAAACTACCAAAGTAAAAATCCATTAAGTGTATGAGAAATATATTTGTATTATATCTGAAGTGTTTTGAGCCCGACCAAGATGAACTAAAACACATTCTGAGTTGTGTTTATCTGACTAGATTTTGGGAATTTTGTCAGGAAATTAAAGGGTCTACGTAACACGCTGCTATGTTTTACTACTGCAAATATGAAACACTGCAAATATAATACACTACCGCTTCAGACAGGTATCCTCTTTTTGCTAATGCTGAACTAGTATAAATTGCAAGAGCCACTCAAGGTAGAGGATTCTTGGATGAGTTTCTTTTATTGGCGTTAGATAAAGAGATAAATACACTTCATGAGGATATCTTGGAAAGATTGATTTGTTTGTTTGTTTAACGGCATATCAAATTCCTCATGGGTCATTCCGAGATTTAATGTTCTGGGTAGCATTGAATTAATAAAAATATGCTATATTCACAATTGAATACCTGGTATATGATACTCATCTCTCGTGCGAGCCTGTTCAGTACCTAGATCGGTAACAGCTTGTGAATAGCAGGTGTTGTAAGCGTGGATGTGTGGGTGGTGTAATGTATAATGGCTCGGATTTGTTAATCGGAGAACCGAGTTCCAATTCCAGTTGGATTTCTTACATTCATACATACTCGCAGATACTCTTGGGAAATGTATGAATCTACATCTGTCTATATTTATGAGATTAGGTATTATGTACATTATTTACATTATTCGAACTATTGTCCTCATCTTTGTCGCCATATTTATTAAAATGGTTCAGTCGTTGTACAAAGAGTGTGAGGTCAATACCCAGTTAAGGCAGTGGAGAACTTTCAGAGGGACATTAACAGGAGATAACTGATAAATGACATCCATTAAACATGACACGTGGAACTAGAACAGTCTACCCCAGTGAGCGAAATAAAGTTTGACACTCCAAACACCTGAAGAAGGCCGGAGCGTACAACGGCCCAAACGTCGTAATAAATATGACGACAAAGATGAGGACAATAGTCCGAATAATGTAAATAATGAATCCACATGTTCTCCTCTCTGGGTTAATTAGTAAGACTTGTGTCACTAGACTTTTAGTATCTCCCACAAAAAAATAAAATCGTGTACAAAAAATGTTTAGATTTCGGTATTAAATAACCCATAGACGTTGATATGGCCGTAAACAAAACAACCAGTTAGCTTTTTTGCACTTACATATTTGTGTGATATCTGTGTATTTTATGCAGCATAAAATACACAGATATCACCTGAGAAGGTGATATCTGTGTATTTTATGCTGCAGTTATATTTTGGAATAACATTTGATTTAAGAAATTCTAGGATATTTTAAGGTCTAATATCACGAAAGTTCTTTCATGTTTGTTGTTTGGTTAGTTGAATGATTGATTTTGCTTGGCGCTTTAGCACCCTCTCTGAGTTATTTAATTTTATACTTTCAGAGTAAATATATGTTTACATATATATATATATATATATATATATATATATATATATATATATATATATATATATATATATATATATATATATATATATATATATATATATAATACCTGGTACATGGCCTGACGATTGCATCTAGCATGAAACAGACTATCGCCTCTAAGTGTTGACTTCTATGTTCACTTTTATATTTACACACGCTCTATCTCTGATATTGAGCACTTTATCCCATAAATATAGCACACTTTAAGACTATATTTCTTCATATATATATATATATATATATATATATATATATATATATATATATATATATATATATATATATATATATATATATATTGAGATCAGAGAATGTATTGTTGGTAATTTTACTATAAAATGTATTTTTATATTTTACTGTTGCATTGATTGCCATTTTTCTATAAAAAATGTATTGTTGGTCAGGTTATTATGAAAATTGACTGTTGATTTTTGGGGGGAGGTCACTATTTGCCCATAGTTAGGACCCTGATAGATGCTACAACCCGGGTCAAGATAGGCCTGGGTACAGTTAACAGGTGGTTCCACGGTCATTAAAACCGCTAATCCCCACTCAGAGTCTTTGCGGCCGGATGTAGTTCATCATCATACCTAGAACGAATGTAGGAAAGATGACAGTTGTTCCAAGTAATGAAAAATTGTTAGATAGCAGCGACTGGGAAAACATCTGCTTGGAAGTCTGTAACACTTCTTGGAAAGTTTCTGCGCAAGGGGAACTTGCTAATGAAATATGCATTGAATGGAGATGTTCCTTCTAGTGTACGTAGCATGTTTGATCTTTGCAGAATATTTGTCATAGAAATAGCGATAGATTAGCGTTAGAATTTGTCTTTGAGAACGGAGTTGATGCGTGAAAAATATTTAATTTTCCACAAGACATTTATATTTAAGTTTGAAAAGTGATTGTCGTTTTTGCATAAAAATGTATTGTTGTTCAGATTATTATGAAAATGGAATGTTGAATTTTCAATCACAATCTCTGTGTAACGCCAGCCTAGATATGGGAACCGGACTCGGTTTGTGATCAGGCCTAATTGCTGTATATGTCTTGTGTAGAATCGAAATGAAGCAACATTATCTTCGTATATCATTAGACAAATTGGCGTATGTGACACAAAAGTTACGACTGGCTTTTTCTTTCCACAAGTTAAATTCATTTTCTTACGTTCAAGAAAGTTTGTTCACTGTTTTTTTATAGATAATGAACCACGCCAGAATAAATCTTACACATTCATAAGTTCACTTTTCGTCCAAGCATTGAATGTTGTTTTGGTGTTAATCCTATGTATTTAGATGTTCTTGACAAAATCCTTAGATTAATCTGCAATATTATCGGATATGACATAACATTTCGATTTGAGCCCCTTTTGCACCGACGCATTGCCTGTGCCATTTTTATAAATATTTTCTGGCTAATTTTTATGATGAGTTTGGCTCTTGGTGCTTCAAAATTAAGCGCAGTACTAGATTGGCAGTTAAGTCACATTTTAAATCAAATTGCAATTGCTAGATATCACGGTAAATTCTATCCTATCATATCCTTCTCTCTCACTTTTCATAGTGAAGCTCTCGAATTTTATATTTCCAATAAAATTATATCTTCCAAAATTTAAATGTAATGTTAATTGTCATTTCCTTGAAACCTCTACTTTTTATTGTCCTCTCTACTTAATATTTTTCTGAGATACTTTCAATCAGCGTAACCTGTTGCGTCTTAGAGATTTTATCGCCTTGCTTGGGCAATAAATGTAGACGTATTTTCTGCTCTTTCCATTTCGTAGACTACTATGGTGGCTTAACTCTTCATGGGAAGAACGAAACCAAAGCAATGTGAGTTTCTGCATTACGTTTATTCTACTTTGCCCACAACGCACAAAATACCAGCTTTATTTAAAATTCCGTGTTTGGTTTTAATAAATCGTTGTCTGAACATGCGATATATGTACTCATGAGTCCCTTGATCTCTTTTGTTTGTTGGGCCTTCTCCTGCTGGCTCATGAGTATTCATTTCAAATTCTTTTAGACACGCGAAGATAAAGCCCCAAGCAAACATTGGCTTTTCTGCTACAATTTATAGGGCAGTTAGTGTAGGTCAGATCCAGTGGTTTGTGAGAATTTACATACCCCAACGATTTTCTCAATTAAACCACGCAGTTTCTCAGTATATAACAAATTCAATGTTTTCATGGAAGTAATTTTAAGGTAGGTTGGTAAGAGCTACAGGAAGTGATGCTTATCTCCATGTTTACGTATGTGTGTGATGATAGGTGAACAAATGTGAATTCTTTACTCAATCTCCATGTATGTTTGTGTGTGGGTTTTAAGGAATTTGGTTTGAATCTCCGTAAGTCGCAACATCATTTGTAACGTGATCTCTTTTTATAAAAGATTTAATGTTTTCCATTCTTTGGTTCCCTCCATTTTGTACCAATGATTCCCTCTACGGATCAATCTGTTTGTGTTCCTTAGAAAGAATCAAATATAACTATCGATTTTAAAACAGCATCACTTTCCTCGTCGTTTTTCAGTATTCATCGAACCCGTCAGCTATTCTTTATACTGTTTCTCATTGCTGCATTATGTCACTTTCCCACTGTGAATTGCTTTCGTTCTCAGTCGTAAACTTTTATCCCATTTGTCCTGACAGTTCACAAATCACCTCACATATTTGCGATAAATATTTTATGACATTTAGAATGCAGACTTTTTTCTAATCATGGTCTTACAAAAAGTGCTCGCCACTAGGGCACCCTGTCGATTTGGTCTTCCCCTGTTGGGTTGACTTTTTTTAATACATTCTTT
This sequence comes from Acanthosepion esculentum, assembly GCA_964036315.1. Classification (NCBI taxonomy): domain Eukaryota; kingdom Metazoa; phylum Mollusca; class Cephalopoda; order Sepiida; family Sepiidae; genus Acanthosepion; species Acanthosepion esculentum. Next base: position 143,760,118 of record OZ038476.1, on the reverse strand, counting down.
TGTAAATTCCTCAAATCTTATCTACCTCTCTTAAAACTAAGTCAGAAATCTATCTCTTTCATATTAATTCTTATTGTATGCCCAGAATTACACGAGCTACAATATCAGATTTATTAAATTTAGAATATATTCTATTTTAAGAATCCTTAGATTTTTATGTTATATATAATTTCAAGCGTTTTGTCTGTAGCGGAATGATTATCGGCGTGAAGATTCCAATCTAGTCCATTGCGTTTACGTTCGTACTAAGAGCTACTAAAAAGATATATCCGTCTCTTTTCCTTTATCCTAGTTATGAGCTTAATCGTGGGGTTGACTTGGTTGTCTAGCCTTGGGTGGCAACTACAATAAGTAAAACCATAATCTTAATTCCAAACCAGGAATTAGGCAACGGGAAACCACTTCAGTTGCTTTCTCAAGAACCGATAGTAGTTCATCGATAATAACGAAAAAGGAATCTATGGAGAGCCATGATCAACTATGACATTGAAAAAAATTGGATGTAAAATAAATTTGCTACAGAAGGTATTCGTCTACGAAAACCTTGTTTTTTTGGTGTGTTTTTTTCTAGGAAATGTCTTCACAAATTTTTTGATTGAGAAATCTATTTCCTCGCTATATATTTAATTCCTTTCCATTTTATCTATAAGTAATATTTATCTGCTTACAAACCATAACAGTCTCATACCTACTTTTACAATCTCGTTAGGTATTTTCTGTCTGAATTTCTGGGACAGGGAGTTATTATTTAAACGATGAGTTTTATTCGTTCAATGGCGTTCTTCGGAGGGTTGGTGTGATTGCGTCTCGATTAAGGGATGAGCCTCGCGAAACGGAATGGCTCTTGGAGCGTGTCTCACTAGCGATGGTTTGAGCTAAGGCTTTCTCCATCATTGTGGTTGACAGAGGATAGCAAAAAAAAATGTTTATAATTACTTTGTTCGGACGATTGCTCTCAACTTTGTTGTTGTTATCATAACGTTTCTGTCATTTTGCCCTCCTGACTTCATCAGGCTTACTAACAAACATACTGTATATCTTTATAAAATTGATAGTTAGTCCATTCTTCCCTCTTTCCTTTACTACATTTTTTCTATGTCTATCACCAACACAGTGCCATCGGCGTATCTTATGTTATTAGTATTGTACGCCTCATTAATACACCCGGGTAGGACATCTAGATCTAAACGTTTAAAGGAAAGCGGTAAGAAGGCGCATTTTTGTCTTGCATATTTCCATTTTGATGATACCGCTTCTTTCATTTTCTATCCGTATGTCGTCGTTTTTCTCCCAGTTAGGAAATAATATATGAGAATAATCAAATTCTGGATGATACTTATATCTTACCCGACTAAATCAGGTTTTCAGTAATCATTTCATAGTAAACAAACTTTAACCTGCTTAAAACAGCAAATGTTTTAGCGTCTTGCGTATAACGATGACCTCCATCCGGCAGCAAGACCTCTGGTCAGGAGATTGAGCGTCGAATCACGTCTTAATTGCTGTTGTTCCCAGGTTCATCCTGTTAGGGTCCCATCTATTTGCAAATAGTGAACCATGAAAACAAAATCAGCAGTACATTGATATAACAAAAGAAGTAACGCTATATTTTATAATAACATAACAGTTTTTCGCTTAATAAACCGGAAGTTCCGTATGTACTATGCAGGATTGTTTGGCCTCTAGTATTTCTTTTTCACATACATTATCACTGGTTTTGTGTAATCTATGAAAAATGGGTAAAGGACATTCTTCATCCACAGATTTTCAGCTCTAATAAGATTCTTTGCATGAAATAGCATTACTCCTACCAGTGTCTGGAACGAAGAAACACGTGTTCTTGCCCTATTTCTGGTCTAATACTTCCACCAACTTTATTCATAAGAATCCTAATATTCCCCCACAGCAAGACACCCGGTGTTTGGTTTGAGCTCAGCAATATGTCTTGAAAGGTTTATAGATGTCTGAGTTGCAGACTGGCGATAATGAAAGCAATATTTACAGGGTATTTCAGGTTCCAGACGATTGTTACAAAACAATATCCATTTATGTGCCATTTAAAGGATCCCTTCTACATGGTGCAATGTTAGCAAGCTTATTTCGCTACACCAGTTACTACTGAGGAGGGAGTTCGATGTTCTCTAGGTTCACCATATTTTAGACTTTTGGTCACATCTCAGCTTCGCTTAGGAAATCACTGTAGCATTTGAAGCAACTCCAGCAAGGAAAAGTAATCGTCCGCAGTGGAACCATGCTACAATTATTACTCAGAAAGCTAATGGTAAATATAGTATAAGCCATTTCCCTATAAGGAAACATTTTACATTCATTGACCGACCTCCCAGTACTATTGTCGGTTGAAATTTATAAACTTGTTCTCTTAAAACAATTTTTCAGCAAAATAGTTTTCTCAAGTCCAGTATCTGTTCTAGCTCTTTCCAGTGTTGATGGGGGTTTTCTCCTTAAAATTTCATTTGAAGTCGTGTAGAAAATCAAAATCTTGATTATGCCATCATTTTCACTTCCAGTTACATGAGATATCCATTTTAGCTGTTGCTGCTGTTGAAAGTTTTCAAGTGACGGAATCTCTTATTCGGTACAGCTCTTGTTATATATTCCGTAGAGGATGTCTATTTGAAGAAGTGATATAATGGCGGTCAAAATGTTGGGCTAAAAAAAGACTAAGAATGACGTGTCGTGGGCTCTCAGTAATCTGATCAATAACAACTTCCCCCGACTTCTAGATTTATGTTAGCACCAGGCACATTTGACGCTTTACCATCTCTCTTCCCGATTATTCTCTCATAAACTCACAACAAAACTCATGATATAGGTTACTCGCCTCTTCCCCATGCATCTTGTGCCTTTAGTGTATCCACTCTTGCCTCATTACGCATCGTGAAAATTCAAATTTTCACTGTGTCATTTTGCTTACAGATTTCCTTATACCATCTTTTGGGTCCTATTTTTATTGTAACTTCCTAGTTCCTCATATGTTTAGTCCATGGTATTCAAATATTACTTGGGTAGAACCACATTCAGTTCCCTTGTTAATTTTAAGGAATCATATGATATTAGATAA
>OZ038476.1:143737036-143754536 GCA_964036315.1 Acanthosepion esculentum | reverse complement strand
TTAAGCAAGAAGTTCTTCCAGAATTAATGATATTGAAGTTGAATGTCATTAATTTAATATTTCATTTTCGAGAAAAAAACACCAGTTGACCACTGGTTAATGAATGTAACGACGAGTGAATTGAATGAAATAATAATAATAATAATGAACCCTTGTTGTTGTTGTTTGCTACGTAAATGTGCTTGAGATTTAAAAGAAACATGGCATTCGTTCGTTCCCCTTTTAAATATGGAATATCATAAAAAATAATAAAATTTAAAAAAAGACTAAGATAGAAAATAAAAATTTCACTGGAATAAAGTTTTAGTAAGATTTTTCTTTTTTCTTCAAACACTTATTTTTAAATTAAAATTTCAACAGGTTAATGCAAATGTGCTGCGTCTTTGCGTTATGTCGCCACCTTCCTAAGAGGCTTTTTTTTAACTATCAAACAAAATGTATTGACAAACAATGGCTAAAAATAAATATTAACTTATTCAACTACAATGTTAAATTTCAATAGGACATGAAATTGCTTCGTTTTCAACAATAAGCTACCAGTAAGTGGACAATTTCATTTTTTGTGAAAAGTCAAAAGTTAGTGATTTACTAAAACGTAACTTAGATGTTGCAGAAGGCCGTAAGTACGGAGCACCCAGTGAGGATCAAAAAGAAGAATGTTTTATATCCACCATAGTATCGAGAAACTGATTTTTTTTTTGGTTGTCTAGATAGAAATAAGTTAATAAGCAATTACCCATGTTGAAAAATGAAAATTTAGCTGAAATAGAAAATTAAAAGGTTTTTTGTTATGAAATAAAAATCTTGTCTTAAACAATCTCTGTCTCTACTCATCCTGACAGAAAATTTAAAACTTTTATTATTACTTCTTTTTTTTAAATTATGTTCATTTTTGCAAATGAAGAAGCTCATATATGAGTAAAAAAAAACAAAAAAAAACTGTACCTTTCAGTTAATAGAGGAGGAATTTTATTTAAATAAAAATGATTTTCATTGCTTTCATTCCGGAAATGTTTAATTTCAAAAAAAAAACTTCAGTTGACCACTGATTATTGAATGTAACGACGAGTGAATTGAATGAAATAAGTGAACCCTTCTTGTTGTTTGCTAAGTAAATATGGTTGGGATTTAAAAGAACCATGGCATTCGTTCGTTCCCCTTTTAAATATGAAATATTTTCGGAAGAAAATGTCATATTCGAGCAAAGCAAACTACACAAAATAATAATGTATTATTTTCAATGTTTCATTAAAAGAGTGCCACTTCTGTTAACCTTCGTTTTTAGTCCGATTTTAATGATTCAATTTCTCAATCAATGTTCTGGAAAGAAATAGAATTCGTTATCAGGATTTCTTTGATTATGATTTGCTAAGACTAGCGGAGATGTGGCAGAAGCTTAAAATTATGAAGCACGCAGTAACGATCTAGCTGGTTATTCAGTTGTAACTGATTTTGCGCGACAAGCTTGCTAACAATTACCCCGGGCTTAAGAGCTCACAGGATTTGTATATATTTACAGCAACTTATGCTTTGAGAATAGAAAAAAGAATTTATCCACATATACATTGTTTTATCTATTTAAGTACTGAAAATTTTAAACAAAACTCTTTCCCCTTGGTTAAACGAAATAAAAACACTACTCGTATTGTTAACCTTATGCTAACATATATTGGAATTTTGGAAGGATCGAGAACATTATTACAGTTGTATAAATCTAAGTAGATTATTAAGAGACTCGTGAGAAACAATGAAAAAAGTATTGAAATGTTGCGTGATATCTGTCCTCCTGTATGTCATTGGATGCTGGACACTCTCCTCAAGGATGAAGAAGAAATTTGAAGCAACAGATTCTCGTTCTACAGAAGGATGCTGAGAATACCATGAAACTGTTGTGGTATATTAAAAGAATGGACCATTTGTAGATGTCTATTAACATGTCCACACGATTTATATTTAACGTAAAATACCAAAACATATGAAACAATAAAAGGTTTTTATAACAAAAAAATTCATATTTATTTTTTGTAATGATGTACATGCACAGAGGTTATTATTTTGTTGGTGTTATGTCCTTTTGACTGAATTAATATTTTTCTCTGAGCTCCCAAATGTTGAATGAATTATAAAGCTGAGAAATTATGAATAAACTTCTAGCTTTAGAAAAGTATTTCAAAGAGAAATGTTCTTGTTGCTTGTTTGGAAATACTTTGTATGTTTGTAATGTAGTTTGGAAAATTTCGTACGTACGTGCATGCGTGAATATGTTTTTTAACGTCTGACCACACATGGTCGAGACGGGATCCTTTTTACAACTACAACTTGTAGCGAGAGAAATCAAGGAAGAAGAGAGAGAGAGAATGAGCAAGCTCGTGTCTGCTATTTATAATTAATGTAATCACGTGACAAGCTCGAAAGACAAAAGCGGGAAGACTTGATTTGGTCACGCGCTGGAAACATACTTGTACGTGGGTGGATTGCAACGCCCACTTGTGTATGTATTGACTAATTAGAATGTGATAATTACTGAAAATCTGTATGAACCTGGGTAGGTTCTGGATCCACATTTTGCACAACATGCGGATAAAAAAGTGGCAGCGGGACGCTAAAAACCAAACATGTGGGCTACGACGATGTTTTGAAGAAAATGGAAACAAAAAGTACAATTACTCTTAACATTAGGAAGAGGCTCCATTTCTAGGGTACATAATTAGGAGGGAGAGCTTGGAAAATCTGACAGCCATGGGTCAGACTGAGGAAAGCAGGGCGTACATACCTGATGTGCTTGAGTAAATGGATGGCAGAATATGTTTTAGGAGATATAACAAAAATACAAACTTATTAAGAGATACAAGGGCAGGATGATTTCGAGAGCCATCATTCCTACGTCCTGAATGAACACGTCTCATAAAAGAAGAAATATGTATATATGAATTTAATTTGAAAACTTATTTACAGAGTATAGCATAAAAGCTGTAACAAAATTTCAAATGAATTTTACTTTTAAATTATTCGTCATTGTATTGGTTTTTATGGTTTGATACAGACGCCAAAATATATACTAGTTGTTTTTCGAAAGTATTTTCGTATTTACTTGCAATAGATATTAAAATAAACTATATAACTGAGAAACATAAAAATGGACTGAATTCACTTGAGCGTTTTAAAACTGGAAACAACTTTGAATAAACAGTATGTTCATCAAATGGACAACTGATTGATACAAGACTTCCGCCATCAAAGATATGCAGATACTGGAACGAACTCATACCCCCAGAACGGCAAAACAGATTAAGTAGGTGCTTGAGACAATAAGATTAATCCAAGTAGGCCACTGAGAAAATTGGCTAAGGAGGCAGGAACAAATTAGGAGAACAATGAGGACGCTCTATTGAACTGATCTAAGGATGTCAGCCTCCAGGATGATCACGAAACAGTTTCTTTCAATAGCCAGAATGAAACAGAGGTTTCAAAGAAGTAAGCAATTTCTGAAACGGATTCGTGATGGCACGCTGCAAGACATATTCACTGATGTGAAACTTTTCACCTCTGAACATACATTTAATCATCAGAATGGTCGTGTTCTTGCATCAAGTCGTTAGCCATTTCCCGCCGATCCAGGAAAATGCCTCAGAACCCAGAAACAGGTAGTAACAAAGTTTGGGACATCCATTAAAAGAAAGATGAAAGTATCCTCGAGGGGTAAAGATAAAAAATCAAGTATACATAGAGGACATCTTGGAAGGTGCATTCAAGCCCTGGTGCAATGCTACTTGTAATGATGAACATTAGACACGTCAACAGGACGCAGCGACAAGCGATATTGCTTGTGTAACACAGCAGTTGTACAGAGACAACTGCCCTGGTCTCGTTACCAAGGCCGAATGACCTCCCTTATCACTAGATATCAATACTCTTGACTAATGTATGCAAACAATTTATGAGAATGAGGCCGTTTGACAAAATTAAAGAGATTATAAGAAGAAAAATCCATGAAAACTATCATATTCATTTCATTATGCCACTTAATTGCTTGGGAAACATAGGGTCGCAACAACACCTCTTTTCCCGACAGACCTGTTGAGTATGGTTGGACATGCTAAGGAACGAAAACCTCGCTTACATAGCACTGGAGATCGTTGAAGCGCGCAATGCATCCTACCACGTCAAGTTTCCTCTCGCCAGAACTGTTGAACATGGTTAGATATGCTAAGTGCCGAAGCCCTCGCTTGCAAAGCAATGGGAACGATTGAATCACGCAAACCACCATACTACGTCAAGTCTCCTACCTGACAGACCTTTTGAGCATGGGTTTAGATACTAAGGCCGAAGCCATCACTTCTTTAGCACTGGGGATCGTTGAACCATGCAAGGCTTCCTACCACATCAAGGCTCCTACCCGACAGACCTGTTATGCATGGTTGGACATGGTAAGGGCCGAAGCCCTCACTTCTATAGCACTGGGGACCGTTGAAGCACACTAGCCGTCCTATCACTTCGAGGCGACACACTATAAGGGCGGAAACTGTTCGCATCGCCATTTATTACTTTCCTGAAAAGGTTGTGACGGATAAAGGGAACCATCTTGAATAAGATTTTCTGGTTTATTTAACAAATTAAAATTATTTGGTATTAACATGGTATGCTGATATAAAATTTTATGCTGATAGAAAAATATTGGCTTGCTGCATAATTCTCAGGCGTTTTTTAAACGATATTTATTATGAAAAAAGAAACATAACAATTCAACAATTATTTACTTGAAAATAAAATAATATTTTTATTTAAACAAAATAACAATTTTTCGTAACAAATGACTCGTCTATAAAAACGCCTGATAATTATTCACCATCCCAATTTTTTCAAGTTATCACTTTTTTTTGTAACATTATCTATGTCGCAGCCTGTATTACTGAAAATGATATTAATGAAACTACACGTGCAAAAGTCATTTCTTCTTTGTCCTTACCTAGTTAGAGATAAAACTGTCTCCTATATATGTTCAAACCAAACACTAATATTGAATTACTCAAAGTGTAGAATTCTAAAGAATTATCGCTCAAGCAATGCAATGTTTAATACGGTTATGTTTGTGTTTGCCAAGTTAATGGCTTTGGCATAAAATATATCCGATATGTATGCCAGTGAAAGTAGATAATAGAAAAAGCTGTGATAAATGATGTGGCAGGCTGAATTCTGATTTATTTCGAAACTTTTAACGAAAAACTCTAAGTCAACTCTGATCGTTTTTGATGTGTCTTGGGCCCGAGGTTAGAATATCATGGAGGTTCTTAGAATGACAGGTTAAAACAAAAGTGTGATCTGTGCAAAGAATCAATACTAGAAAATAAATGTAGAATACTTCAGAATGTGTGAGTTTTCTTCTCATTTCCATTTTTTTCCGTTTGATGTATGACTAATATTCTAAAACAAAATCATTCGAAATATTGAATCACAGTACATAAATTTACACGTACCATATATGTGTGCTTGTGTGTCACATCCCCCCATATATATATATATATATATATATATATATATATTTGTGTGTGTGTGTGTGTGTGTGTGTGTGTGTGTGTGTAGGGTGTCCATAAAGTTCGTGTGCCCTTAAAAAAATGTATAACTTTATTTGTATTTACGATAGAAATAGTCTGTAAAAAATGTTTATCGGCCTGAATGTCCGAGAAATTTTCATAGAAAGTATACGTCCTCCGATAGGATTCGAACCTGTGTTCTATACGGAACCATCATTTAGTCTGACGTTACCGCTCGGCCACAAAGGACCGTTCGGTTGACAAGATCGAATTTACTGCTTATAAACTTCAATCTTCCATGAATCTTTCACGTACATTCATATCTGCTCATGGTGTATCAAATGTAAACAAATGACGCCACACATTAGGAAATGGACAAAGTTCCACTATTATTTAAAGACATTTTTATGTTTAACATTTTTTTATAGATACAAGTATTTAAGTAAATGTTCTGTTTATTACAAACAGTATTAAATAAAATTTACCGGCCTGAATGTCCGAGAAATTTCATAGAAAATATTCGTCCTCCGAAAGGATTCGAACCTGTATCCTATACGGAACCGTCATTTATACATATATACATTTTCGCTTGAAGATGAAACAGGGCTTGATACTTTAATTCAATTGAATTTTAATAATTACATTGAGGTTTTGGCTCTTATTTTGAAACATGAGTACTCTTATGTAGCGAATGAATCATGTGCCTTGACCACGGAGGAAAACATTACTTAGTCATTGCCAACACATTTCGTCATCTGACTTTATCAAGTCAAGTGATATTAGTAATGTTTTTCCTATTGTCTATTCTATTCCATAAATATATATATATATATATATATATATATATATATATATATATATATATATATATATATATATATATATATATATGAACAGTGAGAGAGAGAAATATTGAAGGAGGGATAATTAATGACGAAAAGTCCTCTTCACCACGTGCTTTCCAAAACTATACACGGCCATTGTATAACTGCCAATTTGCCGGTTCCTTGCGTACACTTTTGAATTTCTTCCAGCTTATCGACTAACCCATTTTGAAAAATTCACGATATCTTATATGATTAATTATGTGGCTGAAACTGGCGTTTGCCACCTTTGTTCCTTGTTCCGTAGGAGGCTTAATCGGTTTTGTCATCTCTACGGTTCTCTTCAGACACCAATATCACATTGTTTCTCTTCTTTACTAAAAGTCACATCATACGTCTTTTCATCAGGCGAAATTCTTTATTGCTTTCTAGTACTAAATAGCACACATCAGATAGTCTGTGTTGGCTAGTTTATTGTACACTGTAAAAATTTTATTGCCGACTACTTGTCAGTAACGGGGAGGATAAAAGTGAGTGCGCGAAATTTCCCATTTTTAGTATTCGCATACATATTTTTTATCTGAAATGAAAACACTCACTGTAGGATTTTGAGTGTGGTGGTGGGAGGAAACTTTTTACCAGTAAATCTCATCACACGTCTAAGTGTAAAGTCGCAACCACCTGTTTTTTGTCGGAATTCTGACCGTCAAGTGATCCTATCAAGTATGTCGTATTTCAGAAATACCTATTTTCAAAAATCTGCGTACATTTTTTTTTTCTGAGATGAGGTATTATGTACACCATTTACATTATTCGGACTATTGTCCTCATCTTGTCTTTGTGGATAAAGCCGTTAGTTAGGTCCGGTGACAGGACCCAAAGAGTGTGAGTTCAATATCCTGTTAAGGCAGTGGAGAATTTTCGGAGGGGAAGTAACAGGAGATAACTGACATTCATTAGATATGGTACGTGGAACTAGAACAGTCTACCCCAGCGAGCGAAATAAAGGGTTCAGTTCGACATTCCAACCATCTGAAGAAGGCAGGAGCGTATAACGGCCTAAACGTTGTGATAAACATGGCGAAAAAGATTAGGAAAATAGTTTTTTTATCTTATTCCTTACTTTATTATTAAGTATTAGCATTGATTATTTAAGAAATGAGATAAAAAAAGATAAATAAAATTAATATAATTGTAAGAAAACTATGACATTAGTAAATTGACAAGTTTTTAATTGTTTTTTTAAATAAATATATTATGGATATAAACAATTTTTTCGATGAGTAAATAATTTCTACAAGAATAGCTTTCATTTTTTAAATTGTAATTAGAATAATTATAAACTTTTCAAATTATGAATTAATTTGTGCCACGAAGGGATAGGGGGAGGTGGAGATCCATGATCGCCTACGTCCTGAGGGGAGACGGCACACAAAAGAAAGATATATTTGTGGAGGTCAAGAGATATTGTTATTAATTAAAAAAAATATCTGTACTAATCATAAATGGAATAACTGATTTCAATTCAACCATCCCTGTAATTTAAATAAATAATTTTTTATTTATATTGTACGTGCATAAACATTTCTATTTTGGGAATTACGGACATCCATACACGACATTATCAGAAAATATGAGCATTAATTACAAACAATTTCAAAATTGTTAGTAACTTTAGCATACGTAAGACTATAAAGACAAAGTACCTAAATATCAATAAAACTATCCAGTCAGTTATGCGTCATGCGTGATACACGCTTAGGTGATCATGTATCTTTCGATACATCACTGACAAGACAGATTTTTTCCTGCAATAGGTTGCCATTTCTTACTACGGTAGACCAGTTGCCATCCACGCCTATAGAATCAGGTCTGCTCTGCTATTTACTGGGAAGAGAAGAATAGGATTCTTACTTTTCCCAAGGGTTATAGCACGTAAGTGAATGTAATAGATTCGACTGGAATTTGAACTCGGCTCTCCGATTCCTCAATCAGAGACGCTATCCACCATGTCTTAAAATATAAGAACGCTTAAAATATATTATTTTTTTTAAAGATTCCTGTGTAGTTAAGTATTTTTTTTAAAAGACGTTTCAGTTGTATTCATCGTATAATAATAAATTATTACAATTATATCCTTGTTAAAAATAGTTCCCAAACATCAGGTTATCGATAGATGTGTCAGCACTTCATAAAAACCATCTCCTCCGGAAGTAATTACTTTTCTGCACTATTTTATCATAAAACTAAGTAATATTTGTTTCAATTCATATCATAAAAATCTTAAATATCTGAATATTCCTCAAATGACGTTTCAGAAATTATACTTAATTTTCAAAGATTTTTAATAATGATGTTTTGCTGACAGATTTGGCAATATAGGCGATTTTATCGATCTTAATGATAGCCAGAAAAAATCATTCCACTCAATTTAATTACCGGAAATATCAGATGAAATCTATTAGATTGAAATTAAAACAAATATAAAAGCTTGAAGAAAGATGTTTCTTTTTTAGAATAAATTTGAAACGTTCGGTATCATTTTACTTGGGGGTATCTAAATACTAACCTCTGTTTTGCAGTGGCACACGATATCACAAGAAGGTTTGGAATATTTAAACAATGAAAATACTGCAAGGAAAATGCTCGATACACTCACCTTCAAAGAAATGCGATGTCAAATTCCAGCGTGGAGATTTCTGCCATCATTTCAAGGGATTCATTTGTTGAAATTAGTGTTAGCAGTAATGCCCCTTTTCAAAAAATATTTCCAATAAAAGGATTCCCGCCTCGCCATTTTCTAAAGAGAGTACAAAACATCAGATATCTGCAAGGAACGATATTCAGGAAAACGTTGCATATTCTTCGGCATCATATGCTCCATCGAAAGCGAGTTTCTTATTTATATTATGGTAATAGAAAAACATATCCTTTTAGACAATATGAACTGCCACATATATACAAGCACACACACACACATATATGTATATATGTATATGTGTATATATACATATATGTGTATATATATATATATATATATATATATGTATATATATACTTATATATATGTATTTTATACACATACATATATTTATATATATGTATATATATATATATACCATTTACTTATTTATTTACATTTAAATATATATATGTATGTATATGCATATATACATATGAACTATCACATATATACATATACATGCATACACACACATATATATATATGTATGTATATATATATGTGTGTATATATATATATGTAAATATATATATGTATATATACGTATATATATATATATATATATGTATATATACGTTCTCATATACACATATATATATGTATATATACACACATACATATATTTATGTATTTATATATATATATATGTATATGTATATATATATATATATATATACCTGTATATGTATATATATATATATATATATATATATATATATACATATGTATATGTATATATATACTGATGTACATACACATATATAGATGTGTATATATGCGTGTGTGTATATATTTATATATATATATATATATTTATCATAAATGTACCTATTGATATTGACAATCTAAGAGTGCAAAACTTACCTGCCTACTATGAAGTCACGAAAGGCACTGCACAGATGCAGAGAAAGTCGTTTTTTTTACATTTTGTCTGCGAGGCCAAGCTTTTATTCGTATTCCACCAGGAATTATATTTTGCATATAAAAGGGAAAATTATTTGGCTCGCTTTCTTTTTCTTTCTGTTCTTGGCAGGAACATCAATCATTTTGAACTTCATGGTTGCATTTTGTTTCCTCTTACACTGCTACGAGTGAGTTTTTAATGGTCCAACAAGAGAAAACGTAACATACTCAATACAGAGTATTTCTTTTAATGTTAGAATGGCTTTGTTAATTGTATTTTTATGTAATGCGATACATTAAACAGAAATGGACTTCCTAGATTTTTATTTTGTTTTTCGATTTCAAAGTTCTTACATACGGGCCAGCACATTGAGTAAACAGAGAATCCATCGGGAAATGAAGAAGTAAAATTGGTGCTACTTTGCTAGTTTAGTGTTGCATTACAATGTATCGATACACGTAAACGAGTAAAGGGAATGGACAGAGATACTGGGTCACAATTTGAACACGGTTTCTCTTTTAGATTGGTTTTTAAATCTACCTTTCTCTCTTCTGGCTTTTCGGTATGCGTTATATATATATATATATATATATATATATATATATATATATATATATATATATATATATATATATATATATATATATATATATATATGTAAATAAGTTTTTTATGGTACAAAATGTAACAATAGCTAGGTAAAAAATAAAATTGATATGGCATTTTTAAAAAAGCTAAAAAACAGAACAAGCCGTTGCGTCCCAGGATTTATCAAGTTTATTTTTCTGGGATATAAAAATATATAAGCGTGTGAATTAAATTAATATAACGAATGGAAGTGGGGGGGAAAAAGTAAAAATATATGAATCTCAAGAAACTAGAGTTCAATAACATTCAGACCCAGTAAGCATTCCCTCTGTTTACAATGGGAAGACCCACGGGATCTGATATACAAGGACTCTAGAACCTTTAGCTGATATGCTGGGTGGGACCTATATATATATATATATATATATATATATATATATATATATATATATATATATATATGTATATATATATCCCTCTTTATCCTTCAAAATCCTAAGTCCATCTCTTATTTCTTACATCTTTACTTCACTCTTTTTGTTCTCTAAACCGTTTCCGGTGTGTTGACCTATTAAATAGGTCAATGTCTGATCCTTACACCCCTTCCTCTCTATTACGTTTTGTAATAAAAATAATTTCAAATCATTCCTATCTCTCCCTTTCCTATATAATTTCGTCCGTGTTTGTCACACTATCTCTCACCACTCTCTGTATCACCTTACATCAAATTAATACTACACAACAAAAGTGTAAAAAGTATATGTAATTTTAAATTTATTTTTTCATCCTTCGATGTCAGGTCTGATGATCCAGAGAAAATGAAACTCCCTGGGGTAATAAATTATAACCAGGGACCCTTAAAGTTGTCTGTTTTCATTAAATTATATATATATATATATATATATATATATATATATATATATATATATATATATATATATATATATATATATATATATATATATATATATATATATATATATATATATATATATATAATCCTCCTAATTATTACTTATATAACACCGCTTGATCCAGCTTCTAATAGCTCCAGTTGGGGCGGCTTGGTGATAGTAGTCGTGGCTCCCGGGGACACACTCCTATGGTTACAGAGAATCTCAGTTGGGTTCCGCCACGGAATAATGTGAGTGAGCGGCGCTATATCGAGTCTGATTTGCTACCTCTTCGTCACCGTAGAACAGTTGGTAGGGTGTTCGCTTGACAACCTAACTGTCAGGGTTTCAATTCTCGGTAGTGGATGCGCACTGCTGATGAGTCCCAAATATAGGACGAAACGGCCGTCCAGTGCTTTCTGCATTCTGTGACAGTGCTTTCAGCATTCTGTTGAGGTTTCAGACTCGATGAATTACTTAATTACATATATATATATATATATATATATATATATATATATATATATATATATATCGCGACACGGAAATTTCTACGTTTTGTAACTTATATCTGTTGCATTATCAAGCTCGTGATGTTCCGTGAAAGATGAAAATTTGTGTGAACATGTCAGTAGTACTGACATCACGAATGGCCACGAGGACGAGTGATTACAACGTACGATTTCTCAACGTGGTGGATTTGTCAGGAAAGAGATTCCTGATGTTATACGACTGGAGGGGTCGATCCCGGCGGGTTCCACCTTTGGAAAGTGTCTGAAAACAATACAACGTCTTTTTGACCCAAGCCTTTTGAGTGAAATTGGGTAGACGGAACTCTTGAAGGCCGTCGATAGCTGTGCTAGCACGAAGTCACAAGTCATTGTGGCCGAGGGCTTGAGCGTGCTGGCCTTGTTCAAATTGTTGATCACGCTAGGTAACACGTTTTTTCCCAGAAACTGTAACTTAGGTCTGCTCAGCATAGTTGCAGTATAAACCACAGGTGGGCTCTGTGGGTGTTGAATACACACAAATGCGCCTGAACAAAACTCTTCAATAGGGATTGGCTAGCTGCCCTAGTAGGCAGGTATCCTCGTATAAGATTGTCCAGCTGTAGGTATACGTGCTGATATCACTATCCATTAATCATGGACCCTGCGCCGGCCATGCAGCAATCAACTCAAAGCCGTTCACATGCGTTGCTTTTGTTCGACCTGCAAGAAATATCGTAAAGAGCATCGTAGTAGCTAAATGAAACATGACAGGTATTGAAGCCATCTTCATGAAACTCCAACACATATAGGCAGGATATCTTTCTAGTATGATCGATTGTAGACTTCCAAAACTACTCATTTGTGTCCAGATTCTAACAAGTAGGTAAGTTTGAAGGCTCCTCTGGCGTTTCAAAGAAGTACAATCTGAAGCTAGGCATCATCCCCTTATCTTCCTGAGAAAAGAAATAAAAAGAACCGGTCCCTGTCCTGCTTTTAATCTATAAAAAATATTTTAGCGAAGCAGACTTGAACATCGGGATCATCTGAGTGCAAATATTAATGCAAGCTGCCATAATAATGCTCCTTTCAATGATAGCGTTACCTGCTACAGTGTTTTTTTCGCGCGTAGTAAAGCAGGGCTTGTTGTCCACTCTCGGATACATGAGGCAATTGATCCTCAACGACTCGAGCGAAAAGGGTCTATCATATATTCCATGCAAAACACTTGCAGACCCGATGAAACAATTAAGTGTAGATAAAAGTCGAGCAACTCATTATTTGACTGAGATCTCAGTTGTCCTCTGCGACGAAAGAGTCCATCATATCATATGATACCATATATATATATATATATATATATATATATATATATATATATATATATATATATATATAAATTAATTTCGGTTGAGCTCTTTGGTTTGAGGTGTGAGTTTGTAAACAGTGACTATTTAAGCTAATATTGCATGCCTTTTCGCCAGAATTGAGTCACTGTCAGTCACTGTGTGTTCATCTAAATCTAAAAATAAATACGCTAAAATTCACCTTCATCCCTGCCGTGAGCCGACGGCTTAGTGGTAGAATTTCCGAGTGACGCCAATTCAGTCGATCCTGGCTAGAGACAACCGGACGTCTAGCCACACTGATGAGCTGTGAAACAGTGTCTGTGGATGACAATATATATATATATATATAAATATTCATTAAAAAACGCAAAATAGCATGATAATTCCTAATAGATTAGCAGAAAACGCTCGGATATATAGAATGAACCTTCTTTTCACAGTTCAGAAAAGAAAACACTATACGAACACAAGGAAATTTGAATATAAACCTTCATCAAAGAACTTTGCAAGTTATCTGTAATAAAAGTGTGATTGCTACCCAAATATTCGATATTAGCGGTGAGGAATACTATGTATATTTATTAATATATACTTAATCGTTCTGTTTTATTAAATTCAATAGTTTTATTAACACCAGCAATATATATATATTTATATATATATATATATATATATATATATATATATATATATATATATATATATATATATATATATTTAAAAAAATTTTAAACAACATCTAAAATATTACTACAGTTAGATTTACGTTAGAAATATTCAAACACAGTTGCATTCCATATCACGTGACGTCCGCGTCTCGCGACGGACGCTACTTGATGTAAACAAACTTCTGAAAACAACCATTTCTAAAGAGAGATCGAGGCCGATCCGAAATTTCAAATATATATATATAGATATATATATAAAATATAAATAAATACTTTCACAAAAAATCATTACATTTTTTTTAATTTGCAACTTTTTTTTTCTATATTATATACATATTAAGAAAGTATACGTGGCTTCTCATTATGCTATATATATATATATATATATATATATATATATATAGATATATAGATAGATAGATAGATAGATAGATAGATAGATAGATAGATAGATAGATAGATTTTTTTAACTATAGCGATAAGAATGATTTTTTATTTTCTAAACATGCTTAGTACCGTGTTCTTAATTCATATTATCGAGTGTTGCCCTTTTGTTTGGGTGTATGTATGTATATTTTGATTAAAAACCAACAATTCCTTGTTGGTTTTTCCTCATTTGCTTTTATCAATGTCCCTATTTTTCAGTTGATAAATCTGTTCAAAAAATCTTCTCATGTCTAACAACTTTCGGCTAACGTTAGCCAGGCGTTTTGTTTGTAATGACATCAGCTGATATTTTAAAAATGTGTAGTAGTTCGTTTTGTTTGTTTTATGATGTAGCGACATATTTCTGTTAATTAAAGCCGAAATATATCACAACAATATTATCGAGTAATAGAAGACACAAACTCACAAATAAATGTAATAAAAAGTATCACACACACACACACACACACACACACACACATATATATATATATATATATATATATATATATATATATATATATATATATATATATATTTAGCTAGGAATAAGCAAAATTTATCTGCCATTTTAAAAAGCTAAAAAAAAAACGGTTTCGTGCCAGACTTATCAAGTTTATTTTCTGGGATATAAAAAATTAAGCGTGTAACTTTAATTAATATTTATGATAAGGAATGGAGGGGGAAATCCTTCTGGCTCGTCTATTGCAGAGCATGTAAATGTTTTTGATTTTAGTGCAGACAGTTTCACGATTTTATCTAGGTCCCACTCCACATATCACCTCAAGGTTCTAGAGTCCTTGTATATAAGATCCTGTGACCCTTCCCTTTGTAAACAGAGGGAATGCTTACTGGGTCTGAATGTTATTGGACTCTAACTTTCTTGAAATTCATTCCCCCACCTCTATTTGTTATCATTAATATTAATTAAATTTACACGCTCATTATTATTTTTTTATATCCCAGAAAAAAAACTTGATAAGTGTGGAACGGTACCGGTTGTTCTTTTTAAAATGCCATATAAATTTTACTTATTCCTAGCTATTGTTAAATTTTGTACCATATATATATATATATATATATATATATATATATATATATATATATATATATATATATATATATAAATCCTTTACCTGATACAGAATTATTATCAGAATATTGTTTTAACATTACCCGCATGTAACGTTCGATAGCGACTTATTTGAATCAATAAGATTTAATAGGATTATATTGAAAGATAAATATTTGCTTTGTAACATATGTTCTTTTCTTTTCATATTCAGTACCACTAGTATTTACGAAATCCTAACAGGCGTCTTGCAATTGTTACGTACATTTTTAAATCTTTCTCATGCCTACTAATTACCTCTACAGATCCCAGTGGCATTTTCCCATATCTGGAGGAAGAATAAAAGAATATAATCTGATGTCTTTTGGGATATTGTATTCCCAATAGTAACAATCAACAAATAAAAATGAAACTCTTACATTTGCCACACATGCGCCATACTCGTAAATTAGCTTATCATTTGTCAGTATACACACACACATATGTCTGTGTGTGTGTCTGTGTATGCGTATATATATACATATACATATATATATATATATATATATATATATATATATATATATATATATATATATATATATATATATATATTTGTGTATTTAGGCAGCAATCCTTCTTTCAAGCACATTTCATTAAAAACGACTGACAATGTGCTTTTATTTAGTTTTTTATATAATTTCTCGAGCGATCTAATTAAGTTTTTCTTTTCAGAGGGTAAATTATATAAAAATTGTCCGAATGTTCTTTTTTTCCGAGCGCTTTCGACTATACATTTAGCCATTATCGAGGATTATATTTCAACTGTTAGAATTAGAAATAGTTTGTTATATGTATGTTTTATAAAGTGATTCATTTTTTTGTTTCAAAACACGGTCAAGATATTATGTCCATGTTCAAAGTTAATATCATTAAGGGTTGGTTTGTTTATTTTTATAAGTAAGGCTTCCATTATTTTTAGCCTTTTTTTGCAAGTGGATGATGCTATTATATTAGTGTTGTCGACAAGTATATTCCGAATAGTGTCCGGTAGGTCTCCATGAATATTTAAATGAAATCTAATTGAGCTATTGTCAGAAAGGTGTAGAGTTAATCTGCGTGTTAAACGATTTGTAGTGTGGCCTATATAATTATTTACGAAAGTTGATTCTTGAGGAATACAATTCCTTAATAGACATTTGAATTCGTAAATAATGTTTGCTCTATTTAATTTTGTTATATATTTTGTTATATATATATATATATATACATGCACATATATGTGCACAGACACACACACATATACAGGGTGTCCATAAACTTCGTGTGCACTTTTAAAAATTTATATTAGGTTGGTGTAAAAATAATGTCGTTTTCTCACATATGTTACATTTATATATGATTTCTGAATTAATTCCTTGATATATATAGCCATGTTATATATCATTTTGAAGCGCGTTTTTCGCTCTATCGAATCGTGTTATTCGTTACCGTTCTCAATCTCTTCATTCATTTTTTGCAGGCTTTTCGACAGCATAGACAAAATTGAAATCCGCACGATTTTCTTGTTCCAGTTCAAACTAGGCCGAAAAGCTGCCGAGACAGCTCGTGATATCAATGATGCGTTTGGCCCAGGAACCACTAATGAACGTGTGGCACAACGGTGGTTCAAGAAATTTTGCAATGGTGACGAGAGCCTCGAAGATGAAGACGGTCGCGGCCGGCCGACTGCGGTTGATAACGAACATTTGAAAGCCTTAATTGAAGCCGATCCTCACAAAACCACACGAGAAGTTGCTGTTGAACTCGAGGTCGACCACTCAACAGCAAATAGGGAAGTCAAAAAAGTTGGATAAATGGGTGCCGCATGAATTGAACGATAAAAAAAAATCGTCGTTTTGAGGTGTCTTCTACACTCCTTCTGCGCAACAGAAACGACCCATTTCTCGAGCGGATTGTGACGTGTGATGAGAAGTGGATCCCCTACAACAACCGGCGACGTTCGGTACAGTGGTTGGATGCCGGAGAAGCTCCA
>OZ038476.1:143589536-143734536 GCA_964036315.1 Acanthosepion esculentum | reverse complement strand
ATCTCCGATTTGCAAATCTTTTGGGGGCTCAACCTTTATCTACCAAATTGTTTCCTTGAAGTTGATGTTTTATCGTTTCTTCTCGCTTTCCTTCAGTAGATTTTGTAGTTTTCTTTTTGTGTCTGCTATCAACACAATCTGTCATCTGCATATCTGATGTTGTTAAGATTGTGACCGCCCATAATAAATCCTTCTAGTTCGCCTCGCTGTATATGCTGAATAAAGTTTGTGAGAAAACACATCCTCGTCTTAAAACGCCTTGCCACTTTTACTTTGTAATAGATGAAATTAAAAATAAAGTCTGAACTAACATTGTGATAATGGAATTACAATAAGCAATTTGCACAGGTTTTAACATTTCCTGTTCTCCTTTGACGGCATGTAACTGGTGAAATATTTAAAGTTTTTTTTTCACAGGTGAAGCGTGTCAATATTCATGGTCATGTTAAATCTTGTGATTGAATTCTTATAATAGTGATAGTTTCGCTTTGAGCATTTGAATTCTCAACTTTATTTTGTCCGCCATATTTCTATATTTTCTACGTGATACAGTCAACTAGAAGTCTATTTACTTTTTGCGACATCAGATTATAACAAGTTCTTTTTTACTTTTGGAAATTAATCAAAATGAGAACGTGTCTTGTATTTTCGGCGAATTGATTCAAAATTATTTTTTCCCACGACATGATAAAGGCTTTTCATTGTTTTGTTGTTTTCGTCTGTAAATCATTTGTGTTGAAGTTTCTATTATAATGTCTTGGTGATTTTATGAAATAATAAGCAGCGGTAAGGTGTTTACTTTTTATTATCTATTGTAAGAATTCAACGCACATTATCCTATGCAGAAACGTACGCTATTTTTATCGGTCCTACCTTCGTAAATTCTCATATATAAATTAATAATTAGATATCAAGAACGAAATGCAAAGTCGAATTGGCTGAGTAGAAGGTGCCTTCCAAAAGCTAAGCAAAATTTTAAAAACCCGAAAACGTTCATCAAAAACTAAGTAAAGCGAGCTCAAGTTCCATGCAATATCAGTCCACCTATATGGCTGTAAATTATGGACAAAGACGAAGACGAGATTTAAGGCCACGTGGATGGAATTTTGCAGGAAGATTCTAACAATACCATGGACGATACATGTTAGCAAATTGGAAGACGAAAAATCGAGAGAAATATGTCAGAAAGAGACAGTTTATATCTAATTAAAACACATAATGAGGTAAGATGACTTGGAGACTTTGATACTCACAGGGTACATTGAAGCTATGAGGGACACATGAAAATGTTGAATAATCTACGTAACGCGCTTATGTAAATAGACCGTAGAACATGGCGGAAAAGATTAGTAACACACAAGAATTAATAAGAAATATAAAAAAACGTCAAGTTGTGGAGAGCCATGACTCCCCACATCCTGAAGGTTGCCCAGAAGAAAACCTAAGACAGAAGCCGTTTGTTACTTGTATCATAATTATTTATGCAAATGCATGTGAATGTGCGATTGACGAATATTTCCGTCATTTAGATTTAAGCCTTGGAACAGCAATGTTATTACTGCACTGTATTCAGAACTATCGCAGTCTTCCGGAAGAATTTAAGCACATTTTAAATAAAATAGATCCTCTTGCGTGTTCAATCATTTGATCAATTGAATCAATAAGTGGTTTTTAAAAAATCATCCAATTGTGCCGGGTATTTCTTTCTGCAGACGTATATATATAGTGAGGGAAATGATAATAAAACACAATTAAACAGTGAAAAATATTCTCTCTAATTCTGTTTAACATAACTTTGTAAAGAAATTTTATGTCATATGGTACCAAATGAAGAAAAAACTTCAGGACGATTTGAAATTTTTTTTTCCTAAATTCATAAACATTCATTTGTTTTCTTCGATAATGGATGATAATATGTTTGTGATTAACTTCAATCGAAAAACTATTTTGATTATCTTGGATAGGCTTTATATAAATGTATATAATTATTACTCGAATTAACAAGTATATTTTGTTAGATGGCATTAGAAATGTTTAGTTATTACAGCACTGTATTCAGAAATATCGCTTTTGAATTTGCCAGCTTTCGTCATAATTGCCATCTTTGTTTTATTTATTAAAATATTGACGCGAGAAGAAAATAATATTTCCTCTCAGAACAATTTGTTTAACTTCTGACAGAGTGATGTGGACCCGAAGTAGGGACCACGGAAGGAAAACACGGAACACGGGTTAGAGGTAAGAAAGATATATTAAACAGAAAAGTTACAAAGAATAGTGTATGAATAAGCAGAGCTTACTATCCAGTGGTGTCCGATATTGGTATCATACGCGGCTGCGCATTACTGGTGCTACTCCCATGATACTACCATTCACATAATAATATAGTACTGGGAGAGTCCATGATGTAGGAAAGTATCGGTCTCACAACACATAGATATTTCGGTATGGCACTGTACATTCAAATATCTGTGATGTACTTTCTGCCGTTTTTTAATACACTAAAGAAAAATTTAAATGTCTTTTCTCTCTTGATTTTGACGTTGACAATACATTGTTGTCTGTCTCTTTTACTGACGACCATTCACTCTATTGCCTTATAATGAAACCTTCTTACATCTGGTATTCATTCTCTCCATTGTCTAAGTGTTCTTTAATTTTGCTTTAAGAATCTTCCATCAAAACCGTGTCTTCTGTGTACTCTATGTTCAGATTAGGTCCGACGATAGTAAATCATAGTTGTCTTAGAATATTGTATTCTTCGGATGGTCTTTATGCTAAACTAGCAGCATGGCCCGGTGTTGCCCATGCATATTTCAAAAATCGTACGACTGATACAGCAATCGCTATCACTTGACTTAAAATATTTTTGCCCTTCCTTGCATTTAAAGGAGTGCCCTTTGCCGTGCTGATGTTGCTACATGCCTTACTTCTTGCCTATATCACACTGCGAAATTTTTCTAAGCTATATACTAAACATTAAATCTGTTACGAAAAAAGAACTAAACAAAATTAACACAAAATTATCAGCTTTAAAAAAGGACTGGTAACTGGAAATACCGAATGAAAAAAGAATGTTAACAACAAATACATTTTCACACCCAACGCAGTTCTGCAGAATCAGAATCAACGTTGAGTTTAAGCAAGTGAATGAGCCAGCTGGAGTAAAGTGCCATGCAGATTTAAATTTTTCCCACTTGTGACGAATGCAGCTATCGATATTTTTTGCATGCTAGCATGCTAGTTAAAATTCGTGTCAGTCAGCTGTTAGCTCTCACGCTGGCCAATAGAATCTTCCTGCCTATTCGTGGCAGCTACCTATAGGATCTCATTCTTGCCAGTAGAAAACGGCCGCAAACTACATGAAAACTGCTGTAGAAGCATGAGAAAATTGATTATTTCCACTATCGATGGGAATTGGGAAATGCAAAGTCGGTCTTGGCCTTCCTATTAACCTGGAGCATGTGCATGTAAATTATGGTGCAAATCCGTCGAAAATTGCGGCCGTGCATTCGACACACACACACACACACACACACACACACACACACACACACACACACACATCCTGCCTTTTGTAGATAAAGATAAAGTTAAATGAATATGGTGAGAAATATATACCTGTCTGATTGTCTTTCTATTTTTATGCAGCCACTGAACTTTATCCGTATGTATGCCGTTTGTTTCCAGTATACTATAAATATATGCTTTATTCCACGAGAAAACTGACACTGTCCTGCATAAGCAAGCCATGCCGTGTATAGGAAATTAAGTGAAAATAAGTTCAGATAAGTTTTAACTTATTCGTCACAAACACTAGAGGGAGGAAATTTAGCTTGACAGTGATATCAATTTTAAACAATAAAACATATTTTTACTACAAGGGTATGCGTAAAAAAGATGTCTTAATATTATATTCTTTAGAAAAGAAATGAAATACAGTAGAACCTCGTAATACGAGTGCACCATTATATGAGAAAACTTGCTTTATGAGTTTCCATACTTGAGAATTTTTGTGTCGTAGGACGAGTAAAAATTCGCAGTGCGAGCAAGCATCATATAAATGGAAACAGTCGGGGATTGAATCAAAGGGAAGAATTTCCAGTTAATCTCATCAATTTCTTAGAACAAAAGGCAAGTTGAAGCGCCTTTATGAACGTCTGACGTCCAGAATATTTATTCATTTCACTGGAGAAGTTACTTCGATGGACTTATCACAGGTAACGTCACTAATAACGCTATTCATTGTCTACGTTTTCCGACGAGCACGGAGTGGAGCTGACGACAGAAGAACTTCAGCTACTTCAGAGGCATCAGTATCTTGGCAAAGTTAAAGAAACTAGCCAAGGAGGAAAGTGTGTCAGAGGTTGCACCCACGTGTGAGATCAAAGAAGTTCTTGCGATGTGGAAAAGGGAGCAAGACATTGTAAAAAAATACAACCCACAAAAATGAAGTGCAAATCGTGCGACGGCTTTGTTCAACGAAAATTACTTTGACTATATTCGTGGCATTTTGAGATCAAGAACTGTTATGGGAACTTATCCATAATAATAATGGACTATTCCTGACATCATAAATACTGCGCCCCAAGAGGGAGGACAGAGGATTATTGTAAGAAAACTGGAATAGTGATACTGGTCGAGACAACATAGTTCACTCTAACCAAATCTGATAGTCAATACTAATACTTCTACTTCTCTGTATATATTTCTGTTTGTAATATATCTGTGTTATTCCATGCCTGTGTTCGTGTTATTATTCATTGATTCTAGCTGGGACCATCACCGTGGTACAAGAAACTTGGACCATAACAGAACGAACCAGATTTCTATTGATAAGTTTCTAAAGAAACACCCTGCATGTGCAAAAGTGGATCAAATTACACAAAAGTCCTTACGATCCGATATAAATCGGCAGAAACAATCATATGGAAGGTGAGTAGGTTAATAAAGGCGGTTTATTTCATTCATTCACTCTTATTGTGTTCTCATTGCATGAAATTTTTGTGAATTATTTTTTTACAGTCCGTTGTCTATTATTTAAATTGTAAAACAGAGATTTTGTATGATTTGCGAGAACTCAAACGGATTAATTAAAATTCATTAATTTCAGTAGGAGAAATGATTTGCAATATATAATATAATTTATATATATTATACATAATAATTTTATATTATATAAATATATTACATATATAATATATACACATTATTTAAATTTGATACATATATATATTATATGATATAAATATTTACATTTTATATTATATATATCATACATATCATATATATTACATATTGCATATATGTTATATGTGTATATTAAATATTTTCTGTGTATATATATATATTATATGTATTTTATATATATTATTTATATATATATTTATATATATATATATTATATATATTTATGTTATCTATATATCATTAATATTATATATTATCTATTTACATTATATATATATACCATATATAATATATATTATATAAATTATATATATATATATATATCATATATATATATTATGCATATATTTTATAAATTTTATATATATATATATATCATACATATATATATATTATGCATATATTATATAAATTATATATATATATATCATATATATATATATTATGCATATATTATATAAATTATATATATATATATCATATATATATATTATGCATACATTATATAAATTATATATATATATATATATATCATATATATATATTATGCTTATATTATATAAATGTTATATATATCATACATATAAAATTATTATATACATCAGTTCTGTCAATTTATTAATATTATATATTATATACTATCTATTTACATTTTTTATATATATACTATATATAATATATAATATATATATATATATGTATATTTATTATATATACATATATTTTATATATTATATATATTTATATATATATATATATATATATATATATTATGCATATATTATATACATTTTATATATATCATTCATATATATTATGCATTTATTATATAAATTGTATATATATCATATATATATATAATTGTTATATATATCAGTTCTGTCAAACTGGCGACCCGCTTGTTGGAGGCCCTCTCAAATATTTCTATAACTGTGCTATATTGAGAATTCTGTCGGTAATGCAAATTATTAAAAACAGTGAGTTGTTTTTTTCAAATGTTATGATTAGATTGTTTATTCTATCTCAATGTTTTTTTTTGTCTTCGAATGACAGCGACTATTTTTACCTTTCGGTTAATCATATGATTATCCTTGACAACTAAATGAAGACCAAAATGAAAGTAAAACGTTCGTAATTTTGTAATATGTTGCATTAAAAATGTCGAATTCTACTCCATCTTCCAAAAGGAAAATTATCTGAAGAAGGACATGTTTTTCAAGAAAAGTGAAATTACAGTACTTCTGTATCACTGTTAATGGAAAGATAAACTGTTTGATTTTCAACTACTGTATTACTACGCCAAAAGAATATCATGTGAAATGATATTATGAAACAAACCATCGATCTTATGATAAATATGAAGGAGATATGTGTGTTTCAAAATGAAGGAATTCAAGGTTAACACAGCAACAGAGTTGCTTTACAATAATTCAAAAAGTCAATGTTAGTTCTTTTACTGCAAACGTTGAACTCTGCAAAGGGATTGCCATCAGTGGAAGATTTTACAGTGAAGGAGATATATGAAGAATGTTTTTCTAAAGCGATGGGAATTTATCAGGACAACATAAAAATGTTTAAATTGTACGACCTTCTATGGTATTTTGCATTTAAATTTTAGTTACCTTTAGCTGTGATTAATATAAGACTGTAAGCAGGTGCATCCAACGAGGCTGCAGATATGGCCGATACTGTCCTCCATATGCCCCTAATTTGACATGCCTGTTATACATTATATATATATATATATATATATATATATATATATATATATGTATTATGTTAAAAAGTATGAACATAAGATATATAACCCGGTGTTTTATTGATATTTTTATTTATACAAAAGCGTGCTCAATGGAAATATATATATATATATATATATATATATATATATATATATATATATATATATATTTACATATATATATATATTATATATATCATATATATCATACATATATATTTACATATATATATATATATTATATATATCATATATATCATATATATCATATATATATATATTTACATATATATATATATTATATATATCATATATATCATATATATATATTTACATATATATATATATATTATATATATCATATATATCTTATATAGATATATGTTATATATATTGTTTATATATATATTATATATATGTATATGGTATATACATATGTATAAGATATATATAAATATATATATGATATATATGATATACCCACTCATACTCGCACAGATTCAGTAGAAATAAATTCACTGTTAATAATTCCTTCTCAAATTGCCCTCTCTAACAATCACCCACGTTATTAAGCCAATTGATTTACTAACGACAGCGACTGTATATGTATTAATAAATAAACGTAAGGATATCTCCATATATTTTTCCTTGGAATGAAAGACTTCACCTTTTTTGCTGGTCCCGTAGACGGATGAGTTTTCTAGTAAGGCCAAAAACTCTTTGTTTATTCTTTATGCACATTTAGTCTTAGGAAAATAGGACTTAGCTGCAGAAAATTGAAAGGCGTCTTAAACACGAAAAGAAACTGAACAAGAACAAATAAATTCATAATCGATTTCCCAGCTGATGAATGATAATTTAGTGGACATCGATGGCAACTCAGCGATTATTCACAAAAATAGAGACCTTACTCTTCACAACAAAATCCGTAGGCCCTTTACTTTCTACTGGGTGCGATCTGGTTACAAACTCTCGACGTCTAAGTTGTGTCAACATAATGCGACAATCAAATGAGATCATTTATACTGATACCAACGACTCAGGAACTGTTCTTCTATAACTTAATGAAACCTAAATTGCATGAAGTCTACTAAAACATATGGCTATCTACATTCCAATGTCAAGTGTGAAATTTAGGGATAATTAAAGCTTTACTGGTAAAATTATTTATTCGGAGGAAGTGCCTGGAAAATATTGGAAAGCAGAACAAATATTATGTACGCCCTCCTGAGATTATAATGGTGTTCGACAGAGGCAAAATCGTAGGTCTTTGAAAAATGTTGAAAATTTCTGATCATAATAATCCATATTTCCATGTATCCTGTTAGAAAATGCTTGTCCAAACTGATAAATACTTGCTTAATAGTCAGATCTTCGACGACTTACATCTGATGAGGTTGGTTTGAACCCCGTCTGTGTGGAATTCTGACTAGGATGTATTATCTTTGAATTATAAGACCCCCGACCAAAATAAACAGAAAACAAAACAAGAATAGAAGGAAGAAGACACCTCACAGCGCCCAGATTCCTTAGCGCGGACAGGCACCACGTTATAGAGGTAGTTTAATATCCGTTCCCTAGTTCTCATTTCCTCTAAGGAACGACGATGATGCTACGGTAAAAAAAATCTATCTGAAATAAGCGTTGTTTATTTAGACTTCTATGTTTAGCTTGGACCAGAAGAATTTTGGGTATACCCTGAGAAGACAGATGCGATACCCATTGCAACAGTTCTGCAGTGATTGTTCACATATTTTACGGATTGGTAACTACGATAAGCAGAACAACGTATTCAACACAGAACTGTTTTCAATATTCTTCCAGATGAGACGTAAAAAAACTAGGGAATGCCGAGGATAAAACAATGTCTACATCCGATTTCGTAAAGAAAAATGGTCACTATTTACATTATTCGGGCCATTTGTCCTCATCTTTGTCGCCATATTTATTACAACGTTTCGGCCGTTGTACGCTCCGGCCTCCTTCAGGTGGTTGAAATGTCGAACTGTCCTTGCGGACACATAGCACAGGGGATAAAGGCGTTAGTTAGATCCAGTGACAGGACCCAAAAAGTGTGAGATCAATACCTGGTTAAGGCTGTGGAGAACTTGGAGAGGGTAATTAACCGCAAAAATTGCAATATGAGCACTGGTAAAAAAACGATTGCTGAAGACATTAAGTTTATCAGTCCCAGAAATCCACACACAAATGTCCTCAAGGACACATATCACAGTGCATAAATGCGTTGGTTAGATCCAATGACAGGATCCAAAGAGTGGTGAGTTCAATATTGGTTAAGGTAGTAGAGATAAATGATAACTGACATTCACTCGACATGGCACGTGGAACTACAACAGTCTACCACAATGAGCGAAAAAAAGGGTTCAGTTCGAAATTCCAACCACGTGAAGAAGGTCAGAGCGTAGAACGGCCGAAAGTTTGTAATAAAGATGGTGACAAAGCTGAGGACAATAGTCCGAATAATGTAAATAATGTACATTATACCTCATCTCAGAAATATAGACATATACTGAAAAGCGGAAACGTTGTAATAAATATGGCGACAAAGATGAGGACAATAGTCCGAATAATGTAAATAGTGTATATAATACCTCATCTCAGAAATATAGACAGATAGTGAAGAAAAATGATGCACTCAATTTATTTGAAGTGTCAATAGGTGCAGAAAAAGATTATGAAATCAATACTATTTTGCGTTCACATCTCTGATCAGAAAGAATTCGTCGTTTTCAGTGACATTCCGACAGTGCATATTATCAAAAAGGCTAAAAAGAGAAATCAATCTTCAATCAGTTTTAATATCGAAAATGGATTGGCCCATTGTCCAGTTTCTACATTCATTACGTCCAAAGCGTTAAATTCTATACGTGTTTGATGATTGCCATAAGTAGTTATTCACAGCTAATCTACTTCCTTACGTAAGACTTCGCGGCTACATCAGGAATATTTGTACATGTGGTGAGACCAAAACTATCTATTTCCCCTTTACTGTTTTGGCATTATACAGGTTGCGGCTGGTATTTGAGGACATACAGATTTAAGATTAATACTGCTTCCCAATAACTTCTAATGCTTTTATTTTTCAGAAATCAAGAATGGCAAACCCTCTGATAACAAATTAAATAAAAAGGCATGCTGTGATTTTGACATTAAAGGCTGATCATAGCGATTTGGATATTGCACGTTTCCTCAGAGTTGCAAGATCGTTTGTCCACAAGATACGAAAAGAGTTAGAAGATGCTGACAGTTCCTCAATGTCTGTATCAAAACGTAAAAGACATTCTGAACGTTCTGATAAAATGAGAACATTTGAATTTATTCAGGAAGTTAAGTAGACAATTGATGAAACCGAGGTCAATCAATGAGGTCAATTGGCAAAAAGCTGCATATGTCTGAAAAAACAATCAAAAGGAGTGTTCATGAAGACATTCGATACAAGGCCTACGTGATGAAGAGAGGTCAATTTATATCTGAGAAAAAGAGAAGAAAACAGTTTAAACAGATCCAAAAGCCTTTTTAAAAAAATTAATTCTTCAGACGCTAGTGGGATTTTTTTTACTCAGATGAGAAAAATTTTCATCAAGATCAAAAACTTAACAGAAGAAATGACAGATGGATTTGTTCAGATCTTTATGAGGTGCCAAGAGATATGCGCACAAAATCCCCTTCAAGTGTTATGGTATTGGGTGTTTTTGGCAATGAAGCACATGTTATACCACCCCAGCCTTTTCCACAAAGTATTAGAGTAAATGTTGCTGCTTACATTTATAACGTTTTATAAGTGTTACATTTTCCTTACTGCCTTTGTTACAAGTCGTGTCGGGTATGAAAACTTTATAAATATTACTACTAACGACTTATTTCGAAAACGATATACGCATACAATGCTAAATTTCAGGCCTGGTATGAAATAAAACAAGCAATTTTTATGTGATAAGAACAACACGATAATAAAAGCCTATTTTTTTAGAGACGAAATTACAAGTATATTAAAAACAAGATACTTTTATTGAAATCTTTGCAAATAAATTTCTGGCTCTGACGTATGAAAACGTTTGAAACATATTGAAAGAGTTTGGGTAATATTGATTATTACGTGAGAATATTTGCTTATGAAAAGCAAATCTTATTTAAAGGAAAACACTTCAGATTGGCTTAAGTAACGTAAATTTTAATATCAGGTACTCATCTTTTTTTTTTCTTCATTTCCAAGCAGAGAAAATAACGGACGTTTTTTCCCATTCATATACTTTTGAGATATTGACAGGCTTCACTAATAATTCATTTAATGCATATATAAAAGTGATTTCATTTCTGATAAACCTATACCATTAGGAAGAAAAATATGTAACACTTATTTTCATCCTATATGAAGAAACAAGGATATCGCAATGAAAAGTCGGATAGGGAAATAACATTTAAATACGTTAAAAATAATTTTAGAATTCACTGAAATTCAATTATTTTTCTCGAAACCTCCCTTAGATATCGATGAATTTTATATTAGAGTTTCTAATCAATTTTTCTAATCATTTCAAACCAAGCAAAGGTTTATTGGGAGTGAAACAGAATGAGGAACCTTTAAAAAGATCCGGGAACCCAGTCCTAAAGAGAAAACAAGTCATAACCCTCTTCTCTTTTTAAAAACACCATGGAGGTGTGTGAACTGGACTATAGGCCAACTATTCCTATGAAATTAAGTTTACAAAATGACATTCATCGTAAAAGGACGTAAGTATTCATTGATTTAATGCAAATATAACCCTTTAAGAATATCAGTATGACTACTGCTTGGACCCTGAATGTATTTTAAATGTGTTAACAAATTTCCTGGAAACGGATCTTACTTTCAGTAAATCTGCATGCGCGCGTGCCTGCTTGTGTGTATATGTGCGTGTATGTCTATATGTGAGTCATAAATCGAAATATTTAAAAGCCCAAAATAAAGTTAAGTAATGACTTCCTGACAATTTTGTTTAATAAGAGGACTTAAATTGCGACAATGTAACCCGGAGGAATATTGGGATAGTGAAAACGACTTCCAAAAACTAAGCCAAGTATTAAGAAAATGAAAATTTAGTTACGAACAAAGAAAAGATTACTGAAGTGTTATAGTGATTTTCCAAGTGTAGTTCAGATGTGGCACAAAGGCGAAAGTATGGAGCACCCAGTGAGGATCGAACTCACTAATCAGTCGCAATTGCTCTAGCGAGACAAGCTTGCTAACCATTACACCACCTCCAATTGCCCAACTGAACTGTTATATAACGTTAATCCTACTATCTAGTGAATGCTGGGAAATCTTCGCACAAATGGAGAAGATATTTGAAACAAAAAAAAAATTAAGTTCTACAGAAGGATGCTGAGAATAACATGGACGGAACATGTAAAACAATACTAACTATTATTAGAAAAAATGGAAACAAACGTGAAACTTAACATCAGAAAGAGACGGTTGAAATTTCTAGAGTACATAACGCGGAAAGAGGGCTTAGAAAATGTGATACTCACAGGGCCGATTGAAACCAAGAAGGACAGAGGAAAGAAATGCCGAAACTACTTAGATGAGCTTGAGTAAATGGATTGAGAACAAAGGTTTAGGGGAAATAACACAAAGACAAATTTGATAATGTTTGTTTTTGTTATCACAACGTTTCGGCCGTTGCGCTTTCGTCAAGTGTATCTCGACCCCGATAACCTACAGGGATTTTTTATTTAATAAACGACGGTAGATTATTCTCGTACCGCTGCCATTGTTTAGGAATATGTCGTGTAGTTCTTCGTTTTGTTCTGCTTAGTTATCGCCTGTCTTGTTCCCATTGAGTCCAAGTACACACTGCAAACATCAATGCCGATTGATCACTCTGCTGGCTGCATTCACGCCGATGGGATCCCGATTATCACATTGTGCTAGATGTCTGTTGACTAGAAAACAAGGTTCATTAGCCGTTGATAGGTCTTTTTTAATCATGTTACTCGTCTCTCCTCATGGATAAGCCGATGACCCGACCGTGCAGCTGTTGAAGTTTTCGGGTACCTTGGTATACTAGTGAGCCAGCCAAAATGACCTGACTCATTTTATCGTTCACCAATAGAAGGTATAAAATATTCCATATGACGTGTATAAAGGCGGCCATGTTTTTTTTTCCGGAATATTCACAGCCAGCCTGTGATATCGAAGACTGAAGAATTACGGAACAGGTGTTGGTGGTATTGGCGATATAGTCAGATTCAGTAAAATATGTGACTCGTGAGTGTTAATCTTTAACGTTGTTTCATTGAACAGATTACGTACTGCGCTGTATTCTATATTCATAGAGTATGATGAACATGGTCAACAATGGTTATGAGCACAGCACACTTCCACTGCGCTGGATTCTATATTCATAGGCTATGGTGAACATAGCCAACAGCAGCAGGTAATACGACGCTATATAGTAACTATAGCACTCCTAAATGATCTAACATAAAGTTTAACATTATACACATTACATTTACGTTATAAATAACTTATAAGATTAACTTAGTGGGACACAAGTTCAAAATTTGGCACTTCCTGTTCGTTTCAATATTACTATCAGAGTTTATAGCATGTTCTGTATCATTTCATGTAAATATTAGGAAGATGCCTACCATAACACAGTAGCAACCTTTACTAAGAAACTATCTAATGCTGCGATTTTTATAGTACATGTATCACAACCATGGCCTGGAGTCGTTGTTTTTCTAATAATTTGGCTTTGTCCAATCCTAAACAATGTCATTTAACATGGCTGTTTTAACCTTACGAATATTTTTTATTGTTTTGTTTTAACACCAATTTGAATTTAAACAACAATTCAAGATGTATAAAAAATCTGATAATAAGAACAAATGATTTTAATAATGTTATTTTATACAATTATTCTCCCAATGTAAAGCAAGATTGTATGGAATCAATTGATAGGTGTGTTGCTAAGCAAGATGGTTCACTGTGTCGGGCTACACATTTTTTTTTCTCTCAAGAATTTATCTTAAATAATTATAAGTCGATGCTTTGAATATTGCTGCCACATCTGGTCTGTTGCTTCTGGTATGTAATTAGGGATTCTTGATGAAATACAATGGAAATCTACAATGCTATTGGTGCTGAATTGGGGTCTTAGATTCGGTACCGTCCCTACTCTCGTAACGTATCTTCTCTGTGCGTTTTCTATAAATACTTTCATGTTCATGGTTCTGATGAACATTCCTCTATGGTACCTGGATTTATGAATGAACCGTAAGTTCTATACTGGGAGTTTCATCTCTCGCACTTCTCACTGGTTGAACTCTCTTTCGATTTCTTGCTTTCAAGTCAACTATGATCTTCAAAAATTTACATACAATGTCAGTCTATTTTTTGTGTCTTCTTAATTCCTGTTATTTTATTGTTCTCTTTCACTACCCCCCTTGCGCCTTAGTAGCTTTATTGCCTTGTTTGTGTGTAATGATTAAGAAAGCTGGATTACTGTGTGGTTTTGTTGAGCGTAAGAGAAGCCAAATCATGATTCTCATTAGATTATGTAGAATTAATCACGGTTAACCTTAGGTTTGAAAAGGTCAAGTCGGGAAAGCATCCAGTTGGGTTTCTGTTCAACAAAGCGGCAGTTCTTGGGAAGAAGCTGTCCGAGTGGACTTAACTTCTTACTAATGGATTACGAAGGGGATGAGGATGATTTATCCTTGTGGAGGTGACATGTTGGGTTCCAGCTACAAAAGTCAGGACTGATGGAACCAAGGAATATAGCACATCAGAAAAAATGGCATGGAATTAGGGAAAGATTAACCAGAGGCTGGCGACGTTTTATTGCTAGGAAAGGAGTTGTAAGGTGAAAAATAATGTATCACCCATAATGCGGCATAAACGCTTTTTAACTCTAACTGGTAAGCGAGAACTTGCAGGCCAGATACGACAGGAATACTCCATTTTTGTTTGATCTGTATTTGGTAAAGTAAATATATAGAGGAAGAGGCAGATACTTACTGGGGTGGTACAATGAATCGATCATTTTTCCAGCATTTTGTGTTCCACTCGAGGTCTGCG
The DNA here is from genome assembly GCA_964036315.1 of Acanthosepion esculentum. NCBI lineage: Eukaryota > Metazoa > Mollusca > Cephalopoda > Sepiida > Sepiidae > Acanthosepion > Acanthosepion esculentum. The sequence continues at coordinate 143,719,519 of OZ038476.1, read as the reverse complement.
ATAATTGTCAGTTACAGTAGGCGTTTAAGGCAAGGAATCACCTTGAGAGAACGCCCATCAATCATGATAGGTGACATTTCTGGGTGATGGAGAAACGCTATTTGTTTGGTTTTAGACTATTTAATTTATTAGAGTGTGGCTATCAGGTGTCACGTTTGACACTGTGAACTGATATCTGATTTCTTTTTGACGGAGTTAATTCCTATTTTTCATCAGCACTAGCGGTCAGTAGGGAAGCAGAATCGAAAGTTAAAATTCACAATGATGGATGTCATGATAAATATAGTTCCGAAATTTGCAAACTGCTGCGTTTTTGTTTTTTACAACCCACTTTTAATGAACCAAAAGATGGACGTCAACCACAACAATTGCCGCGAATTCAGCAGCAAGATAATTTTTCCGTGATCTATTTTCGAGTTTATGCCCAAGATTTAAGGCCAAAAACAAGATATTCGTAAACTCTATTTCACCTATACCCATATATCCCACTTATGCAAGAGTTGTTATAGCTTTTTTATTAAAATAAAAAAAATAAAAATATATTCCAGAGTCGAATGTATTGATTCGTCATGTCACCAATTCTGAATAAATCTGACTAAAGGGAGAACATGTCCTTGCGGTTTTCCCCGAAGTTGGAGTTTACTTTATTTCTCTACATCCTGTCCCGATATTTATCCTACGAGTACACATTGTTGACACCATTGGATCACACCCTCTTTATATTTCGATGAAAACCGTGATATGTACATAAGATATGGATTTGCAACTGGCCGATGGAAGTAAGTCTCTCAGTTCAACTGGATGATGGGCTGAGTAGCATACTACAAATATATAATAATAATAATAATAAAAATAATAATAATAATAATAATAATAATGGACTATCCCGTCGGTTTCGACGTATGATGATCTAACAGCTTAGTTGATTCAATTATGCAGTTTTGTCCTGCTAATGATTTACAAAGGAGTCCACATATGGAGCAAGAGTGAGGATTGTGAGTTGTGATCACCTTTAGATTGGCTCACCATTTAGATCTTTCCTTTAGATTGAAAACTGCTGAGTCCACTAAAGCACACTGATCTCCTTACTACCGGTTCCAAGGCTAAGCGTTCAAGGGTGTTATGTGGTATACTGAGAGCTGACAAGTTGGTTTTCAGTTTGGCTTTGTATCTTAGCCCTGATCTAACTGGTTGTATATTAAGATATTGGGTATCCTGTCATCAGATATTCTCAAGACATGACCAGTCCACAAATATATATATATACATATATATATATATATATATATATATATATATATATATATATATATATATATATATATATATATATATATATATGCGTGTGTGTGTTTGTGTGTGTAAACAATAACACCTCTTTAGTTATTTCGATCCCCTGTAAGTTTAAGGCAGAATACCTTATTGAAACAACGAAAGAGAATCTAAAACTGCATTGTAATTGTTGACTAAGATTATCTTGATTGTGGATACTTAATACGTAAGATTCAGTCTGTTGATTTTTATAAGTCATTAAATGAATTATATCCAGTGTTACGATTCATCTATGAAAAAAAGAACTTTAGTGTTTTATTTTTCTTTCTTTTTTTAAAAGTTTTGTTGTGCAAATTGGATTCGATTTTTCTAACGTTTCTTTTATCATCAACCCACCTATTGTCCCAATCAACGAAAATTAAATCTTAGTAAGCGCTTGGTCAATTGAGCCTTGTTAATTTCGTTAAAAACTAAACAATTCAGAAATTGAATTTATTAAGAAAGATTTAGGTGCCAATGGACAACCTAAGGATATTTTTCAATCCAGCATTCATACTAAAATTATACAATTCAATAAACCTAAACTAAATTGTTCACAAAAATGCATCGTGTGTCAGCTTATACCGTGGATGAAGTGATATTAACACGCCATATGGTAAACAAATTTATTACAGTATGCGGCATTGTTATTTATCTGCCAATCCTCGCATTGTCTTTACTGCACAACTAATTCAGCCTACTAACAAGCTTATTTACGATTTAAAAATGTTAGTGTATTACTGACTATATAACTAGAGTCAGTAGAAATGTTAGAAGGGAAAAACATTAAGAATGTACTTGTTAAATTTCGAAATGAGCAATGTGATAATTTGAATAATTACACCAATAGATTCGGGTCTGCGATAGCTGAACATTGGTTAATAAGTCCTATACGCATCTCGTCCTATATTCAAAATATATTAACTTTTTAGAGTAATGCGCCCACAGAGTTCCATTTGAAAATCCTCGAAAAATATATATTACGTCATCAAAGCCTTTCTTCTATACAAAAAAGCATTATATATATATATATATATATATATATATATATATATATATATATATATATATATATAGTTTACGAAAAACTAGGTAATCCGTATGGGTAGACCCAAGGAAGATAAAATCCAGAGAGCTCAATGGAAATCAGAGCTAATATTTTAAATAAAAACAGACCACTTTAAGGTTCCATATAATAAATTATTTCACCACAGCCCTTTTAAAGGACAGCGGATCATCAGATTTTATTTCCAAAGGTTGAAATGAAAAATGAAAAGAAATTTACACATTTATGACTGGAAGTAATAAGTAAACTAACGGGTTGAGGGAGTGAAGGGGGTAGAGAGACATGATTGAGTTAGATGTAACATTTCTATTCTTTCAACTTTAAATTTTGTGAGGAAAACCAGACATTGACACATTAAATCTGTTAACGGAAGTTATATATTGAGATGGGAGGGGGATAGGACAAAAAGGCGTAAAGAGAAAGAGAGAGAAAGAAGTTGTGATAAAGTATCATTAGTTTTCTTTGTAATGGGCGCTGTTTTTTGCTTTATTTTGAGAGTTCATAAATATTTTTTTTATATAAGCTTGAATGTTTAAACAGTCTAAGGAATTTAATTATATGTTAGTTAAAGTATTTTAAAAACTTTATTACAAAAATGTGAGGATTTAATATGAAATAGTCGATTAGAAAAATATTCATAGAATTTACATTAAAACACTAAGACTTTTATTTTCAAATATAAGTTTACTTTTGGTTGTAATTGATTATTAAGGTAATATCTGTCAGTTTGAATTTTATTCATGAGTTCAATTAGCGACTATTTTTAGATTGGTAATTTCTCTTACTTAAAATTTAGTTTTAAGTTAATATGGAGTGATATTTGAATGTAATATTAGAGATCTTGCTTTATCATATATTGTAAACACATCCATGTGAATTTCATATACATACGTTCCTTTACATCTGCAGTCACTCATACAGGTACACATGTACCGATATACATGGGTAATTTCATGTTTTAGTATCTACATATATCCTTTAAATATTTCCGCATACTTATTGTTGAGTCTTGACTCATTGTTGAATCTCGCCTATTTGCATGGAATAATAATGCAACACAAAATGTACTTAGAACAAGAATGTATTATAACAAGAAAGTGTACACAATAAGTACATATAGTATTACTGTATATTTCTGGGAAGACGTTCCTGGAGAATGTGTTGACAAGTCGCAGTCGATCAGAGTCTCTAGTTGGATCTCGTGATTCCTCTCCTCGTCTTCCGGTACCAACCACTATTTATATAGTTGGTAGTCACCTATGCAGATTAGGTGGATCCTACACAACACTTATATATATAGGTGTGCCCTTAGAATTCCCTAAGTAAGCTTCTCTAAAAAATATTAGGTAATGACTTTAGTATTCAATTATCAAAAATCTAAATATTTTATCATGATAAAATATTTAGATTTTTGATCATGATAAAATATTTAGAATGGATCGAGACAAGGTGAAAGGCTCCGACCTCACCCCGTTCACTTCCACCAGTGCCCCCGGGGACTTGTACAGGAGACGGATCCAGGAACGAAATTGTGGCCCGAAACCGACAGACGCGAGAACAGACGCGAGAACTGCCTCGAGAAAACGATGGTCCACCCTATCGAATGGCGTTACAAACTAAATAAACGTTAAAATCCTTTTAATTTCAAAAGACGCGATGATGTTATCACGTGCATGGCGAAGATTTTTATCATGTGACAGCGTGAAAAAGATTTTTATTATACAAGCCAAAAGATCGAAGAATACGTTATAAAATTTAAATATATTATAAACATTGTAATATGTTACCAGAAATATTGTAATCGATACGATTAATAAGAGGTCTTTTGCTTTTAATATGTAATGCTTCTAAGATTTTAAGGCGTCTAATGTCTGTATGTTTATCTATAATTTTAGTATTTTCTATAAGTATTTTACGTATCTCAGATTGAATAAGGGAAACAGTATGTGACTTAATATGTTGTTTAATGGAGCTAGATTTATTTAGATGCATAGTTAATCTTATGGAGAGCCGGGTAAATATCGTTTTAAGGTATGCTCTATTTTTGTACTAAAGTGCTCAATATCAGGGATAGAGTGGATTTAAATATAATAGTGAACAGTGACGTCATCATCCAGCCGCGACAGTGTTTCATGCTTTGCGTAATCGTCAGGTCAATGATTCCGTTTAATCGTAAAACTCACAATCACTGCTGGTTTTTAACAACACTGTCCACTTTTATATTTAGATATATGGCAAAATGTTATATACTTTTTATTTATCACGAACAGTTTTAGAGGAAACTTTGATATATGATTCGTGTGCCTCGTTTAATCATTTGGAACATCGTCGGAACAAATTGAGGTTTACGATGACGCGACTACACATGTGGATATGGAACGGAGAGAATTTTAAATTTGAATTATTTTTTAAAGCAGGCATTCAAATGCGCCCATATATTGTTTCGCTTCCCAAATACTGGTAATAGGCAAAACAAAACTTTTAATCTCTCTCCTTGGAACAATCAACCCATCATCTGTAAAAACTCAAGCAATCTGGTTGAAAAACTAAGAGGAATAGATAAGAATGTATAAACGATTGGCGAGATGTTAAATCCATTTTTAACCAACGTCCCTTTTCACAAATGCTTAAAACTTTTTAAAAAGCGTCTAACACAATAGCTCAAATAATAAAATTTTGACGTCTCATCACCATCAATACAGTTTTACCTTTAGCAAAAATGTTTATAAGGAAAAACTTGGATTACCGATGTGGAATTGATATATGTAATTTGTTAGAATTTCTTGAAACTAATATTTTTAAAGATATTTTTTTCTAAACAATCATCATTATATATATATATATATATATATATATATATATATATAAATATATATATATATATATATATTGATGCATGTTTCATTAAATAATATAGAAAAGTTTTGTCTATTTATTTTATGTAAATTCTTAATAATATTATCATTAAGCGAAGAAAGAAAATCACAATATTGATACATGTTTTTTTAAATCCTATCTAAGCATTCGGCATACGTAAGCCTTTATCAAAGATGACAATTTCATTACAATATACTAATCAATACACGGACAAAACAATATTTATAGTCAGTTTAAGACGTCACACATGACGTCACACATTACCACGCGAATGTGAAAACGAGAAGTATTAAGTATAGGAAGCCGTTGGTATATATATATATATATATATTTCATTTTTTTTTTTTCATTTAAGAATATTTGTTCTTTTTCTTTGCTATTTATTTCCATACTACGTAGTGTTTTAATATGTCCGTTTTTACTGCAATAATATAATTTTGTAACTCCAGAAAAATATATATGTATGAATCAATCTAAATGTTGATCAAATTCACTAATGCTTAACTTGTATGGCTAAAGCAATAAGTTCTGCGAGACAAATTTCTGTACTGTCAATTTCTCGCTAGTGTGTGTGTCTTAAACCAAATTAAGCCGAATAAATGCCTTATAAATAACATTGTGTGATAATTTTCCCCCTTAAACACTTCCTGTAAGAGAAACGGATATACGCAGGCTGAAATTCTGCTGTTTCTCTCCAGGTTTCCTATTTCTGTTTCCTGATCTTTCTTTTATTGGAACATTTTCCCAATGAGATGGAATTCTTTCACTGAATAGACTTGTAAGTTTGCTATTGTACGGCGCCTATTTTGTAAAAGTTATTTCCATTCTCGTGGAAAATCTCCCTGGTGGCACCAACATTATCATTCATAATTTCCCTTATAGGTAAATTATTTATACATTTTTAAGAACCTTCAGTCGTATATTGAAAGTCAGAAAGTAGAGATTTATGTACCCTGAGAGCTGTCTGTCATTTTGTATTAACAAAATGAGATAACTTATTCTACGAATTGCCGTAATTCTCAATGTATATTAAGACTACGCCCATAATACGCACCCCTAAGACTGTGCTGGAATTGTGGGAAAAATGCTTATACTCACGCATAATATGCACCCCTTGTTTGGTAATCAAACACAATATTAAATGTCACCAATTTCATTACGGCCAGTGTTTCCGACTCTTATTCAAGCTGTAATTGATGTTATTTAACAAAAATTTACGATCATCACAATTCTAACCGGAAACGGAAATACCTATATTATGCCTACTGCACAGACTCATTAACCTGTTTTGGTCGATAATATGTGCAATGTACCTGATCTGTATGTAGTTCGAGTTAGTTATAAATAACTCGAGTTTCTTTAATAGCTTGAGTTAGATATACGTTACCCGGGGTGTGCTTAAAAAGTATACAGAATAAGAGTTGTTCTGAGAAATATTTAACAAAAAATAAAATGAATAAAGGAACGAAGAAATCAACTCAATGAAAATTATTGGTCTTGTTCATGAATTTGGGCAATTGTGGTGAGTATTCATTTCGCAACTGAAATCGACCTATGAAACGGAATTTTCTAAAAGTAATTTGTACCTATATATAATACTCACCCCTAATTTTGCTTAATATCTTTTTAGGAAAAATGCGTATTATACATGGGGCATTACAGTACTTGACTAGGCGTAGTTATAGGAGGCATTCGTATACACATTTTCTTTTAAATATTCTGATTCTCGGTGATAAAATCTTCTTCTAAATATCTGGATAGAGATTCATCCAAATTCAAGTGAATATAAAGGAAACTTTTGAATAAGTATCGTATAAACTAAAATTACGAGCTGGCTTCAGCTGAAATTTGGCAAATCTATTTATTTTGATGTTGTGAGGGTGATAGACAATTAGGATTACCTTGAAATGCTACTGAAAATAGATAATGCTATTCAGAGTTTAACTAATTATATAAACGTATGAATCCAACATAACAAATTAGCTGCCACTTTCTCGTCTTTTCCCGGAAACATTTCTGTAGAAATCGATAATTTTGGTCCTCAACAGGAAAATTATTTATTTTAGAATATATCTTGATTTTTTTAAAACGTAACACGAATATGATATTGTTTACTCTTCATGGAAACTATTATGCAACACTTGTTTAATATTTTCAAATGCGATCATGTGCACTAAACCTAAAATCCTTTAGTATCTGTCTATATTTCTGAGATGAAATATTATGTACATTATTCGGACCATTGTCCACATCTTAGTCGCCATATTTATTACATTTCGGCCGTTGTAATAAATATGGCGACTAAGATGAAGACAATAGTCCGAATAATATAAATAATGTACCTAAAATCTTGTGAATATATACTTATAAAACTCATCCTACGCTCAATTTTAATTACGAGCAGCATATGGGGCCTTTTGCCGTGATGTAATGGTTAACAAAGAATTGTCTTGCTCGATTAAATGCGAAAAAGAAGTAATAATTTTACTGCCGTCAATACTAGTTCAAAACTTAAGAATATAACAGTTGTTTGACTTTACTTACTGGCAGTTCCCTACTGTCGACCTTGTATCACGTCTAAACTATGCTGAGTAAATTATATTAAGAGCAGCGTATTCAATGATTTTTGCGCAGTACATCCTGTGATTCTCAATGTTTCTAAGTCCTATTTCTTCTTTAATGCCTTAGAAATTTCAACTGCTTCTTTTAGAGGTTAAGTATAACAGTATGTTTGTTTCCATTTTCTATTGAATTTCCTCATTGCCCAGATATTTCTGTTCATGCTATTCTCAGTATCCTTCTGTAGAACCAAATCTGTGTTTATGGAAGTTTGTTTCTCATCTCTGAAGTGATTGTCCAGTATTCACTGCTATGTAAGACGGTGAATATCACATAACCGATCAGTACACATTTCTTTATTTCTAACGAAATGCCTTAGACATTTCAACTGTTTCTTTTAGAGGCTAAGTATAACAATATCTTTTCTTCCACTTTCCATTAAATTCCTGTTTCTGTTTCTTAATAATTTCCCTACTCTTGGGAAAATATCTTTCGCCAGATCTATGCACCTTCGGAGGTCGGTGTCGTATTTCCTGTCAAAGCATTTTTTTTTTACTTGATGGAATTTGGTATATCAATATACTCTTTAGCTTAATGCTTCTTGCTTACAATCTGTACCATTCAAATGAGATCCTGTCCAAAGATTTACAATCATTTATCAGATATATCTTGAACCATCAACTTTTAAGGAACTAATAATTTCACTGTTGACAATACTAGCCCAAAACTTTAGAATACAACTATGTCATTTGACTACTTATAAAAATGGATCCAAACTCTAGTCCAGCCACCAAGCCTATCCAATGTAATTCTATATCAATCAATAAAAATTATTGTTGAGAAATCAGTTTACATCTACTACTTGGCTCAGTTTACACATTTGCTCATATGTTAAAGCACATGATATTCTCAGCATCCTTCTGTAGAATCACATTTCTGTTGCCAAAATTCTCTTCTTCATCCATGATGTGATTGTCTGGCATTCACTTCCATATAGGGAGACTGATATTATATAACAGTTCAGTCGTCTTTTCTTTGTTTCTAATGAACTTTTCCTGTTTCTTAATATTTGCTTAGATTTTTGATGGCATCTTTCATTATCTGAACTCACTTTTGGATTTCTTCCAAGATACTTTTGTACTTACTTAATTTTGGAATCTTCAAATTTGTAATTCACAAATTTGGCTGCTGTGCTTTTTGCTGATATATCTACATTCTGCTTTCATACAATTGATGTTTAGTCCTTTCTTCTCGCCTTCCTTTACTACCTTCTGTAGAAGTTCCTGTAGTTTCCTTTCTGTGTTTGCTATCAAAATGGCTTCACATCATATCCAGTCTTATTAACATTGTGAATGCCAATAATAAATACAGGTAACACTTCTAATAATCTCAGGTTTGCTTCACTGTAAAGATTGTATGTGTCTAACAGGAATTAAATAGTTTGTAGTTCAAGAAGAAAATACAAAATGATTCATTTTAACAGCATGGTTATCCGAATAACTTTACTTTTTGTCACGGACAATAAAGCAAATTCGATTAAAAATGTGGTTTTCCGAGAAAATAATATCTTATTAAAATAGCTGTTGAAGAGAAACATTTCTGATGTTATGAAGCTGAGTTTAAATTATGGGCGCATTACGAGATGTTTACTGGGATATATAAATAATAAATCTAACAGCTGTTTCCGTATCTTTCTTCTTGAGTGACTAGTGTGTCCTTGTTACAGGCGCATGCTCAGGCACATTAATGTCTCTTTAACAAAGTCAACACCTGTTTTATACTTCATATTTGTTGAATGAACCTGAGTTACAGATATTTGGAATGGACGTATAGTTCTAGCTTGAACGATGGCTGAATAAAGTCTCGATCACGATGTCTTGTTACATCATCCTAGCACAGCCATCGATGTCTTCAGAAGAAGAGTTTTGTCTCCCCAATTTCAATCGAAACGTTTAAATCCACACTTGTTAATGCTTAAGGTCATCTACCAAGGTTTTTATTATCAATAAATCATCACCTTCAAAATATAGTCAACAGTGGTGAGATTTGAACCTTCGGATTGTGGTCGGAACACTAACGTGGCATCGGCTCGGCCAGGCAATCATCCACAAACAGTTCACACGACCATTACACCCAGCCGACACCTAATAAACACTGAACTTTTCCGTTTATATTGCATTGAATAGATAGTACTTGTTTTCAATGAAAGAAAGAAAGAAAGAAAGAAAGAAAGAGGATAGACAAAATGAGATTAAGCTGATACGAACTGATACTACACTTTAGGCCAAGAAACGAGTGTATTTACTTGCCGTCGCACTCAGGGACGATGTGCCGCAGGTCAGTTAAATCTGGGACGCCGAGGGCGTTCACCCGGTCCAGGGCTAAAAATATCTTAGCCACGCAACCGTCGATTGCCCTGCCATCGGTATTTCTACCGCCCCGCCCTCCTTTACTGCAAGGCAATGCACTGCCTTCTGTTTTCTGAGATTGGGCATCTCTCAATAATCTTTTCAGTTGCGCTGTGTCCGAAGACAGAGATACAACTGAGAGATGAAATATAGTTTATCCGCCTGAAGGTAGATACTAAACTTTGATCATTCATTTAGTAATGAAATTCATAATTTGTAGTACAACCCCGAATGTGGAGTATAGACATGTTGATTATCCGTAATTATCATACTCTTAGCTAGTTTGATTCACAACACATACATTCTAAGAATTTATAAAAGCATCAAAAGAACTCATCCTTCGCCAATCAATTCAGACGTGTACCAAAATACCTCATTTCGAAAAGGACTCGATACATCCATCATATATGTATGTAAAATTTGTTTGTTTTTCTCATGTTTTTGCAAAAATTATATACAATTTGTGATTCGTGATGGAATATATATGACGGGGCATAATATCATATAAATGTAAAATTTATTTTAGTAAGATATCCACCACTCCACAAAAATGAGAATGGCTGCCATCAGACGGTATCAAGTGGTCTCACTCGCTGATGGCGGGTTGGGGCAAAAAGAAGATTTGGGATCATAAAAGGCTGATCCCGTCAAGATACAAAAGCGGGAATAAAATAACCGGTGGTGTGGGGGATCTTGAAAAGGACCACAACAAAAGAAGGAGTCTTTGTGACAAAAAGTGAAATGAAGTTTGATCTGATTCACTCTAACCAGGCTCACAATACGTATCCACCTTTAGCTGAAGTCTACCGAAACCAATCTGTTATAAATGATAATTTCTTGAGTCGATACGCACAATATATAAGTATGCAGATGGCACTACTATTTACTCCTGCTTCAGTAGAAAATCCAGCATCGTTGACAAAACTAAACTGGCCATCGGTCTCGAAAAGGACCTCGAATCTGTTGTTGACTAGGGCAAGAAATGGCTAGTTAACTTTAATGCCTCAAACGCAAAACTGCTCTCTTTTACCCACTGCAGAGAACCCCCCTTGCCTCCCATTAGAATGTCTGATGCTTAACACGACGAGAGCACCTGAGATGGAACAAATACATTAAATCAATAGCTTCATCTACTTCAAGGAAAGTTGGTTCTCTGTGTCGCGCCAGAAGGTTTTCTCTCGCCCGTGTCCTTTCTTCAAATCTATAAATCAACCGTTCGACCTTGCAAGAAATACTGCTGCTATATATGGTCTTAAGCCCCTTCTGTTCGCCTTAAGGTCCTCAACAAAATCCAGAGACGGATATGCAATGTGATTGGCCCTCATCTGGCATCTCGTTTACAGTCGCTTTCTCACAGACATGTAGTCCCTTCCCTCTGTCTCTTCTACAAATAATGTCACGGTAAGTGCTCCGACGAGCTACTTTCGCTAGTTCCCAAACTGCATGAATTTAAACGTGCTACCAGGTTGGCATCTCAGTCCCACCCTTTCAGAGTCGAAACGGTTAAATGGAGCCGTCTCTTCTACTCCAATAGCTTCATGTCTCGCACTTCCCGTCTGTGGAACTCCATTCCTCTTACTTGCTTCTCTGACAGCTATAATCTCCAACTATTCAAATGCAATGTCAGTCGACATCTCCAGATGCCTTGATCTATTCCCCGTTTTTCTCTTTATCCTTTCTTCTATCACACCTCTTTACTCTTGCTCCCACTCTCTGTAACACCTTGCGTGCTAGTGGAACTCACGCCTTGCTTGGGGTGAAATACTTAAAAAAATGTTTGCATATTCAGATAGTTATGAGAAGTTTTCCAAAAGAATCTTTAAGCCTTATGGCATTCAGTGGATGTTTGGTTCATATCATGAAGAGTTTATATGTCTTTTCCTTCCTTAGTATGGAAAGGATTTCACATATTTCAGTGGTGTTGTATTCAACATGGATACGATGGAAAGATATCCCGCATTCTGTGTTAGACCTTTTCAGGCCTCTTTGATTTGCTTTACTTTGGCTTGATCTATTGTTTATGCTTCGTTTATATTTATCGTGAGGTTAAAAGAATTGGAATCAGAAGAGTCAAAAATCACGGACTTCTCAAAAAGAATAACGCGACAAGCGATGATTAAACAATGAAATAAAATTCTAGTATCATGTCTTAGTAATTAAAGGAGCCAACAGCTGTTCTGGATTCAAACTGGACACCGTTACAGAATCATTGACGGTGTAATACATAATGACAAATAATTATAATAAAACAAAACTAGAATCCCGACGAAAAATTGACTTTGTTCTACTTGTACAAGAAAACATACATATAAATTTTCCTCTGTTCTTACACTGGTTTGCCTACTTCGAGAAAAGATGTGATAAATTTGAATATATTATCTAAGATTCCAACCGTTTTTAATATCTTCTAAAAGGCTCTCCTATTTACTGCGAAAAAGGGCTTAGCAAAATGAATAAAAACAACATAAAATTCTTGGTTTTACTTAGGCATATTTATATTTCTTGCCTTAGGCAATATATCATATGAAAATTTATATGCCGATCTGAATCTACGCACAGATTCTTAATAAATTTTGTTCATAGGTCGAGTAAGAGTTCTTTTAAAAATAATACTAGGAATTAACAAGAAGGAATTTTTCATTCATTTTTCCCCCCATTTTCTATATTTAGATGCTAAAATAAATTGAAGCGAAACAGAATACCTAGGTCTATGCTTTTGGAAATTTTCGTACGAGAATCTGAAATGAATTCTTGTTTATCACACATCAAAAAATCGATCTCGTTTCATAAAGGATGTTTGCGCATTGTGTATGGGTACAAAGCAAAATGTAAAATTTCGAAAAAAGTATTGTTTGCTAAGTCTAGGAATCAAAGCATAGACGCCAGATTGATGCAGTTCAAATTAAATATATATGTTATCAGAATGCCCAAAACAGCAAACAAACCGACAAGCTTGCGTTGGCCAGTGTGATTTTAGAAGATTTCCTCTGAGTTAAAAAGAAACGATCAATGTTAAGTTCTTTTGGAATAGAACCCAAAGATTTGATGAAGAAAAATATTCTAAATCGTAAGAATTAAGATGATACTACAGTAAAGGAATTAAACGTTATGTGAAATCTACAATGCAGTATTTAAATGATTTGAAGGAAAGGTAGTATAAATATTTATTTAAGACTAATTCCATTGATTTGCAATAAATACAGGGTATTTTACATGAGGCGTGAATTACTGTTGTCACATAGCAGGCATGAACGATAATGTATCTATCTATATCTATCTATCTATCTATCTATCTATCTATCTATCTATCTATCTATCTATATATATATATATATATATATATATATATATATATATATATATATATATATATATATATACCGTCCTGGATATGACGATAAACTACATACGCGTCCTGAGTAAGACGATAAAATACATCCAACATGAGGCTTTGAGGGTCGTGGAACCACCTCTTAATTGCTGGTTTGCCCCAGGTCTACTCTGACCCGGGGTGGTAGTATTTGTTAGGGTCCCAGCTATGGGCAATTATTTAAGCCCCAAACTGAGTTAAAAACACTATGAAAGTGTAAAAATAGATTTTAATACACACATTACGTTTTTTGTTAAAAAAATACCAACATTAAATTTTTTAAAAAATTATTACCAGCAATACATTTTTGAAAAAACATTAACAGCAATACAGTTTGGGAAAATATATTATCAGCAAACATTTTTGAAGAAAAAAATAACCAGCAAAAAAAAAAATATTATTAGCAATATATTTACAAAAAAAAATACCAAGAATAAAAATCTTTTGGGCATTAAATAACCCATTGATGCTGATATGCCGTAAACCAAACCAAACGAAACCATCTGTATATATATATATATATATATATATATATATATATATATATATATATATATATAGAGAGAGAGAGAGAGAGAGAGAGAGAGAGAGAGAGAGAGAGAGATATGAAGAAATATAGTCTTAAAGTGTGCTATATTTATGGGTTAAAGTGCTCAACATCAGAGATAGAGCGTGTGTAAATATAAAAGTGGACATGGAAGTCAGCACTTAGAGGCGACAGTCTGTTTCATGCTAGTGCAATCGTCAGGCGATTGCACTAGCATGAAACAGACTGTCGCCTCTAAGTGCTGACTTCCATGTCCACTTTTATATTTATATATAGATATATATATGTAAAACTAAGAGAATCCAGTTTTACCCTGAAGAGCCGTTTAGGTGAAACCTAGGTAGGTTTGCCTGGCTCCTTAGGATTATTTTAGTTTTTGCCCTACTTAGTGTATTGAGTACTTTACGTTTAGTCTTTTACTCGTTTTGTTTTCATTTCCTTTGGACTTGGAGCTCAAGCACTTGACGAGAAGATTCGTACAGTGTTATGTTCTTTGTTCTTTCTTCTTTTGTTTCCAATTTTTCCAATTTCTTGATTTTGGTCTCCTCAAAATGCAAACTTTATGCAGTCTTTTACCGTGTTCTTGAATATTCAACCCTGGTCCACCAGTTTTGTTCTGTACCAGTGCTTTTCTAACCTAAAAGAGTAACTATGGTTATACCAGATATTTTTAAAAATATAATTTGGCCACTGTTGTCACTAGCTTCAGCCCAGTAGACCCCCATTTCTGTGAAGGACACTGCGTACAAAAGGCAATTACTTTCAATACTGAAGTTACATAACATATTTCTTCCACTATTTCTTGTTCATTTGTATTTAGATTCGTCCTATATATTATGTTATTCAAATTGCCATTACAACTATAACTTAATTTTATAGTGTTTTTGTTGAAAACCTTTGCCAATTCAGATAACTTTGGATTTTCTTTTTTTCAAAAGTCTACAAAAGAATTTTATGGACAACCTATATTTGGGATGTGTTTAATTAATTTGCTGGGTTGTACGACTTTGTATTTATATTTTGTTTCATGTATGAGGAAACGGTACCAGCTAATAAATCGAATTCAGTATCTAAATATTGAACAACTTTTATGTTCATTTCGAGAGTAATGTTGAAATTCAAGTAATTAAAATAATTTAAATAATTTTCTTCCTGATGGAATCAATGGCTCGTTCATTTTCTGGAATTACAATCAGCCCATCGGCCCGGTAAATAACGTAGCTCTCAATATATATATATATATATATATATATATATATATTAATAAATATACATAATACCACACACCGAGGTATTAGTCGGAACGGCTAGTTCATTTCTAACTGGTGATTGCCAAGTGCAATCTCAGTTATTTCCTTTTAACTCAACTTTTGTTTCATCACTGCTGCATTCTGTTATTGAACTCACGACGAAGAACGTAATAAAGGGTTCAGTTCGAAATTCCAATGACCTAAAGAAGAACTGAGCGTATTGCCACCAAATCGTTGTGAATATGGCAAAGACAGGAATAACAGTCTAAATAATATAAATAATGTAAATAATCATAATACCTCATCTCAGAGATATAGATGGCTATGTCTCTCTTCCCGACTCTCTCTCTCTCTCTCTCTCTCTCTATGTATATATATATATATATATATATATATATATATATATAGAGAGAGAGAGAGAGAGGGAGTGAGTGAGAGACAGATAAATAGATATATTTTTATATTACTGATTGAAATAACGTCAGTTTAAATGTATATATCCCCTCACACTATTAACATGTTTAAACATGGCCACTCCCTATATACACCCCTTTCCCACCTCCTCCTTTCTGTTGCTTGTCTCCTCACTATTCCTTTTCTCTTTTTCTTTCCTTCTTTCTTTCGTATTTCCTTCCTTTACTTCTGTCTAGATTTCAAAATCAGTCTTAAGCCAGTTTCAATTTGATTCTATTTAACCTGATAGATTTGAAAATCCTTGTAATTTAATTTTAATTTGAAAGGTGTAATGATGATCAACATTATTATGGAGTAATCCTAATTCCTATTGTTTACAATTTATTTGCTCTGTTTGTATAAAACATTGAGCTCTCTCTGTGAATCTGTTTTAATAGTTATTTGCTTTATATTTATAGGATTCACTTTGATTATATATCAACTTGATTTCCTGTACATACATACATACATACATACATATATATATATATATATATATATATATATATATATATATATATATATATATATGTGTGTGTGTGTGTGTGTGTGTGTGTGTGTGTGTGTGTGTGTGTGTGTGTGTAATTTGGCAGCAACTTTTCTTTTAAACATGTTGTGTTGAATGTCAAAGATAACATAGTCCTGCATATTCTCTTTTGAATTTTATCATATTTTATAATGAGACTTTTTATTTGAAAATTATATCGAAATAAATATTGTCCGTAAGATGTTCGAAAGTACTCGGTTATCTTACGGACAATATTTATTTCGATATAATTTTCAGATAAAAAGTCTCATTAGAAAATATGATAAAATTCAAAAGAGAATATGCAGGACTTTGTTGTCTTTGACATTCAACACATGTTTAATATATATATATATAGTTCTACTTATTGCATTGATCACTTTATTTAGTTAGTTGCGTACTCGTATCGGGTTTTTTTCTTTTTTGGGCTTTGGACCTGCATGCTGAACGACTGTTTTCGACATGCGTTCATGTTCGCGGCTCTTTCTTTTTTATACCATTTTTTCATTCGATATTGATTTGATTTTTTGCAAATCAAGAAACCGAAGGTTTTTCCGAAACGGGTGTAGTTACTTATACTTATAAGATTACTACTACTACTACTAATCTATATATGTGTGTGTGCCCGTGTGTGTACATGTATTCAATAATGAACCTTTTACTATATGATCTTCATGGATAGAATCCCGAAATTACTCTGTTGTGCAGTAAATACAATTTCAGAATAATTTCTGGTGATTAGACATGAAGATATTATAGCGGAATATCTAATATTACTAATAAAACTAGGACGTCGTAGCATTTTCATTATTTCACAGATAGATAAATAGATAGATAGATAGATAGATAGATAGATAGATAGATAGATAGATAGACAGACTTTATTTACGTTCGTTCGCTCTTCACTTGCAATAGACCGATGATATATCTCACGGGAAATATCCTTTTCTTTTCGAGAATTATTGACGAAAGATTTCGTTCAAATGATTTCATATATTCGTGGGACATGTAATTATTCGTAATTCAATGGATATCGCGCATTTTAATTTTCCTGCCATGAATAGAACCTTCTATATGACAAATTGAAAGTATTTATTCTAATGCTAAATGTAATTTAGACCACGGCTAGTAAACAACATCTCGGCATTTCAAAAAATGGAGACGCCCTTGTATAAACGTCGGTGTCATTCCTTTCGGAGGACTTCGCAGTACTTTAGCAAATTCTTCATCCACCCCGACTGGCAATGAATCAGATAGAGAGTCCAATTGATTTGTAGATAATGATAAAGACAATGAAAACAATGGAAGAGATATTTAGTCGCAATGACGTCTAACATTATTAATTTGGGCTTCAAGGGAAAAGTTGGTATTTTGTACTATTGTTTTCCAAACAAAATCCCGCCGGAGGTCAGAGAAATTAATAAAATATCATTATCTCAAAGTGTTTATATAACTATCACGAGATCTCGCATAAGTGCTTGTCCTTATTCTACTTAAGTGTCACTCAAAGGCGTGTTGAAACAATCAATATCAATGTAATATATCTCCTTCTATAATTGTTATAATGTCTTTGGGAACAGTACGGTTTGATGAAAGAAAAGAAATCAATCTTAGCAATCAAAATATATATGCATGCGAAGCCTCCAGAAATTACAAGTTCCTATTTATCCGTCGAGAATAAATATGTGAAAATTATTCATAATCAGAAAATTATTCATAATCAGAAATTTATTCCACAAGTAAAAATTATGAATGTAATTATTTGACAGAAAATTCCATAATGTGCGTCCCGCCAGCTGTTTGTGTGAAGAATTATTTGGCCAATGAGATGCATCAGATTATGTATAAAATCAATTTTCTCATTAATATGCAGAGCTTCTGGACAGATTATGTCCACAGTCTTCTGTTATTATCTGTCAATTAAGTTAAACTATTTCTTCCTCTACTTCTTCTTCTTTTCTCCTGCATTGTATTTTTTCATCTTATTCATTTTCTTCTTCTACTACTTCTTCATCGTCGCCGTCGTAGTCTTCTTTTTTCTTCTTCATCTTTTTCGTTTCTTCTTCTTCTTCTACTACTTCTTCTTCTTCTTCTTTCTGGTCGTCGACTTCTTCTTTTGTCGTTTTCTTCTTTCTCTTCTTGTTCTTGTTCTTCGTCGTCGTCGTTTTGTTTTTACTTCTTTTTCTTGTTTGTTTTAATTTTTTCCTCGTCGACAACGCCGACGTCGTCGCCGACGTCATCGTTGTCGTCTTTTTTTTTCGTTTTCTTCTTCTTCTGTATTTTAATTTCATGTATGTTCACTGCCTTTAAAATTTGACTAATACTGAAACAAGTGTATTTAAGGCGCAATTTATCTACTTTGCAAATTAGGTATTTTTAACAATTATTTTTTTTTTTAAATTTCGCTCATATTTGTTTGCAGTTAATAATTGTTTTCGTTTATTTTCCCTTTCACCCTTTTTTGTTGGCTTATTTGCCTGTGTCTTTAAAAATCCTCCCGATGTTCGATCCCAGTTAAAATGCATATTGTGCGTTTTATTTTCTTACACGAGACTGATGAAAAGTTTTCGATCCGACCTACTTGCCAAAATCAGGATTGCAATAGGCAAACATCAGAATACGCATATGGCGAAATGAATCATACAGAGAACTTTCTAATTTTTTTTATTTTTTTTTTATTGATGAGGATTATGATTTGGAAAAGGAGGATTCAAATATACTGGATTTTGAATTCGTCTTTTTCAACTCGGGCAGGTTTTACGTTTATATAGCACAGTATTCTCTCACCATTATCCTGATTTTAAACCTGTACCAGATTAAGCTAATATGTTAATTTATCATCCCTTTGTCTCACACGTTCTTCATATCTATCTATCTATCTATCTATCTATCTATCTATTCTATTCTATTCTATCTATCTTAACCGGTTCTTTCTTTATCTATCTATCTATCTATCTATCTATTCTATTCTATCTATCTTAACCAGTTCTTTATTTATCTATCTATCTATTCTATTCTATTCTATCTATCTTAACCAGTTCTTTATTTATCTATGTATCTATCTATCTATCTATCTATCTATCTATCTATCTATCTATTCTATTCTATCTATCGTAACCAGTTCTTTATTTATCTATCTATCGATCTATTCTATTCTATTCTATCTTAACCAGTTCTTTATTTATCTATCTATCTATCTATCTATCTATCTATCTATCTATCTATCTATCTATCTATCTATCGATCTTAACCAGTTCTTTATCTATCTATCTATCTATCTATCTATCTATCTATATATATATATATATATATATATATATATATATATATATATATATATCTTAACAAGTTCTTTATTTATCTATCTATCTATTCTATTCTATCCTATCTATCTTAACCGGTTCTTTATTTATCTGTCTGTCTGTCTGTCTATCTATCTATCTATCTATCTATCTATCTATCTATCTATCTATCTATCTATCTATCTATCTATTCTATTCTATTCTATTCTATCTATCTTAACCAGTTCTTTATTTATCTATCTATCTATCTATCTATCTATCTATCTATCTATCTATCTATCTATCTATCTATCTATCTATCAATTCTATTCTATTCTATCTATCTTAACCAGCTCTTTATCTATCTATCTATCTATCTATCTATCTATCTATCTATCTATCTATCTAATCTATTCTGTTCTATCTATCTTAACCAGTTCTTTACTTATCTATCTATCTATCTATCTATCTATCTATCTATCTATCTATCTATCTATCTATCTCTATCTATTCTATTATATCTATCTTAACCAGTTATTTATCTATCTATCTATCTATCTATCTATCTATCTCAGTCTGTCCATATCTATCTATCTATCTCAGTCTGTCCATATCTATCTATCTATCTATCTATCTATCTATCTATCTATCTATCTATCTATCTATCTATCTATCTCAGTCTGTCCATATCTGTCTATAAATATATCTATCTATCTCAGTCTGTCCATCTCTATCTATCTATCTATCTATCTCAGTCTTTCCTTATCTATCTATCTATCTATCTATCTATCTATCTATCTATCTATCTATCTATCTATCTCAGTCTGTCAATATCTGTCTATAAATATATCTATCTATCTCAGTCTGTCCATCTCTATCTATCTATCTATCTCAGTCTTTCCTTATCTATCTATCTATCTATCTATCTCAGTCTGTCCATATCTATCTATCTATCTATCTATCTCAGTCTGTCAATATCTATCTATCTAGCTGTCTATCTATCTATCTCAGTCTGTCCATATCTAGCTAGCTATCTATCTATCTATCTATCTATCTATCTATCTGAGTCTGTCCATATCTATCTATCTATCTCAGTCTGTTCATATCTCTCTATCTCTCTATCTCTCTATCTATCTATCTATCTATCTATCTATGTACCTATCTATCTATCTAAGTACATAAATAGCTATCTATATATCTATACATGTCAGTGTGTGTATGTGTATTGGTATGCGTATGTGATTCTGTCAGATTTAATGTTATACCTTGATATTGATTAGTTTTGTCTATTTATTTTAAGAAGATACCTTTCATATCGTCTGATAATCTTAATAACATTGTCATTGAAAACGAAAGAAAATCACCATATTGATGCATGTTTTTTTTTCAATCCTGTCTAAACTTTCGGCTTACAAAAGCCATCATCAAAGATGACAATTACATTACAATGAATTAAACAATACACGGATATAGCAATAATGATAGTCTGTTTTTCGTTTGCATGGAAGTTTTACAAGCAACGACAAACTTGTGCATACGAGACACTGGAAGCGAAAATCGCACCGCGGCCCATGACATCACACACGGCCAATACATTGGCTGAAGTACATTGGAATAACGAAAGATGCCTTCCAAAATATGATAAAAGATTATTAAATAACAAGAAAAAAAAAGAATGGAGAAACGCAGTTTAGTATAACTCCCTTTTATGGTAGTGAAAATTAGACAATTTCTCCACAGATGAAAATAAGATTTGAGTTTAGAGAGAAGTATTATTATAGAATTATTTTAACAGCATTTTTTTATAAGACGACACTTTTTTAGGGCAGTAATTGACGTATGTTTAGAAGATAACCTCATACTGCATTTAATGCCGCGAGGAATTTTGTTTTTCAAGTAAATGTAAAAGAAACAAATGACTTGCCATAATGTTGGCGCATGTGCAGGAAAGGCAAACCTGGAAAGTGCGCGCAAATTACGACAATGATATTATACCTGTAGAGAGCGGACAGAACTAATTCTGATTGGTTAATGCAAGTCTCGTTGACATTATAAAAGTAAGATCTACCACCTGATATAATAAATTAATTGTTATTAAAATTACACAGTTGAGAGCCGGCCTGTTAACAGTTCGGAGTACATATCAGAATGGATCTGATGTTGCAATTACCGAAATTCGTACTGAAGCCAGGATAATATCAGTGATGACCTCTACCGTTGCATTTTATAAATGAAATTTAAGAAGGATATTGAGAATACCGTGACGGAAGATGTGAGATAAATAAATAGGAAAATGACGCCTATTTTAATAATCATAAAGAATTTAATTTTCATGTAATGAGGAAAGAAGACTTGGAAAATGTGATACTCACCGGACATACAGAACGAAAGAGAGGCAGACTGATGTCAGCACAGAGATTAAGAGGGATAGTAAAAAAAAAAAACATTACTGAGAGCTATGGGAAGTTGCGGAGAGGTATGATCACAAACGGCCTGGGGGTACGAGATACATAAAATAAAATGTTTCGTCAATCATTTTAAATTGCCTAAATTCGGAGAAAATGAATAGATTCGGCCTTATCGGGGAACCCATTGCAAGAAAAAAATCCTACTACAAATGTGGTGAATAAGTTCGTGTTGATTGAACTGAGGAGACAGTGGAAAATTCCTCTCAGTAACAGATTTGATGATGAATCTAATATTGGCAATTCTTTAACTTTTCCTATGATGTTTTTGATGCTTTCGATAAGGTGGAAATATGAGTACGTCCAAATTTGGAATAAAGCAATACACTGCTAAAGCGAGTCTTTTAATTGTCGATAACTACGTAAGGCGAACTCAAAATTTAAATTGCTAGAGAAATTCTTGCATTTATTAAATAAAAAATTAGTCAAAAATTGGCGCTCTAAATTTTAAAATGTATTTTAGCATTTTTGAAGACAATGTACTCACTACTGAGAGGCTAATATAGATAATCGCTAAAATATTTTAGAATCTCTGTATATTAAGTCCGAGCAACCGTCTCACAGTAAACAGGAACGGTTCATAGGCTTAAACGTAATTTTATATTAGTTTTATTTATTTATTTATTTATTTTGCATATCACATAGGTCTTGGGTTGCATAATGTTTTAATAGCTGGGAACATTTTTTTTCCTAGACTTTTGCTCTTAAGAGACAGGAACGGTCAGATGAGCTGTTTTTAATAATTTCATTATTATATTTCGGTATTATCATTTTATGATAATATGTATATTATTGTTACCACCTCTACTTTTATAATTCTTTTCTGTCTTCATATGAAACACATTTATTATGTCCGCATATATTGCTACAATATTTACACACGCAGACACACACACATATATTGTGTATATTTAGGCAGCAATTCTTCATTGATGCATGTTTCATTAAATAATATAGACAAGTTTTGTCTATTTATTTTGAGTAAGTTCCTTTCATATTGAAGCTACATACATAAAACATTTGAAACCTAACCTGAACAAAATAAACTATGAAATCTCTAAAAATATTCTTAAATGCCTATAATTGATAACAGAAGACATTGATTTGTCCCAACGTCCTCCCATACTTAATACTTCTCGTTTTCACTCTCGCGGGATCACGTGTCACGTCACGAGCTGCGGCGCAATTTTCGCTTCCGCGTATCGTATACACGAGTTTGTTGTTGCTTTGAAATTTTTCATGCAACAAAAAGAGACTATCATTATTGTTTCGTCCGTGTAGTGTTTTATATATTGAAATGTAATTGCCATCTTTGATAAGATAAGATTTAAGCATGTATCTATATGGTGATTTCCTTTTGTCTTTCAACGATAATGATATTAAGCTTATCATTTCGCGTGATGTGCCTTAACCGTTCGGCCACAGTTAAGGCACATCACGCGAAATGATGGTTCCGTATAGGATACAGGTTCGATTCCTATCGGAGAACGAACATTTTCTATGAAAATTTCTCGGACATTCAGGCCGGTAAATGTTATTTAATACTGTTGATTATAAAACAGAGCATTTGCTTAAATACTTGTATCTATAAAAAGAACGTTAAACATATTATAAATGTCTTTAAATAAATTGTCGGACTATGTCCAATTCAAAAATATATGACGTCATTTGTTTACATTTGATACGCTAGAGCAGATATGAATAGAAGAGATTCATGGAAGATTTAAGTTTAAAGATAGTAAAATCGACCTTGCTAACCAGACGCTCATCTATGGCCGAAAGGTTAAGGCACATCACGCGAAATGATGGTTCCGTATAGGATACAGGTTCGATTCCTATCGGAGAACGAACATTTTCTATGAAAATTTCTCGGATATTCAGGCCGGTAAATGTTATTTAATACTGTTTATTATAAAACAGAGCATTTGCTTAAATACTTGTATCTATAAAAAGAACGTTAAACATATTATAAATGTCTTTAAATAAATTGTCGGACTATGTCCAATTCAAATATATATATATATGAATGCATTTTGTTTTGTCTTATACTAGCAGGGCTGATGATAACCTTCAAGACAGTAACTCACTGCTCAACGTCTTCCGATGACATGAAGTGGACAAATTTCATTGACTCAACTGCTAGGTCTTCTACAAGGAATGATGATTCTCTGGCTCGTGCCAGAGAGTCTTTCCCGCTGGAATCTATCTTACATATTTATAAGGCTACAATTCTTTCATGTTTTGTATATTGCTGCCTGGTTTGTCTTCAAGAAATGTAAAGAAGTATCTGCAATGTCATTGATCAAGACTCGGCAAACAGACTCATTTACCACTGCCGTAGCTTCTCTGTATCTTTTCTATTAATTTATTCGTGGTAATTGTCTTGGTTAACTTCCTTGTATGGTACATAGCTTTATGAATATAAACGAAGTACTAGATTTGCGGCAAAGTCTCATCTACTTACAGTTGAAATGGCTAGATCAAACCGTAAGTTCTATGCTGACATTTTCCTCCTTTGTAATTCAAATTTATGGCTCTCTATACCGGTTTAAGACTTCCCAATCAAAAAGCTAAATACAACGTTAATGGTCCTCTATTGTTTTCTTAATTCCTATTCATTTGTTGATCTCATTTGTGGTTTTGCTCATATTCTATCACACCGAATAACAGCATGGCGAATGTTTTGCCTTAGTTGTATGGCGTTGCCTGGGATGAAATGATAAAAAAATGTATGCATATATATATATATATATATATATATATATATATATATATATATATATATATATATATGGGCCCGTGGCCGAGTGGTTAGAAGGTTTGCTTTTCTGGAGCGGGACGATCCCAGCGTGCGGCACCTTTGGAAAGTGCCTGAAAATCATGCCACAGTTTTACCCAAGACTTGTGTGTGAAATTGGATAGATGGAACACTTGCGGGCTAGCACGAAGTCACAAGTCATCGTGACCGAGGTTTTGAGTGTACTGGCCTTGTTCTGATTGCTGATCACGATAGATTACACGCTTTCTCCCAGAAACTGTGACTAAATTCTGCTCAGTATAGTTGCAGTGTAAACCATAGGTGGGCAGTGTGGGTGTTGAACAAACACACAAAATTTGTCTGAGCGAGTGTCTGAATTAGGGATCGGCTAGCCGTCCTAGAAGACGGGTATCCTCGAATACAAGTGGCCAGCTTATACATATATATATATATATATTTGTGTGTGTGTGTGTGTGTGTGTGTGTGTGTGTGTGTGTGTGTGTGTGTGTGTGTGTGTGTGTGTGTGTGTGTGCAGAAAAATAGGAAATAAAACGTTAGGTAAATAATTCGGAGTTCTTTAGCATTTTTGTTTTTATTTTTAAAAAGACAGTGCTCCATACAGAAGTAGAGCTTATATTATAATATTTTTAAATATGATTCCTTCGCTACATAAGAGTTCTCATGTTCCTAAAGCGAGAGCCGAGACCCTCAATATAATTATTGAAATTAAGTTGAATTAAGGTATCTGGTCTCGTTTCATCGTAAAGAGAAAATTTAGGAATATATATATATATATATATATATATATATATATATATATATATATATATATATATATATATATATATATTTAGGAATATATATATATATATATTTAGGAATATATATATATATATATATATATATATATATATATATATATATATATATATATATATATATATATATATATATGTATATATATATGTATACGGTGGGTGTAGTCTTGGTTGAGGACATTAGAATGCAAAAATGTGAATTTTGAATTTGATCACGCTATTAATATATTTTAGAAAGCGCACAGACTTATGTATGTATATATATATATATATATATATATTTCAGAAACAATCAGTAAAGGCACACACATACACACACACGTTCAGACCCATACGGAAACAAACAAACAAGCAAATACACACACACATAAAATACACACACACACATTTATATATATATATATATATATATATATATATATATATATATATATATTTCATTTATTGAAATCATTTGAGACGTTTTACGTTTTATTTTTCTACATTTCCAATCATTTTGTGATTGCCGTAGAGAATTTGAAATTAAATTGACCAAAGTCTTTTGATCTACTTCGGCTTTCAGAAGCCATTATCAAAGGATTTTATTTTCCTGATACTGTGTGCCTAAAGGTAACCTCTAGTATTTTGTTGGTTTTCCAGTGTCGCGTCTATACCCGTTCCTTGCTATATTATTTTTAATAGTAATTATTTGAAAAGAAACGAC
This sequence comes from Acanthosepion esculentum, assembly GCA_964036315.1. NCBI lineage: Eukaryota > Metazoa > Mollusca > Cephalopoda > Sepiida > Sepiidae > Acanthosepion > Acanthosepion esculentum. Next base: position 143,693,127 of record OZ038476.1, on the reverse strand, counting down.
ACGAAAATCCAGATTTAAGAGACTTATACTTACAAAAGGAAAACGAACAATATCATGTCTCCTGACACGAGAAGTCCAGCTACGAAATACAAAACCAACCTGCAGACAACAAGCAACCAAGACAAGAAATATCCAAGCTAAGAATTTACACTAGACTGTAAACAAACCTTCTTTGATAAAAATATAGTTTTAAGGTATGCTATCTTTATTGGTAAAAGTGTCTCAATATCAATGAGAGTTGTACGCTCCGGCCTTCTTCAGGTGGTTGGAAAGTCAAACTGAACCCTTTATTTCGCTCACTGGGGTAGACTGTTCTAGTTCCACGGGCCATGTTTAATGGATGTCAGTTATCAGTTATCTCCTGTTAATTTCCCTCTCAAAGTTCTCCACTGCTTTAACCGGTTGTTGAACTCACACTCTTTGGGTCCTGTCACTGGATCTAACCAACGCCTTCTTTATCCACTGTATATGTATGAATTTCTAGGTATTATAAACCTAATGTCTTCCACAACCATTTTTACCAGTGCTCATATTGAAATTTTTGCTGTTATTAATACATGTTTTTACCAGAGCTCATATTGCAACTTCTGTTATTATTGCTTTTCTCTGGCCCTCCTTATTACTGGTTCCCATATTGTATTCATTTATTATTTATTACTGAGTACTTAATTATTTGTTCATTATTATTATTATTATTATTATTATTATTATTATTATTATTATTATTATTATTCAATTTACTTGTTTTTTTATGTGAGTATTCGTAGTTTGTTAATTTGTTTATTATATACTTAAATATATTTATTCATTTAGATTTTTTGTTTATTTCTTTCAAGGTTTGTTTATATTATTTGTTCAGTTTAACCTGTTGAGTTCTACGTTCCTGACCAATTTGAGCCCTTCCGCCTTAGCTCCTGCGTCAAGATTTGCAAATAATAGTTATGTAATATTTCACCATAAATATAAAAATAATTACAAGTGTTTACCCACCGTTCAACCGGTACTTGAGCATTAAGTCATTTTTCTCTACCACTGTTCAACCGGTGGCTGGGCATTACATCATTTTTTCCTACCACCGGTAAAGCGGTGGTCAGGGCTCAAAAGGTTAACGTATTTGCTTCGTCTAAAGTTCGTTATATAGAGAACATATATTTGCCTTTTCGTGATAGTATTTTACAGAATATTCGTTTTTAGTTTTCGATTTTTAAATAACCTGACACAAAATTGCTTTTGTTTTTGCAGTTTGAGATAAGCTCTGATCGTTTGTTATTCATCTATATTGGTCTGGGAAGATGAGAATAGTTATTTCCCCCTCCTGAGGATTTTTCGAGTGTAAGAAAACACGTAGGAATAAGTTTATATTGTTCTACTTGTAAAAATGTCTAAATAAGACGTTATTTTATTCTTACATATAAATAATGGCATTTTTTTAAAAAAAAATTCCTTCCGATATCAGACTGGCGATATTCCAGTAAGTCTGACAATTAATAAATTCAAGATTTACAATTTATGTCTGGCCAGACTCAAGCCAAGAAGTAAAACATCGACTCTTATTTCACAAACAGCTGATAGCGAAAACAAAAAATATAAAAAAATAAAATGCAGCAAGGATGAATGAAACTTCAGATTAATGTCATATATCGATTTGACCTTTGAACAATTTTATTTACACAGGCCAAATACAAGCATCACATTCACTCGGCATACATTTCGATGTAAAATGCTGAAAAGACGCCTACTACTCTCTTTAAAACATTGTGGGAGGAGATCGACAAAACGTACTGGACTGCTACATCATATCAGAAGCTTACAAGGAGTGAGTAATCTACTAAGTGAAAGAACACTTGATGCTGTAGAAAATTGGTTCTAAAGATGGATGCTTAGAATATCATTGACGAAACTTGTGAGTAACGACGACGTTTCACAGAAAAATAAAACAAAAATGACTCAAAACCAGAAAGAGATCGGTGCATTACGAGGAAAGATGGCTTAGAAAATTTGACACTCACAAGACAGACATAGCAAATGAGAGCATACCCTACCTAACAAGTCTGTGTAACTGGTTGTCTGAACAGAGATTAAGAGTTATAGCAACAAGACAAATATTTCTAAAAGATAGAAGAGACATGAGAACCATGTTCTCCGACGCCCTAAACGGAAACAGCATATAGATATGGAATCATTTCAAAATTCTGTTGAAATCAATAAAGATATATATATATATATTTAAAGATATTTTTGAAGGTACCAAATTTTATCACTGCTGCTTTTGGAATGCATTTTTAGCCATTCCAATACGTCTTCGGATTTCAATGTCGCACTTTCCATCCTCTAGCAGAACATTTCCCAGATATTTAAATTTCTGTCTAAGCTCTGTGTTATCTGCATATCATCTATTGTTAAGATTGTTGTCGCTATTGATAAATTGTGGTAGGCCTTCTAATGATCTCAGAATTGACTCGATGTATAGGTTGAATAGGTCTGGTAAGAAGAGACAAACTTACACAACTTTCGTTTTTTGTATATCTGCTGAAACCATTTTGTATCCGTATGCAGGCGGTTGGCTTCCTGTATAGCTTCTTAATTATCCTAATGTATTTCCCGAATATGTTTGCGGAGCAGCTTTAAGAGATATCTGTGGCTTTGCGTCGTCTATAAAACATAGGATCACTTTCTTTTGCATTTGTATTACTGTTTTGATAATATTATGATCATAAATATTGTGTTCTTTGTTCATTTGTCTTTGGCGAACCCGCCTTGTTCTTCTTTTCGTATCTCCGGTCTGATTCTGCTGCGGTCTCCATTAATCGAAATTCGGATAATGAATTTTGTTAGGTGGTTCATTAGGCTGATAGTTCGGTGGAGTTCCCATTCATTTGCCCCTGGTTTCATAGACAGCACTATAAAAATATATTTGCTTTGGCCTTCTACTATAACGCCATTCTTGTAGATTTCATTTATTATCTTTATAATCTTTTCTATGCAGAAATCCTCCAAGGCTGCCAGCATCTCTATTAAAATTTAATTTGACCCTGCCATTTTCTTTCCGTTCAATTCGGCCAGTGCAACTTCAAATTCGGATTTTCATATTTCCGGCCCGTCGGTATTTCTGTGTATTTCCGGTTGTTCTCTTGCGCCGTGGAAGATATATTCAGTATATTAGTTCCAGAGAAGAATTAGTTATTTCTTTCTCTGATATTAGCATTCCTTCCTTGGATTTTATGCAGCCTGTTGATGTGCATGTCTTTTGTATTTTTGTATGCATATCACCTTTATCTGTGTTACATATTCTCTCTATTTTTGCACAGCTTTTTTGTTGAGCCATTCTTCATTAGCCTGTCTGCGATGGTTCTTTATTTCTTTGTGTAGTTTTCTGTATTCCGTTCCATGTCTTAGTGTTGTTATCTGCATCGTGTCTAGAATCTCGTCTGCGATCCATTCTTTTTTCTTTCTTTTTCGTCCATTCTCCCTTGGGATGATGTCGTTTGTTGAGCTTCTCTTAGTGTATCACATTTCGAGATTCCATTTCCATTTTGATTTTCTTTTTACACTCTCGATATATATCTGTTAAGGTTCAGGTCGTTTAGAAGTCTCTTGTTTTACAATTTGGGTGCTACGTTACGCTTCTTCAGTTTCCGTAGTTTCATTCTGAGTTTACATGTAACATTGAATTGGTTGCTTCCGCAGTCGGCACTTGGATATGTTTTGCAGTGGACAACTGAATTCCTGAATCTCTTGTTGATAGTTAAGTAGTCATTTGGGGTTTTAGCTTCTCCTTCTTGGTGGTAGTGGAAAATTATTGGTTCGGGTTTGCCGTATTGAATTTTAAAAACCAGTTTTTCCAGCATTGAGCTACCTGGGCGAAGTCAAAGGAGAGATTAACTGTACGAGAAATGTTTTTTTGTGACATATTCAACCATACTGAACAAGACGAGGACCCGTGAAATGACCTTAAAGGTAACTTGCTACTTAATAATAAACTTTAATGCGCATGTCTCTTGTTGTCTCGTGTAGCTAGCCCTTCCGTACCGCACTGAGCTGTAGCTGGTTTTAATCTTTGTATTTCCTTGTCATCATAGTAACTGAACAAATAGATAAGTAAAATGCTTTTCTAGGTAGTTTGGCCAAACTAATCAACACTAATCTCTTTCAGCAACCCTATATAAAATCCCTATTTAGTTTTCTGTTATTGCTGGGGGTTTTTCAAACATAAAATTGTCATTGCTCGAGCGTGATCAAGATGAAGGACAACGTGACGAGACAGTTGGTGTCGATCATAACCGTATATTTTAATCTTGTTTACGCTGAAGAGGTCGAAGACAGCTTTATACTGTAGTTTTTTTTATAATATTAAATGGTGAGAAAATTTCCAGGGATATTCGAATATATAAGATATCTCACCGTAAGGTATTTGCTAGTGAAATAAACTGGCTGCGTTTTTTTAAATGCCATGTGCCTTCAGGACATAGGTCTTATGAATCTACACAGATCCTTTTTCTTTATTATCTGTGAAATTCTATGACTTCTTAGAAAAAGGAATTAATTTGTTCTTCATCATTTCGCCGCAAGCCCGGCGATAAAGCAATTAAGTCGCAATGGGTTACTGAGAGTGAAGAAAGCTAAGTAAACCTTAGAAAGGTCAATGAAAAGAACGCGATTCAAAGAGATTGATTACGATTAAAGATTCCTTTAAATCTATGAAGAGAGTAGTTTACATAAAAATAAGATGTTTCTCAAGCGAGAAGATGAAGAGAATGAATTATCGATACAGAAATTACGGTTAATCTTAGCGATTCTAACTGTAAAAAGATGGGACCTAACTGCCAATCTAGTACAACATTTATATTCATGAAGTCGAGGTATTAAAAGAAAAAAAAAACTTAACAAAATAATTGCAAATGCAAATTCAAAGGAAATATACCTAACGATGGTGAAAAAAGCATTAAAACCGAGAATTCCAGCGCAGGACCGATAAAATTGTAGATTCATTTTTGGACTTTGAAAGTATTTCTAGATTGTTAGCAGAATCACGATACCAGAACAATATTAAATGCACAGACAAATGGTAGATTTGTTAATTGCAAGACAAGTTCTGGTTTTCTGTTGTTTTTTCCCCCTGTTTGAAATTTAATGTTTTCCTTCTCTTATTGATTATTTAAAAGTCTAGACTACACTACTGCTGAGTAGCAAGCCATTTTGTTTCATATATACCATACACCGATTACATTGTACTTTTTAATGATGACAGTGTCAACATTGGCTTAGAACTGACTTCCAATGACATGAAAAAAGGATGTGAAATGAAGATCAAGAAGTCTGGATAAATTACTACTGGCCAAGAACAAGTTCCACTAAATATAATACGTATTAAATTGGTCTACTAACAAAGATTACTTAATATTTATATCTAGAACAAAAACAACCAGCTTCCAAAAATTAGGCACTTGCACTAAATCATTGAATCAGCCGACGATGGGCAGCTTATTTCAATAAAGAATATGATGATCGAAAATTATGTCATAGCACATTAATATCAAAATATATGTAATACAATTTCGCACAATTCTTATATATGAACTATATTGTATCACATGGTAAGGTAAACATTCTAATTAAAAAAATGAGATCTCCCAAATCACATTAAGCGTTTAATCTTTGTCCCAAAAATCGGGTAAATGAAAAATGCAACTCTACAAAATGTAACAACACATTTAGCTTCATTTAACAGAATTAACAACACATCAAAGAAACATTTTCGATATATTAAACGGGTAAAAAAAAGAACGTTTAAATAATGTCTTGATGAATATATTCCTAACCAAAGTAAAAGAAATTGACAGACATTGCAATGCAGAGATAATATAATAAATTGGTTAAAATTCAAAACTTCGTACCTCAGAAATTATATTACACTGGATAAGAAAGATTGGAAAGTAATAAAGTATGCCAGCTTGAAAAATCTGTCACAGGTATTAATAATATTAAATCATGAGTGATCCTGATCCACACAGGGTGCCTCGTACTAAATTCAATAACTCAGCAAGTTTTGAAATGACGTAAGCTCAATCAACCTACCCATACCTCAAAAATCAAATTTCTTTTTTGGCGAGAATAACTCGCTGTAAATGTTATATTCATAGAGTGATAGATAGATTTATATTGAAAAGGAAAGAAAGAACATTTTCGTTGTCGAGTTATTTCGATGCAAGTGGGGCTTTTACATTAATTTGCAAACAAAGACGCATTATATTTCTTTACTATTTAAAAAACTTTTCTTCACTAAATTGTTCCACTTGTCTGTCTGCTACTAAAATCCGAAGAAAAATATATTGACCCCCAAAAATAAAATAAAATAATGCAAAATGGACGGCAAGGTAGGAGGTACTGCTGGCGGCATCTCATCAAAAAGAATTGAACAAAACATCCTGTCGAAATTGAAATACACACACACACACACACACACACACATATATATATATATATATATATATATATATATATATATATATATGTTTGTCTATGCTTTTATGCGTGTGTGTGTTTAAGTGCTTGTGTACGTCTATGCGTTCGCAATTTTCTGTGTGTTTGTACGGGTGGAACTCTCTTTATCTGTATGCCTGTGTGTGTGTGTCTGCGTTTGTATTTTTATATATATATATATATATATATATATATATATATATATATATATATATATATATATATATATATATATGTATATATATATCTGTAGATGCAATTATGCGTGTGTGTTTGTTTAAGTGTTTGTGTAGGTCTCTGCGCTCCCATTTTTCTCTATGTGCGGGTGGAAGACTGTTTATCGGTATACGTGTGTATATATATATATATATATATATATATATATATATATATATATATATATGTGTGTGTGTGTGAGTGTCTGCGTGGTGGGTGGGTGTGATATCTGTGTTTATGTCCATCTGGTTTACAGTCTGGAATGTGAGAAGGGAAAGTTCAAAATTGGAGAAAGCAGACAATCAAATAATGCAAACAAACAAAACGACATATGATTGCAAAATTGGGCCTTAAAGCTTTGCTTGATCTTTCGTATTATTTTATTCTTGCGTCTATTTATTTTCGCCGGGTAATTATAGCAATTACAGTCGATAAAACCCTACGTTCGTATGACTTTTAAACATTACTTCATACATAAAAATAGATCTAGAAAATAACCATAGCTTTGAATTACAGACGACAATAATAGCACGATGCTCAGTTACGATAAATTTAGTTAACCTAGTTTCATGAATATAATAAGGTTGATGCTTAAAAAAAATCGTGAACGCGTCCCTTAATATAGAAATGTTATGATTTTTAGGTCTGGCTAAATTTTCTTTAATCTAACAGCGCGTGAAAAAGCACTTCACTTAACGCCGCAGTATAACAGAAAATGACTGATAATCTTTTTCTTTATTGTATCTGAAGAAAACGTTGTCCAGTATTCCTCTAGGAGGACACTCCAAGGGCAAACCGACTCTTTTCTTTTATCCAACCACGTGGCAGATCCCCCCCACACACAAACATATGAAATCACACACTACAACAATCCCATGAATACTTTCTGTATGACTTGTTCTTTATATAAATATATACTAAAAATCCTCCACGTCTTGCATACATTGCGTTTGAAAGTTTTCCCCCTCATCCGGTTGTAACGCCTCCTGCTACAATCGTCTTGGAATGCTGCCAAATTAAAAAAAAATAAACTCGAAATCGTTAAAATCCTATATTATTATTTATATAATTTGTGAACGATGTTGGCTTTCCAGAGTTCCCTGTCTCTTGTAGCTGTAAGTCACGGCTGAATCATTAACATATCACCTTGTCCCTGTTCGGCCATTCATTCACACAGATTCATTAGTTACTCAGTTTGTCACGACTCATCCCGTACTCATTACACGCTTTGAAAATTAATTTTCTAATCCATTCTTAGGCATAATGTGATCCGGATGTATAAGTATACATGTGCTTCCATTTTATATTCTCTTTAAAACAACCTCCTTAAATATAAGTTACATCCATGATTTTCTTACTATCCATGTAGAATAACAACAGAATAATAACACTTACCAGCGTAAGGGTCCCAGCTAGCGTCCAGCTGGCAGACAAAAATAAAGGAGGCTGTAACTTAATACAAACCCTGCAAACTGACTGGAATCAAGCTGGTATTTATACAGAAATACCTCCACTCATATACCAGCAGTCAATCACAGCCCAAGCAATGGACTATCCCACTTGAGCAAAATGAGATGCTTCATGGCACCATAAATAGTTCTCTTTCTCAAGGTGGATTACTCAGCTCTCAGCTCGTTCCACAACTGAGTGCTTATCTTTACAACTTGTTTGGTTTACACTTTAAAACCAATATATCTGTTGTTTTGGCACTTTTTATCTGTGATGACAAACAGATACGAGGTTTGTTAAAAAGAAAAGTATCGGGGCAGTTGCTATGATATCCGAGCTAAAGTACCCTGAGGGAAGATGCTTGGCGCAGAATGACCGTGAACTCTCTTGCGAATATACAAGAAATAATCGCGTTCTCGCTCACTTTCTTTGTTTATAGCAGTGATAGGAATGAACGTGTGTAGAGTGTGGCCGTCTCAGCACGCAACAGATTTACTAAAAATGACCATGGCATGTGCAGCTGTTTTTGGCCAAGCACAATATACCCCATGCCGACAAACACGATATTCCCCATATCTCGCTTCTTGCGACTTTTTCCTCTTCCCAAAAGCCTAATCAAATGGAAAGGAACATGATTTAAAAATGCCGAGGAACTCTAAGAAAATGCGACGAAGCAGTTGCTCGCTCGGAATCAGTTCCAGGAATGCGTCAATGAATAATAAATAAAAAAACACACTGGATAAACTGTTTGGTTTCGGACGGGAACTACTCTGAAGGAGATTAAATACCAAATTAAAATGCGTGCAGTTTTCTTTTTTAATGCACCAGTCGCTATAATGTTGGATCAGACTCCGAATATACAAATGAACGAGGTACAACACAATGTTTTATCCACGAATAAGCCCTAAAGATAACGTCCACAGAAAAATGTAATTAATTAAGACATATAATTTAATCTACCATTATTATATTATTTCACATGTTAATATGAATTCCTTTATATGCGATAACCATAATCAAGCTTCCATTTATTGATTCTCCTAAAGTTTCTACTTAAAAATTATTGCAGCCGATACTATGGCTTAACATAGCTGTTCTTGAATATAATTTTCCATTCTCATGTAAGTCTCTTTAAGGCGACCACATATTTGCAATGGACGAATAGATGGAGAGGCTGAAGGTAATTTCTATAATTTCGTGTCGGTCAAATATTTTTGCCAAGATAGATAAGACAATTGATCAATGTAAAAGAAAGATTTTCTTGGAGAAATATTCACTTCAGCTCAAAACGTTTTATGACCTGTGACCCTCAAAATAACTTTTGGTCAAAATATTTCAATAGTTCAGTACATTTACGCTGACATCACCCTCAACATTACATGGAAACTACAAACACAAAGATTACTCTGGTTGACATTAGTGGATTATGTCTATGAAGGACCCAAATTCTCGTCCAGGTATCAACTCCATCTAATGTCACCCTGCGTTCATCACGAAAAATGACTGTTAAGAAATCAGTGTTACGCCATTTTGATTTTATTATATATATATATATATATATATATATATATATATATATATATATATATTTGTAATAATCGATAAAATGTTAAATACTTTTAAGTAATTTTCCCCTATAAACTATATGTTAATATTTTAAATATAGGTCAAGTTTAACTTAACTGTCTTCTTGATTTAGATCAGACACTTCCGATTCTAATATCCTGATATTGGGAGTTTATTCTCGTCTGCTACTTCCTTTTTATTCTTCTACCTTTCTTTTTTCTTTTTTCTTCCTTTTCTTTTTTATGCTTTTTCACTTTCTTCAGGAGCGTTCGGTTAGCAAGTTTAATCACAGTAAAACGTTTAAAGTTTAAAGACAATAAAGTCGACCTTGCTAACCGAACGCTCCTTTATGGCCGAAAGGCTTAAGGCACGTCAGGCTATATGACGGTTCCGTATAGGATACAGGTTCGATTCCTGTCGGAGGACAAATATTTTCTATAAAAAATTTCTCGGACATTCAGGCCGGTAAATGTTGTTTCATGCTGTTTACTATAAAACAGAGCATTTGCTTAAATATTTGTATCTATAAAAAGAATGTATAAACATAGAAATGTCTTTATACATATATATATATATATATATACAGAAATATAGTCTTAAAGTGTGCTATATTTATGGGGTAAAGTGCTCAATATCAGAGATAGAGCGTGTGTAATACATATATATACATATATATAATATGGAGAAATATATATATATACATATATATAATATGGAGAAAACAACTGAAAAGTTGCAAATTAAAAGAAAAAAAATTGAATGTTTTTTTTGTGAAAGTATTTATTTATATTTTTTTATATATATATATATTTGATATTTCAGATCGCCCCGATCTTTCGTCAGAAATCAATTAAATAACTGTATTGAGAAGTTTGTTTTCAAGTAGCGTCCGTCGCGAGACGTGGACGTCACATGATGTGGAATGCAACTGTGTTTGAATATTTCCAACGTAAATCTAACGATAATATTTTAGATGTTCTTTAAAAAGTTTTTTTTTAACTATATCTAAAGAAATCTTTTAACTATTGAAATATTTATACAGATTTAAAATTCCCAAGTCTTTGTTTAACCCTGGTTTATACGTGTCTAATTTTAAAATCCAGTGTTTCTCTTTTTTTCAGCGTGTGTATGTTGAACTAAAATCGGAATCTATCAATAAACATTTACAGTTGTCTAATGAGTGTCTTGATTGATTAAAGTGTTCAGCTATGGGGGAATAAGGATTGTTTTGACGTATGTATAGTTTATGATTGTTGAAACGAAATCTAAAATTAATTCCAGATTCGCGAATATATCCACTATTGGGACATAATGTGCTGAATAGATAGTAGATTATGTTATGGCTATCGCAGGTGAGGCGAGGTGGATGTATTTTGATTTTGAAGTTGGGTATAGAAAATTCACTATCGGTTATTAAGTGTTTGCAAACTAGACAACGATTTTTATTACATTTGTAATTTCCTGATTGGTTTGTATTATTTAGATATTTGGTAGAGGTGAGGATAGCTGATATGTTAGGTGTTTGTTTCTTTGCATAATGGGTGGTTTTGCGAAAATATCTTTGATCTTTTTGTTTAACTGGATGTTCTTGTAATCATTTTTTAAATTGTGGATAAGTGTGTGGGAATATTGATTGTGGTTAAAAACCATGGGAATCCGATTGTTGTTTTTGCTTTTCTTGAATGTGAGAAGTGTGTTACGATTTATATGGATAGTTTTAATTAGTGCTTCTTTTATTATATTTATTGGGTATTTACATTTTAGGAATTGTTCTGTTAAGTTATTAATGTTGTGTAGAAAATCTAGATGGTCTGAGTATATGCGTTTGATTCTTAGAAATGAGCTGTATATGATAGATTTTTTTAATTTAAGCGGATGACAGCTGTTGAAGTGTAGGAATTTATGCTGGTTTGTGGGTTTGTTGTATAGACTGGTAGAAAGTGTATGTTTGTTTAATTTTATCAAAACGTCTAAGAAAGGGACGGATGTGTATGAATGCTCCATGGTAAATTTAATTGTATCGTGGAAGTTGTTGCAGAAAGTAAAAAAGTTTTTAAATTTTTCTGATCCATGAGTTCATAATAAGAAAATGTCATCAATATATCTAAAATAAGTAATGGTTTAAATTCTGAATTGTCTAGTGTCTTCCTTTCTAGAATGTGCATAAAGATATTAGCATAGCTAGGTGCCATTTTCGTGACCATTGCTGTGCCACTAATCTGTAAATAGTGTTTGTTGTTGAATTTAAAATTATTATGTGTTAGAATGAAATTTACTAATTGACATATATCTGTAATTTTGTTGTTGGGTAATTTTTTACTAAGGAACTCATGGCAAGCTGATACTCCTTCAGCATGTGGAATGTTCGTGTAAAGGGACGAAACATCCATCGTTACCAGGATTGTAACCTGGTGGACTGAGTTAATGTTTTGTAATTTGTTGAGAAAGTCAGTAATATCTCTAATATAACTAGGTATGTCAGACAGTAAAGGTTTTAGGATGTTGTCTATGTACCCAGGTATAAGTTCTGTGAGGATACCTATGCCTGATATTATGGGTCTACCAGGTGATATGATTTTAAGGGATTTTGAAATTTCATAGATGTTCTCTTCATTATTTGATTGTGTAATTTGATGTTGGTTGGATGAAAAGGGGTTAGTGTTTTTCTGAAAGGATTTTGGGGTGTTTATGTAGTTTTGGGATAGTGTAGAATGTTGCTGTTTTAGGGTTCTCAGGAATAAGAGATTTTATGGTATTTCTTATGTTCTGGTTCAGGTTCTGAGTGAGAGATGATAATTCTGTTTTGAATGTGCTAGTTGGGTCTAGAGGTAAGGATACATAGAATCTGTTATTTTGAAGTTGTGATTCTGCTTCTTTTATAAAGTTTTCAGTGTCTAAGATGGTTATAGCTCCGCCCTTGTCGGCTGGTACGCTAATTATGTCTTGGTTGTTTGTAAGAGTATAGATAGCTTGGTGTTCTATTTTGGATAAGTTGTAATTTTTTATCTGGTTTCCTTTGTTTTTTAAGAAGTTATCTATGTGTTGCCTGGCTTTGATGGCATATTGGTCCAAGTGTTGATTACGTCCGATTGGTGGGGTCCATAGAGTGTTATTCTTCGTAGGAGGATGTTTGGAGCATGATTGTTTAGCGGTGTTGTCTGTATTAGAAGTAGATTTGTTATCTGAGAAATATTCTTTTAGTCTCACTCTACGAATGTATTTTTCCATATCATAGCAGAGGTTTAGAGGTTTTAGTGGTTGTGAGCGGCAGAATGATAATCCTTGATTTAATAAAGAGGTTTCTTCTTGATTGAGAGTATATGTGGATAGGTTGGCGATGTGGTTGTCAGCAGAGTTGTTATGGGTGTAATGGGCATAATGAGATCTTCGTGGAGTCTGTTGTATTAAATATATGTATGGTATGTGTTGTAAGATTGGGTCCTCAGCAATTAGTTTATTGAGTGTTTGGTTTTTTCAAAAATATACACTCCGTCAGTTTTGTTTGGTACAGGAAATTGAGTGTTTTTTTTTACTTGAAAGTATTGAGGAGAAAGTGTTAGGTAGAGCGAATAACTGATTTTTTTTAGATAAGTTCATGTAAAAATATTTCTTAATGTAAGCAGTGTTGTGCGCAAGATTTTTAATTGCGGGGAGGTTCTGTTGCATATATGTTGGGCGTTTTCTTTATGCAGTGTAATAAAACTATGTTGGAAATTGTATTTAAATCTGAATACTTTTGGTATTAAGTCCATTTTTTGCAAAGTCCGAGAAATATAATATCCAAGTGTATCTGTGCCAGTTTATAGAAAGTTTTTTCTAGATTTCTTCTATCGTGGAGTTTTTTGCCTTCTAAGTAAGGTCCAAATAGCATAATGAGAAGTCACGTATACTTTCTTGGTATGTATATAATATGGAGAAAACAACTGAAAAACTGCAAATTAAAAGAAAAAAAATTGATGTTTTTTTTGTGAAAGTATTTATTTATATTTTTATATATATATATATTTGATATTTCAGATCGCCCCGATCTTTCGTCAGAAATTAATTAAATAACTGTATTGAGAAGTTTGTTTTCAAGTAGCGTCCGTCGCGAGACGCGGACGTCACGTGATGTGGAATGCAACTGTGTTTGAATATTTCTAACGTAAATCTAACGATAATATTTCTTTAAAAAAATTTCTTTTAACTATATCTAAAGAAATTTTTTAACTATTGAAATATTTATACAGATTTAAAATTCCCAAGTCTTTGTTTAACCCTAGTTTAAAATCCAGTGTTTCTCTTTTTTCTGCGTGTGTATGTTGAACTAAAATCAGATTCTTTCAATGAACATTTACAGATAGATAGATAGACAGAGAGATAGAATTTTAATTATATACACATACAATTTAATACCACAAATTACATAGATTGTTTTAAACAAACACTGTTTAGTGTTCTTTCTTTTTTTTTTCTTTTTTTTTGAACCAAGGCGCAATTCAGCCAACACTTCATCAGGGACCAACGTTGGCAACATAATTGCATCAAAATAGATATGAATATATAAGTAATATTCCAGAAGATTTGGAGTACGTGTAAAACATGTAAATTAACGATTAAAACATACGTAAATTCAAAAGTTGTAAATACTTCAACCTGAGTGTAAAATGTGATAGAAATTAATCCTCATGATCCTCCAAATAAATGAAATGACCGAAGAAAATTATTGCTATAAATTGATACATACAGCTACCAAAACTTGAAAATGGTGTTTGGAACGAACCTCATGCAAAATAGAGAAGGAGTTGATAGAAAAATCGGAAGAGCATAGCTCATTCTCCAAAAGGTGTTCTTCAATCGCAGATTCATGCGCAGATCTTCCTCCATATAACTTATAGATACCAATTTTGATGAAATAATTTTGCCAACGTTGGTCCCTGAAGAAGGGTTAGCCGAGTGGCGCCTTAGTTAAAAAAGAAAAGAAAAGAAAATGAACATAGTTGAATGAAGAGTGTTTGTTTAAAACAATATATAAATATATATATATATATATATATGGAGAGAGAGAGACAGAGAGAGGAAAATTGATAGATCGATAGATGAGGACTTACAGCGACATGACTAATATTACAGGTATTATATATACATATATACATATATATATATATATATATATATATATATATATATATATATATATATATATATAAATTGAACATAGAAGTCAACACTTAGAGGCGACAGTCTGTTTCATGTTAGATGCAATCGTGGCCTGACGATTGCATCTAGCATGAAACAGACTGTCGCCTCTAAGTGTTGACTTCTATGTTCACTTCTATATTTACACACGCTCTATCTCTGATATTGAGCACTTTATCCCATAAATATATCACATTTTAAGTCTATATTTCTTCATATATATATATATATATAGATAGATAGATAGATAGATAGATAGATAGATAGATAGATAGATAGATAAATTGATTGATTTTTGAATTGGACAAAGTCCGACAATTTATTTAAAGACATTTATGATATGTTTATTTGATACGCTAGAGCAGATATGAATAGAAGAGATTCATGAAAGATTTAAGTTTAAAGATAGTAAAATCGACCTTGCTAACCAGCCGCTACACTTTGGCCGGACGGTTAAGGCACGTCACGCGAAATGACGGTTTCCGTATAGGATACAGGTTCGATTCCTGTCGGAGAACGAAAATTTTCTATGAAAATTTCTCGGACATTCAGGCCGGTAAATGTTATTTAATACTGTTTATTATAAAACAGAGCATTTGCTTAAATACTTGTATCTATAAAAAGAACGTTAAACATATCATAAATGTCTTTAAATAGATAGACAGACAGATAGTATTTTAATTGAACTTCCTAAAGTAATTGCATTGTTTCTAAGAAGATGAGTTGGTAATTCTTTTCAGTATAATCTTCTTTTCTCTTCTTTCGTCGGTTGATTGCATAATTATCACAAACGAGCCCCTGTATAGTCACAGAGCTCGAAAACCCTTTGCAATGTAATCGCATTGTTCAAGAGTTACACCGGTCTCTTTAATGAATAAATTACTACGTCGTTTTTGTTTTCTTTCTTTCATATGTAAAAATACACATTAGTGACAAGCGGCAAATTTTCAAATGGCGTATTGAAGAATCGAATTCGTGAAATTTATTCACCAAAGCCAGACATTTTTTTGAAAACATTCCATCTGTTGCCATTGCAATTTTAGTTGTCAGTTCATTCTCTTATCAAGATTGTTAATGGGGCAATTGATAATATAATGAATTTCTTATGTGATAGACTTTGGCAAGAAAGCGCTAGTCTTCTCACTGCAGTCGATTATTTGAAAATCTAACTGAAATACACGAGCTAAAATAAAAAGAAAAACTATTTTAAGTATTACATTGTACTTGATCTGCATATTGTCATCGCAGATAGAAGCCAAAATATCCGCAGATAGAGAAGCCGCAAATGACAAATTCTCCATGTTTCCTCAATACTGGGTTACGGTATTTATCAAAAATCTATAACAGTATTCTGCTATTGTCTATGTAAGTTAAATGTTGGTGACGATGTTCATGCGTAAGTTATCGATGCGTATTTATTTATTAAAACGTATGCCGTTGTTAAAATTTAAAAAAAAAGCTGTAACAATCAAGAAACGCCAGTTTCCAGGTTCTAATAATTTATATACGAAGCCACCAAGAACATCAGATCAGGTTGACATCATCGACAAAGTACACCATTTGAAATTTAAGGAATCAGCATATATGCTAGGCCCCAAAAATCTCCTGAGCCGACCAAGCATAGAAATGAATACTTTATGGGAACCACTAATAAGGAGTGGCAGAGATAAGTGATAATAACAACAAAAATTGAAATATGAGCTCTGGGAAAAAAATGAATTATAACAGCATAAAATTCCAATACGAGCATTGGTAAAAATGGTTGCTGAGATATTAGGTTTATAATACCCAGAACTTCATACACAGATGTCCTCAAAGACACCTGGCACACTGGATAAAAGCGTTGGTTAGATCGAGTGACAGGACTCAAAGAGTGTGGAAATACCCGGTTAAGTGGAGAACTTCGAGAGGGTAATTAACAGGTTATAACTGATAACTGACATACATTAAACAAGACACGTGGAACTAGAAAAGTCTACCCGAGTGAGCGAAATAAAGGGTTCAGTTTCATATTCCAACCACCTGAAGAAGGCCGGCGGAACGTTGTAATAAATATTGCGACAAAGATGAGGACCATAAAAATGTAAATAGTTTATATACGAAGACCTATTAATTTATTTTATTTAAGTAAATATTGACGCAATTCTGTGAGCCCTGAATGCTGCCTAATCTACATTCAGAGATGCTTCAAAACAGGTACCGAAAATAGATTTTAAATCATGTAAATTCCTTCCTTGAACTCCGGTTCTCTTTGAAAAATAAATGTCTAGGGCTAATCTGAATTTGAAGAAAATTTAATTTCCGTATATAAATAAGCTTTTGGGGCATTTTTAAAACATTCGCACGTTTTTCGTCATTCATCGACTCATTGAACTGCCATTGTAAAGAAAAAGATTTAAAAGACAAATTAAAAATTCTCTTTAAAATCCAACATTTATCCTAGGGATATGTTTCTAAGCCGATTAGTAAATTAACAACTTAATTAACAGGATTTGATGAAAAAATAATGCTTAGCTTTTACTTAAAAAAAGATGAAAATCACGTTTTATTTATACGCGGAAGCTTGTGAGATCGAACAGGAATAATGTAATTCTAACCTCTGTCCGAAAGAGCACGCGACAAAGTAAAAATAAAACCTAGAGAAATACAGAAGACCATAAATAAAATAATGATGTATTTGCTAACAATTTGTTTAATATATATATATATATATATATATATATATATATATATATATATATATATATATATATATATATTATTTTATACACTTTTATTAAACTTAGAATAATGAATAAATTTGAAGGGATTACGCTTTTAACCAATAATATCAAATTATTGATTTGTTTGTTTTTTTTTCAAATTGCGCATGATCCTGGCATTTGTCTAAACGTAATAACACGCGACTTGATGCATATTCCAGGCATGGGACGTTTTAAATTATCTCAGAATGTAATGCCATATATATCAAGCGGTTGCATCTTCTACATCTACTCACTGAAGCTTTCGTTATTTCACAGGCGTGCCTCCATCTCCCGGACAATTGCATATAAGCGGTAATATCACTCGTCATATATTAAAACAAGTTCTATCTATCTATTTTATCTATCTATCTATCTTATCAGGATTATGTGTATATATTATACATATACATACGTACATACATACATGCATACATATATACATACATACATACATACACATATAGATATATATTGTTTATAATTTGGTATGTTGTCGGGGAAGATGTTTCAGAAAGAGTATTTTTAGATATCTACAGTATGGCAATCGAAATTAACGCTGCATGTTGACTATTTCAAACATTTAACATGCTCGAAATATAACTAGAGACAATTACAATGGAGTATTGATTCCTGCCTGCACACTGTCACTCGTCAATTCCCCTATCTTTCTCTTATTATTACATATATATGTATATATATATATATATATATATATATATATGTATATATTGCATCAAAAAATATGTTCAAATATTCCTTTGTCAGTCAGATTTTGAAATTAAAGATTATTATTCTATAACAAATATGTAATATATGAAAAGAGACATAGATTATATATCATATGTAACATATATACACGTATATGTGTGTCAGTATATACGAATAGATAAGTTTACATATATTTGAAAGTCTATCTCATTCATGACGCTCTGTCTCCGATATCGCGCTCTTTAAACACACAGGCATACCCCCCATATATATATATATATATATATATATATATATATATATATATATATATATATATATATATATATATATATATATATATATATATTGTGTATATATATATATTGTGTATATTTCGGCAGCAATTTTTCATTAATGAATGTTTCATTAAATAATATAGACAAGTTTTGTCTATTTATTTTAAGTAAGTTCCATTCGTATTGTCTGATAAGCTTAATCACATTATCGTTGAAAGACGAAAAGAAAACACCATATTGATACATGTTTGAATCCAATCTTAGCTTTCGGCTTACATAAGCCATTATCAAAGACGACAATTTTAATAAAATCAAACAACACATATACGAAACCAAAATAATGGTCCGCCGTTGCTGTTTGAATAAGCTCAAAGTAACGACAAACTATTATTTACGAGCCAAGGAAGCGAAAAACGCGTCGTAGTTAGTGACGTCACACATGACCACGCGAGAGTGAAAACGAGAAGTATTAAGTATGGGAAGCCATTGGTATAAACCAATAGCTTCTGGTATATATATATATATATATATATATATATATATATATATATATATATATATATATATATATATATATATATTATTCCAGGCGAGACTGTAAAGACAGTAAAACACAAAGGAGTTACAGACTGCGGAAGAATTAGCAACAGAAACATTAATACTGAACGAGAAGAGAAAATAGCTGTCAGGAGGACAGTAGAAAGCGATTGTCATTGAATTTAAAATTTTAAAGATTAAAGTTGGCAAGAACGCATGGAGTTGAAATGGAGTTCCACTAGCGAGATGTACGAGAAAGGAAAAACTACCGGCTACATCTAGCCAGTTCAACTGCAAATTGACGAGATCTCGACGCCAGTCTCGTATTGCGCTCAAATTCAAAAACTCTAGTTACAATGGCGAAGAGCTCATCCGAACAATTACCTCAAAATATCCAAGTAGAAAAGATACAAAGATACAGCGGAGGGAAAGTGACTGATGCCGAGCCGCCAGACCAGGATAAATAATCTTGCTGATTCGTTAAATAGTTTTAAACATATATATATATATATATGGCTACTTTTGTCGTGATTTTATAACATATTTATGTTGTAATATTCAAATAAATAATTATATATATATATATATATATATATATATATATATATATATATATATATATATATATACTATTTTTAAAACAAGGAATTTATTAATGGTAATAGTCCCTAAGGCCCTTTCGTCCAACATCTCATTTGCACCTAGATAAAGGAAAATTAATCTTATTAAAACCTTGGTGTACAGGGCGCTCAAAATTTGTTCTCCTACGAGACTGGATTGTGAATTTGAGAACATTAAGGAGATTTTCCTTAGTAATGGCTATCCGGAACCCATTATTAATTATATTATTAATAAGAAGACTAGGGAATTTCACTCCCATAATGTCCAAGGGCCTTCTAAATGCCTGGTTTATTTGAAGATTCCTTGGATTGGGGATAAGGACCAAAGCAAGTTAGTAAGTCGGTTTCTGGTTGTTTACTTTCTGTTGCTTTGCGTTGTATTTTTCGAACTAGGTTTACGTTTCCGTCGTTTCGCAAGGATGAATTGCCCTACATCAAATTGTGTAATTTGGTATATGAATGTAATTGCCAGTCCGCTGCTTATTATATGGAGCGTACAAACTTAACATTTGGAAACAAGAATTAATCAACATATACCTTCTAAAATACGACTTGGCAAAATAGACAACATGTGTTATCTTCCCTCTACAAATATGGAATCGCCTATTGCGCAACACCTAGTAGAGAATATAGCCTGTGCCAAGTCGTATACGAAAGAGTGGTTCAAAATTATTCACATAGCTGGTTCCAACAATCAATTGAAGATTTTGGAATCAATCTGTATAGGATCACGGAAACCTTCTCTTTGCCGGCAGAAGGATTTTGTGAAGTCCCTTAATTTGTTGGGGGATATTTTATTTTAACTGTCCCTCGCTAATTATTTACACGCAATTTCCCCTCCCCTCGTTATAACTATATATACTTATACGTTATTGATTTTAGCGTGTTTTTCTCCCCTTTTTTTGCTCTTCATTTTCGTTGCTGTTCTTTTCGTTTAATTTATCAATTTTTCCAAAGATTTTCTCCTGATGAGATGTTGGACGAAAGAGCCTTAGGGAGTATCACCATTAATAATTTCCTTGTTTTTAAAATAGTATATAGATTTTGTACCTCCAAGCAACGGTTTTGTTTAGAATGTGCACATTATAGCCAAAAACGGTTGTGGTTTCTCTCTTTTTTTAATACATTTTTCTTTTATTGTAAATATTATAAACTTTTCCATATATATATATATATATATATATATATATATACAGGGTTTGGACAAAATAATTGAAATACTTGTTAAATTCAAAGAAAATGTATTTAGTATGGAGTTGGTCCTCCTTTATCCTTCACATCCAGCATTAATACGTCTAGAAATGGAATCGTACAGCTTCCTGATTTCATCCAGAGGAATTTTCAGCCATTCGTCCATTAACACCTGCTCCAGCTCTTTAAGACACGACGGTGGAGGATAGCGGCTCCTATCTTGTCACTCCAAAATCCACCACAAATGTTCAATTATATTGATATCTGGAGATTGGGGAGGCCACTCCATGTGTCCTAGCTCACTTTCATGCTCTTCATACCAATTCTTAACCACTCAAGCGGTTTGTATTGGAGCATTATCGTCTTGGAAGATGCAGTCACCATCAGGGCATAAAGTCTGGGCCATTGGATGAATATAATTTCCCAAAATGTTCAAGTAATCTTTGCTGTTGATTCTAACATGCAGGGCAACTATTGGACCGAGAAATTCCCATGATATGGCGGCCCAAACTATCACTGATCCACCTTCATGCTTCACTGTTGGAAGAAGGCTGTCAGGGTTGTAAGCTTCTTTGGGATGCCTCCACACATAAACTCGCCCTGAAGTTGGGAAAAGAGAAAAACTGGACTCGTCTGAGAATATGACTTGCTTCCATTGGTCTGCAGACCAGGCATTGTGATCTCTGCACCACTTCAACCTGTTCTGAATGTTGCGAGTGGAGAGAAGGGTTTCCTTATGGCGGCTCTTCCATGATATGCAGTCTTATGGAGCACACGACGAACAGTTTTAGTAGAAACTGGACTATTCAGCAGTCACTTTGGCCGCAGTAGTCCGATGATTTTTTGCCACATTGCGTTTCAATTCACGTCGGTCCCTGTCAGTACGTTTGCAAGTCCGGCCCGAATTACTACGGTTGTTTCTCGAATTGCGTCATACTTCTTGATATGGTAGATCTTGAAAAACCAAACTCTTCAGCAACCTTAGTGATCGAGGCTCCCGCCATGTGAGCTCCAACAATTTGTGAACTCAGGGAGGTCACGCATTTAGCTTAAATTTTACTAAATTCTAAAATTAAAAAAGACAAAGAGTAAATTAGATAAATAAACGTATTTACAATAGATATAACCTGCAATTAAAAATTTTAGTTAAAGTTCTTAATATAATAGGTCTTTGAAATAGAGGAGTCGAATTTGCACCTGTTCCAATTATTTTGTCCAACCCCTATATATATATATATATATATATATATATATATATATACCGTTGATGTTGGGTAATGGATACCGGTCGGAATAAGAGTGGAGTCCGTTATATTCACTATTCAAAGGTATGACTCGATCTTTTCTCTCCCAACCTATGGCTTATATAGAATAACAGACAGAGCTTTTTAGCCTTATTTGGCACCAAGACTGGAAAAAGAGGAGCACTTAGTTCGAAACTTATAGCGGTCTGCTTAAGGTACGATATGAACACGAGTCCTCAGCATTCAGTCCTCCAATGGACGGCTGTACTGCAAGAATTGTTCAATGCAATAATCAAATCGTATGTGCGGATTTGTCTGACGGTTCCGTTCTAAGATTTACATTGTTGTACTCTCGTCCGTCAAATATAATGGGATGGTCTAACTTTTTGGGGAGAAAATTACATTTGCTGTATTAAAACATCATATATTGAATAAATGCGTAAATTATAGACTCTCTTTCAATTCATCTGATAGCGTTTGAGACATGTTTTTAACTAACACAACTTGGAAATATTATAGCGAAAAGTAACTGTATTTCAATGTAAACTGATTTACCAATAAATGTTAAGCCGCTTATATTAAGTGAATTTTGCTTAGTGTAGTGGTTATTATCTCTGAAAATGGGAGCAGCATTTAGATTTTAAATTACAGCTGAGGACGTCGCATTCCCTTTCGTATAATGACACTCCTAATGTTATGATTCTCTTCCATTACACCAGCTAGCTCTTACTAGAAGGGCTGACAGGTCTGCTTAGATTTGGTTTGCAACCAGTGTAGGAGAATAACACTTATGAATTTAAAAGCGATTGGATTTGGAGCTAGTAACGCGAATCCGTAAAACTACTTGCTACAGAAATCATAGCATCAACAGAATGTGTTCTGAGGATGTGTTCTTATATACTCAAAGATTAGTCTACAGAATAAAAACTATTTGCATCGGCACTTGTATCGCTTATACATCCTTAATTTATAGAACACAGATTGTTTTTTTGAAAATTGTTTTCATATGTATATATTATGACAAAATTAGAATAAATTATCCAAAATAAAGGGTCGATCTATAATTCACTGATTATCCAAGAGCAAGACATTATTTGATATTAAGTACGTATATCGACATATAAATTGACACATTGACATAAAAATCTGTAGTTTACATTTTCTTATTTTATTCTAATAACTGATTTGATTTGAAGTTTATACGTGACGCTATCATTTTACTTTCATCAATAAGACATTGCACGGGTTATCTCACGTTAGAAAAAGGAAACATCCCGTTGAAGAAAGAGCGGACTTCGCTTAGTCTTATATCATAGTGAAAAAAAAATCATTGATTGAAATAAAGCTTATTATCTCAATTTTTTTAACGATTTCTATTTTAACAAATGCCATACGTATCTAGAATTTAATTTCCCTCAGACACGAGGCAACAAAGAAAAAATAGATAAACATATTATCCTAATATTTTCGGATATTATTCTTTAAAAAGATCCAACCGGAAATCTATGCGTTTATTTTTCGTGACAGAAATATTTGTCCTTTTATCTCCTAATGATGTGATCGGGAGTGGTTTTCAGGCTTTCTTAGTTTGTCACCTAATCGGCATACGACTTTGAGATTATTCACGTTGCTTGGCCTACCAAGAAGTTTATTGTCATTGTAAGCAATAAATACTAAAGACAAGAATGTTCTACAGCGGTACAATTAAACTCTCACATCCATTTTCATCATTATCAATCAAAATATTGTTTTCTATATTTCTTTATCAATTTTAACAATTTGTCGCTTTGTCATTGAAATCTGCATCCGATTTGCCTTGCATTTAAAATAGTTGCATATCTTTCCTTTTAACACTGACTGACAAAACCATACGATTTGTATTTACCATCTCGCCATTTTCCATTGTTGTTCTAGAAACTAAAATTTCTACATTATACAGTTTTATCATAGTTGAAATTTTAAAGCATCTATAACGTCATTGCATATAATGTGTAGAATATGCATATATTAGGAAGATTTGGTTTTATTGGCTTTGGCTAAAATTCGTTAGGTTTAATAAATATTATAATTAAGAACAGAAGAAACAAAACAAAATAAATATTTTATTTGTGACGGATATTTTTACGCTTTAATCATGTTCATTATTCACTCTTGCTTCCCTGAGATAGAACATGATATAATTCTATTAAATAATAATTTATAGAAATGTTTATAATGTGTAAGATTATCAATACGAATAAAATCCTATCAGCGAAATTGTATCATCATTTTAAAATCGTGTGTCCAATTGTAAAGTATCGTATAGGAAAGCATATTAAATCATTATATCGCTAGCAAATTATTATATTGCAAACATAATTAAAAAATGAAATATCGTTGCAAGTATAAATTGCTTTTATGCAATATAATAATTTTAGGATGAATGAATTTTATTAATAAAAATATTAAAAAGATTCAAATAAGCCACAAACAATTATTTTCAAGAGAATTAAAAACTGTGCCCATTTTAATATTTAAAAGCACTATGCGACTGTAAATTTTTCGTAAGACGTTTCCCCAAAGTGATTTTACATTAAGAGCACTTGCCGTTGCGGAGAGCATCAATGCGACATGGCCTGTGAAGTGTCTCGAATTTATTATTGATTTTAATTGCTGATTCTCAAAGCAAACAGAAAAATCGCCGGTATATTTACGAAATGAACGTCATAATTGTCATTTAGTCTGAACTAGATCTGTGTTAGTTTAAATTAAGCTTAGTGAATATCATATTAAAATCAAAGAAAATATATTTCTAATTTATTTAGATGATAGCGTGAAAGGAAATCAACAACAATAGCATGAAAACAAACGGGCTGGCAAATATTAATCAGAGAGCACGAGATATAAAAAGAGAATGAAAACAGCAGTAAGAGAGATAGATGTTGAAATAACCAATAAACAATCGTCAACAGAGGAAATTGAATTGATATTATCTAAAAGGAGGATTTATATAAAGGGAAGAAGGAAACACATTGACAAAAAAAAAAAAAACAAACAATTACGAGATAAAATTCTTACATTCAATTAATTTTCATTTTTATTGTAATTAAGAAATTCTCATGATACAATAATATAAAATGCATTAACAAACTATAAATTGATTCACGAGTGATCAGAAAACCTGTTGGGAATCAGTTAGGCGGACATTGATTTAACAAATTATCTAATAAATTACTACAATTCTATGTCGTCATCTAATCTTTTATTCAGGTAAAACTAATTAATTTTCTATATACAGCATTACTTCGTGCTATGAGTCCGTCTCTGCGCTTAAAGTTAAAATGGATGTAAACATTTCTCTTTAGCCTGAAAACCGGTCCTTAAAACGTAGAAGATACTGAAATGTATGTAGCCGAACAGAGACATATCTGACACACTGTCTGTTAGACTTTTTTCTGTCTCTATCTCTAAATCTCCTTCTGTCTGTCTCTCAATCTATCAATATATATATATATATATATATATATATATATATATATATATATATATCAATCAGTTATGTGCCATGTGTGATATACGCTTAGGCGATCATTTATCTTTCGATACATGACCGACGAGGTAGATTTTTTCCTGCAGTATGTTGCCATTTCTTTCAGCGGTGGACCGGTTCTATCCAAGGCTATAGAACCCGATTAGTTCTTACCCATAGCTGGGGGGAGAAGAATATTATATATATATATATATATATATATATATATATATATATATATATATATATATATATATATATATGTAATATTTTTTTTATAAGAGATTATATTAAAACATGTTGAAATCTCTAAACAAAAGCTTTCTTGTTTCAGTAGTATGATTCTACTCCTTCGGGCGATGGTAAGTAACTGGTGAGGAAATTATTTTTAAGGAAATTTAAAAAGTTAAATTTGGGGGAACATAAGATCAGAATTAAAAAAATGTCTTGTGCCTATGTCTTGAAAAACTAATTAAATGTCAGATCTATGCTAAATAGAAAGCTAAGCTCAGAGAGTGGAGATGGGTGATATATTTTTTCATATCATGATAAACCGGAACATAGACAGGTCATCATTGACGATTGCGGAACTCTGTAATTTTCATTTGTGTTTATCGTTAATTTTGGTCAGTCCTTGTATTGTTGAAATCCCTCGTTTAAGCTGTTTTAATACAGATGCTGAATAGATTCATACTACTCTAAATTTCCTTGGTCATTTTGACAGTTTTATTGGTTCCTGGGAAGGGCATGTGTCTGTGTTAAGTGTATGATATCATTTAGTTCTTTGGGAGTGTGCATATGTGTAATGTATATATTAATATGGGTGTGTGTTTAAGTGAGATACCTCAATACATCCGCCAATATGTCTATTTTGTGTGGGTGAGAAATGTTGGTATACATGCATACACATAAACACACACACACACACACACATATATATATATATATATATATATATATATAAGCAAATGTAGATCCGACGGTATGATGAAAATGTGGAAAAGACAAAGCAAAATCCGAATATGTGAGATTACTGTTTTTATTTTGTTTTTGTTTTTTTAGACCTTCTTCTTCGTAGTTGCCGCCCACGCGACGCCAGCGTATCCGACTCCAAGAAAGAATACTCTGACTTTAGAATTTCAGTTTTTCTGTTTCTGACCAGTCCTGTATATATCGTCTCTTCATCAAACTTAAATCTAATATAAATATGTCTCCATTAACCATGTCCCGAAGAAGGTCTATTTGACCGAAACGTCTGACGTCGACAGAATAACAAAAACAAAAACAAAATAAAAACAGTAATCTCACATATTCGGATTTTGCTTTGTCTTTTCCACATTTTCATCATATATATATATATATATATATATATATATATATATATATATATATATATATATATATATATGAAGAAATATAGTCTTAAAGTATCCTACTTTTATGGGATAAAGTGCTCAATATCAGAGATAGAGCGTATAAGGCAACATATATTTTATATTATCCTTATGTATAAAATTGTTGTCAGATGGATCAGGTGTATTTTTTAAACCAGTAAGTACTTTCAAGGACTTCATGTCCGCATCGTCAGGCTGTAATGTATTCCTTTAAAATCAAAACTCGAAGACGAAATAAATGTGTTGTACACCGAAAGATGTGTATTTAAGAGTGAGTTGTTTATTAACGGTTATATAATATTGGAATGTGCAAGTCTATTAGCGAAGAGACTTCGCCATTAATTGCATTAATATTGATTCAATGTATGATTATCTCTTTATAATATATATATATATATATATATATATATATATATATATATATATATATATATATATATATATATATCCTAGACGAGAATAACATTCCAAACAAGGAAAAAAGAAAGAAAAACCAAAAGGCAAACCCCTACCTACAGACTAATGTGCTCAACGCCCACACAACTCAGGCAGAGCAAAAACAACTTCACAACGTCGGCTCTTAACAAAGGACAGTCATTACACAAGTTTGACGCTGTCGCAATCTTCAGATGACTAATTGATATGTAATATTTTACAGTAGATATAAAAATATTTACATGAGTTTACTATCGGTGGCTGGGCATTAAGTCTTTTTTCTCTACCACCAGTAAAGCGGTGGTTAGACTTCAAAGGGTCAATAAGCCATTGCACTTTTTTCTCCGGTTATCTGCCTCTTTTCTTTGTAATACCCTCTCTTAATGGCTTCTTATATATTGCATAACTGAGATTAATTTATGCTACTAATAAATATGCCTGTACATTTGTTCCTCGTTTTGTGCCAAATCTACGAGCTTCAAGCATATACGAAGTAGAGAAATGCGATATCAACCCCGTTGAAAGTATGACATTTGAATATAGTCCAATGAAAACAATTATGATTTATAAAAATGAGAATTTTTTTACAAGCGAGGAAGTGATAAGTTTCAGAAGATTTCATTACACCTGGCAATATAAAAGCTCAGAAGAGAATCCTCGGAATGTTCGTTTACTACAGTCATTAGATCACAAACTATTCGATAAAAAATTACGCACTAAAAAACAACACTATATTCTCCTTAAATGTCTATATCTCGGAAATGTGTTATTAAGATGACTTACATTATTTACATTATTCCGACTGCTATCCTTATCTTCATTGCTATATTCACAACGTTTCGGCCTCTATATCTCTGAGATGAGGCATTATGATGACTTGCATTATTTACATTATTCCGACAGCTACCTTATCTTCATTGCCATATTCACAACGTTTCGGCCTCTATATCTCTGAGATGAGGCATTATGATGACTTGCATTATTTACATTATTCCGACAGCTACCTTATCTTCATTGCCATATTCACAACGTTTAGGCCGTTGTACGGTCTGGCCTTCTTCAGGTGATTGGAATTTCGAAACAAATTCATTATTTCATCCACCGTGGTAGATTTTTCTAGTACCACGATTCATGCCTATTGAAGATGTCTAAGTTATTTCTGTTTAACTATATTCTCCAAGTTTTTTTTTCTGGTTCCGCACTGCTGTGGCCTGGAATTGAACTCAAAATTATTTGGGTCTAGTCACTGGATTTAACCAACGCCTTTATTCGCAGGGCCATCCTATTTACATGTAGATGGTTGTTCTCATCATTGTTGTTGTTATCACATCGTTTGAGCCATTATGCCCTCCGGTCTACATCTGCTGTATGTCGATCAGAAAAAAACCTGCAGTGTGTACTTGCATTCATTGGATACAAGCCAAGCAATAACTGATCCGTAGTAAAAGCCGAGCAATAACTGATCCGTAATAAAAGCAAAGCAATAACTGATCCGTACTAATAGCTGAGCAATAACTGATCGTAGTAAGAGCCGAGCAATATCCTTACTAAAAGCCGATAAATAACTTATAAATTTATCCGTACTAAAAGCCGAGCAATAACAGATTCATACTAAAAGCAAAGCAATAACTTTTCCGTACTAAAAGCCGAGAAATAATTGATCCTTACTAAGAAAATGAACAATAACTGATCCGTATTAAAAAATGAGCAATAACTGATCCGTATTAAAAGCCGAGCAATAACTTTATCATACTAATAGCCGAGCAATAACTTATTCATACTAACAGCAAAGCAATAATTGATCCGTACTAAAATCCGAGAAATAACTAATCCGTACTAAAAGATGAACAATAACTGACCCGTAATAAAAGCCGTACAATAACTGATTCATAGTGAAGGCAAAGCAATAACTAATGCATAATAAAAGGAGAGAAATAACTGATCCGTATTAAAAGATAAGCAATAATTGACCCGTATTAAAAGCCGAGCAATAAATTTATCCGTACTAAAATACGAACAATAACTTATTCATACTAAATGCAAAGCAATAACTCATACGTACTTAAAGCCGACAAAAAATCCGTACTAAAAGATGAGCAATAACTGATCCGTAATAAAAGATGAGTAATAATTTTATCCGTACTAAAACCGAGAAATAACTGATTTATACTAAAAGCAAAGCAATAACTGATCCGTACTAAAATCCGTGAAATAAGTGATCCGTACTAATAGATGAGCAATAACTAATCCGTATTAAAAGATGAGCAATAACTGATTCATACTAAAAGCTGAACAACATCTTTATCCGTACTAAAAGCCGAGCAATAACTGATCCTTAATGGCCGAATCGGTTAAGGCACTTCAGGCTATATGACGGTTCTGTATGGGATACAGGTTCGAATCCTGTCGGGGGAAGAATATTTTCTATGAAAATCTCTCGGACATTCAGGCCGGTAAATGTTATTTAATACTGTTTATTATAAACAGAGCATTTACTTAAATACTTGTATCTATAAAAAGAATGTTAAACATAAAAATGTCTTTAAATATATATTTAAGCATGGATGTATTTATTCTCCTCAATCCCTAACAAATTCTTAGATCAAACCTTCTTTGTCTGTCCATCTTTGTTTGGAAAACGGTCAAGTAGATGGATAACTGTCAATTCAAATCCATTTTGGCGTAAAGCTAGCAAATCTACTTGCTACGGAATCTACTGCAGTAGAACCTAGCGTGGGGAGTTTGTGTCCCTGTATTTCACAAGTGATACAAACGATTATGATTCTATTGAAATATGCACAACCAAATATGAGGGAGATCAAATAAAACTAGACAACATTTCACACAGCTATCACTGATGTATCTTATTCCTGGGATTATCGGTAGTACATCTTTGGTTTTGTTCAAGGAATATTGAATAAATTACCACCAAATCTTTAGGTCTTCGAAGTGGGGTAATGGATAGTAAGCTTATCTCGCTTAATTATTTACAACCTTGTACCGCATCTAAGCTACTTTTAGAAAACCACCATTACCACCAAATGTAGCTATAAGTTCAAAGAATAATCGAATGTCTTGGAATGAAATATATCAACACACTTTAATTTGTGATCCTTATTCTGCTATTAATCTGCAAATCAATAACTGATTTCCCCTGTTTCTGTAGCTTACCTTGTGAGTGTTAAATTCTCCAATTCTGCTTTTTTCTTTATGCGTCCCCAAAAGGAATTTGTTAACGATAGCTTTGTAGAGATACCAAATATTTTCCCCTTCTATTTCGCTTCCGTTGTCCCTTTGCGTCTTGGTAGTATTAATAACTTACTTGGGGGTGCTTATTCCTGTGTCTCTTGGGCTTTCTTAAACTAGTTAAAACTCTTGTGAATATTTATACAACGCCTTGTTTTAGCCTGTAAATATCATAGTTTGTGTATCAATCAGAGGATATTTACATATATAACTATGATATCAAACTGATATTTTATTATAGTAATTTCTCAGTATGTGACAAATTAATTATCAAGTAAATATTTTTTATCTGTCATTATTTCTGAGATGAGGTACTATGTACATTATTTACATTATTCGGACTATTGTCCTAATTTTGTCGCTATATTTACTACAACGTTTCGGCCGTTGTAATCTCCGGCCTTCTTCAGATAGATGGAATGTCGAACTGAACCCTTTATTTCGCTCACTGAGGTAGACTGTTCTAGTTCCACGTGCCATGTTTAATGTATGCCAGTTATCAGTTATCTCCTGTTAACTTCCATCTGAAAGTTCTCCACTGCCTTAACTGGGTATTGAACTCACACTTTTAGGGTCCTGACACTGGATCTATCCAACGCCTTTATCCACTGTGCCATGTGTCCTTTTTTTTTTAGTTAAATAAAATCAATGATAAGAAACGAGACATTTTTTTTATCTGGAAAATAAATTCGTTGATCAGATTTAAATAATGAACTTCCAAGACGTTGGCAAAAGAATTACTGTCAGTTTTATGGATTCGTTTATTTCACCACCCAGCAAGAAAGCGACACTTGAAAAGGTTTCTTAAACATATCAATGGAAGTTGCTTCTAACTTGAAAATAATTGCGTATTCATTCTTGAATTATCTGAATGGTTGTCTAAAAATGACATTGATCGATTCGCATTCGAAATTATTCTATTTCTCAGATAGATTAATATCCAAAGCGACTATGCATTGAATGGAAAAATATGAATAAAAGTAAAAATAATTCAGATCAAAACGGTAAGACATCAGTGTTGTCCATCTGCTGAAAGCTATTTTTATATAACTGAATCAAAGCCAAGATTCACGTAAAACCTGAGAAAATACGATGTTTACAATGAACCAACCTGAACCGATATGATGATAATACTTAATCCTTAGGTTTAAACTCTACTCAATAAGCCATTATTTAACTTTTGAAAAGTATTCCTTATATATTAAATTTAATTTAGATTTCACAGAAATTAAAATATACGCTCCCTGCAGGATTCGATATTCCATACCTTTCCTTGGTAAGTGTCGATCAATTATATTTATATTATAAAGCCATTGAGACCTTCCGTCATTTTAATCCCTTGGTACCATAGTTGATGTTATTCTTTTGTTTTTAGGTTTACCTGTTTTATTACCTTGAATATATTATTAAACGAAGCATTGTCAATTCTTGTTGACTTCTAGCTAATAAATTAATTACTTAATTAACTAATATTATTATTATGTGCATGCGGCGAAAAGGTGAAGAAAATGAAACCGGCTATCGAAGTTCAAGTTTCGGCCTCATCTGTTGCATTTACTTTCGCACCAATCCAACTGGGAAAGATACGAAGACACGACACTTTTCTATATTTCTTTTTAAATGGCTGGAAATACTGGGCTCTCTCGCTTTAGATGTTAGTCAGTTTAGGAGAAAGAATAGTCCGAATAACAACTGTGGTGAAGTCAACGAGTAACCACTGACATGACGTCCTAGAAATCAATTGTAAACTAACGTAATCTTTATAGAGATATGGTCATCAATATCCCGTGTGGAAATGACAGTAATTAGTTTTAAAGATATTACAAATCAATCACCGTTTTTGGTTAAAGTTGAAGTCCTGGGTATGACGATAAACTACATCTGGCAGCAAGGGCTCTGCTTGGGAGATTGGAGGTTTGGGGTATTTTGGAACTACTTCTTACTTGCTGTTGTTCCCAGGTCGACCATGGGCAAATAGGAAAACCGCCAAACAAAAAAATCAGCACTACATTTTTGTAATGAAATGAACAATACATTTTTATAGAGAAATGGCAATCAATGAAATAGTAAAAAATATATAAAAATATTTTTATAGTAACATTATCAAAAATACATTTTATGATCTTCAAATTATAAAAGAAAATCATACCTTTAACCTGACAATATGAAATTATGTACAACGTATTTATAGTGGAGGGCATACACTTACGTTGAAATTATTTATATTTCGGCATTAAATAACCCACAGATTTTGATATGTAGTGATTTCCCAAGCGTAGCTTAGATGTGGCACAAGGCCGAAATTATGAGGCATCCAGTGAGTCGAACTCACTCCTCAGTCGTAACTGTTCTAGCGAGACAAGCTTGCTAACCATTACATCGCCTCGAGGTGTCCACAGAGTTCGATATGTATGTATGTATATAGCTGGCCACTCGTATTCGAGGATACCCGTCTACTAGGGACGCTAGCCAATCCCTATTAGAGACGCTTGCTCAGGCGCATTTTGTGTTTATTCAACATCCACAGAGGCCACCTCAACTATGCTGAGCAGACCCTAGATACAGTTTTTGGGAAAAGTCGTGTTATCTAGCCTGATCAATAATTTGAACAAGGCCAGCACGCTCAAGCCCTCGGCCACGATGACTTGTGACTTCGTGCTAGCAGAGATATCGACGGCACGCAAGGATTCCGTCTACCAAGTTTCACTCACAAGGCTTGAGTCAACCAGTGGTATGGTTTTCAGGTACTTTCCAAAGGTGCCGCACGCTGGGATCGACCCTTCCATTCCGATAACATCAGGAAGTCTCCTCCCTGAAAAATCGACCATGCTGAGATTAGAACCCGGTTCGATCGTGCCACATATAGAATTCGATATACTGTTAAACAAATTTTGGCAAATGTTAAAGCCCAAATTGATACCAGAGAGCCTGCTGTAGATCAATGTTTATCAAATTACCTCATGTATTTTGGTATAGCCAATTGGATTCTCATTCATGGTTTAGAATCACAATAAATCGGAGGGTGATGGTTAGTGTTATGAATAATCAAGAGTGGTTTCCCTTTGTTTTGTTACTCTCCTTTTTGAGAGAGCTATTTCTGATTACTGGGACTATAAAAGGACACTATACGCAAACCTTGTATTCTCAGTCGAATAAAGCTTTCTTAAAGCCTACACCTGCGTACTTTTGTCATTACAGTTAGTAAGTTATTATTACAAAATTATTTTATTGTACAGATCTAAGTTTATTTTGAAACAAGGCTATAAATACGCGGCATATGACAAGGATCTAAATAATGGCTTAGTATGAAATGTCAAGCATGCTAATGTGTTAACTATTAAAAACCGCTAAGTCGCTCGGCTTTTAAAATACGGTTGCTCATGTTCCATGCAGGATTCTCAACTTTGGTTACAGAATCTAAGTTTAGTGATTCTGTTCCGTATTTAAATATTTACTAGATTTATATTAATACTAAAAAAAAAATTGCAACAGGTTGACGCGTTTTGAAGTCCAAACAGCATTTAGTATTGTTCATGTTATCGCTAAAATATTTTGTCCAGATTTACAAACGCTACGTTTCGTTCAAGTTCTCAAATCAATCGATATAAATTTCAATAAGCTGATTTGTTTGGAAAAATAATTTGACAAAAACATTACTTCGCGGTTTTTATGCACCCTAGTAAAACCAACTGTAATTTGCACTTCTCCCCAAAATTTGTTTCGATTCCGTTCAATATATGGCTATTTCACAGGGAGTGACGGAAGGACAGACTGACGAAAGTCGCAGACTTTTATATATAGAGAGAAAGCTTCTGCTATCCGCCTCAATGCGTATAACAGACCAAATGGGAAAAATCTGGCTTTTAACGTTCAATATCTCATAAACCAATGTATTAAAGTTTCCTTATCACCAACCAGCCCCTCAATTATATCCTGTAGTAATAACCAGTTGTACTCTCAACAATGGTCCTTGACATGAAACAAGTTCTTTTCAAGTGGAACTAATATATTGTTCATGTTTCATCTTTAGAATTGGTTTTCCAGTTCATTATAAATCTACTTCAACTCTATGCTTCTAACGTCTACGCCTAAACTTCGAAATTATATTTATTATTAATTCATTTGTTTTTCCTCAACAGGAGTAGATAGATTCGCTTGTTGTCCGGTTCATACTCCTTCCCGGTTTTTTCGAACAGGAGTAGCGGTTTATCCCTTGTTTCCTGTGTGGGATTGTGCCTCCAGTCCTTTCTAAAGTCTTTTTATTCTCTTTCACTGCCAGTATCCCCTTAGGTCTAGTGACATTAACGCCTTGTGTTTGGTGAATTGATTAAAAAAAAGATCCATCGATAAAAATGCTGGAGAAATAATCGAAAAAGTACCTGATTCATTCTACTATACTTTATTTTTAAAGAGACACATGAGAACCAGAAAAAAAATGAAATATTGCTGTCATATTGCCTGAAGACTCTCAACCCTCAGCTTTCAACATGATTCGTTATCTACGGCTTATCAACTCTTTGCTATTTATTTAAAGCCAAAAAATATTTTTAGATTTTAAGACTTACTTTTAAGACAATAATGGTTTAGTTTTACAAATCTTAATAATTAACCCATAACTGGGGTGGATTAATACCTTTCCAATAGGTATTTGCGCGAAAGAAAATATAACAAAACCAAGTGAAATTTGAACTCGGGTCTCCGTTTAACCATTCCAAGCCATTATGTATTACACCATCCATACATCCAACCATACAGCCCTTGGTATCAGCAGATGGTCACCTGTGGAGACACTGAGCAGTCTTGCCGTTTCCTAATTTCGTCGACCGTACGGGAACGATGACAAACATTATTAAGGAAAGAAAGAAGGCACAATATAAAGATTGATATTGGATTTACGTTTTGGAAGATCAAAATTGTTTGATAAGCAAGAAGATTGGCGATAGTTCCACGCGTGAGATATGCGAGAGAAGAAACTGATAGCATAGATTTAAAGGTTACATCTAGCAATTTCAACTCTCGTATGGCATAGTGGTCTATATTCTAGTCTAACTTATTTCATAGAAGAATTTGAATTTGTTTGGCTGGGATTGTTATACGGCATATCAACCTCAATGGGTTATTTAATGCCTTCAACATTTTTATTGCCGGTAATATTTGTTTTTTCAAACATGTTTTGCGAGACGGAGATGTAGCTTATCGTCATGCCCAGGATGCGAATGTAGATTATCGTCAAACCCAGGACGTGGATGTACTTTATCGTTATACCCAGGACGTGGATGTAGTTTAACGTCATACCCAGGACGTGGGTGTAGTTTATCATCAAAACCAAGAACGTGGATGTAGTTTATCCTCATAGACAGAACGCGGATGTAGTTTATCCTCATAGACAGAACGCGGATGTATTTTAACGTCATACCCAGGACGTAGATGTAGTTTATCCTTATAGCCAAAACGCGGATGTAGTTTATCGTCATACCCAGGACACAAATGTAGTTTATCGTCATACCCAGGACGCGGATGTAGTTTATCGTCATACTCAGTTCGTCGTCATACCCAGGACACGGATGTAGTTTATCATCAAACCCAGGACGCGGATGTAGTTTATCGTCATATCTAGGACGCAGATGTAGTTTATCGTCATACCCAGGACGCGGATGTAGTTTATCGTCAAACCCAGGACGCGGATGTATTTTATCGTCATACCCAGAACGGTGATGTAGTTTATCGTCATGCCCAAGACGCGGATGTAGTTTATCGTCATACCCAGGACACGGATGTAGTTTATCGTCTTACCCAGGACGCGGATGTAGTTTATCGTCATACCCAGGACGGATTTAATAGATGTGTGTATAAATTGGTTTAGACCTAACTTTCTAAAACAGCCTAGCCTAGATTAACACCTACATTTACTTTAAGATGCCATGCAGTTATTTTATTGTTGAGTGAATACATTTGTAGTCTTTTATATTCTTATGGCTTTTCTTTCATCTTTCTTACTCTGTGGCGATATTCTTTATCTTCTTTTTGGGCATCTTTTCTGGAGAATGCGGTAGAACCGATCGGTCGAAGAATCATTACCTGAAAATGAAAACGGCTTTTAACACTTGCCAAAGGAATAATGATATTTACTCCCTAGCATTCAAATATGATTTGCGTACAACTAATAAATGGAAGTGTAAAATATTAATTTTGGACATAGATTTTTTTTTTCTTTTAATGTCAGATCATAGTTTTTGCACACGGATTCTGCTATAAGCCGATTTATTTCCCCAGAGAATTCTGAAAAAAAAAACACCGATATATCTTGATTGCTTGTATACCGTTAAAGCAAAACAAAAGCCTGACTCTAAAAGCCTTTTGTTCGGTAACCATATGGGAATATGCGATACAGAAATAAATTGTATATTGCTTTTTTTCATATATTTTGAAAATTCAACTGGAGCTTAAAAAAGACGACTTGTGACCTCAAAGTTAGGTTACTTATCGAAAACAACCATAAAGACTTTGAGAAATCGGTTCTTCTCTGAGCAAACTTCATTGACAGTATATGTCATTCGCATTTGTTACTAAGCCTTCCGTGCGTTACACAGAGATAAAATATTTCGATTTCCTATCTTTGACATCATCGCTTATGGGGAAAAATGAATGAGTGTTTAGCTTCAATAAAAGAATAACAAATTCCTGTTAAATCCACCGGGTATGCTAATACAAAGTAATAATCATTACTGCTTTACATTGCGGTGTGCTTTTGAAAGTTAATGTTATGTTTCGACTGGAGAATCTAGTACGATACATTAGTGGTTGAACTGAAAAAAAGACACAAGACATAATAAAATGTATGATTTACTCAGAATTCGTCAAACAGTATTGCATTATTTGAGATTAGATGCGTTTTTGCTAAACCTCATAAGATGTAGAAAATCAAAGATTATTTGGCTGTTTCTAATATGAATAACGCTCCAAGCACTTTCACAGCTTACAAACAAAAATAACAAATAACGTATTTCATATAGCAGCAAAATTTAATATTTCAACAAAGCACAAACAAAATATTACAATGCCTTCAAAGTTCAGAATATGATTGAATACAAGGTTTTATACAAGTGCAAAGTATGCATATGTTACATCGAGACTGTGCATTTCTTCTGTGAAATATATGCTTATATGCGCATGCGTATATTTGTTTCCGCCTCATAGTCTGTATCCAGTGACTAAATAATTTCTTATCACCGGACACAGTATGTCTACCATTCTGATATTCTGACACTAGTTCCGATGGATTGGCCACGATGAAGGTCTGTCGGATTCAGAAGCAGATAGTGTTCGGTGCGTTCCCTGGGAGAAGGCCTTTATTTTGCAAAATGACTAGAAAATTTCGCTAAACAGAAATTTAACAGAAACGTGTCGATCATGAAAACACAAAGAGAGACGATCGTCAGGGTCCTATCAATCTATTAATTTTCGTACAGAGTTGAATCTAAATTGTAAAGGTTCTGGTCGCCCCAGTGCAAGTAGAAAATACCTCAAAACAATGTATGTATATGCGTGTGTAATTAGATATTTAGGTCAAGACCCAACAACTTGTTTAAACACAATCTTCAGGCTATATGTGTCAAAGATTAAGTTTAAGATGGATGTTGACCTCAATATACAATTGTATATTTATATACGCTCTATGTCTGATATTGAGCACTTTAACCGATAATTATTATATTAAGTTATATATTTATCACATACACATACACACACACACACACACACACACACACACACACACACACATATATATATATATATATATATATATATATATATATATGTATGTATGTATGTATTTACATTATTGTCATTCACAGAGAGACTAAACACACAGTGACCGACAGGACACAATTCGTTTTACCGAAGAGTCTTGCTATATCAGAATTAATAGCCACTGTTTACAATCCCACACTTCCTTCCCCAGAGAGCTCAAACGAAATTAATTTTTCAGGAGCCTATATTATTGTCATCCACAGACAGACTGTTTCGCTGTATCACAGCTCTTCAGTGTGGCTAGACGTCTTGTTGCCTCTAGCTAGGATCGAAACTCGACTGAATTGGCTTAGGGATGAAGGTGAATTTTGGTAAATTTATTTTTTAGATAAACACAGTGACCGACAGGACTCAATTCGCTTTACCGAAGATAAATATTTATATATATAGTCATCCACAGACAGACTGTATCACAGCTCATCAATGTGGCTAGACATCCAATTAGCTCAAATCGAGATCGAAATCCGACTGATTTGGCATCAGTCGGACATTCTAGCCCTGAGTTGTCAGCGCCCGGTTGAGTAGAAGGATAATTTTTACGTACCTATTCTTCGAATAAACACGCCAATGAGCGACAGGTTTCAACTGGAAGAGCTACATATATATATATATATATATATATATATATATATATATATATATATATATATATATATATATTTGTCCGGGTGTTTATAGAAATTGATTATATAGACTTGCTTCTTCTTTCCAGATTGTTGTTTTCATACTGGGAATGGGGTTTTGAATATTTTCTACGTTTTCCAAAAATAAAATAATTTCGTGCACAGGTATGGATCAATATCGTATTCTAAAGGACAATGAACTTAATCATTTTTTAAATTTTGTAAATCTTAATCAAATAGCTAATTCTTGAAAACTTAATTTATGTGTCTTAGGTGATCATGGCTCTCCTATTCAATTAGCGCAACGCATTGTCTGATCAGTTATTGTCCCTCCAAGTTCATGATCTCTCATAATGTGTACGAGATAATTAGTTTATTATACAGTTTAATGTGAGTTTTATATTCTTCCTTGAAAATAGCTCCAATGTCACATTCATTCTGATAAGACTATTCCGTTTTCTTCCTGAATCTATTTTACATCATTAAAATCACTTGACTTTGTTAATAAAATTTAAGTGTCAATTCGACTTTATAATGGAAAGTAATGTTTCTTGTACATATCAGTGGATATGTTATTTCTTTTTAAATAAAACTTAAGCCATATATAATGTTTCTTTATATAGATTTAAGATCTACTTTATAATTTTCTATGTACATACATATATATATATATATATATATATATATATATATATATATATATATATATATATATATATATATTCTATTAAATTTTGTTCTGTAAGTTAAAAACGAAAGAGAAGTATTTAAATTTATCGCTATGGCTTTCACTGAAACTATGTACAAATCAAAACACTTGCTGTCACTATCCTTCTAATCCATTAATTTAACGTCACATCATGCACTGTGTTGAATTTGGCCGTTTCGAAGTTCAGATTTCGATTTATTTGCAAATGACATGGCTCAGAGCTGAATTAACTCACACGTATTCGCACAAATCAATTTATCTCCAATTGAAATGGCGCGAGTTCTTTTTATGTCTCGATCCTTCAGAATATGACAACGCCAAATGCAATCGTCTGCTGACCGATTTTGCTATCCAATTGATTCTTACCATATGTTTTGTTTTCGGTCAGATTCTAAATTTCAAGAGAAGCATGTATATTCTTTTATCTCTCCCCGTTGAATACATTTACATAAATTTCAATCCGGTCTTTTGTTACTAAATTACGTAACAGTATAAATCGAAAGACCAGCTAACTAGACCGTCCTGGAAAAGACGTTAAACTACATCCCCATCCTGGGTAAGACGATTAACTACGTCCAGCAGCAATTCCTCTGATCAGGAGTTTTTGAGGAGCGTGGAACCATCTCTTAACTGCCGGTGTTCCCAGGTCCACCCTGACCCGGGATGGTAGCACCTGTTAGGGTCCCAGCTATGGGCAAATAGTTACCTATTATCAGGAATACTTTTTGAAACAAATTATTACCAGCAATGCAATTTTGAAGGGAAAATATTACCAGAAACAGATTTTTGACAAAAAAATATTACCAGCAATAAAAAAAAATTGTCGGCATTAAATAACCCATTGAGGTTGATATGCCGTAAAACAAAATAAACCAAACCAATCTAAACCAAAGAATACATATTCTATTCATACGAATCTATCCTAAGAACGTTGACGGCATTAAATAATCCATTTCGGTTGATATGCCGTAAAACAAAATAAA
Organism: Acanthosepion esculentum; assembly: GCA_964036315.1. Classification (NCBI taxonomy): domain Eukaryota; kingdom Metazoa; phylum Mollusca; class Cephalopoda; order Sepiida; family Sepiidae; genus Acanthosepion; species Acanthosepion esculentum. The sequence continues at coordinate 143,652,206 of OZ038476.1, read as the reverse complement.
TCAAACAATCTAAACCAAGAATACATATTCTATTCATACGAATCTATCCTAAAAATGTTGTCGGCATTAAATAACCCATTGAGTTTGATATGCCGTAAAACAAAATAAACCAAACCAATCTAAACCAAAGAATACATATTCTATTCATACGAATCTACCCTAAATATGTTGTCGGCATTAAATAACCCATTGATGTTGATATGCCATAAAACAAAATTAATCCAAACCAAACCAGTTATCTAGAATTGGTGTATCATTTAAAAAATGACATGTAGAGACGGCAGAGGGGAAATACTTCATTAGTAATCCCAAGAACATTCATGGCAATTCGCTACATAAGTATCAAGAATTAACGATCTGAAGTGAGTCAAGTTCATCGGGAGGAACTATTTCCCCTGTAAGGGAAAGCCTGGTGAACAGTTTTCACCTAACCACGATTCAGCGACTCTTCGAAAAATAATTACAAAGAATAATGGAGTGAAGACAGGCAAGCTCCTTGGGAATGACATTTGTCCGTTAAGGAGAGGCATGAACATGTGTCACCGGACCATTGATCCATTCATGTTCGCAGCACACAAACTTATTAAAAATAACAAATGCGTATAAACAGATTTAACAATAAATGTAACTTGCGTTAGACTAGATATTCATAGTGCAACACATTAAAAGAAGCATGTGACATCGGCGAATGAGATCATCTCAAGGAAAAGGTATCAATAGAAAAAAAAGGATTGGATGATATGATATTTACGAGATTAGGAAAAAGAGAAAACAATGCGTGGTAGAGATTATAGAAGTTTAAATACCGAAAGTACAGGCAGGTTAAATAGGTATGTTTCAACGAAAGATGTGTGGAAATAAAAGGAAGAAACATCAAAGTTAAAACAATGGTCCGCTCAAAAATAAAACAGGTAACATGACAAAGATGTCCTCATCAATAGGTTGCATAAAGACAAAAGAAAAGAAAAAACACTCCAAAGATCGAGGGAATGCGTTTGTAAACTAATATATGAGACAAAAAAAGATACGGTACATAAAAAATATAGAAAGACGATATATATTTAAAGAATAATTTTTCACTCCCATACAAAGCGAAAGAGTCACTTGAGGTAGAAGGTTACATAATAAAAAGTACAATTTTTGTGGATATGTGAGGAAGATAACGGTTAATCCTAGACATTAGCAGGTTAAGATTTAAATGACCGGGGAAGCATCCCCTTGGGAGTCGGATACACAAAATTTACTCGAAGGTAACTTAGACCTCACCAATGGAATATGAAAGGAATGAGGGTGAGTCCCTAGAATGCACATGGCATGGTTGGTCGTAGACATGAAGATTATAACTGTTGAAAATAAGGGATGTAGTTCGTCTGAAAACGTTGCATGGGAATAACGATAGACCAGTGTGTGGCTTGCGACATTTCGGCTGAAAGAAATGCTATAGGGTGGAAAATAATTTGTCACCCAGAAGGACGGGAAGATAAAATTGAACTCTATCGAGAATCGAAATTAATAGTTGGTAAGCGAATGGAAAAAAGTATTAATGAAAAAGTGGTAAAGTCTTTCGTCTCACATGATTCGTCTTTTGGATTTGATCGGACTAGGATTGTTTATGTTGATGCCAATATGGTACAATCTGAAGACGCTGGAAAATTTTAATTTTAAAATATTCTAAAATGAATTAGGTGAGATTATACACCCAAAACACATAAAAAAAATAATATAAACATTATTTTTTAAATTTAATCTTCCTAGGCCCTCTCGATGTGTGCATGCGTAGTCACATCAACGTAAACAAACATATTTCGCTGAAGTCCTCAAGGACGAAATGCCTAACATGAAATCTTTTTCCACTTTTCATTAATCATTGCTCGCAAATTGTACTTGATATCTAAAAATGTCTATCCTGATCCCCCATTTATATATATATATATATATATATATATATATATATATATATATATATATATATATATATATATATATATGACTATTTATGGTCTTGTTTCCCGAGTGAACACATTAGAAAAAGGGTAATTTAAAAAAATCAAAAGTGTCTGCTCCTGGTATTAACGCATTGCTCTTCAGTTATGAATTGAGCCCTCTTGACTACTGGCGTTTGTATTCATCCCATATATAATTCGTTAAAAATTACACTTTCTCTGCTATGCGCCGATAGCTTGTGGGTAGAATCTCTGAATGATGCCAAAGAGAAAGAAGAAATCGGATGTTTAGCCATACTGATGAGCTGTGATACAGAGAAGCAGGCTTGTATGTGGCTGACTATATATATATATATATATATATATATATATATATATATATATATATATATATATTTGTGTATTCTTTCATGCACATTTCATTGAAAACGACTGACAAGGTGCGTTTATTTAGTTTTTTTATATAATTTCTCGTGCGATCTAATAATGTTTTTCTTTTCAGATGATAAATTATATAAAAACTGTCCGAATGTTCGTTTTATCCGAGCGCTTTCGCCTATACATTTAGCCATTTTCAAGGATTATATTTCAACTGTTAGAATTGGAAATAGTTTGTTATATATATATATATATATATATATATATATATATATATATATGAACACTGAAGCCAACATTTAGAGGCGACAGACTGTTTCGTTCCATACGCAATGATCAGGCCACGATTGCCTCTAGCATGAAGGTTTGTCTCCTCTGAGTGTTCGGCATGCTTATCTTTTAATGACTCCTACGTGTTCTTGGATCTATTTTCGTGTGCTTTTGTCAGCATGCGTGTATATATGTGTATATCCCCTCTCTATACATACACATTGTCTCATTACGAGGAATCAGTGAACACACCTGTACAATCACATACAGATACACACGCACACATACACAAATACACAAACACACACACACACATCGTTTTATTACAATGAATCAGTACATATATATATATATACACACACACATACGTACATACACATAATTCACAAGTTACATGGAATCAGTATACATACACACACACTACAAACACACATGTATATGTAAACACATACACACATACTTCCTAAGTTCTGTGGGGTTTATGTGCGTGCCTGTGAGTTGTTATCCTGCTTTTGTCAATATATTTATATATATATATATATATATATATATATATATATATATATATATATATATATATATATATATATATATATATTCGTGCCCCTCAAACACCTGCATGTGAGCGTGCGTGCATGTATATGAGTGGTTTGATATATAAAATATATATTTTATATAATATATATATATATATATTAATATATATATATATATATATATGTGTGTGTGTGTGTGTGTGTGTGTGTGTGTGTGTGTGTGTGTGTGTGTGTGTGTAATATGTATATGTTATATATGTACAGTACTTATTGGAAAGCGCTCAATATCAGTGATAGATCTAACCTAGTTAATTGTAACCCTAGGTTTCACGTGTCTGTTTGTTTGAGAGGTGGGGGTGCGTTCTATCTTTATTTTTTGAGTATATTTGTTCCTGTTGAAAGGATGTTTGATGCAAGCATAAAAGACTGGTATACTACTGTGCATTCAAGCAACACATGGTTTTTGCAGCAACTTAATCAAAGTTGCAGAAAAAATACGACACCATGCAATGGTAATGCTGTAAGAAGTGTTTTGGTTTTCTTTTTACGTTTAGCTTTTTGAAATGATGCCAGTAAATTTGTTTTGAAAATTTAGAAAATACAAAAAAAAAATAGTGAAATAACTGCAACTCGTTCATGTGCAGTTAATCATTTTGTAGGGAAAATCTATTTAAAATATCGATTTCAAGTATCTTTGATCTATCCAACGATTCATCGATTTATCTTTGTCTGCCGCTGACAAAATATTCAGTCAATACTGACTTATCACCAATTCTCAGCATAGTGCCTCAGTAATTTCATTAATTTTCTCATATCTATTATATCAACTTTGAACAAGCTGACTTCCTCCTTTTACAACCCCTTGTAAGCATTGAAACCAAAAAGGGATCATATGTAAAACGATTCATAGTTCAATAAATAAATTTGAAGTAACAAATAGTTTTCAATTGATATGGATTTTGCTCAATTTGCTCAAGATCGGTTGCAAGAGGGAAATCAGATTTCGGAATTAAATACTGTTATATAGGAATAAAATGTCGCTACCGACACTTGAGTTTGAACATAGATAGCCAGTGAGCAAAACGGGCGATCCCATTATTGAATTAAGTAGACCATGTGACCATAGATGATATATAGGAAGTCGTGTGACGTCTGAAGGACCTCCATTCTAGTCTATCTTCTATTACTGTACGGATTACTATTCGGTGGTTACTTTTCGAGCGAGTATTGTCGAGCAAGTAGTATTTAGTGCGAGTGCTATTCGAAGGCGTCTGGTACCAGTATTGTTCAACAGCGTACTATAGTTGTATCTGCAATTTCAATGTCTCTATGAAAACGAGCATTACGAAAGTGACAAAGAGTATTTGTAGACATTACAAAAGTGGCAACGAGCGACCGTACTCTGTCTGAACAACGATTACAAATTTACAGCAAAAGCTGAACAACGATTACAAATTTTGGATGTCCTTGACATCAATACAAGTCAATCCACCGTCAATAAACTTTGTTTCAAACAAAGCACATGCATTTTAAAATATTTCCGTGCTGTAATTTCATTTTAGTCCCGTGAAGAACCTATCTATTTTGCTTCTATAACATGTGATCCTATAAATATTGCCAACTTTGGATGGGTAACAACCTTAAACGCACTACTGGGTATTTCTCAACTGACGCCTGCTTTCTTGAAAATGATCTTTGTCAAAAGTAATCGGGATTTTCATATGATTTCAATAATTAAACTCGACATCAAATGACTGATTCAAGACAAGTATATACCCAAGAATATATATATATATATATATATATATATATATATATATATATATATATATATATATAAAGAAATATAGTCTTAAAATGGTGTCATGTTTTTGTGATAAAGTGCTCAATATCAGTGATAAAGCGTGTATAAATATAAAAGAGAACATAGAAGACAACACTTAGCGGCGACAGTCTGTTTCATGCTATGTTCATTTTATATATATATAAAATATATATATATATATATATATATATATATATATATATATATATATATATATATATATATATATATATATATGGATTATTGACTCTCTGGAATTTGTAATTATCGCTGTATTTTTAAATATATCACATTTAAAAAAAACTGAACATTTTAATTTTGCATTTCACCTTTCTCAACAAACCTGTTGTCGCAGAGGGATATTTGAAAACAGCAGCAAAACAAAGACCGCTCCAAAATAAATGAGATCATCTATGATGTGTGTCTGGTCGCCAAAACTGTTATTTATATTTATGTTATATATATTTTTATGTTTAACATCCTTTTTATAGATACAAGTATTTAAGTAAATGCTCTGTTTTATATTAAACAGTATTAAATAACATTTACCGGTCTGAATGTCCGAGAAATTTTCATAGAAAATATTCGTCCTCCGACAGGATTCGAACCTGTATCCTATACGGAAACGTCATATAGCCTGAGGTGCCTTTTAACTGAGGATCGTTCGGTAGGCAAGGTCGAATTTACTGCTTATAAACTTCAATCTTCCCTGAATCTCTCACGTACATTCTTAACTGCTCATGGCGTATAAAATGTAAACAATTGACGTCACACTTTATGAAATGGACAAAGTCCGAAAATCATTTAAATTATTATTTCGGAGGACGAATATTTTCTATGAAAATTTCTCGGACATTCGTGCCGGTAAATGTTATTTAATACTATTTATTATAAAACAGAGCATTTACTTAAATACATGTATCTATAAAAAGAATGTTAAACATAAATATGTCTTTAAATAATTGTCGGACTTTGTCCATTTCATAATATATATATATATATATATATATATATATATATATATATATATATATATATATATATATATATATATATATATATATATATATATATATATATATATATATATATGCACGAGAGAAGAAAAATTCCAGCAGTTATGAATTGAGCGCTCTTAGCCTCTGGTTTGGCGTTTGTATACATCATGTATATAATACGTTAGAAGATTCCCTATTTACCGATATCTCAGGGATATAGTCGTTGACTGATGCAATCGGATATCTAGCCACACTGATGAGCCGTAATACTATATATATATATGTATATATATATGTGTGTGTGTGTGCATGTATTGTCATGGAGGAAGAAAATGGTAACTGCCGACACCAAGGTTCGAGCGTGACACTCTGGTCTTATGATCATGTGTTCCGCCAAGTGTATGAATAGCGGTGTCAGATTACTGAGTTGAGTATTGTGTTACTCCTAGCCGATTACCGGTTGATTGTTGAATGATTATTGAATTGCTCTTCGACGTTAAGCGTAGGTATTCAATGAATTTTTTAACAAGCTTGATTGGTTTTACATCTTTTGTTTGAGTTAGGTATTTATTTGCAGTGTAATTAAATACTGTTTATATAACATTGAAGTCTTGAGTTGTACATTATCATTAACAGACAACCCATATGGGGTAACAGCACACGCAAACACACACACACACACTCACACACACACACACACACACACACACACACACACACACACATATATATATATATATATATATATATATATATCCGAATGCAGGGTTGGTATAGATGGAATAAATACCAGTAACAAAAACACTATATTAAAAAATGCTCAACACAGAGTAGAGCGAATAATATTTATAATAATTTAATATTTAAAAGTTATAACATATGTATATTATAACATCACTACAAAAATAGCCATTTTGCTATGTTATAACATCAATACAAAAATAGGCACACACACACACACACGCACACGCACACACACACACATATATATATATATATATATATATATATATATATATATATATATATATATATATATATATATGATGTTTTAATAAATTGGAATATAAGGTATCGATATATATGTGTGTGTGTATGTGTGTGCAGGTGTATGCACACCCATATATACGCTTGAAACCAGAAGGCAATTTTTAGCACTGAAGTCTCTGATTTTTCTGAAGATGAAAAATGGGACACACAGGCTGAGTAAATTGAATATTCAAAAATGAAAAAGTAATAATATTTGAAAGTTACTTTTTTATTTTGTAAAATATTAGATAAAAGAAAACAAATTATAGACATTGATTTTTTATAGACATTAACTAGTAAATCTGAAGTTTATAATAAAATAATACGAAAAAACAAGTAGGATAAATAAAATTAACAATAGAAAAATATTTTCTCTTTTTGCTCATGTGCTTTTATCTAATGTTTTAATTTGTTTATGTCTGTTCAGTCTATACAGAATTAATTTTTACTGCAGACAGAACAAGTGACACTAAAGTTGATTTTATTTATTTACTTTAGAAATCTCGATACAAAGGAAATAATTTTGAATTCCCAAAATCTGATGATTTTATTTTTACACGTTTTCACTCACAAAAAATACTGATAAAATATTATCAGTCTGGGAATGTACATGTTTAAAAAACACACTAGAATATTATTGTTTTCAAAGAACTCACCTTATCCTGCTAAATGTTATCCGTCACCAGGTGTCAAGACAAGATTAGTGTTATTGGCATACTACGATCGCCGAGTTTCGTCAATTCATTTTTCATGTAACTTGTAGCGTGTAACACAGGACAAGTTTTTTCGCCTCATAGTTTTCACATCATATTGTTAATAAAGGTTGAAATCCTTTAGGAATGTCCGCAAAAACATTTCTTTCCCAAAAGCTATAACCAAATCATACAGATGCATGCTGGGATTTCTTCCTACCCCAAAAGATAGTCCATTTTTCGGTTTCATCCGCTATATTTATTTTCAGTTGGTGTTTTAATATTGGGCAATAAGTGTAACTAATTGTAAATTTTATTTTCTGTTTGAACGGTTCTGGCGAGTTGACTACTATTTATTTTTTATTTGTAAGTTTTTCTTTGCTGACTGTGTAATGACCTGCCCTCCCAAGATATCGGGACTCAACAGCATTCGGCTTTTTAGGAGCTACCTACCATATCGAATGGCATTATTTGGTGGTTCGATAGATCCCCCACCCACAGAAAATATGCAGCGAATCTTCCGGGTATACAGGACCATTGCTGGGAAATTATTTCCGGTAATGAGCTGCTAAAAGTACCTTCAAAATTAGAAGCCGTGGCAACTAGGATTCTCTCCCTTCTAACTACTGACATCAACATCAGGGAGTTGGAGTTATTAAAAGGCCTCATTTTCACAGCCACAGTACTAGCAAAGAGGGACAATATAATATGGGCAGTGGGATAGGCAACGAAGAGGCAGTCAAACGGTTGACTGGCGGAATCCTTACTACAGAATACAGTAAATTTAAATTTCATCGACTACTCATGGACGTGGAGACTTATTTCTTCCAATATGGACTTGTCGGTGATCTCATATCGATCTTCAGCAAGGCGAGCCGCTCCACTGCAAATTATGAGCTTCATGTGACAGTAACTGTGAAGAACCGTTCAGTGATCCCCGATAAGTTGCTCTGCCTTGGGACGCAGATCTTCGTAATTGTAGAAGGAAGAGAACCGCATTGCTGGACTTGTGGTGTCTTGGAACATTTGTCCAGTGTGTGTTCTGGAAGTAAGTGGGCACTACAGTCCAAATCAACATCCTCGGAAAAGGCAGTGGGGTGAGAGAAAAGCGATAAAGCTCCCGTTGTTCGTGGATGGAAGGGTACAAGAGCTGCCCTCACTACTTCCACACTCCAGCAGGAAGTCCCAGACAATAAGACGCAGCAGAAGTCATAAAAACAACAGAAGACAGCTTCAGTATATAAGGAAAAGGCAGTGGCAACCAAATCAGTAGAAGCAGCAGCCACAAGAGAAGCAGCAGCAGCCACAAGAGAAGCAGCAACAGGCACAAGAGAAGCAGCAGCAGGCACAAGAGAAGCAGCAGCAGCCACAAGAGAAGCAGCAACAGGCACAAGAGAAGCAGCAGCAGCCACAAGAGAAGCAGCAACAGGCACAAGAGAAGCAGCAGCAGCCACAAGAGAAGCAGCAACAGGCACAAGAGAAGCAGCAGCAGCCACAAGAGAAGCAGCAACAGGCACAAGAGAAGCAGCAGCAGCCACAAGAGAAGCAGCAGCAGCCACAAGAGAAGCAGCAGCAGCCACAAGAGAAGCAGCAACAGATGCAGCAGCTGCTGCCGCATTAACAAGAGCAGCAACACCAACAAACTGAGATAAAGGGCACGCGCCACCTTGAGAATTGTGTGTTGTTATTGATCTCCGCCGCCAAAGAATCTATTCCGGATCACAGGATGGTGTAGATGCGTCACCTGATCTCAACAAAATTGCCAAAAACTGTCCCAGCAAAGTCACTTTTTTGCTCTACCCCTCATTATATAGGGCACTAAAATTTACCTTACCATATATTCACTTAAGCGCAAATTACTTTAGGAAAGATATGAATCCACTTCTTCTCCCCCTAGCTATGGGTTAATTAGTAGAGTCGTTATCTGTAATGCACAAATCAATCAGTCAATTTTAGATTCTTTCAAGCTCAGTGATACCTTGGGTCGTACTGGTTTTATCCCATTACTTTTGGTGAAATGATTTAAAAGGTTTATTTTTTGAATTTTACATCAGTTATTAAGATATGAATATTTCGATGACAAATAATGAAAACAATATTCTGTTGTTTAGTGTAATGTTACTAGAAAATAGTCCAGTTAAATGTATATCCTTTCTCATGTTTATGTATATTTCATTGGCATGAGGGTGTCATTTGTTTTACTCCAGCCAACAAAGCACCCTTCCCCATTTTCCAAAAATTGAATTAAGCAGAAACGATCTCTACGTTCTACAGAGAGACAGCAAGATGTGAAACACTGATCAAAATATCAGGAATTCATTTAGAATGAATTACTTGAGGGAACGTTGGTTTTGTCGCTTCATTTCTTATCTCGTAATTTCGTTAGTTGCCTTTGCCGATGCTACCAGAACACTATATAACGCGTAGTGACACTATCATCGACCAGAAGACACTTACAAAAACGCTTATATTAGATAAACAGGCTTAAAATTATCTTTTATCAGAGTTGTTTTTAAGAAACAAAACAAAGTCTGTACAGACGCTCGGCTTTAACAAGGAAGACCTTTAGAAAAGGACGACATGTAAACTTCACAGCACATCCGCATGAAGCAGAGATTTAGATGTAGATTTTACAAAAATTTTCTTTCCTCTTAAGCAAGCTCGTACGCAAACACATATAAACACACACTAACAGCATACACTCACAGAGGGATTATGGCTATATCACTTTTGAACATTAGGTTCTGTTACGATCGCCGAAGTTAAGCAACGTCGAGCTTGGCTAGTACCAAGATGGGTCTCCGCTTGGGAATACCAAGTGTTGTATGTTTAGATGTACAGGGGTTTTAAGGGATAACAACTTAAAATTATATACAACTAGCAGTATAACCCGCCTTCGCCCGGGTGTTTCATTACTGGGAATTTTTGCCGTTCAATTGGAGCAGTTTAAGTTTAAAGTCAGCCCACCCGAAAATCAATATTAGTAACAACATTTGGGTGCAATTGAGGCACATCCCCAAATGGGGGTTAACAATTTGAATGTGGGTTGGCCCTGAAAACGGCCGGATTTTGCGTTCTCAATCTTGCAAGGAAGGGAACTCTTTCATGGACCGTCATAATAATATACGATAATTTTTATTTATAATCATTTTTTTTATAATTCTAATAATTATTTGCGTTATATTTCAACTCTCTAAATTAATTGTACAGTTTTGTTTTTTGTAATAAGTGTAAAAAAATCAGTTTTTTGATTTTTCACCGTCAAGGTTGTAATTTTTTCCAGCCAATTTGGACTCCAAACCGTTACCGAAGAATTATCTATGAAACAAAAAAAATGAATGAAAACTGTGGAAACGCATACAGAACATCCGATCACAAAAACATATTAGGTGAATTATAGATATCGAGTACGCGAAAATATCCCAGGAAATTGTATCACTCCAACTCTTTTCACTTCAGACATTGGTTAATTAGTAGGACTTGTATCAGTAAATCATTATTTTCTTTAAAGAATTCTTACACTCTAAAAATAATTTCTGACTTTAAATAATCTCCAAATGGTTGATAACCCGTAAAAATTACAAATCTCTCAATCAACCACACTGACATAGACGCATAAATTTACTGTCTCCCCAGATCAACAATCGGCAAACAAATATTTGAAGGATAGCCACGCGCCAACAGACTGGCATTTCTAATTTGCATATATATATGCAGGAGAAATATAGAAAAGAAAGTTTTCTATCGGAGAAAATTGTTGCCGTTCCCTTATGAGAACAACTTTGCCATTTAATGACTTTGTAGATAGTGTTATTATCAGTTGCAACTGAGAAAATCATTTTACCTAAACAAACTTGGAGGGAAATATGCTTCTCAAATCCACTTTCCTATTCTGATGTTAGTTTCTAGCCTAAAGTCAGTATAATGTTTATATTATCATTCTCTTTTCTACGTACATGTGCTACCCATTATTTTGGTGGCTACTGTTGTATTTTCTCAAGTGCTTTCTGTCATTTAGTACAGTTTTTTTCATTCTGAGATTCTGTATCCCCCAATCTATGGCGTTCGAAGTGTTAAATAATAGTTTAGCAGACTACTATTGTTAGAGGAAGTTTATTTCGGTCCCGATATCCGGAGGTTGACAGCTGGGGTCAGATGTGAACTATAATAGGGAAGTCGATTATGATTGCCTGAGCTAGCGTGGGAATGAGTTGGTAGAAAAGGTTTCAGCGAGTTGTTTTTTACGTGTTCTCTTTCGTGTCCGAAACGGATCCTGAATGAGGGGAGGCGACCTCCTCCACACACACTGGATATTTAAATAATGTAGAAATCGACATAATTAATAAAATAGTTAAGTTAAAAATTCTCAGCGTTGAAGACTTTTCATTGTCGAATCGAAACGATTGGCGATCGCCGATCGATTGAAAAAGCCAAGATCCTTCACTGCTGTCAACATGTAACAGAAGATCAATTAGGTTCATTCTCCCGAATCCAGTTTTAAACATGAGAAAGCGGTTGTATACAATTAAATTTTTAGACATTTAACAGAGTTTAAATGTGTCTACTCGGCCTTGTGGGTGATGGATTACCCCCCACTACATTCCGTTTCCTATTAGACGAAACATCGCTATCGCTATTTCCTCGACACATATTCTAAGGAGATCCGTTCCTTAGTTTCTTCGATTCAGGTCTTTTCTACTAAAACACTCCATGCCTCTTACACGGAGTCGAAACATCCTTATTTCTTTTGTATTTGATTCGTGAGAAGAAAGGTAAAATCAAGAACCGCTATTTTGCGGAACCGCTATTTTGCGGAACCGACCCTGTAGAGGATGATTCATTAAAATATTAGTCCCTGATAACCGTTATTTACTTTCAAAGTCTCTATTCAGTAACCCTTTAAGTTGAGTGGCTCTTGGGCCTCGTATCGGTTGATCCATAGAAAAAAAACTTTTTAATACACAAACTAAATGGAAACAGGACTTGCTGACCAGACGAGATGGCGACAGATTTCCGACTTAGAATTGGCACTAGAAATAACATACCCTAATTGGTTCAAAACGCAGAAATTTTATGAACTAGGAAACCTTATGGAAACATTCTGAATACTATAGACAAAACAGCTTCTAGCTCACATTGTATTAAGTTGGGCATCATATATGAAAACCACATAGCGTTCTTTACTATAGGTCATGTCATAATGTAACTAAAATAGAAGACAGAACATTTAGTTAAACATGGTGTTCTTTATCATAGGCTAAAGCACAGTGTATCTTAAGTCAAGAACTGGAAGCCTATCTCAGATCTCGTCGTTTCACTAGGAACGAATATTTTTTAAAATTCCATTGTCTTTGCCATTCTTTCCTATTGTGGTCGGCTTCACAAACCAAACCTAAACTGAAATCCTTTACTCCCAATGGAAAGATGAGATTTGAGAAAGGCTTCCTGTTCTGGACAAAAGATGCACTGTCATTTGACCTTTAATAAAGAACCGCATCTTTAATCAAATGCTGCATCTTCTAGCACCTGCTATTTTATATGTATATCCTTTTTAATATAGGTAGATAGCCCTTTCTTAGATTCATTTTTCTCTTCAGCCTTTCACCTAAGAAAAAAAAAGATTTCTCTCTCTCTTTCATACTCTTCCTCGGCCATTTATATCTATTTCCTATCACACTCGTTCTCTTATCTTTCTCTTTTTCGCAATGCATCAGACCAAGAATATATTACCCCTAAGCGTGTTTTCTGCTGGCGTTGCATATAAATTCTATCGCGTATTACCTTCTGTAAAAACCGTGAAACACAAAGACGCGTAATATTTACAGATTTCAAATTTTGCCCGCGGCTCCATCTTTGGTTCATATTAATGATCTTGTAAAAGAAACGAATACAACACTCCCGCCGGGTTTTGTTTCCTTCACTAGATATATTAAGATGCGCCTGTAATATGCACTGAGCGATAGGTAAACGGAGATAGACTCGAATTGTGATGCATTTTGGTGCAATATTCCCCCCTCAGTGTGCAGTTACCTTCAGTGTACGTTGTCTTCAATCTTATTCTTAAATTACCTAAGTGCAACCGCAACCTTTACTTTTTCCCCTGCCGCAGTTTTCTTTCTAGAACTTAAATAGTCCTCTTATATCGTCGTTACTATTTCCTGAGAAAATCACATCGGATATGAGTTGATCCCACCTTCCTTTCTTTTTATTCAGGCAACGTCTTTACACATACAATAACTGACATAGCTACTCATCTACTTTAACTATTTAATCACGCATGCGCCAGTTGACCTACTCCAAGTGAGGAAACATAAAAATATCTCGATAGTTTTGCCACATCAGTTTACATATATCAAATGGCACAAAAAGAAAGATGTCGATTTTGGAAACAAAATCTAAATAGTTTCAGTGTAACAAACATTGATATTCATAGTAAAAATATAATCAAATTTAAATCATACATTTTAGATGCATCAACGGTGGTCGTCACTGATGCACTGTTCTCATCGCCGATTTCGGGTTTCGCATCATATCGGTTCCAACAGCAACCCCGACCTGATTCTAGACGAGTCAGGCCGCCTCCTTGAAAGCGTTGTGCTACGCACCGCGACATTGCAAAAACAGTAATCATAAAAACTAGCAAGGCCGGACTTCTACCGTTCTTATTGACATATGTCAGTTAGCGTCAGCCAATCAAAATAGGGCTTTTCATGCTCCTGTCCTATATATTGTTGTATTTTACTTCATCCGGTTTAGATTTGATCTACTACTTCCGGAATCGATAACGAGGTCGGCTGATATCTTTATTGCATAGTTTAAGCCCATGTTTTACATATTAAATACAAATCCCATAGCGATACTAAATCTTTAACTAAACCTACACGCGTACACAACCCACAGTTATCCTATACTATCACTTTCTAAAAAGAAATTCGCTATTCTACCTATCAGGTCAATCTGTAACGCTTACCTTATACTCTTATTCAAACAAAATCACACACACAAAAATCACCTGCAAATACGTTCCCGCATCCACACATGAATGTAAATACGCACACACACACGTATTGACACACGTACATAACCTAATTTATTAACCTGACAATAATTTATTTAAAAAAAAAACATTAATTCTCCATGTAGAGAATTTTGTATGCTAACAAAAAAATCGTATATTACCATCGAAACGAAAAATACATCTAAGAAAGTTCTTGAGGGCACTCTGCAAAATATGGAAAATTTTATCGCAAACGTAATTTTGTATTAAGACCATCACTGGATATATTTCTGGTGAACTAGTATGATTTCGGTAGATAATACATTAATTTGGTCAATAGGATTGTTTTTGATCGAAATAAAATAAAATAAAAACTGCAAACTAACACTTTGGAAAATATACACAATAAAATATATTAGGATATTTTACAAGTTTCAAACTTACTAAGTGTATGGTCATACATTTTCTAGTTAACTCAATCAATGAAAAGTCTCTATATTAGATGGGGGAGAGTCTGCTTTGAGTTTTTAGTTCTTATTTAAAGAGTTAAAATTATTTTCACGAGGGATTCCTTCTACGAAATGTCTGAGAATGATGAAATTAAATTTTTCCTACTTTTAAGGTTTTACAACTAATGAATTTGTACTTCAACTTTTTAAACACATCCTGAAGGAGAGCTCCTTGCTAATTATGTTGAAGGTGTAACGTGTTGACTTTGTTTTGGAGAATGCATATGGGCGCTCATTCTCGTCTCAATATCCTTAGTAACATCAGCAAACTTTTAAAAATCTATAATCAGCAAGAAGGTTGTTGATCATCTCGATAGCGAAAATCTTTCGAGCGACAAACAGTACCGATAGCGATCAGCTTGGTCCACTGCTGATATCCAAATTCTAATTACATAGAGAATCATTAAGTCATTACACTGATGTACATTAAATATATACCAATGACGATCTCATTGATGATCTTGTAAATCTATATATTATTAAAAGTCTGTGATAGCGTGTGTGCTTGTGTGCTTGTGTCCGTCCGGCCGGCCGACGCATAATGATTTATTATACAGTAAGTATGCTTTTTGTTTTAACTTTCTTCAAACAGAACAGTTTTTAATTAAAACATTTTTATGTTAAATACAGACACAAAGTGATCCCAATTTCCTATTTCGTCCAGTTGTTTGTAGAATAATTATTTATATATCAGCTTTCATTAAACAAACACTATTTTAAATATCTAAAAAATATTTTTAAGTTGATCTGATTAAAAACATGATTTGTTTTTATAATAAGTACTTTTATTTTAAATTTCTTCAAACAGAATTTTTTTTAATTCAAATATTTTAAAGCGAGACAGACACAAAGAGATCCCGATTTGCTGTTTCCTGTAGTTTCTTGGCATATTTAATAAAACTATTCAGGTAAATGTGATTTAAACATATCTTTTGGCATATTAAAAAATATTTTTACGTTAAACTTATTTAAACTGCAAGTTTATCTCTGAAGCTCAAATCCTGTAAAATGTTGTAAAACGTAAAACTCGTAAACAAGATGACACGAACGTATTAAAATATTTAACTAAATCATAATAAAATTAACTTTCACTTCAATGGAATGCTGAAATCAACTTTTATAACCTGAACCGTCAGTGACTGAGCGTGTAACCCGTAGTATAGTATTAAATAAAAGTGTGATATCCACTAAATATTGATTTATCATTATCAGTAGGTTTTTGATATTTGTCCACTTCATATATAAAATGTATTTTGGCAGATCATTTCTTATAAGGTTTAATAGACAAAAGCATTTACACTATTTACATTGTTCAGACTATTGTCCTAATCTTATTTATTACAACATTTCGGCTGGAAGAAATTTCGCAGATAAGACTCCCCATAGAGGAGAACATGACTAAAGACTGTGTGTACGCTATCCCGTGCAGCTGCGGAAAGAAATATAAAGGGTAAACAGGTCTCCCCCTTAGGTAAGGCTTCATGAACAAGGAGAAGTGTACAAATCAGGCGTGGCTGACCACATATGGAGAGAAAAGGTAGATCACAGCCCTTTGCGGGATCAGGTTGAGATCATAGACAAAGAACACCATTGGAAAATTCGTAAACTTAAGGAAGCAGCACCTATGCTAGGCCACAAATATCTCCTGAGCTGACCAAGCATAGAAATGAATACAATATGAGAACCAGTAATAAGGAGTGCCAGAGAAAAGCGATAATAACAAACAAAATGCAATATGAGCTCCGGTAAAAACATGTTAATAATTTTTTTAAATTTGCAATATGAGCACTGGTAAAAAATGTTGCTGAAGACATTAGTTTTATAATACCCAGAAATTCATACACAGATGTCCTCAAGGACACATGTCACAGGGGATAAAGGCCTTGGTTAGATCCAGTGACAAGACCCACAGAGTGTGAGTTCAATACCTGGTTATGCCGGTGGAGAAGTTGGAGAGGGGTATTAACAGGAGATAACTGATAACTGATATCCATTAGACATGGTACGTTGAACAAGAACAGTCTACCCCAGTGAGCGAAATAAAGGGTTCAGTTTGACATTCCAACCACCTGAAGAAGGCCGGAGCTTACAAGGGCCGAAACGTTGTAATAAATATTGCGACAAAGATGAGGACAATTGTCCGAATAATGTAAATAGTGTACATAATACCTCATCTCAGAAATATAGAGAGATACAAATAAGTTGTATAAATAATGCGATTTGCATATTGAGCATCATCTTCCGAAACTACATTTAGTTCATGTGCACTGCCCAGATTCCTTGAACTTTTCTAATCATCTTCCTGTGCTAACCACTTATATATGAGGGCTGTTTTAAAGTAATCGGACTGGTGTCACAAAGAATTTATTCCAATTCCATACAACAAAGTAATCTCCCCTCAAGTGTAATGAACGTTTCCATCCTTCTGTGTCATGGAATGATTCTTTTTGGATGCGCTTCTGCTACGTCGTTACGACCCTCTTCATGGATGTTCTCCTTGAGATTGGATCACACGATGCAAGATCCGGTGAACAGGGAAGTCGTTTTGGTACGGTGATGTTCTTCTCGGCCAGGAACTTCCCGATGCTGAGGGCACTGTGAGCTTTTTCCTGCTCAGGCATACACGATTTGTCCTGCAAGAACTCTCGTCTCTGCTAGCGCTCTCAGCGAAGTAAGCACACTAGGATCTCATAGTCTTGCTGATTGATCGTCTGGCCCTGTGAAAAGCACTCAGTGAGGGCGATGCTCATAGCTCACACAGCACACATAATCCTCTTATTTTTCAGACAGACCTAACCAGGAATTTACATTCAGCATAAAAAATGGGACTCTTGTTCCAGTAGGCGCACACGTATACAACGGAGCTTGCGAAGAACAAAGATTTCTTGTATTATACAACACGGCACCAATGCGGAAGAAGAAATAACACAGAATAAAGACGAAAGCTTGACTCTTTCTTCTCATGATTGCCGACTTCCGTTACTTTAAGGTTTGCTCTTTGCGATTTGCTAAGAACAAGATTGTTTTTGTTTCTTTTATAATCTGGTTGTTAGGTTGCGACACTTCAGCTGCCATTTACTCTTTTATAAATGCAGCATTCAGTTCGTCGCAAAAGCAGACATTTATTTTATTCGGTATCGTTATATCTGATCTCATCTTCGATCAATAAACATTGTAAAACCCGCGCTGTTTTTTTATGTTTGCTTCCTTTTTTTATTTAAGTAGTTATTGATCTGTTCACTCAATTATTTCCGTTTGCTTCTCACAATTTAAACGTGTTTATCTGTCTAAATGCTGATATCGACAAAAACCATTGAAGAACACTCTCCAATACAGCAGTCTCTACCATTTGATTAGATGCACTATATGCTTTTCATTTATGTTACTCTCGGGGTGTGTACGATCATAGCTCTCCCAAACATTTTTTTTTTAAATTTAATTAGTATCTTCTGGGATTTTACGCTCTCTTCAGAATTTAAAATATTTTTAACAGATGATGGAATATAAGACACTGAGATCCGAACAAGCACTGAAACGGCGAAAGAGGAATTTCAACATCTAAGTGAAGTGCTGAGAAAAGGGAACATATGTTTAGAAACAAAGAAATGCGTGCTGGATTACTAACTGAAATGTATCCTCCTATATGCCAGTGAATGTTGCACAATGTCCCTAACGATGAGAGAAAAAAAGATAGAAGCAGCAGAAGTGTGGTTCTACAGAAGGATATTGTTATTTCCATGGGTGGATCTAGTAAGCGACGAGAAAGTCTTAAATAAAATGGCAAAAAGAAAGAACAGATCTTCTCATGAGCATGAAAAGAAATCAGCTGAAATTTCTTGAACACATAATTAGGAATGAGGGATTGGCAAGATTGTGCGAATGGATGACAGAACGTGGGTCGGGGGCGTTAGCAAAGGGAGAAAACACTGTTAAGATTCACACAAGATAACGTCTTTATTTGTCCCTTTTGTTCATACAAGGTAATTTAGAAAAAATAATTGGTATTTATCTCGTGAGATAAAGGTAACACCCTGTCTGGTCAAAATTGAGTCCTTTTGTAGTGAAACTGGAGTGATCTCTCCCGGGCGCAGGCATGGGCGATGCTATACTGAGGTCGTGCGCTGCCCAAACGTCATGACCCTTTTCTCTGCCGTACTGATGAATTCCACGCATTACATTGAGACGACATGACAGCAAGAGTTGCCGGAATGCCTTCGGGATACCCATCCGGATTTTCTGTCTGCATTTACATCTTTAGCGTTTTTCATATTTTGAATATGACCGCAAGGCCCCGGAGATTTAAAATCAGGAATATCCTCCCTTGGATGGATTGCATTCCTAGACTGTTGAGCCCAATCTAATGACTGATCAGAAAGTTCCGCTGGTTTCGAAAGTTAACTTAAATTTGGTAAACGATGCATTGCAATTAACTGATTTCACAATCATTAAGGAGTGAGAAACTACATAGATAGATATATCTAACATTATACAATATATAATGCTGGGAGCGTTTTTTATTATTGTTGTAACCTAGAAAGGGTTACTGAATGAGAAATAACCAAAGTGGATGTTGGGAATGAAATGGTAATCTTTATAACATCAACAAAATACAATACTCACCAGCGGCGTGAAGTTGGTAAATCACTCCTAGTGGTGGAATACTTAGTGTATTACCCCCACTTACAATACTGTCCAACGTATTTCTGAGGATTGGGACATCCCCATTCGTGTTCATAGGTACGGAATATAACAATTATTTAATAAATATATACAGGAAATCCTAATGACGAAAAAATATTTAAGTATTTCTTTTTCTATGTAATTTAATTTATTGTCATTTCACCCAAACAAATGTTTCTATTTCTTATTCTATGTGCCGTGTTCCTTCAGAACGTGGGCGCTTATGGCTCTCTACAACTTCCTGATATTTGTAGTTCTTAGTAAGTGTTGTTTTATTTTGTTCTCTTGCTCCTAACCCTTGTTATGCCAATCATTTAAACAAAGTCTTACTTTCAATATGTCCTATTTCCAAAGCCCTCTTTCTGTATCATGTGTCATAAAAATTTTAACTCTCGGTTTAAGATGCTAAGTAGAAATATCTATTTTGTTTCCCTTTCCTGTAAGAGGTTGCCCTTGCACACACATTCACTCTATTGAATTCTCAGCATCCTTCCGCATAATCACATTTATCTTGACTCAAGTTTCTTCTTCATCGGTGGTGAGAATGTCAATGATTCACTGGCATATAAGAGGACAGATATTACGTGATAGTTCTGTAGTCTTTTCTTTTTTTCTAACGAAATTTTCCTGTTTCATATTAGGCGTTCTGTGTATGACAATAAACTGCATCCACGTCCTGGGTATGACGATAAACTACATGAGCGTCCTGGGAAAGACGATAAACTACATCCGACAGCAAGGCCTCTGATAGGGAGGTTTTGAGAGCCGTAGAACCACCTCTGAAATGGTGTGCCCAGGTTCACCCTGATCCGGAGTGGTAGCATCTGTTAGTGGTTCCAGCTATGAGCAAATAGGATAGCCGCCAAACTGGGATCAAAACAGTATGAAAGTGTAAAAATAGGTTTTAATATCAGCAATACATTATTGGACAAATATTACCAGTATTGAATTTTTAAGGAAAAAATAATACTAGCAATACATTTTTGGAAAATAAAATATTACCGGCAATACATATTTAGAAGAAATTGTTACCAGCAATACATTTTTTGAAAAAATATTTCCAGCAATACATTTTTGAAGAAATATTACTAGAAATATATTTTTGGAAAAAATATTACCAATAATGTATTTTTAAGGAAAAAAATATTACTATCAATACATTTTTGAAAAATAAAATATTACTGCCAATCCATATGTGGAAACAAAATGTTACCAGCAAAACATTTTTTTGAAAAAAAATATTTCCAGCAATACACTTCTGACAAAAATATTACTAGAAATACATTTTTGGAAAAAAATATTAAAAAACACATCTTTGGAAAAAAATATTACCAGCAAAACATTTTTGGGAAAGAAATATTACAAATAATAAAAATCTTTTTGGCAACATACTGAGGTTGATAAGCCGTAAAATAAAGCAAACCAAACCATAATACTTGGCTATGCTTTTGGGAGGCATTCGCGGCGATTCCAATTTCGGTCCCGCATTTACGTCCTATTTAACTTTTTCTACAAACTTGATTGTGTTTGGCGTGGCCAAATTAAAATTCGCATGTTAGGCTGTTTCTTTTGCTACAAACATTCATTTTGTCTTCTTACACTTCCTTAAACTTTCCATTACTGCCTTCCGTAGAAATCTCTGTAATTTTCTTTTCTCTGCCTGCTATCAACACTGTATTATCTGCATATTTAATATTGTTAAGATTGTGTCATCCAATTATGAATGTTGATAGGACTTCTAATTTTATCAAGATTGTTTCACTTTAAAAACTGAATGAATAAGTCTAGTGACGTAGACGGCATAATAATTGGTAAACATATCAGATCAAAATTAAGCTACTAATTAGTATTAGCTATGCAATTATTGATCTTCTTCCTATATACTACTAGCAAATTTTATTTCTGCATTAATAATCAATACTATCGTTCATATAAATCACGGTTTTAGTAGAAATCATCGTATGATCTGTAAATGAAATCGAACCACAATCAGTTATTCATCTTTATTTATATTCGAACTATTGTCCACATTTTTATTGGAATTATCACAACGTTTTGGTCGGTGTACCCTCCAGCCTTCATCGGGTGTTTTGTTGACCTAATAACCTTCAGGGAATTTTATCTAGTCCGGTAGATATTTCTCGTTTCGCTGTCCATATCCAGGCATATCTCGTCTTGTTCTTATGTAGTTCTATAAAGGAACTGTTTCTCCAGAGTCTAATACCGGATTGAACTCACAATGACTATGCAACAAAATTAGTAACCAGTACTAAGCTATAGTCCAATGTCACAATCCCGTATCTTGACCTTGGCGCTTAAAACTAATGATATAATTGCATGCCCGTTGCAGCTTATTCGTTGTTGCTTCTCTGTTGTTACTGCTACTGAAGTCTTCTTGGCCTTTTTCCATATACGTTTATTAGTGTCTCTCAGATTATACTTATAGACACTGCTAGCCGTAATGATTTCAGACGTTGATTAAGTAAATTTTATTGTTCGGAATTCCTGAAAGGTTACACGAATCGACAACTCCTGAAGAAGGCAACTGAAGCGTTGTGAAAATAACAATATGCATGAGGAGAATGTTCCCAATTTAAATAATATAAGTAATCATAAATCGCCATGGCAAACATTTAGAAAAGAACTAAACTTCTTTTAGTTTCTACTGCTGGTGCATAAATGGCATCATAACTTCGAAGAATGTCACTTCGTCTGCAAAGATTTTGATCATGAAACTGGGATAAACATTTTATCTCCTTGCTGCACATTTTCCTGACGTTTTAAAGTCACTCCTTTCTACTGGCTTCTATAGAAGTTTACGTATTGAATTATTATCGTGGCCATCAGATATCAACTTAGTAAAGTAATGAAATCATTTACGAGAATTATATGATTTCTTTTATTTCCGGTTTACATCATATTGCAGCGTGTATCCTCTAGTTTTATATTCAAATCAAATGGTTGATTATTGGCATATGCCCATAGATTGCATCATATTTAAACGCATAAATATGAAAATAAAAGATAGGCTACTGTGTAATTAGATTTTCTATGTAGATATTTTTTACTACCTATCGCTCTTGAAGTTATTATCCAAAAACGTTTTATGTGAATGGGTTACGAATTTTAAAATATGCTAAAAATATTCAATATATAGCAAGATATGTTTGCTAATCAAATGGCTTCTGGAATGGCGGCCATGACAAGCCACATAGCGGGAATTGCTTCTCTTTGTAACTGTTAATTACACTTTCGAAAATAATATTCTCACTTCGACATAACTTATTGAATAAAGTTGGAATGGGAGCGATGAGAATGGCCATAAGAGCGGTGGAATTTATAATGGTTTTCAGGAACAGGAAGTCTTTGAAAGATAAAAGATACGGAAGATATAATATTGTAAACAGAGAAAAATGAAAAGAAAAACAATTTGGTGAAGGGTCTGTAAGACGGGAATAAAGAATAAAGAAAACGGGAGTTAATAAAAGAATGAAAAAAAAATTGGAAAAAAATTATTTTACTGCCCAATATTGGAATCATATGAAAGGGAATAAAATACTGAAAAATTTTAGAAAGTATTATGAAAAGTGTGGAGGAAAAGATAAAAGCGAAAGTGCACGAAATACGTTGAATAGTATTAAATAAAAATGTCAGAGATAAATTACAAAAATCGAAATGAACTAAGGAAGAAGATGAAGATGTATTTCCCGCCGAAAACGAAATCTAACAGCTGACTAATGTAGAATACAAAATAAACGAAAGAATAGTAATGCAAGATACAAAGAAATATTAGGAAAGTTTGACTTACACAGAAATATACACAGATAATCATTATTTGGAACAAAGAACATTTAAGCAGATAGAAATCAAGTTTAATGAATTCTGCTAGAAAGACATAACCAGAACATATATTTTTTATTACTAGATTTATTTAACCCACAAAAACAGATCTTTACAGATGTAGATATTATTTGATATACTATCAACGGACATATTCTTAGCAATATAAGATATAGGGTTGATACTGTATTGGTGAGTAACCTATATAACAAGATATATGTGTAAATAGTAAACAGACTAGGGAGAAGGATGGATTGTGTTGGGTTTATTTTGTTTTACGACATATCAGCCTCAATGGGTCATTTAATATTGATAATATTTTAGAATAGTGTAGTAGTAAAAAAAAAAGGAAAAACAAATGCAACTTAAAGTAGCAACAACCGTCTGCAATAGATTTTTCCGTCTCTCGACAGCAACACTTGTAGCCAAATCACAGTCAAAAGATCGTCCGACGTAACAGTCCAACAAACAGCATAGAAACGACAAAATGGGGTCACATATCCAACGTTCACTTCTCACCAGCAAAAATGCGTCAATATTTATTGCTAAAAAATACAACAAATGTGGCACAAGGCCAAAAGAGGGGGTGGGGAAAAGGACGGTCATCATTTGTCTTAATTTTAAACTTAGCTAGGCACAACCACTTACCCAATCAAACCAAACAATATTCCTACCACCAAAACAACACATTCATGCTTACCGTTCTCACTACATCCACCAAAATACCCCATTGTCTCAATGAAAATCCTAAATAGACCCCATATGTATAAATAAGGTCTGGGGGAAGGGGAATAAAAATAAAAAGTTAAAAGAAGCCCCAATGATTATATACAATGCTACTTAAAATTATTTACAAGAAAATAAACAAAATCATGTTAGAAATACCCCCAACAAATCCTAAATGTGACAGTAAAATCAGTTAACTGGACGAAATCGATAAGAGACTTCAAAAATCTAGAAAACATTCAATCCATCCCAAGCACTCACACACACACGCACTGATTCAGACACAACAACAAATACGAAAAAACACAGCCGCGAAACGAAAGGCGCCCCGCATCCACCAGAGAACTGAAATCACTGACCACCTAACGAGGGAGAGGATGGGGAGTTAAACTAAGGGGAAAGAAAAGGGGACAGAAAAAGTGGGGGCAATGAGCAAACACACCCTAGCTAAGTTTACAGAAATATAAAAGAAAAACTAAAGAATCAAAACCAAAAACCTATTCTAGACTAAATCCAGGGATGGCTTGCCCAAGTTCAACCCAGGAAAACAATATCCTGATGCCTAACCGGCATCAAAATGCCATTCCAGGTCAGCCCCTTTTATTCGACACATACGCGCAAGATTCACCCACCTTTTGCCAAATTCTGATGAGGTGAGCCGCCTCCTTTCCGTCCTAATCTTGACTTTAAGCTGATGCTTAAAGAACAAGATCAGTTGGGAAGAAGTGAACTTCTCGCCCTCATAGAATTCCTTATGACGCGTTGTCCAAATCAGGACTCTCATAATGTTCAGCCTTCGTCATCTGTGGCACTACATTGCTACAAAAAGAACTGGCCTCAAGGACAAAGAAATTTCCCTGCAGCATGCGAACCATGAGGCCTTCAACAAACTTGCACAACGGCACTACCGCCTTGCAATGAAAGAAGGCGTGAGCAATGGTCTCGACCTCTCCAGTACAGCGACGGCAGTTTGGATATTTCTCCAAGCCTGCTGAACAAAGTATCTTGGCGACCCAGAGGACCCCACGAATCACCAGCCAGGTGAGTGATGCGTCATCATTTTTTTAGGCATTTCAACCTAGGCGCCCAAGGCCATATCGAGCGAGCCTCCTGCTTCGTAAGACCGAGCTCGTCAATCAGATCATCCTGATCGTCACCCCCCGCCTGACTAACACTTGATACAATGCCCTACGAGACAACACCTGGACGTTGGAGAGGCCAATCGGCGCCCGTGTGAGGCGTTTCAGAGCAAGACGATCTTTGCGGTAGAAGGAGCATTCGGCTTGGGGTGTACGGCCGGTCTCCTCCCGGCACGAGTTCACACTTCTCAGGGATAGAAAATGTTTACGGACGTCTTCCTTCCAGAAGGCGCCATCCTCATCCGATCCGCGACACATTCGGTATAGAAAATTGATGCGAAGCATATATTGACGATTCTCAATGCTAGGCATACCCAGACCGCCCTTAGAGGGATGAAGGCAATAGATCTTGCGAGATACCATAGCGCCTTTGTCTCTCTACAAGAAAGAGAACAAGAGCCTTACTAATAATATTAGTCTGGTAGACGGGAGTTGAAGTACAGAGAGTCGGTAAAGGAGAATTGGGTAGATGTGTGAAACACATACTTCCGCTCTCCCCTTCAAGGAAAGCCTCCTCCGAGACCACAGATTAACCGCGATCTCGGCCTTTCCTTGTACCTCCGACCAATTCATTTCCAACTGGAGATCAGGACCGAACCAGACGCCGAGTATCTTGATCGGCATATCCGTTCAGAGGAAAGGTCCGGGAAGAGAAACTCCCTTCCGCGCACCCAACCGCAAGCCAACAGACTTATGGCGGTTGATCTTGGCCCCTGTCACCATCTCATACCCACTAATCTCTTTCCGGACTTCGTCAATCTCGGCTCTGCTCGACACAAGAACCGAAACGTCTTCAGCATAGGCAGAATACCTGGCTGAGGTGGTAGCCCCAGGCAAGGAAATTCCGCGCAGTACCGGATTCCCCTTTAACTTGCGAAGGAACGGTTCCAACGCAAGAACGTAAAGCAAAGGCGACAGCGGACAACCTTGACGAATGGAGCGAGACAATACGAAAGGCTTCGGCCTTACCCCATTCACCTCTACCAGCCCACCGGGGGTCGCATACAAAAGTCGGACCCAGGAGCGAAATCGGCTTCGAAACCGGCTGCCGAAAGGACAGCCTCCATAAACCGATCGTCAACCCTATCGAAGGCCTTGGACTGATCTAAATTGATCAGCGCGGCTTCACTGTCAACTTGTTCTAAGATCAAGTGTACCATATGCAGGTTATCCTGAATAGTCCTGCCCTTCACAGCACAAGTCTGCTAGGGGTCAATCAGACTAGACAGGACAAGCTGCAAACGGTTGGCTAAGATCTTCGCCAAAATCTTTAACTCTGTGTTTAACATAGTCAAAGGGCGAAAGTTATTTAACCCATCCCCACCGTTCTTGTCCTTACGCAGCAACTTGATCACACCCCTGGTGAAGCTATGGGGTATAGACCCCTGCTTCATCCAGCTGTTGAAGATCAGTTCCAGCAAAGGAACAAAGACGGGCGACTCCCTCAAGTAAACTTCGTAGGGAGACCATCTAGTCCCGGAGTATTATCCAGGCCAATATGTTTTAGCGCTTCCCAGATTTCCGACTGTGTGATGGGACCCTTGTACCCAGCCGCTTCAGCTGCCTCAAGGCAGGGAAAGTCGGCCAATTCAGCGTCGAACCGAGCAGGGCTCAGACCGCGCTCCCTCGTGAAAAGATACTGAAGGTAATCTCGAAAGGCCTCACATATGCCCGCGTTTGGAGTCACGGTCTGATTATCCGGCAATGTGACGCACGCAATATGTCGCCGAGCAGCGCTCCGATTTTCCTCTGCACGTAGTTCAGCTGCCATATTCGTCTCCTCAGAGGACATTCTTTTTAACCTAGCCCTAACTACCAGAGTTTGATGCTTCTTGATTAGCAAGGAGGACAACTCTGCCTTAGCTAAGGCTATTTCCCCACTATTACGGGATTTCACTGCCCGATCAACATTTTCTTCTAAAGCCGTTTGCGCCGCTAATCTATCTAGATTGAGTCGACGTCTAAAATCGGCATCAAACGTTCTAATTTTGGATTTTAATTTATCCCACCAGGCGTTCCCTAAAACCGCCCCGTCAATTCCCTCTGTATCAATAGTGCAGCTAGTCCCGGAAATCCTGCTCACCAAAAAGTGAGCAGTTTAATTTCCAGAACCCAGCCAACCTTACCTTAGGCTTATCTAAGTTTACACGGACCCGGACAAGTCAATGATCCGTATAAACTATATAATGGAAGCTTGGAAACCCTAAGAGACCTACATCGACTCTCCTAACTAAAGCTCGGTCGAGGTAGCTCGCAAGCGTCACAGGAGCCGAGTTGCCACTATATGTCCAAGTCCATGCTACCTCCCGAGGGTGCTCATTCCGGTACTTCTCGACAAGATCAACCTCGCCGATAAAGTCCCGAAATGGTTTCACGTCCCTTATGTTAGAACCCGAATTTTGCCCTATACGATCTATATCGGGGCCAAGGACGGCATTCCAATCCCCCGTTAAAACTACCTGACGAGATGTCGTCAAAAACAGCCCGATCTGCCGAAACATAGCAGGCCGCTCAGAATGGTTATTGGGCGCATAAACCCCAATGAGTCGTAAAGTCTTATCCATTATGGTAACATCACGGAAAGCCTGTCCGCCGGATCTGCGAAGACAAGAGTACATGCAGCCTTCAAAGACCTTCTCACTAGCCAAGAGACACCCCTCGAACGACCATAAAAACATGCTAAATAAAGGGAGAACCCCCTAGACAGTATGTCCTCACGGTCATGAGAGGAAAACCGGGCCTCTTGCACACAACAAACATTCACCCCGAGGCGCTGAAGGTCACGAGAGAGCATCGCCGTGCAAGACTCGGACCTCAGGCCCCGCACATTTATACTTGCTAACCAGAGAGCCACAGTGAAGACTGATTAGGGATGCTTTCCGGAATTGAACATAGCCGAGGTAAGGATAGCGACAGCATCCTTCATAGACCCATGGCTCATCTCAGTCTTGATGGTACCGTCTTGGGAGGTCACGCCGATATCCCAGGGGAAAGTCAATTTTAGTGATCTATAAAGGGAGGGGTGAACAAAAACCGAGATCCTCCCTGCATAGAATTGCTTCATTTTTCTTAATTTTTCGTTTTGTACGATGGCAATGGGCGGGATCATTCTGAACGAAGTTATTGCTTCCTCCAACATGGACCAAATCTGTTTCGCCCCAGTTTCTGATCTTATGACCGTTAAAACCCTTTGGGCGTTTGGAAAATTATATGGATCATCGATGTTTTTTATCTCCAAACTGTTTTGATAGATAGTAGGTATTTCAGGTTTTTGATTCTGTTGCCATAGTCTCTGGATTTCTCCGCTTGTAAAGGGGAAATTTTACATACATCAGTACCTGGATTATAAATGTGTTTGGGTTTTTTCTATTTATCTGTGGAATCTGTGCCTTTTGTTAACTGGAGCGGGCATTTCAGAAGATTTAATAGAAGGGCTGGGCGTATTTCGGGGTGAATTTGGTTGTCTAAAAGGGCTGGTGTCTCTACTGAAAGGGATTTGGGACTGGGAAAAAGAGAAGGAGATGAAGTTGGAGACTTCCCCCTACAAAAAGTAGTTGAGGGACGGGGAGAAGATGGTGGGTCGGATGATATGGAGGGAGTGGATTTTTTCGTAGAGGAGGACTTTTGTTGACGGGATGTAGAGGGCCGAGGAGACTGTGTAGTGCTTTTTGGAGGAAGGGAGTCCATGGATGGAAAGTGTTTCCATTTTGTTGTTGGTCCAAATTGTTTTTTAGTTAATTTATTTTTTCGAAATCGGGATCATATTTCTTTTGTAACTCCAGTATGTTTGGAATGGAGGCCGGGGCGTCGCCCTTACTGTTGTCACAGAGAGTGGGGCTGTAAGTGTCTTTAGTCCCAGGGGCTTCAGGGGACTGAGGACCAGCTGTCTGACGCTTCCCTCTGGCCCTACCAACTACCTTAAATTCCCCCTCTTCCCTCTCCTCAACCACACCTACAGTGGAAGAAGGCTCTTCGGGGAATGGGGGCTTAGATAATCACCCAACCGGGGGTACAATCACTCTGGTCAAGGTAAGCGGCATGCCTATTACAGGCGTGGCGGTTTTTAAAGACTCGGTTAGAGGGGGAGTTTGGTCGATTGGGACCTGATTTCCAAAGGCCTTCTTCTCTGGACAGGAAGAGGAAAGGTGACCAGGCTTTTCGCACTTCCAACAAACTGGTTTACGGCCGGTCACAATGACTGGCAGCTTCAGGTCACCAACGTCAAGAGAGTTGGGGAAGACTTTATTATCGAGCATAATATTGAAGCTCAATTCCCCAGTCAAGCTATCACAAGAAGCACCCAGAATCTCGCCATAATGGGCCAAAAAGCCGCCAGGTGCCCCCGATAACTCGGGAAGGGACCTCATATACAGCAAAGGGGGTCTTACGCCGGCCATCGTACTCTGTACGAAGGATCAAATCTTTTGTTATTAGATCACTATTTGTGGCTCTTATACAGTCTTCGGCAGTGGGCAGCAGCACGTCCCACATGAAAAAGCCCTTGCCCTTAACAATTTGGAATGGCTTAAACCCCAGGGACTCCAGTGATTTTAACAATGTGTGTTTAGTCGAACGACAAATTTTGCGTGAACGCTTGTCGACGACAAAACCTGACACTATTCTTTTCTAGATCTTCTTCAGTTCAATTGGATCTTCCAAGAGCCCAGCTTTAACCACAAGGTGTGCGTAATTCTTGGCCTGCTCCAAGAACTCCGCAATATCGATCATGGATTTAGGAGGGGACTTCCAAGAAGAGGGTGATTCTCCGGCCTCTACATTAGCAGTTGAGTTGTCATTAGTCTCGTCTAATTTCTTGTAATTTTCGGCCTTCGTAGTTTTGGAGTCTTTTTTAAGGACTTCAACAATTTGTTCGTTTGTAGGAACTGTGGGTAGGGCGGGATATTCTTCATTATTATACTTGTCAGGAGGATCTTTCTTTGGATTAAACAAGTGCTTCCGCACTGATCTCCTGAAAGAAGCCATTTTTTTTTTTTTTTTTCAAAATCAAAAAGTAAGGTACTATTTTTCCTTCTCATCCATTTTTCAAAGAGAAGGGGAGGGGTGAAAAGGGGGGGAATAGTTACAAAAAAAAGATAAATATCGCCTAAAGGCGAAACAATAAAAAAGAAAACACAAAAAGGAAAAATAAACAATAAAACGAAAAAGCTAGACAATGAAAAAGGAAAACAAAGAAAATACGAAACTTCGACAATAGCCGAAGTAGTTACAAAAAATTCAAAATGGCCGACACTAAGAAAAGCGAGTCGAACCAATAAACAAAAGAAAATAAACAGATAAATTAGACAATATAACGATTAGAAACAAATTTAGTACAGAAAACAATTAAAAACAAAAACACGTAAAACTTAAAGGAAAATAGAAACAATTAAATAGATAACAAGATATTAAAATTAGTCAAAAATAAAGCGAAATACAGAAAGGGGTTACAAAAGAAAGAAAACGAAGATAGATTTAAAAGAGAAGTTAAAGCAAAAGAAAATCAAAAAGGAAAACTAGAATAAAAAGAAAAAGAGCAAAAATTAAAGGGGGGATGGAGAGAAGAAAAAAAACAAAGAACTTTTTCAAAACGGTCGTAAAAAGGTAATAATAAACTAATCAAACTTAACCAAAATGAAATTCAAACGCAAAGGGGTAAACTCCAACAAAAAGAGTCGGGCGATAAAGAGCAGTCGGCCAACGGTGAAAATGTCTGTCCCTTGAGTAGTGAAGCCACAACTCACCAGCAAAAACGCGTCTTCTCCTTCTCAAAAAAACGGCTTGCTTTATACAGCCGAGGACCGACCATAATTTGCATGCGAATAACGAGACAACGAGATTTCGCGTTAACTGTCCGAGACCGCCTGGCATAAAACATTTTCGTTCTTTTCACCGCTGAGCAGCTGGAATTTGCACGACGTACAGAAACGTGGGCGTTTCCGAAGTAGGACGTTTTCACAATTTCCCCCACAAATAGATTCGTTTGTTTTATTTTTATTTTAGCGGTATATCAACAGCCTTATGTGTCATTTAAGGCCGCAATTTAAATTTCATGCGAGCATTGATAATTTTATATTTACAAGAATGTTTTGCTGGTACATTTTTTTTACAAAAATGTATTGCTGTTACGTTTTGAGCACAGTTTTGTTCTTACGTATTTGCCCATAGCTGGGACAATACCAGGTGCTACCACCTCGGGTCAGGGTGAACCTGGGAACAGCAGCATTTAAGTGATGTTTCCACGCTCTTCAGAACCTCCAAGTCCGAGAACTTGCTACCGGATATAGTTTATCGTCATACCCAGGACGCAGGGAGTGGGAGGGATAGTAAAAAGACAAA
The DNA here is from genome assembly GCA_964036315.1 of Acanthosepion esculentum. NCBI lineage: Eukaryota > Metazoa > Mollusca > Cephalopoda > Sepiida > Sepiidae > Acanthosepion > Acanthosepion esculentum. The sequence continues at coordinate 143,620,308 of OZ038476.1, read as the reverse complement.
ACTTGCTAACAACTAAAAAGGTGTGGAGTTCTATATTCAACTACGCCGTAAAGAAGAAGAAGAAGAAATTTACCACTGAATATTACTATCACATCTGGTGTGGTAATTCGACTATTTTTCTTAGAGTTCTTGTTTCTGCAATGTATTTGAGAGATGTTGTACAAAAAGAAGCATCTGATATATTATTTATCCCTCCCAGGAATCTCAGCTTCAGTCACTTTCCCACCGTTGGGACATAGCCTTTTCTATAAATACTTTCTTGGTAATTATTCTGATCAGCTTTCCTCTTGCCTACAATAAAATTAGAATTATTAGAATTGTTATCTTATTCTTAGTACTTTCATAGAGACAGTGAGATGTTGTGGTGGATGTATTAAGAAAGGTAGGTATGAATGTGTTGTTTTGGTGTACGGAATATTCTTCGTACGATTGGGTCAGTGTTTGCGGCTAGCTAAGTTATAGTTAAGACAGAAGAAGACCGTCCTTTCCCCCAATCTCTGCTTCGGTCTGGTGCCACATTTCTGTGTATTAAACAGAATACATATCGCTTTCCTCTTGCCTAGAGTTTACGAATTTAAGCGCACTACACGATTGATCAGCTACGTCGCATTTACATTTGAAATGGTTAAATGTAACCGTAAATTCTATGTTAAAATCTTCTTCTCTTTCACTTCTCGCTATTTTACGGCATGTTGCTTTCCTGTCAACTTTGATCTTCAAAAATAAAGGGTGTTCCAATTTGGACCGATTTTAAACGGGAATTAAGTTTAACTGTCTAATGATTAAAAACAAATTAGATTTAACAAATTAAATCTTTGGCAATTTCACCCATGCAAAGATGTTAGAGGGAGTTGTACAGCACGGTCAGTGGTCGCACTGGCATAAGAAATCTCATTCACTTAAGGAAACTACATCATCGTCTCACCTGCGCTAGATTATTAAGAGAAAAGATATGCTACAAGCACCGGTTGAATGTAAACAAATTACCAGGACGTAGTGACAATAGTCACTGGTAGCTGACGCATGCCACATTAAATTTAAAACCAAAAAAGAAACAATCATTTTTTTCTTATTCTGATTAATATCAAAATACCATGGCAAATCTCGCCAAATAAACATTGTTTTCTTCTATCGAGTAAATATGCCCATAATGTTTTATCCTCTCTTAAGCGCACTATTATAAAATGTCGGGGGGTCTAAAATCTCATTGAACATAATGAATTCGCCATTAAAAATAATATCCTTCGGCTAAAGAAAGATTTTAAGATACATTGTATGCATATATTTCGTTAAGGTACATTTTTGGCACTGAATCAAAATTCTGCTAACATTAATTGCGAACTGCTCATTTACAGTGAACATGATAAAATGACGATGAAACTTCGATCAAACGATCGAATGTGTCATTTAAAGACTAAGCAAATGTTTTCATTCATTTTGAGACCATTAAGCACCACCGGAATCACTATTAAACTAAGGGTTATGTATTTGTTCTTAGAAAGTTGGCACCGACTTTATCTCTTCCTTCCCCATGTTCAAAGGAATATGCTTACAAAATGCACTGGATAAGCATAAGACGAAATCTAATCATGTCAATCACATAAATTCTATTAGTTTGAAAACACAATTTTCTTTGCGTTGATACGTTACAGATTGCAGTTAAAGACACTGACACTACCGGATTTTTATGATACGGCGATAAGCTATCTTGTTTGCCAAGTTTTACTCAAGGGGTGTTTAATACGAGCATCGTATCGGATGTCTCTATTTTATGATTGTATCATCTAATATGCCAAACGGCAGTCCAATGAAAATATTTTTTATTTAAAACAAAATAAAGTTTGAATCATTTAAACCGAAGTAAAAAGAAAAAGATCCTATGACCGAAAATGTTGCTCAAGATGAAACCGAATAAAATGAAGGAAACTGAGATCACGTGACTGAGAAAGTAAGTTAGTAAGCGGAATAAGATTCAAACATACAGACGGTGATGACAGGATTTTAATTTAAATATGTGTCATTTTAGTCAAAAGGAAATTAGGGAAAGACTTCCATAGACGAGAGACAAAATTTTAGTATAGAACTTAAGGTTATACTTAACAATTTCAAGATTAAAAATGAAACATCTTCCAATCTAGTACTACCGTTAAAAATTATTTAATTTTCAAGGATTGGCTGGTTGGACTTTTCATACCCTAAATAAGGAAGTATTCAAACTGCCTTAATAAATTTTTGCTTGGGGAACCTCCATGCAAGTAGTTATTATCCCGAAGGAAAGGCCGATTTCCATACATGTTCATATTTAAAATGCCAGGCGTAATCAGATTCTTCCAAAGATTCAATTTTTTTATCTATTAATTACCATTGTCTCTTGGGAGAGATAGTGGAGTAGTTTCCTGTTAGCTTCGTCCCGTTTTATTAAAAACCAGAGTAGTAATTCTAAACTGTTTCTCATACATTTTTCTCTTTTAATAAAGCTAGGGCCAACTCTTACCTCTCATACATATCATCACAATATTTACCTTTTATAGCATCTAGTACGTCCTTACAAAAACCTCTATTAGTAATCTTGTACTTTGAGTGGCTCTTGTGCCTTTTACTGGTTGAACAATAGAAATGAATAAGCGGACTGAAAAGAAGAGATGGATGCAGACTTTTCTAAAGTGCATTTTTTCGGAAGGGAATACGACTAAGAGAGAACTCGAACACGGTTCGCCGGTTCTGCATTTCGTGTCGATAATCATTACGCTATCCACATGATAAATATGAACTTGTATTTATCCAATATCAAAGGTGAGAAGGAAATATGATATCAGTGCCTTACTAAGAGCAACAAACTAGGAGGCAATTTGAACTCGGTATAGAATAGAACGAACGACGACATTTATTAATTTAAGCTTAAAAATGTTTAGTCCTAGGAACCTGGTTAAGAGGATTAAGCGTTAATCTTTTCCTTGTAAATTAATTGATCGATCGTCTCCGGGGTCAAACGGCGAAGATGTATATCTACTAATTATTGACAGCATAGCAGTAAGGGAAGAAAAAACAACCTATTGAGGCAGGCATGGTGTAGATGAATGGTAGATTAATTTCTTTTTTCTTTATTTATTTGCCTCGAGAGATATATTGATTGATTTCCGATTATAATTTTCTTTTGTTTTGGTGAAATAAATTTAAGCTGAATGGACATTCATTATGAAATTGTCAAAGAAATCAAATCCTCAAAATCAGCAGCCAATTCCATTTAATATGTTCGCATACCTTGCGAACACGGGCGTTGTTTATACACACACAATCTCACACATCTATGTTTCACTTTATATATATATATATATATATATATATATATATATATATATATATATATAGTTTCATGCCTTTACCAAGAACGAAAAACTATATATATATATATATATATATATATATATATATATATTGTCATCCACAGACAGATTGTTTCGCCGTATCACAGCTCTTCAGTGTGGCTAGACGTCCGGTTGCCTCTGGCTAGAATCGAAAACCGGCTGAATTCGCATCAGTGGGAAATTTTACCCTGAAGCTTTTGTCACACGGCAGAGAAGAAGGTGAATTTAAGCGTATTTATATTTAAATAAACACACAGTGACTGAGAGAACTCGATTCGATTTACCGAAGAGTCTTGCATTATTAGCCGTAATAGTCACAGTTTACAAACCAACACATCCTCCCCAGAGAGCTCAACCGAAATAAATTTTTCAGGAGCATATATATTGTCATCCACAGACATAACTATATATATATATACAAGTATATATATATATATATGGTTTCATGCCTTTACCAAGACCAAAAAACTATATATATATATACATGTATATATATATATATATATTTATATATATATATATATATATATATATATATATATATATATATGCTTTCATGCCTTTACCAAGATATATATATATATATATATATATATATATATACATGGTCTCCATAAAGTTCGTGTGCACTTCAGAAAATTTATAACTTTATAAAAAGTATTTGTAAAAAGGATTAGAAAAGAAGTAAATCTATATATTTGTTAAGGTTTTATTGAAATTATATTTAATCTCCACACGTCCTCCATCATTATCAATACAAAGGGTAATGCAATTTTGCAGTTCACGGAAAACATTTGCCAAGTGATTTACAGTAATACCTGAAATCACATTAGTTATTTTAGCTATACTTAAAACTAGGTACATTAAACTTTATAACATTTTTACAGATTATTTCTATCGCAAATACAAATAAAGTTTTAAATTTTTAAAGTGCATACCGAACTTTATGGACACCCTATATATATATATATATATATATATATATATATATATATATATATGTAGAGAGAGAGAGAGAGAGAGAGAGAGAGAGAGAGAGAGAGTTCTGTTCGATAAAAGTGACTCACCTGATTTTTTTTACTTAAAAATTTTTTCGCCTATTGTTTTTGGGGTTAAACTAATTTTTAATCTTACTAATATAAACCTCTCCCGACCAGCTAGTAAAAAAGTTTACTCACTCAAAAGTATTCTATTGATAATTATAATTTTGGATATAAATGAGATTTAGACTCACTTATTTCTTGCAACTAGTAATCAATAGAAACATAACCGAACAGCTTTAAATAAAGAATAATAGAGGTATAATTTATTTATAAGAGGTAATATAGTTCGAAATATTTAATAATCTATGGATCCTCCTTTATTTTGAATAACGTTTTCAACTCTTTTTGGCATTGATTACGTTCTGGCAAATCTCATCTCCAATCATGGAATTCCATTCAGATATAAAATTCACAATCAAATCCTCAACTGCATTCTCGAGAACGTGTACTTTATAATCCTCCATAAGTTTTCTATGGGGTTGAGGTCAGGAGATTGGGGTGGGCATGTCATAACACTCACCTGCTTCTCATCAAAGTATCCCTTCATCATTTTTGATCTGTGACAGGGAGCATTATCCTGCATAAAAATGAGCTATGTGGGGTCGATTTGCACCCTGACAGCAGAAGGAAACAGACAAGACTCTAAAATTCTTTTGTACTGCTCGCTACTGAGGGTCTTTTTTAAGAAACCAGTTCCACGAAAAGAAAAGCATCCCCAGAACATTATACTGGACGGATGCTTGACAGTACTTACTGCTAAATTCAAAGAGCTTTCAAAGCTTATTCTTCGGATTTTAGATCGCTTATCCTTTGAATTTAGCTCAACTTTCGTTTCACCGGAGAAGAGAATATTCAGAAAAAAAATCAGGTGAGTCACTTTTATAGAACAGGCCAGCATATATATATATATATATATATATATATATATATATATATAGAGATAGAGAGAGAGAGAGAGAGAGAGAGAGAGAGGGAGAGAGAGAGTGAGTTGCCTACCCAAGAACATCATTGTGGAGCGAAATGCCATTCAGATGTGGCATTTGTGAATTTCATTTATTTGTATATATATATATATATATATATATATATATATATATATATATGTGTGTGTGTGTGTGTGTGTGTGTGTGTGTGTATATATATCTGAAATACCCTTACGATAATGACTTGTCGATAATATTTATTCTAATATACAATAAATATAATTTCATCGGAAATACGTTGTGTGTCCATTGAATGGAAACTGAACGGGACAAAAAGTCAAAAATTAAACCAAATAAAAGATTACATTAAATTAGCGGTCTCTACTGACATTCGAGGACAGGGTGTGAAAGTTGAATTTTATTCCGATAAGATGGGTTTGTTAGAAAGCAGGAAACTCACCTGACCTATAATACGTGGGATCTTTATGAAGCAGCCTTTTGAAAATGTCCTTAGCACTATTCCCGAAGAATAGCAGCTGTTTAATTGTGATGTTTCGCACAAATAAAAATCGAGCAATTAAATATTACGAGCGCTTCAAGGTTTTAAACGAGATGGAATTTTAGGAAAATTGATGGTGAGAATAAAATAAATAAATTACTGTTGGTGCAATAATGTTGTGCTGTTTGCAAGTAATCGATTTTATTTGACATCTTTCAAAATAGTTCTTTTTTTCTGAAACAGGTTTTCACTGCAACAAGGCATAATAACAAAAATAATCTGACGTTGTAACTTGATGTTAAGGCTCAGTTTTCTAACCAAGTTGCTTTTTTATTTTATGGTTTGAACCCTTTTAAAACTTATGTCAAAGGAGATAAAATTAATCATACCTCATTCAAAATACAAAGATTAATATATACACGAGATTGGTGCTTAACGTATATATGGCTTCAACCAAACTACTCCTTCACGCCTTCATCAGACTCTATAGATCGGCATTCTAAAATCTCAAACATTTTTTTACCTAATAACAAACACCACATGACCTGAAAAATTCCAACAGCAGCAACAGAAATAGGCAGAATATGAAACTATAATGGCAGATTATGATATAGTCCTGAAGTTAATATTTCATAGTAACCTTAAACAAAACGTTAGCACGGAAACACACATTGATATTAGATATAGTCAGAACATTCTATGCTACAAGTTTAATTCCGTGCGAAACTCTTTTAACAAAAAGATTTCATAAATTCTAACATTATTTAGACAACGAATGGTCATTGGTTCTCTTAGCCATCACCGTTCCGATATACGTTGAACAAAGAAACCAAAATGAACTGCAGAATTAATCGATGCTTATATTTACGACAGAAGTAAAAAGGTAAGATGGAGGCGAGGTGATGAATATCATCTCAGCCTCTCAGAGGTTAAACGACAGGAGTATAAGGAATTAACACAGAATCTAGAGGCAGACAAAGAGTTTGATGATCCACGATGGATTTATACTTCATTTACTATACAGATATATTTATTAAGTGATTTCTGGATACAATTTTCTTTTCCTGAAAATAGAATTAAAACGTATCCGTATTCGTTGGGAAATGAGCATTAAAATAAAATCCACAAAATTGGCAACCAATTTTTCTCTAACCTTTTCCTGTACATTCCACGACCAATCAATGTTTATTTAGTGTAGGACGAACAAAAACAATACAGGATGAACTTAAAGCTAGATATATTTACATTCGTTTTTCAGGGGCATTGACATCTGTCTCTTCTCACTCTCACTCTCTCTCTCTCTCTCTCTCTCTCTCTCACACACACACACACACATATATATATATAGAGAGGGAGAGAGTGATAGATAGATAGATAGATAGATAGATAGATAGTGTTATGGTCCAATATCCTCGCACCACGGTTAGTGTCCAAGGTTAGGACCAAGGAAGAACAACCCGAACAGAAGAATAAGAATAACAAAGATATATTACAAGAGAATAATAATAATACAAGAAGTTGAAAGTGTTAGTATTACTGTCAGTCTTTTTTAGTGTGAACTATTATTTGTCTCGACTCGTTATGTCTCGGCTCGTTCCACTTCATTCTATACGTCTCTCTTGAGAAGCGCAGTCTTTATAGTGTCAGGAAGAGTTCATTGTATCATTACAGGTAAGATCCCATAATAGATAGATAGATAGATAGATAGATAGATAGATAGATAGATAGATAGATAGATAGATATTTTCAATAATATAAAACAAAAGAAATTGAATGTATAATTAATTAAGGTATTTAAAATAAATAATTGATAAGCTTGAATATTACGAAGTCTGTAGTAAATGGGGAAGCTGTAATAATGAAATTTTATATTCAAAATGATAAAAGCATATTTGTGTACATATATTTAGAGCTTAGTATATATGAATGTACATGAAGATATATTAAGTATTGTTATATTCAATGAATAACATTTTACATGGTTTTAAATGTAAATGTTTTACGTTTTTAACGAAATTCTAGCGTAAAAAAATTGAAATTTGACATTTACGATTAGAGTAAAAAATAATGAAAATACTTCCTAAATAAATTATTGTTGGTGCAATAATGATGTGCTGTTTGCAAGTAATCGATTTTATTTGACAACTTTCAAAATAGTTTTTTCTTTCTTCCTGAAGCATGTTTTCACTAAAACAAGGCATTATAACAAAAAAAGTCTGACGTTGTAATTGATGTTAAGGCTCAGTTTACTATTAGACTGGGGAGAGGAAATACTGATATCTGTTTGTCAAGTCACTGGAACAAGAAATGCAATTTTCGTGATCTGAAAGTATGCTTACATTTTATAGACTTCACAAATACATTCGAAAAAATATGCCATGGAAATGTAAATGATAATTTGATTAATCCATAAAATATAGCGCAAAGAATCCCTTTATATGCCGTTGGTATATCAATTAACTGAACCAAGGACAAAAGAAAAGGAGGAATATAATAACTAATAAACTAACTGGACTCGGAGTAATAGTCTTAACAAGACACCTTGTTAAGGTGATACAGTTTTGATGTAAAATTCAATAGGAAAACAGAACGAAGGATACATTAGATACATAAGTCAATGAAAGGGAAAACGGCTATCCACAAAGAATGCATAGGTATCTGCAAGGGGTGCGCTATGTATCATGAAGGTAGAAATCAAGCAGTTGCAGACATTTGACTATATGTGTAGAAACCGAAAACGGTAATCTATTAAATTCAAAAACATAGCAAAAAATCAATTTAAAAAACGGAGCTATATATTAAAACATCAAGAAACACAAAAAGCTAACATGAGAAAAAAGCGAAAAAATATTAATGCTGCATTGTTTATTTGATGTCCAACTGTGGTCAATGAGACAAAATTGGCATATTCTTTTCCACACAATTATGTGACTTATAGAGGTAAGTATGGCACAAAATATAACACCGATTTTTATCTGATTCCAAAGATGGGACGATATATTAGGTGAAATTAAACCGATGTTTAAGATTATTTCGCAGCGTGAATGTTGTTTAGACATTTTTAACTCAATCATAGAAACTGTTAACAAAAGGGGACTTCGCGCATTATAGATACAAAACTATAAATAATACAATGTATTTAGAAACCTATCATTAAAACATGGTGTAAATAACCCTAAAATTAAAAACATATTCTAATAAACCGATATTTAAGATCATGTAAATGTGTAGATATTTTTAACAGAATAATAGCAACAGTCCCCGTTCTCATTATAGAGAGAAACCTATAAATATTACAATATTTCTATAAGCCTATGATTAATACCGAGTTTTATAAACAGATTTTTATTGGCCGTCATTTAACATCTGGATTTTAGATAAATTATTAGTAATCGCCTATTTGTGGAACCGTCTCATTAATACAGTATTTTAGATATTGTTTTCCGATAAATTTGTATTTCATTAAACATTGAATATGATAACTTTATTTCGAAATAAAATAATTGTTTGGTTCTTTCAACAGATTTGTTCTGTTTTTATGCATATTATATATATATATATATATATATATATATATATATATATATATATATATATATATATGGACTCCCGTAGGTTTCGACGGATGAGGATCTGACAACTTACCCAATTGATTCAGTTCTGAATGTTGTGCGATAATCTTAAGTGGCACTTAAGAACCGCTATAGATTTACAAAGGAGGGTCGCATATGGAGCAAGAGTTGGGATTGTGGGATGAGATCACTGTTAGATTGGATGACCTTCAAGATCTTGCTCTCGATTCTGCAGATTGAAAACTGCTGAGTCCACTAAAATATGTTGATCTCCACTCTACCCGCTCGAAGGCTAAACGCTCGAGAGTTTTTTGAGGTATATTGAAAGCTGGCAATTTGCACTTCAGTTTGTCTTTGTATCTAAGCCATCGGTGTCCTACATTCTTTAGCCCTGATCTAACTGGCAGCACATTAGGATTTTGGGTATCCTGTCATCAGATATTCTCAAGACATGACCAGTCCACCGTAACAGAAACTGTATGAGGAAATTCTCGATTCCTCCAATATTAAACCTGTTAAACAGGTCTACGTTTGATGTCCTATCTTGAAGACAGATGGCATGCAGACAGCTCCTCTGACATCTGGCGTATATGGTACTTGTATGGAGTTCACGACTATGAGACGTACAAAAGGATGGCAAGGACAACAGCTCTGTAAACCCGAATTTTCGTATCCAGTCGAATTCCCCGCTCATTCCTCAAGCGATGGCAAATTTTGCTGAAAGCATTGGTGGCCTTAGTAATCCGATGTATAATTTCATCATCTAAATATCCACTGTAGTTGACTTTGCTACCAAAATAGGTGAAAGACTTTACATAGTTCAGGGCTTTGTCTTCTACTTTTAATGGTCTCTATGGAAATTTGTAGATTGGTGGTTTTTGTTTCTCACCACGGAATTGCTTCGGAGTAGGACAAAGTTGGTGCACTACTTCAGTTTTCCTTGTGCTAAGTGTTAGACCAAAGGCTTTACATGCAGCAGAGAAACGATTTATTACTTATTGGGCCTCCTCAACAAGAGCAGCATCATCAGCAAACAACACATCACGGATAATTTGTGTAAGAAGGTGGGCCTTGGCTTTGAAGCTCTTGTGGTTGAAGATTCAACCAGTTGTTCGAAACTAAAAGTTGACGCTACTCTCTGTGTCTGCGAATGCATATTTCAGCATCACCGAGAAAAAAAAAGTGCAAAAAGGACAGGGGCCATGACACACCCTTGCCTGGTGCCGTTCGTGAAATCAAATGATTCAGGCATTATATCATCAGACACGATATTAACTTTCATTCCTTCATGATCACCTTTTACATGTTTTCTGGGTTGCCGAATTTCCTCTCGATTCAGTGTCAATGGTCTTCGACAAGTTCACAAACGACATGTTCAACTCCTGGTTTTTCACGCGAACCTTCTCTTCAACTTGACGAAGAGAAAGTATGATGTCAATGGTATCACCACATGACCGAAAACCTCACTGCGATTCAGGATAGATGTCGTCAACCAAGTGCATACTGTTTCTGTTTAGAATCAATCTAGCTAGGATTTTACCTGCAATTGAAAGGAGTGATATCCCCGATATACCCGATGATTATCATAAAACACCTTGTTTTTGTAGAGGTGTTTGATAGAGTCGTCTTTATAATCCTGTGTGACACAGCCTACCTTACATATCTCCACGAACAGGAGATGCAACTTTTCTACCAACGTTTAGCCACTATGCTTATACACTTCAGGTGGAACAGGATCCTTAGGAGTAGGTGATTTTTCAGATGAGATTTGCTTGATGGAGTCAATTACCTCTTGATAAGTAGGTTCAAATGAAAACTACGGAATTTATGGCTTTTTCACAATTGATGTGATGGCTTCCTCATCAGTAACCGAAGTAGTGTTAAACACAGTTTCGAAATAATCTTTCCAGCGATCCAAAATATCTGACTCATCCGTCAAGAGAGTTTCACCATCTGCTGTGGGGATTGGAGCAACATCACTTTTCTGAGGATTGAAAACGCTCTGGAGGCCAGCATAGACATCCTTTACATCCTTTCTATCTGAAGCTTCTTGGAGTTCAGTGGACTTTTCAGACCACCAACGTTCTTTCATTGCTCTGAGAGCTTGTTGAACCTGACTATTGTAAGCGATCTTCTTAGCGGATAAGTTCTTGTCTTCAACCCATGCTTTATGAGAGGAGTGCATTTGATCTATAAGCTGCTGAACTTCTGTATTATTGTCATCAAAGCAGTCTTGATGTTTACGATGTGGTAGGCCGAGAACCTCCAAGGATGTAGAATATGTTGCATCACGCAGAGCCTTCCAAGATGATTCGACATCATTGGTAATGTTTACAGAATCAAGTGAAGCATCAAGTTTGTCAGAGAGCTCAATTTTCGTTTCAGTCGATTTAAGAGGCAGTACGTTAATGTGCTTGGGTACTGTAGATTTTATAATCCTTCGCTTTTGCAGACGCGGTGTAGCCTTACTCCGATGTAGAGCATAATCTGACAGATAGCATTTTATATGGAATGAGCGCGTTATCTTAGAATCTTTTGTCTCGTCTTTTCTGGCGACGTAGTCGATCAAATAGTAGTCTTTCGAACGAGGATTCATCCACGTGGTTTTATGACAGCTGGGTTGCTGGTAGAGGGTATTAGTAATACTAAGGCCAAATTCCTTGCAGATAGTGAGAAGGCGTAATCCATTCGAATTCACACGACCTAAAACGCCCTTCCCAGTATGATAAGCATTGCCAACACGAGCACTTAAGTCACATGTAAGGATTAATTTATACTTATGTTGGGCTTTGGAGTTGCGATCCCAAAGGAGATCAGAAAAATTATCTTTTTCTTGCTCTGAACTATCTATGGTTGGAGCGTAGCAGCTAACCATCGTCACACGGGTGTTTCACTCCAGACTGAGGGTTAAAGTCATTATACTATCTGATACACCTTTAGGTATGGAAAGCAGTAGGCAAGCCTGGTCTGACTTGATGGCGACGCCAACACCAAATTGGTGTGGCTCTTTCTCATTGTCCTGGAGGGTGCGAACGTTCCAGGATTCAAAATGAAAATTCTACTTATATTTCTTTTGATTTTTCTTGCTGTTTCGACTGCGTTATTCGATAATCAGACATTGCAGCAATGTTTAGGGCTTCATTTATCGCCCCTCCCCATAATTCATGAGGCAAAGCAGTGCAGATCCTAAATAGGGCTGCTTTGTCACCGATAGAGGACACGGACATCACAATTGCTCATGGGTTTGTGAAAGAACGGTCATCACCCATCGGTCTGCCACTGTGTAGAGCTCCATCTAGAGCCTTCCAGTAATATCCTTTACCTGACCCCGTCGCCTTCACTCTATCGCCAGCGGACCTTGGAAGTGAATCTGTGTGGATAAGAACGAACGGATCAATTGAAACCGCCAGAAAAACCCAGACTGTATTTGATTAAAGGGATGAGGGCTTGTGCAGAACCATCCACAATTTTCGGAAATACTGATCCACACAGTCGGTGGAAATAAATCCCGCAGACGAAGCAGACAATAGATCTCAGGCTATGCATGTAAGAGTTTTCCATCTCCTAGACAAAGACTTCTTATCGGAAGTCTGGAGGATTTTAGGATCATGTAACCACCTTTTAATTGCCGTTGTTCCCAGGTCCGCCCTGACTCTGGGTGGTAGCAGCTGTTAGGATCCCAGCTATGGGCGAATAGTGCCTACCAGGCTGACCAGGCTCTTTAGTTATATAGAACACAACTGGTCTATGGGATGTATATATATATATATATATATATATATATATATATATATATATATATATATATATATATATATATATATATATATATAAAAGTGAACATTGAAGTCAACACTTAGAGGGGACAGTTTGTTTCATGCTAGGCCCAACCGTCAGGCCACGACTGCGTCTAGCATGAAACAGACTGTAACCTCTAAGTGTTGACTTCAATGTTCACTTTTATATTTACACAAGCTCTATCTCTGATATTGAACACTTTATTCCATAAATATAGCACAACTTAAACCTATATTTCTTCATATATATATATATATATATATATATATATATATATATATATATATATATATATATATATATAACAGAAAATCGCTGAATATTAAATTGGAAAATATGGGTTTCCGAATATATTATTTTAATCATATCTCGTATTACTTGAGGTAAAAAGGTCGGTACTGTATTAACCTTTGGTGAGTTCAAATGTGCGCACATGAAGTAAACATAATTAGACCAACATTTGTGAAGTTTCATTTTTAAATAGCTAACCAGCTTCGTTAAGCTCGTATTGTTCACCTTCCTTTGGCTTAGACCAGTGACAGATTTGTTGATTTCTGAAAATAAAATTATAAAATTCTGTCTAATAAATTCGTAAGATGCTGTCAGTTATGTCATCTTGAGAATTAGAGTATTTCTATCAGCTACAAGTGAAGTGAATTTTATTTGATCATGAAGGAAGTGAGATATTAACGAGAATTGATTGGTTTCTTTCTGGAAAAAAAAATAATGCTATTATTTTTTTAAAAATTTAACAAGTAAATATATATTGTATATAAGTGAAAAATATTATTTCCTAAGGAATAAGCACGATGCTTAATTCTGAGAAAGCATTTCATTCACAGAACAATGTTTTTTTTTGTTTTAGTTTTTTTATTCAAGTAGTGCCAATATTCTTACGCCAACACTCCTACATTAAACATAGGAATTTTTCGTAGGATTAATCGACGTGCTGTAATGGTTAACAAGATTGTGTCACTACAAACATTCCGACGGGTGCTGACTTAGATCCTCACTGGAATATCAGCGCACAAATTGTTCGTTATGTTCTGACATTTTCACATAAAATTAGGGAATACCATATTAAGTATTTACGAACCCACAAAAATTGTCTCAAATAGTTGCATTTTTCTTTACTATTATTCAACGAATACAAGGCCCGAGAAACACTCAAGGTAGAAGATTATTGAATCAAGTAATATTTATGTAAGAAGCGCGAACAACATAAGACACTTCGAATATGTAGGAAATATAACGGTTCAACTTTTAGAAGATTGTAGCGACCAGGAAAGCATCCTCAGTGGAATTTGTTTCACAAAGCACTTTTTCAGCTTACTGTATGGAAGTTTCTTATCAATGAAATGAGGATAATATTTTCCAGTGTAGAAGTATGACGGATCATTGATGTGTAGGTATAGACTAGTAGAAATAGTGAATGTAATTCCTCACAATGTTTTCCATCTAATAGCTATAGATTAGCGAAAGGCTTGCGACAGTTCATCTATGGGGTTGTAGAATGTGAAATAATGCACCACACTGGAGGCCATGTTTATAAACTCTCTCGAGACTGGAAAGTGAGGATTGGCCAGCTTTACTTTTCTGTTACTGTTTAGCATGAGAGTCAATGTATAAACTGTCAGATAACATTATCCATGTTGAAGTTTTTACAACAGACTTGGTACAAAGTAGTCGACACTGGTAATAGAAAATCAATTATCACTCGTGTTGCCACGACTGTAGCATATACGTTGCTCTTGCAACACAAATGGGTTAACGAAAACGTGATTCTCATTTTTGTTAGTTGTAACATTATGTTTCTCGCTAATTTATATGTACCAGGAAAGATAGAAAACTATACATACAGGTGCTTTAAAAGGAAAACTACAACACATATTAATTCAATATTTAATATCCTTTGGAGTAGATCTATTCTGAGCTAACACACATTACCCAGCGTCGTTTCTAGTCCTAGAAGCATTCCTGGAACTACTTATTTTGGTATAACTTTACATTGTCTTTCATTTCCTCGACGTCTTGAAATCTTGGTCGCTTGCAAGTGGGATTTGATTTTTGAAAAGATCAAAATCGCAAGCTTCGGTATATAAGAAATATGGTGGTTGTCGGACCTAGGCAATATGTCCTTAGTCAAAAGTTGCTGCATAAAACATGATCACCGATGCAAATGTTGTGTGGTGAAACGACAGCACTCTACACAATTTCCTTCCAATCTCTGCTATAAATCACAAAAATCACTGATGACGTTATAACTTACTGTATATGCGTGGCAGGGTTCAAATCTAATCTTTGTCACGCGGCATTACTCGGCGTACTTTAGCTCCGTTATGATAGAACCTCTATCAATATTTTTGATCAGATCTCGTTTTTGCTCCGGACGAACTGTGTTGAGGTTACAATTAGTTTTATAACAAAATATTAACTGCATATCGATGTCGTGACTAGAGTGTACACCAACAATCCATCTAAAATGACAAGAACACTTTAAGCAATTGCTCGTCTAGTAATTTCTTTAAAATATACAGGTGTTAAAATAAAATATATAATGCAGTCACTACCTCATCGAATGAGACGTTTCTCCATAATTTATTATCGAAGTTTTCAAAAAAGTAAATATTAAAAAAAAAAATAGTTATAAAAATAATTATGATAAATTTACCATTAAAAAAAAAAATCCGAAAATGAAATGGTTTAAAGATTATGTCAAGATGAACAATGAAATCAAAACAATCAAATGTTATAAGAACAATTAAATACATGGTAAGTTAATGTCAATATTAGCCATTTCTTTATGAGAAAAAATTCGGAATTCATTGATTGAGGTACGAGGGCCACTGTCGTTTGAAAATTAAAAAATCTTGCAGGAAAATAGGTTTCTCAAGTTTTATCACTTCTTTCTTTACTGAAGGAAGTTTCTTTCCTAACATTTCCTCAGAGTTAGTGTGAGGAATCAACATCTTGATTATGTCAAGTTGTTTCTCTTCCAGCTATATGTGATATCACTTTTGAACTGTTACTATTTTTGAAACAGCACAAGTGAGTTGTTTCTATTATCTCACTACTGTTATTCCTTTTCGATTCGGTACCGCAAGTTCAGAAGTTATCTCTTCTGTTTGTTTCCACCACACTATCATTTTTTTCAGCTCATGTTTATCGTGGTATTACTATAGCATTTTCCTTAAAATGTATTCCTGGAATCGGCTGATGAAATATTAATATTTTATTTGAACACTCTATATTGTTTTGGTCGAAATTTATGGACATCAGTTTGTAAAAGACAATGCCATGTTCAAACACGCGCAAGCGCGAACGCGCGCAAGCGCACACACACACATACACACACATATATATATATTTATATATATATATATGTGTGTGTGTGTGTCTGTGTGTGTGTGTTTGTGTGTGTGTGTGTGTGTGTGTGTGTGTGTGTGTGTGTGTGTAAGCTGCATTAAATATAACAGACAAGGTATTTTGATTAAGTTTTTCATGAATTTCTTTCTTTTCCGTAGATACATTATACAAAAACTGTCCAAATGTTTTATCCTTCCAAGCAATTTTCGATATACATTTAGCAATTTTCAAGGAAGGAATATATTTACTATTAACTAGAAATGGATTGTTGTATGTCTGTATTGAGCATTATGGAATTTTTTATTTTTAAAATACAGTCAACATATTGTGTACATGTTCATGGTTGATATTAGTGAGTGTTGTTTTTTTTTAGTTTTATTAATAAGGCTTCCATGATTTTTAGCCTTTTTCACATGTAAACGATATTATTATGTTTGTATTATCAACAAGTATGTTGCGAATAGTTTCCAGTAGGTCTCCATGACTATTTAAATGAGACCTAATTGAGCTAAGGTCAGAAAGATGTAGCGTGAGTCTTCTTGTTAAACATGTTGTAATGTGGCCTATATAATTATTTACGAATTTTGAATGATCAGGAACACAATTCCTTAATGGACATTTAAATTCGCAAAAATTATTTGTTCCCTTTACTTTTTCTCGAACAGGTGAATTATTATTTTTACTATAAGAAGGTTTTAAATGTTTTGCAATAAATAGGCTATGTCTAATGCTTTTGCTATTGTCTACTGGTTTTGTACATTTTTTTTATAATGTTCTTAAGTCTAGTTTCATGTGATTTTTATAAAAGATATTAATTCTATTGTTTATGTTTGCATTCTCATCGTTGCTTTTAGCAACTGTAGATAGTAAAAAGCCTCATATGGAAATCCGGCAATTTATTTGGAAATCCGTTATTGATCAGCGTTTAACTTTATTTAATTCTTTAAAGAAAAGCGTGCGAGAGGATGAATTCTCATGTGCTCTATTCTAGAAATTTCTAACACCTATCTTATACCTAAAAATCAAAATTCGTAAGCAATTACATTGGTCATACCACAACATTGTTATGAAGAAGATTTACGTTACATATCGACGCGGCAGAATTCTTGAGATCCTCTTTTGAATTCGCACCGTTTTGGATTTATATCCAAAACCCAGAGAAAGGTAATCCATCACAGTCAGGATGAGTCATGAGTCACTCCGGCCAGTCACTGACCATTCGGATCCTGTCCTAAAATTTTACGTATTTTTATGGTTACGGTCTCGCCCCTTTTAACCGTTACACTTAGAGATGTTGGAATCTTCATCATCAGAAAGTTTTAATGTAATTAACAGATTATTGCCTCCAAAATAAATCATTACAATCTAAAAACGTCTCCTGGGATTGTATAGCCTGCAATATGTTGATAAGCCGTAAAAGGCAAACCAATTCATCCTGTATACATCACTGTGTGCTACTGAAACTAGATGCTGCTGTGGTTCGGCTGGTGTTGGTTTCACTCCGCTTTTGAATTCAGAGATGTACTTCTTCATCTCTGGTTGCTAACCTAAACAAGAGAACCCAATTTGTACTGCTATTAAATTATAGCTTGTTGGAGTATATATTGATATCTTCTCCAAAAGTATTAGTATGAAATCGAACGCAACTTTCTCGACTGGAATTAAAATTCGACATGCCAGTCCCAAGTTCCTCATTGATAACCACTAATATATAATATATAACAGTAGAATTATTGTTATTTCTTTTATTTCCAAATATACATATATATATATATATATATATATATATATATATATATATATATATATATATATATATATATATATATATATATATATATATATGTGTGTGTGTGTGTGTGTGTGTATATATATATATATTGACATCAGCCGTAAGGAACATATAACTTCAAAAGAGAAAAAAATGCTTTCAAGTTTTCGTCTGGTATGAAAATAACTCTGGGAATTGGATAAAAGCTAAGAGAGACAATAAAAATCTATCGATAAGATAAAAACTTCTGCAAAATAAAAATAAAAAAGACACTGGCTTTAAAAATGCCATTAAACGAGATCTGAAGACCAAATAAAAGATAAAAAAAAATGATTCGATGTGGACAGACCATCAAGAAAATAGAGTCTTTTGCATATAAACAGAGACAAATGGAAAATATTAAGAAAATTGACTGCAGGAATTGAAGCATGCAGGCTACAACATTTAACTAAACAGCCTAAAGAAAAATGGTAAAATAGACCAACGTAGTTCGTGGCAACTGATTTCTTAATGTAAATTAATAATGTAAAATATGGAGTTGCATTTGTTGAACATTACCGTTGGCCTTGACGTTGGACCAGTCACAGAAATAATCAATTAGATGTCAAATACTGGCATCGGAGTAATATCTCCTTTTAATCATTTCACTCCAAACAATATGCCGTCCTGGGTATGACGATAAACTACATCTGCATCCTGGGTATGACGATAAACTGCATCCGTGTCCTGGGTAAGACGATAAACTACATCCAACAGCAACGCATCTGATCAGGAGGTTTTGAGGAGCGTGGAACGACCTCTTAATTGCTGGTGTTCCCAAGTCCACCCTGACTCGGAGTGGTAGCACCTGTTAGGGTCCCAGCTATGGGCAAATAGTTAACACTGAAAATGAGGTAAAAAGCATTATAAAAGTGTAAAAATAGGTTTTAATACTAGAAATACTTTGTAAAAAATTATTACCAGAAATAATTTTTTGAAGAAAAAAAAATTACCAGCAATATGTTTTTGAAAAAGAATATTACCAGCAATACATGTTTTAAAATAATATTACCAGCTATACATTTTTCAGTAAAAAAAATATTACCAGAAATAGATTTTTGGCAAAACAAAATATTACCAGGAAAAAAGTTGTCGGCATAAAATAACCCATTGAGGTG
Organism: Acanthosepion esculentum; assembly: GCA_964036315.1. Lineage (NCBI taxonomy): Eukaryota > Metazoa > Mollusca > Cephalopoda > Sepiida > Sepiidae > Acanthosepion > Acanthosepion esculentum. The sequence continues at coordinate 143,600,814 of OZ038476.1, read as the reverse complement.
TTGATATGCCGTAAAACACAACAAATCAAACCAAACCAAGCAATAAGATAATGCTACTAAGCAGCAAGGAGTTACTGGGATGGAAAAAGAAGACGGGATTGTGCAGAATGAACAATGAAAATACTGAGTCAATAATATTTTCCAAGATTGTAGATGGTTGTGAGGGAGGAGACCATAAGAGAGTTCCACGGGCAGCAAGTAGGAAAAACAAACTATTAGAAAAGGGTTTACGGTGACATCTAGCTAATACAAAAGTAATACGAGGGGACCCACATACCAATCCAGTACTACGCTTAAATTATTGCTGTTCAGGCACCAGGAAGAATTCATGAGGGCAATTTACATGAAAATATTTGTAGAAAACAACAGAGGGAAGCCATGACAGGAAGGTTGAGAAATGTCCTAATAATATTACAAATCTTGTTTTTTTTTGTGGGGGAGACTTTGTAGAGAAGCTCGAGATATAAAGCAGGAGTACGCAACCAGATATGGCAGCAATATTCTATGCACGAACGTATCGTAGATTTTCTAAATAGGAAATATGTATTCAGACAAAAAGAACTGTCTGGCTCGACACAGTGAAGCAAGTTTCCTTATCACAGAGCTACTAACTGACTCAATATAATCACTCCGATTCATGGTAAATATGAAACTAAAAAGGCGCAATGGTTTACTTTCCCGGTTTGTTTGATTGATTCGTTTTCTATTGCTTATCGGCCCTTTGTCATTTAAAGCCAGAAAATTTGTTTAGATGGTTTTTTTTTGCAATTGATATTGGTTTGGGAGATACAAGTCTTACTAATTGACATATAGTTGGGGAAGTAAATAGAGATTCATACCTTTTCTAAGGATATTTGCGCATAAGTGTATAAAACGAACCCATTGGAAATTGGAACTCCGTTTAACAATTCTGAGCCATTCACCATTATACCCTCCACGCATCCAAGTTTACACCATCTGGTATTCCCAAGCGGTTACCCTTGGAGGTACTGACCAGGCTCGACGTTGCTTAAATTCTTTAATCATACTGGAACCGTTGTTTCAACATGATGAGGGCGTAATCCTTACTCTCCTATAGGTTAGCATCTGATCGAAATAAAAATTAAGATTAGCAGTAAAATTATGGCCCCGTTTAAAATTGATGATGGTATCAAGATAAATTCTTGTTAAGGAACACATCTCAACGAAGATTTCTTTTATTTACATTCATCCATCTTGTTATAAATATTATCCAGCTTGTTATAAATATTTCACTGATACCAATGCTTCAGATACAGAACCAAAAGAAAACTTGTGAATTATCATTAACATTGATTTGCATGAGAAAGGAATAGAAAAAAATATTCGAAGATAGAAAGTATCTTAGAAACGAAAATGTATGAAACAGATAAGTTACGAAAATTAATCGTTGAAAAAATGATGGATGAAAAACAATTTTGTAAAATAGAATATCTCTAGGGAACTATAAAACCTGCTACGCGTTATGCTTCGGGGAATGGAGTAGGAAAGTTCACAAAAATCAATGATTTAAAAGATTGATGGATGGACAGCAGTTCAGAAGTAAAAATCAAACAAACTTTCAATAAAACTATTGAAAATGATGTTAAAGTCGAACAGATAGAAATGTGAATAAATGTCGTTGAAAGGATGATGATGCATTTACGAATTCAAGGAGCGCATTTTTTGCTTCGTTGATTAATTACAATCGTTCATTATATACGATAGTGAGTTAACCGGATAGACATGGAACGGCTACTACAACTCCTTTCCGAGCAAAGCCGTCCGCTTGTGGAAATATTCTACCAAACATTAGTTACAATGTCTGAGACAAAGTACATAGTCTGGCGGGATCAATTTCTTTTGACAAGGCCAGCACGCTCAAACCATCGGTTACGATGACTTGTGACTTCGTTCTAGGAACAACCATTGATGGCTTCCGAAAAGTTCCGTAGACCCAACCGTCTTGGGGAACTAAATATATAATTTCATATATTTGCATAATAGAATGTCACACACATCCAGCAAATTATTATACATCTTGTAATAATACTTCGATTTTTGTTCTGCTCTTCCTTTTCTTCAGGTTCATTCACTTCTGATTTCCAAGTACGTATCCTGGTTTAATCGGCGACAAATAAATCAATATTTTGTTACATCCTGTGTCGTGTGACTCTCTCTGTTCGTTGGTTCAAGTATCCTAAAGCTTCAAAACCGTAGAGAGTTTTCACTCTTGATCACGTAAACCATTTCTATGATAATGAGACTTTTCATATTGGCCAGTGCAATGTAATCTACCAATATTACGGATAACGTTCGCCAGGGAAATTTTCACGGGGTTCTATATATGATATAGGAGGTCAGAGATACATTTCGCACCGAATTTGAGAATGAGAGATTGTAAAATACAACCTTAATTGTCAACCTCTCCGAGTCCCTCTTCTTCTTTACCTCACCCAGATATTTTGATCAATGATGAAACTATTTTCTCAAGTATAGCTGTATACCAGTCTATGTCTTCTCGCTAGGGGTAGGCAAGAAAAATATTTCAGATATAAACGCTCAACGGTTTAAAATCCATCTCTTCGAAATTACTTTTGACCAGAAAAGTTACTTGCACCTGTCTTTCAATTTCGTAAACAAAATGACTCTTAACCAATTAATTAATGTCTAATTAGAGACGTACAAAGAGTACAGATCTCCAGAAAAAAATACATCGAATATTTATTAACATAAACTGATCTTCATGTCGGCAACAACTCGTATCCGAGCAACGGGATCGCCATGATTTCTCCTTAATTTTTTTCTCTCTCCTGGTGTCAGTGGCGGAGATTACTGTGAATCAAAGACAATCTGAACAGGGCATTTCTGTGAATTTGATTTTGGAGTACAAATCTGCGCGATGGAGAAACACATACACTTGGCCAGAAGCGTCTCCCACACGGCTCTCAAGGGATTGATAAAGGCGAGATCTAGCAAACTGGCTGCAGCAGGCTGTTGGATGCTTGGTCTGTAAATATCTGCCTTGGTTACGCCAGCCAGACTGGCGCTGCCCTCTTCCGCCGTTTTGGCCGTTGAGAGCGTGTAGATATTTGCCTGTTTTACCGTTGGGGTATTCAGGAGTTAGTCGGGTTCAGACTGGTCTTTCCTCTTCGACCTTACCACCACGGCTTCGCTCTTGGGGTCACAAGAATAAGTAAACCTCCTACAATGACAAGGAACGACCGTATAGATATATAATATAATAATATATAATATATTAATATGATATAATGATATATTGTTGTCGGCACCCGCTCGTATCCGAGCATCGGATCTCCATCCTCTCTCCCTTATCACTTTCTCTCCCCTGGCAGCTGTGTCTTATTACGATTTTTATATATCATTGCATATTCAGTTATTACGATTTTTATATATCATTGCATATTCAGAATTTAATAAGATATAAAGAATAACAGTACACTATAGTCACGCACACAAGCACACACACACACACACACACACACACACACACACACACACACATATATATATATATATATATATATATATATATATATAATGAACAATATTAATTCATATGTTGGCTTTTCAACGACAATATTGATGAGAAGGCTTATATTTAACTTGACCAGGCATAGTTCAATCTTACGGCATTTAAATGAATAGTCATTCGCAAGTTCACTGTTTACACAGATATTAGTTGAAAATACATTTTTTATTACATCAAAATAAAAATAAAGCTAAAACTTAAAATCCTAACCGTCCTTTATATAAGTAAAAGGAAGAGAAAAATAGAAACAAATCAATTATGAGTATATCCACAAAGTTCTTAAATATCTGTTGCAGCGAAATTATATGTAGCGAAGGAATCATATTTTTTAAAATAATTATATATATATATATATATATATATATATATATATATATATATATGTGTGTATGTATGTATGCGTATATATATATATATATATATGTGTGTATGTATGTATGCGTATATATATATATATATATATATATATATATATATATATATATATATATATATATATATATACTAGGAGAATGGTCCGGCGTTGCCAGTGCTTGATTCAAAAATCGTACGACTCATGCAGCAATCGCTATCACATAACTTTTTATCTGAAAATGTGTAAAAAAAAAACTCAACTAGCTTACGATAATGTTATCTTAGATATTAAAAATTTTACGGGTTGCATAATTATGCTGTTACACTATTTGGACAATTCTGCTGTTACATCCGGCATAAATATATATATATATATATATACTAGCAGCATGGCCCGGCGTTGCCCGTGCTTGATTCAAAAATCGTACGACTCATACAACAATCGCTATCACTTGACTTGGAGCATGTGCATGTAAATGTTGGTGCAAATCCGTCGAAAATTGCGGCCGTGCATTCGTTACACACACACACACACACACACACACACACACACACACACACACACACACACACACATCCTGCCTTTTATAGGTAGAGATATTTAAATTTCAAATAAGAAAAATAATTAAAGAAGTACAAAGATTTTCATCCCTTGCATTGAGAAAGATTATCGTGAATTTAAATCAGAACGCTGCTAAGCGTAGTAAGATGAACAAATACAGAACGTTTTAAAACTTAACTATTTAAGTGTAACGTCAATCGACATCTCCAGTTGCCTTGGTCTATCCACTTCCCTTCTCCACATCCTTTCACCTTGCATTCCTATCTGCTCTCGCTCCAAATCTTCTGTAACCCCCTTGCCTTGATCGATCCACTATCTTTCTCCACATCCTCTCCTTTACCACTCCTATCTGCTCTTCCTCCTAACCTTCTGTAACCCCTTGCGTGCTAGTGGCCTCCAGCCTTGCTTGGGGTGATAAAAAAAAAAAACTTAGTTATTTTTCTTAATGAATTTTTCACAGCTACCAAGAAATTAATCCGTAAACTTGAAAGGATCGAAACCCCAAAAAATAGGTATAAAATATCTTATTGTTTTAACCAAACTGGTGCCATTCGTGAAATCAAAGGATTCTAGCATGATATCATCCGACACGATATTAACTTTCATTCCTTCATGAAAGGAGATGATCACCTTTTGCATGTTTTCTGGGATGCCGAATTTCCTCTCGATTCGGTGTCAGTGGCCTTTGACAAGTTCACAAACACCATGTACAACTCCTGGTTTTTCTCGCGAACTTTTACTGCAACTTGACGAAGAGAAAATATCATGCGAATTATATATATACAGGGTGCCCATAAAGTTCGTGTGCACTTTAAAAAAAATTATACTTTATTTGTACTTGCGATAGAAATAATCTGTAAAAATGTTATAAAGTTTAATGTACCTAGTTTTAAGTATAGCTAAATTAACTAAAGTGATTTCAGGCATTACTGTAAATCAGTTGGCAAATGTTTTCCGTGAACTTCAAAATCGTATTACCCGTTGTATTGCTAATGATGGAAGACGTGTGCAAACTTAAATAAAATTTCATTAAAACTTTAAAAAAATATAGATTTACTTCATTGTAATCCTTTTTCCAAAGTATTTCTATCGCAAATACAAATAAAATTATCATTTTTTTTTAAAGTTCACACGAACTTTATGGACACACTGTATATAATATATAAAAAAAATCAGCTATCTATCTTTATACAATAAAAATGAATACAATATGGGAACCAGTAATATGGAATGCCAGAGGAAAACAATAATAACAAAGAAAATTGCAATATGTGCTCCGGTAAAAAAACATAAAATGATAAGAGCAAAAATTGCAATATGAGCACTGGTGAAAAAAATTGTTGCTGAAGACATTAAGTTTATTAGCCCCAGAAATCCACACACATATATCCTCAAGGCCACATGACACAGTAGATAAAGGCGTTGGTTAGATCCAGTGACAGGACCCAAAGAGTTATGAGTAGAATACTTGGTTAAGGTAGTGTAGAACTTGGAGAGGGGGAATTAACAGGAGTTAACTGACATTCATTAGACATGGCACCTGGAACTAGAACAGTCTACCCCAAATAAATTCAGTTCGGCATTCCAACAACTTGAAGAAGTGCGGAGCGTACAACGATCGAAACGTTGTGATAAATATGGCAATATTTATATATATATATATATATATATATATATATATATATATATATATATATATATATATATATACTACCAGTCATGTCAACGGCAAATAACACGCATGATATAATCATAAATATTCTTATATCTATATCTATGTGGACTATAAAAATGATCATATGTCAAAATGATAAGTAATTTACATATAAATATATAAACATAATAAATTAATGTTATTCGTTTGTTTCCATATGTGAGATTTATTGGCCCTTACGCTAGACACCGATTTGTCACAGCAGAAACATTTCTTTAAATGATTTATCTGGTGGAAGAAAAGCTTTCTTTTTATCTAACAAATAGAAAGACAGAAAACTGATTTGAGAGTAAATGATAATAAATATTAATCATAGGTGAGTGATTAGTCCTAACCTGATTACGTTTCCATCTTGAATTTCTTTCTTTCGTGCATCTATGTTTTTAACACCTTTTCTTCTCTAAATCTTTTTGAATAAATGTAATACATGTTTAATGTAGTTTGAATGTAGCAATCCGATGTAGGGAGTAATTTGTCCAATGTAACAGAACCAATGTCTCGTAGCACCTATTCAAGAATTCTTAAGGTCTTCCATACCAGAGATTGGCAGTGGATATTTGGAAAGAATAGGAAAACGTACTTTTGCAGATCTCCTCATCTGACAGGTTAGCAGTAGATCTTCCGAAAAAGAAAACAAAATGGCCGCCTTTATACACATCGGATCGAATATTTCTAGTCTCCTGAATGGTTAATCTTCTATGGGTGTACTATAAAATGGATCAGCTCATTTTGGTTTGCTCACTAGTATAAAAAATAATCTAACAATATTAGATTTATTGTCTCAAACTTTCTCCATTCATTATATTTTCCTCGCCCCTGTCTTTAGGGACTTATTTTATCCATCCTTAGTTTATCTTCATTCTTCAAAACTTTCTATTTTCGTCAAGCCAGATGTCTTCTTCTGCTTTCTTCCATATTTATTCTACAATTTCCTAATATCTTTTGAGCAGGTAAAATAATCCTTCTGTTTTTCTCGTTTGATGGAATCTGCCGAGGTTTTTTTTTTCAAACATTTTCTTTTGCAAGATTCGATTTTTATTGTATTCTGACAGCTGTCATCATTTCGCATTATCTTTTATAGTATCAAATGTTATTACCTTATGAGATATCGAACTACCAGTTTTACTCATCGGCATTTGTCGACTCTCTATCTTTATAAAATAACCTTCTGAGAATTTAAAACACACCTGTTTCTTCAATACTCGGGATGAAGTTAAACTTTTCTTATTCTACTTTCCACGACTAAGGAATATTACTTAACAGTGAATACGTATTCACAAAAGTTATCGAGTACTAAAATCAGCCACGTAAAGAAAGCAGGAGGTTGCAAAGTTCAGAATCTTATGAGTGTACCAAGCATTATGTGAAAAGCCGATGAAAATGTTAAGAACTGGAAGAATTCCGCCATTAGTTTTATTTAATACTTGAACATTTTTTGAGGCTACAAAAATTGAATTATTAGCTTTTCATCTTTCACAATATGCATGTTTTGACTCCGTTACCTTACTTTCAATATATCCGCTTGTGAAGTAAAATCAAAATGAGAATATTTGTCCGAATATGTAATAATAATTATTCCTCATCTGAAAATGCCTATAGAAACGAAACATTGAAATATGAACGAATGTGTAAATGAGTAACAATTGCATCCTCTTTTTTATTTGAATGGGAAATAAAAAAATAAAAAAACACGTGTATGCAATTTATAGAACCATCATTCTGAATACTGGAAGCAATTAAGTGTTCTTTACAAGTGTTCTTGCTGTTGCAAGATCAAACATATAATTTTACGTCTAATAGAATTAAAATCATTATGTTACATTACGTACATTAAACAGTAGGAGAGTAGCCAATATATTCAGTATATGCAGTTCAAAATAGGAAAATATTTCGAACCTGTGTCGTTGAAAATCCTACAGAGGATAGTGAAGGAACACGAAAAGAAAGGACGAAACATGAACTGCAAGGAAACAGAATGCATGGTTGTAAGAAAAGGACAAACCGAACATTTGAAATTTCACATCTGAGTTACCTAAATCAACTAAGCAGAAAATGTTAAATATCTGGGACGTGTTCTAGCAGAGAAAGGAAAATGCAATACTGAAATCCGAAAACGCATTGAGATAGCCAGATATGCCTTTCAAAATGTAAGCAAATTATTTAGAGACAGAAAGAAAAACTTCGTTAGAAGCAAAGAAAAGTGTACTGAACTGTTGAACGATATCTGTCCTTCTCTATGCCAAAGAATGATGGACAACTTCCTCAGAGATGAAGAAGAGACTTGAAACGACAGAAATGTGGTTCTACAGAAAGACGTTGCGCATAGCATGGACCCAACATGTGAGAAACGCCTATTTTCCTCATCTTTCTCGCCATATTTATTAAAACGTTTCGGCCGTTGTACGCTTCAGGTGGTTGGAATGTCGAACTGAACCCTTGATTTCGCTTAATTAGACTGTTCTAGTTCCACGTGCCATGTTTAATGGATATCATTTATCAGTTATCTCCAGTTAATTCCCCTCTCCAAGTTCTCCACTGCCTTAGCTTGGTATTGAACTCACACTCTTGAGGACACATGGCACAGTGGATAAAGTCGTTAGTTAGATTCGGTGACAGGACCTTTCAACGTCGATGAAAATGCTCTGATTGCCATCGTTGAGAATAAACCGCATTTTCCGATGGAAGTGATTGATAAGTGTTTGAAAAATCTATATCTGAGCAGCATTCCGCTATTTGATGAGATTTGGGTTCAAGAAAAACGGCCGATTTTGCAAATCAAAATGGTTTAATTTTCCAACACATCAAGATCTCTTGCTACAAGACGGACCTTTCAGGATCTTAAAGAGTTGAAAAAGGAAACCCTCCAAAATCTACAGTATTTTCTCACCTTCTGTTTATAATTTCTCCGGTCTCTATAGAACAATGTAAACGAAAACAATTTGATCCTGTCAACTGGCAACAAGCTAAAAGAATGAAGGGAGACAGTTGTTAAAAACAACGGAGTCTCTGTTCTTGATTAATAAATAGTTTTGTGAGTATGGAAAGACATGGTTTTTAAATTTCTAATGGGGTATGAAATTTTAATAGTTGTCTTATGATATGAATTTAGGACAATTTCTCCCGTGATTCCCAATTTGCCTGAGAAAGATAATTCGTAAATTCGATGTGCTTTTCAGTAAAATTAATTAATACAAAAGGTTAAAAAGAATATTTTCAGAAAAATAATTTTCGTGTGATGCGTCACCTACCTCCTTCGTTGGACTAACGTCGCACTAACATAACGAATTTAGACCGATAACGTCCGAAGGGACAAAATCCGTCACACTAAAATTTTTACCGCTCTGTCATACATTACCCCATATATATATATATATATATATATATATATATATATATATATATATATGTGTGTGTGTGTGTGTGTGTGTGTGACAATAGCAAAAAAAGTAGATTAAATATTTATTATAAATAGTTCAAAACCTCTAAAATTATAGTTAAAAATAATAATTCACATCCGAGAACAAAATTAAATAGGGTAAATATAATTAACGTATTTAAATGCCCATTAAGGAATTGTATTCCTCATCAATGAAAATTCGTAAATTATCATGTAGGCCACTCTACAACATCTTTGACACGCAGACTCACTCTACACCTTTCTGACCATAGCTCAATTAGATCTCATTTAAATATTCATGCAGACCTACTGGACAGTATTCGAAACATACTTGTTGACAATACTAATTATAATAGCATCATCAACATGCAAAAAAAGGTTAAAAACAATGGAAGCCTTATCAATAAAACCAAAACAAATAACGACACTTAATAATATTAACTTTGAAGCTGGACATAATATTTTGACCGTGTTTTGAAAAATGAAAGCCTTTTATAAAACATACATACAACAAACTATTTATTATTTTAACAGTTAAATTATTTAATCCTTGAAAATGGCTAAATGTATAGCCGAAACCGCTCGGATAAAAAGAACATTCGGATATATTTTATATAAATTATCATCCGAAAAGAAAAAAATTAGTAGGCCGCATGAGAAATTGTATAAAAAACTAAATAACCTTGTCTGTCGTATTCAATGAAATGTGCATGAAAGAAGGAGTGCTGAATAAATACACAAATATATATATATATATATATATATATATATATATATATATATATATATATATATATATATATTAATAGATTTAAAATATGGTTTTACCGCTACACAGTGATAACCATGTTTCAGAAATGGAAGCTAAAGCCCCTGAATTTAATTTTGTTATTAAAACAAAGACATTAGTTCCATTTCCTCATCAAGCGAATTTTGGAGTAACTTACTTTTTAAAATTTACGGTTGTTAACGGCACAGGAAAGATTCATAGTTTGAGGGTTTCCAAGGTTACCGATAAATCCATTCATCTAGACAAGGGGTGGTAGAAGGTTCAATTTTTAATTTTCGTTGTATCAGTTAATAGTTACATTTGAAAGCGGGGTTATGTTTAGGGATGGGTAGGGATGTATCTTTTAACAAATTCTGACATCCGCTAAATTCATGTCATCTGGGGTTTTTTCTAACGGCAAAAATTATTATGGTATTTTTTCTATTTGTATATTTAAAGATTTTGAGGGACTGTTTAGGTTAGAATATGTTTTATCCACCTTTCTAAAAAATTATTTTTAATATTTAATATACTATACTTCTATTTAAAAACCAAGTAAATGTATTAGGATTATTTACAGTATTTAAAATTATTTATTCTTATCGAGTATAAGTTAATATTATTTTATTTTATTTTATTTTATGTAAACTTTATGACAATGACGGCAAAGGTGGTTAAATTATTTCACTAATTCAATAAACTTTTATTTATAAATTTAGTATTATAAATGTATATATGTATGTATAAAGGACATTTAATGTTCAATATTATATTCTAACTTATTAATTTCATTTGACTTTCGGTGTTCACTTGGATTCTTTTCAGTGTTTGAATTGCTTTGAGAGAGGTGTTATGGTTAGAGTACGTTTTATTTAATTACAATTTTAAAAGATGTTTAGGTTAGAATCTGTTTTATTTAATTTCAATTTTAA
>OZ038476.1:143444536-143582036 GCA_964036315.1 Acanthosepion esculentum | reverse complement strand
CGCGCGTGTGTGTGTAACGAATGCACGGCCACAATTTCTCGACGGATTTGCACCAAAATGTACATGCACATGCTCCAAGTTATCGGAAAAACAAAGACCTACTTAGCATTTCCCAACTCCCATCGATAGTGGAAATAATCGATTTTTCATGCTTCTGCGGCAGTTTTCATGTAGTCTGCGGCCATTTTCTACTGGCCAGAGTGCGAGCCTATAGCTGGCTGCCACGAATAGGCAGGAAGATTCTATTGGCCAGCGTGAGAGACAACAGCTGACTGACACGAATGAACTAGCTTGCTAGCATGCAAAAAAAGATCGATAGCTGCATTCGTCACAAGTCGGAAAAATTTAAATCTGCGTGTCACTTTACGCCAATTGGCTCATTCGCTTGCTTAAACTCAACGTTGATTCTGATTCCGCAGAACTGGGTTGCGTTTGAAAAATATTTGATGTTAACATTCTTTTTTCATTCGGTTTTTCCAGTTACGAGTCCCTTTTTAAAAGCTTATCGTTTTGTGTTCATGTTGTTTAGTTCTTTTTTCGTAACAGATTTAATGTTTAGTAAAGAGCTTAGAAAAAGTTCGCAGTGTGAGATAGGCAAGAGATAAGGCATGTAGCAACATAAGCACGACAAAGGGCACTCCTTTAAAGGCAAAGAAGGGCAAAAATATTTTAAGTCAAGTGATAGCGATTGCTTTATTAGTCGTACGATTTTTGAATCAAGCAAGGGCAACGCCGAGCAATACTGCTAGTAAGAACTAAAATCAACAGCATTCTACAATGGAAATTTAAGATTTTATTTTGTTTAAATTCTCACCCATTTACTTAGTATGTGTATAATCTATTCTGCATCCAGATAAAATCTCGAAGAAATTGACATCATGTATAATATATTGTTGATTACCTCACTAGAATGTGCGATCAATGTAATGGATTGCGGCCCTGAATGGGGATTCGGAAATGCGAATTAGAATTCTATTTGAGTTCGTTCTATTCACTAAGGCGCAAGCACCCATGGGAAAGGTATCAAGCCATCTATTCTCAACTCTGTTATAGGTTAAATAGCATAAAATCACCGATATCTCGGTAAGCATGGACCCCTTGTGCGGATACATCAGGCCACGAAAATAGACAGATATTTTTTCTTTTGTTTACCTCTGTGTTCATTTTAAAAGATTTAATCTTAACAACTATGATAGGGAAAGTTTTAATAAATTTAAAATAATTAAAATTTAATTAATGCAATAACATCTACAAACCTGCAATAACCTCTACAAATCAATAAAAAAATATGCCGTCTCATCACTAATAAATGCTATTTATTTACGCACGCACACACACATAGACGTGTGCGCGCATACACACACACACACACACACACAGACACACAAACACACACACACACATATATATATATAAATATGCATATATATATGTGTATATAATAATTTTCTGATTTAATATGCGAGTTAATATATAAGCAAGTATATATATATATATATATATATATATATATATATATATATATATATATATATATACACACACACACATATATATATATATATATATATATATATATATATATATACATGCATTCTTTTAGATATATTATTTATATATTATATATGCGGTGTACGGAGTTTGTCTGATGATCTCAAATAGGGTGAAACCCAGAGTCACAAACACACATCAAATCAACTATATATATATATATATATATATATATATATATATATATATATATATATATATATATATGTGTGTAAATATATATATATATATATATATATATATATATATATATATATATATATATACACACATACAGGGTGACACCAAAAAACGGGAATTTTTGAAGTGCGTATTACCAGACATGAGCAATTGCCAACACTGCGAGACAGTGACCTTGAGCAAGTAAACATTTCGCCATTTTAGTAATGAGAATGAAATTCACGGTATCCCAGCTGAGATGATGCAGCAGCCAATGAGGAATCTCAACAGCAGATTTCAAGAATGCATTCGTAAAGGACGTAATTTTTTGAAAAATGAAAATTCCATCATTGTTTCTTAAATGGCATGTTTTAAGGTTTCAATTACTATGAATTAAATATTTTTCTTCCATCACTCTTGGTATTATTGGATTGTTAAAAAGTTCCCGTTCTTTGGGGTTACCCTGTATATATTTATATATATATATATATATATATATATATATATATATATATATATATATATATATATATATATACCCAAGTGTAGGATTGGTATATACGGAGTAAATCCCAATAACCAACAATTATTATTCATTAATGAGTGCTCAATACAGAGTAGAGCAGATATAATCATTTAAATAAATATGTTATAAAATCACTACAAAAATAGCCATTTTGTTTCAACTGGTGTCTTATCAAGTGATGATGTTGAATGTAGAATAATTGGTTTTAAACTGTAAAAATGAATACATTTTTGTCTGGAGCTATGAACATCCTTTTTAACATAATTTCAATGAAAATATAAATTAAATAGCATATGTATTTTTTATTTTTATTTTTTTCTCCTCGGTAATTCTACAGTTTAAAACTTAATAGAGATTAGATTTAGATTTCTAAATAGGTAATATTTTACTTTTAATTTTAATTTCAAATTTTATAAATCTTTTAATATCTTTGATAACCTTGCTTAGTTGTCAAATTTTTTGAATTACCATATACTTGTATTTTGATTGGTCATTCTAGCTTATGTAACAGCGTTTACCCCTAGCAAAGGATCGTTAATTAATTTGAAACTTTTAAAACCATTTATTCTACATTCAACATCATCACTTGATAAGACACCAGAAGGGTTTAAACAATATGGCTATTTTGTAATGATTTTATAACATATTTATGTTATAATATTTAAATAAATGATTATATATATATATATATATATATATATATATATATATATATATATATATATATATATATATATGTATATATGTGTGTGTGTGTGTGTGTGTTTAAATACGGACGTATTTTATCAAGATGTTTGAAAGAAAGGTTGCTGCCCCCAAATCCATTAACTATATATACATTTGGTATGATGTTTGCGTTGTATCGAAACAGTTTGTGTTCGAATCTCGGTAACCGATACGTACTGCTGATGAGTCCCAAAATAGAATAAAACAGCCGACCAATCCTTTCTGCATTCTGTTGAGGATTCTTCTAGGCTCGATGAATTACTATAATGATTTGCCTGAAACCCCTGAATTCTATTTCTCATATATATATATATATATATATATATATATATATATATATATATATATATATATATATATATATATATATATATATATATATATAATCGAAAAGGCTAATGAAATAAGCATCGAAGCGCACAATCATCGCCACATGCTTCGCTGGCAGGCCTTGTCTTTCCTCTTTAATATTGCACAATTCCTGAGGCGAAGCTCTACGACTGTGGACTCTATTTTAAACAAATGCCTGCATGAAGAAGCCAGGGGCACCTGATATATAGAAGGTATTATGTTAGAATCTCTTTCTTTGACCGAAATATGTAGCGACATAAATAATCATAAAGGCCCTACAATCTTCCAATGAACATATAATGAGATAAACCACGAAAAGAAAAAAGAAAAATCATTGATCCAGGAAATTTGATGAATTTAGTAATGTCCCTCCAATGCAGTCCAAGTTAACCGCGTGAAGTGTCACCGACGCATCACAAATTACGATCAATACAGTGTGCGATGGATAAATTGTTGTCTAAATTAAGTAAAAATGAACATAACACTGACATTTAATTTTCAGGAATATATTTACCAAAATTACACAAAAATATCTTGAAATACACTGAGTAAATTTATATAATAAAATCGCTATTGGTTTCAGCCACGGCGCCGAGACGACTTCGGAATCTTCTTCAACTCTTCTGGACGGTTTCAATTATTTCCATAGTGAATGCTGTCATAATCCTTGCTCGCAATTCATCTTTGTGTTAAAAGGACTTTTTAGTCGCTCGCTCAACTGCGCCCACACATAATAATTGTTATGGGTCCTTACCTATAACTACAGAATGAAATTTTCCTAACACTATGTATACTACGCCTCTCAAGAGAGAGAGAGACGAATCGAGTCGAGCCGATAGTAGTTCACTCCAAACCAGACTGACAGTCATACTAACACCTTCCACATCTTGTATTATTATTCCGTGTAATATATCTTCGTTATTTCTACGCTTGTGTTCGTGTTGTTCTTCCTTGGTCCTAACCTGGACCATAACAATAATCAAGGAGGTTAGAGTGTGGGAAGTTTGGTGGCCAGATATAAGATGTGGTGTGATATCAGAAATTATTTGATATCCACGACTGGGTTGTCAAAATGTGGCCATCAGAAGTGATCAGTCCAAACACTTTCGTAATCACCATTAGACTCATTAAACACATTCTAAATCCGCTACACTGACCTCAGATTGACACCCAAAGACTCTGAAATGTTAGTATTGGTGATTCTGACGTAAATACCAAGCAGTACACAGTACAGCATGCCGTTTCCAAATTCTGGCGAAATGAATTGCGGCATGGTGCTCTTTTTCTCACAGACGGTGCCCAACTGACACTTCTATACCGTTCACTCGAGAAAATCAAAAGCAAACAACGCAAGTGTCCAAAGATATATATATATATATATATATATATATATATATATATATATATATATATATATATATAGCAAGACATTGTCGGTCTAAAAATTAATACGCTATATATATATATATATATATATATATATATATATATATATATATATACAGACTCTTCGGTAAAGCGAATTGAGTCATGTCGGTCACTGTGTGTTTATCTAAAAATAAATAAGCTAAAATTTACCTTTATCCCTGCCGTGCACGGAGGGTTTAGTGGTAGAATTTCCGACTGACGCCAATTCAGTCGGTTTTCGATCCTAGCCACACTGAAGAGCTGTGATACTGCGAAACCGTCTGTCAGTGGATAACAATAATATATATATATATATATATATATATATATATATATATATATATATATGTTCGGCTAAACATGAGGTAATGCTTGATAAATAGATTAAAATATAACTATAATCTTAACCATAAAAATAATTTATCACTTCTAAGTTAATGAATGGATAAGATTTAGTAGGTGAAATAACTGGAAAAATGAAATCCCATAATTCAATAAAACGTTCCAAAACTTCATTTATTGCATTTGTTCCTCGCTCAATTAAAACATTTCATATCGTTTATGTAACATTTATCACAGAAATGAGAATCACGAATTCTTTAAATTATTTATTTTCTTTCTTCGAAGAAATCTTTTCAAGAATACAATTCCAGAAAATGAAATCTACCTAAAAGTTTCATTCGTCGGCTGTTTTATGAGATTTTTTCAGTTAGTGTATACTCTGTCGCACATTTGAATCAAATTTATGATGAGACTGTCCAAATTTCAAAATGATTTAGATGTAGCGTTTTCGACGACTGAAACCAGTGTCAATATTTTCACTGCGCTCAAAAATAAACCTAAAATGACATATTTGCTTAGTTAGATGTCGAACGTCTCTTTTTCGTCTCCGGCCTTCATTAGATGCACATTGATACAGGGTATTTTAAACTGAAATCATTAGTAGACTAACGGCTGTAAGTCTCTGGGCATCTCGTCTTGTTTTTTATTTTCAGTTTTTGCTTTTGCTGCTTTCTTTGATTCTTAGTAATTTCAACAATAACATGATCAGACTTAGCTACCAACCCTGTGCTTCGCATAAATTCGTGAAGACAACGTACCGAGAAGGAAGGTCATTAAAACAATTGCGATGAGAATATTTGTAGAAAATTCAGAAGTCTAAGTTACGACGGCGGGAAAACGATTGAAGCCGAGATGCCAGAGCGTGACTGATAACGTAGCATTTTTTCTTTGAATTTTGTCAGTAATCTCTAAATACATAGCAGAGGCAGCTGGCCAGACATTATTTAATGCACGGTCGAATTGTAGATTTATAAAGTTACGAAACATATTCAAGTGCAAAAAGTTTTCTAGCTCTACACTGAAGCGCTATTCTTTGCAGGGGATTTTACAAATGACTCCATATAATTGGTAAATTTCATTAGCACCAAAGAGGAATAATAAAAAAAATATATGTAAACATTCTTAGTTTCAACCTCCAAATAATCTGCGTAAAATTATTTTATCAGAGACGACTTCTTTCTGATAATTATGGTAACATTTAAAGAAAGACCGATTGAGTAGCTATGATGTCATTTCTCGGTCCCAATTTTTCTATGACTCACTTATGCGAGAAAACATTTAACACATTTTCAAACATATATTTTCAATATGTTCATGACGTATTTGTAAGAACGAAGACATTTATGATATAAAAACCTTAAAGACCCATTTAAAGAAAAACCTATTCAACATTTTACGAAAGAAAGGAATATTAATAAAACCCTTTCCTTCATGTTATAATTTAATTCTATTTTAGCGATATATAAAACCCCCTCCAGCAAGATTATTGTCTACTTAATCATAAAAGTGTATGTCATTTCCCTTGTCGCTTCATAACATGGGCGATAGTTGTTCTCCACAACATCATATCCATTACAGTACTAAGCAGTGTTTGTCTCCAGACTCACCTTACATATAGCTGTTATATACGGAAACTCCTTTAGTAGGTTATTCGATGTTGTTCTCGTTCCCTTTTGCCTTAAATATATTCTGCGAGACATCTTCGTATGGAGACGATTTTACGCCTACGAATTAGTTAAAAAATCGACAAATAAGAAATTAGAGCTAGACTTTTATTTTCCTTATTAGGAATGAAACCTAAAAATCATGAACTCCCAACGGGAAGATTTTTCTAAACCTAATAAATGTTTATGCATAATATCCATAGTATACATAAGGCTTGCATTTACTTTATTGTGCGTAAAATCTGGAATAAAGGCTACATATGGTAGAATATTCGTGAAGATTTTAAAATGATGGAATAATTTGAATTCATCTAGTCCTATTTTATAACATACAGAGAGCGTATGCGCGGGTCTTGTAACCGATATCAGCGCGTCAAGTGAACTTGAGCCCATTTCATTTGGATTTGTGTACCAAAAGATTTGTCTCTTTTGTCAACAGTCACTGACGTCTGAACAATGGAAAGTTTTTTTTTCAGAATTCTTTGAAAGATATTAGACTGCTAATGAATTCAGTTCTTCGGAAAAGTCATTTTTTAAAATAAATTTACTAATATAAATTTAGCTGGGAGAAGTATATTAATGCAATACGCTATGAATATTTTCAAGCGATGGAATAACAATGACCAATTTCCGAGTTGTGAAATTAAATGTTTATAAACCAAAGCAAAACTTGAATTGTTAATTCAGTGAAAATGTAATACACATGAAATTTGTAGTGTGACGCATATATTTCTGTTTTTTATAAGAACTCCAAATGAAGATTAAAAAGTTTGTTATATTCTTTTTCAACAAATATTAAAATATGGACATGAATGGAATAAGTACAGGAAAGTAATAACAATTTGAAAAGAATAACATAACAGGAATAAGAATATGAAAAGAATAAGAATATGAAAGGAATAAGCATATGAAAAGAATAAGAATATCAAAGTCATAAGGGTCTGAAAGGAATAAGTATATGAACAAAATAAGAATATGAAAAGGAATAAAGATATGAAAGGAATAAGAATATTAAAGGAATAAGAATATGAAAAGAATACGTATATGAAAGGAATAAGAATATGAAAGGAATAAGAATATGAATGGAATAATAACATAAAAAGAATAAGAATATGAAAAGAATAAGAATATGAAAGGAATAAGAATATGAAAGGAATAAGAATATGAATGGAATAATAACATAAAAAGAATAAGAATATGAAAAGAATAAGAATATGAAAGGAATACGAATATGAAATGAATAAGAACATGCAAGGTATAAGAATATGAATGGAATAAGAATATGAAAGGAATAAGAATGAGAAGAAATAAGAATATGAAAGGAATATGAAGGAGAAGAATTAAAAATAAGAGCGAATGTGGACATTAGAATTAGGAAGTACTCGGAAAAATAAGAATAAGAACAAATGAGATTATTACAATGAGAAAAGAATAGGATAAGAATAATAACAAATATTAGAATAGCGAAAAATATTAGAATTTATATGGTTATCAACGTGAAGTTAAAAAAACAAAACAAAAAGGAGAACATGTACCTCAAGTGATGTTAAAAACGACATTCCGAACATTTACTACAAGAACAATCTACATTGTGTAAGAAAGGCGTTTTAGTAAAGACGGTGTTGTTATATTAGATTTTATAAATAAAAGGATCGATATGAAACCGAAGTAAAGAATGATTTCAATTTTCTAAAAAAATATCGTTATTTAAAATCAAATCCCCAATTCAAAAGCATCACTTCTAAACTAATCTTAAAATATTAGCACAGAATACAAATAATATTTTCGAAGTGCTGCAGATAATATATATATATATACATATATATATATATATATATATATATATATATATATATATATATATATATATATCAAGTATGTGGTGCAGTTCAATTTACATTACAATGAATCATTCATACGGAAAACATTATTTTATCATTAAATTCTATATCTGTTTTCTGCAATGTTTAATTTGGGCATCTTATTTTAAGCAATGTTACGAAACATTCTGTGCGAAATTCTGATATCATGGGTTAGTGTTATTTACATTCGGAATAATTTCCATCTTTGTCATTATAAAATCATTTTGGCCTTTGTCCCATTGGGTTCTTTTCAAGTGCCGCTCGATCCGTACAATACTGATGGAATTTTGAATTGAAACCTTTATTTATATATTATAGGGTTAGATGCTAATGTCCCCTAACACATCGTCTTTTTCTTTTGTCTGCTTTTGCTACCCTGTTCCAGTGATTATAATCTTTTCTACACGACCCAGGGATTGAACTCACAATTTCTAGCTCAACAAATTCACGAATCAATGATTTAATTCACTACACAGACACACAATAATAACATTAGGTTAAAACTCCTAGAATCGGGATTGTCCCACAGTACAAGACCCTGGTAAAGTAAAGTTTATTAAAGATTATTCGTGAAATTGATGGCATAATTTAGGAATTCAAACTTTGGGGCATGGATGCAGGTCTAGCAATAATTAAGCCTTAGTAAAGAAAAAAAAACGAATAAGACTAGATATCCATGGATTTTATCCACGAAATGAGAATTATCAAATAAGTTTTATTTACCGATAATTCAATGATGCAAGGATCATCGTTTTGTTCCACAAATTTTCTTTTATTTCTTTCGCACCAAGAAAGGCGATAAGACCACTAAAACGTAACTGGTTTGTACGAGTGATCGAAATTAAGAAAGAACTTGAAGAAAGAGAGGGTCCGACGGAAATTATGATGACGCTTGTCACTGCATTTAGATTTTTGTAAATGATAATGACGAAGAAAGCAAGAAACCTGAAGAGATTTCCAAAAAGTAAAAATTGCGAGAAAAGCAATTGTTAGTCTAGAATCTACTCTTAGAGATTTAATAATTTAAACAGTAAAATGATGAGAACTAGCTGCCAATCACGGACTGTACTTGAATTCGTAAAGATGAAGTACCTTATCAAAAGAATTGCTATGAAAGTATTAATAGGAAATTCATTGTGAAGCTCCCTTATGCCAACATTGGAGTAATTGAAATCAGATCAGTACCGACGACAATGCAGCTTCTTCTTTAGTTTCTATCAAGAATGTCTAGATCATAGCAGAGGCAGAAGGCCATAAGTAACAGCAACTTCCACAGCAGAAACAAATGGCGACATTTAAATATAAAGATAAAGACCAAATAAACGAATTGTCTAGCAAAACACAGTAAACAAATCTACCTTCCAGCAAAGCGAGCAATTGATTCAATATAATTTTTTTCCATTTCATGTGAGTGGAAAAAAAACTGAAACCGAGAAGAATCAATGTGTTGTTTTCCTGTTATTGAACATCAGATATGATGATGATACGCAAAATACGTTCTCTTATAGATTTAAAGACAACAGGGGTTTTAAACTTAGCAAGTCATTTCTTACCTCAGTTAAGAGCAGACCGAATATCATTTTCGAGATCAGATGTAAATCTGGCTTTATTGAACTTAAGACCACAAGAAATATTGTTGTCATCAGCATATATAGAATATCTAGAACTGATCAACTTTGGAATGTCGTTGATGAATATTAAGAACGAAATAGGTCCATGAATAAATCCGTGGGGAACACCAGTATTAATGTAAAAAAGATCTAGATGAATGATTATAGATTTCAACACGCAATTTGATGAGAAAGGTTTAATCAAAAATAAAATTAAGCCAGTAATACAATAACCTTTCTAGCTGCGGACTAACGACCAAGATATCTAAGGTTGAGCTTTCCCTTTTCTTATCTAAATCTAGACAAACACTTTCAGAAATAACTATTAACACATTGACAGCTGACCTAGAGAAATGAAAACAGCATTCATTATCAGAAAGAGGACCCTGTTAGATGATATTCGTGAATTTGTCATTTATTAGGCCCTCTAGTACTTTCACTAAAGATTTAGAAGACTAACATGTCGATAGTTCGAAAGGTCATACGTCTCCCCCGAGTTCTTAAAAAAACGAGAAGTACAGAAAAGTATTTCCAACAAGCTGAAAACAGTTCTTGTGGAGCTTAAAACCAACAAGAGTTTATTTCAGGAACACATTTGTTAAAGATATTTGTAAGGATAACATTGAGTAGCCATTCTTTGTCGGGATCAAGACTTTATATAATGGCAGTAAGCATGAAACGGGTTATAATGATACCACAGTAGATTTTCAGTAGTATGTGAAATAGCGTACAAAGATAGGGGAGATATGTCGAGAATACTATCGGAATAGAATGTAAGAGCAAATCCTTTTGCATTATGAGCAGATAGCACTTCAAATTGAGTCATCGAGCTTTAAAAATTACGATTTAGAAAGAAGCAAAGCTATGATAACGACCTCATTCAAGAAACCAGGTCCAGATACTTGAATTATTTACATTATCAGACTGTTATCCTCATCTTCATTTCTATATTTACAATGTTTCGGCCGTTGTACTCTCCGGCATTTTTCAGGTGATTAGAATTTCGAACCGAGCCTTTTATTTCACGTCCGGGGTAGATTGTTCTATTTCCACGTGCCATACCTCTTCCGGACCAGTTATTTCCTTTTAAATCAAATCTGCAAGTTTTGTTTTGACCACTGTCGTGGCCTGATATTGAACTCCATTCTTTGGGTTTAGTCACTGGGTCTAACCAAGATATTTATTCCACTGGGTCATGTGTCCTTAAGGACATCCGGGCATTAATTTCTGGGAATTATAAATCTAATTCCTCAGTAAGTATATTCTACCAGTGCTCATATTGCAATTTTTCTCTTATTAATATTGCAATTTTATCAGAGCAGATGTTGCAATTTTTCATTGCTTTTCTCTATCATTCCTTATTACAGGTTCCCATATTGTATTCATTTCTATGCTTGGTCGGCTCAGGAGATTTTTGTGGCATAGCATATATGCTGATTCCTTACGTTTTAAAGTAAATAATGCAGGTTATCAAAATACCTCCTCTCAGAGATGGAGACAGACAAATCTAGGTAGTAAAATAAAATGGAAAACTCGAATATAAAGAGAGATTAAATTTATACCAATGAAAGTTATACGTACTGGTCAGCTTTCTTGGAAATCATGAATTCGATATCAAGTGTAAGATGAATACAAATACGCCACCACATTGCGAAAAGCAAATCCACATCACACAAGAAAACGAACCTCTTGCAAAGTATGAAATGACTTCGTATAAACAAACAGGCCAAAGAAACGAAAAATGAAATTTCAATATCTGACAAAAGTTTCACAATAAGACAGAAGCCTGAGAAATGTCTGAGGTTAGTGGCGTTTTATAAGACAAGTTGAGGATGAAAGTCATAAAGATTTATTGTTTTATGACAATGTCTTCCTTTTTATGTGTTGCGCCTGTTTAGGACATTGGCATTGAGGACTCTCCACAATGTCATCTTCATTGTGGTGTAAATAAAAGTTTGTTTTTCTATACCTCTCAGCCCCGGTTCTGCCATCCATTTTCGGCACTTTAGACGTAAATGAAAGAATGATAATCAAAACCGAATGTTATGAACAAAATATTTATTCACCTTCATCGCTTTGAGATTTTATAGAACAAATAATTCAGATCTAGGTTGCTTTGAATATTTTTAATGTGAGAATCCCATTCTTAAGTTACTAACAGTATTAGAGAAACACATGTACGGATAAGTTATAAACTAATGGATAGTTTTGTGTATGGTAAGAAGAAAGTAAAGACATTTGGGACAACTGTAGATATCGTCAAATGCATTGTAAATAGGGATGACAAAGTGTCGTAAATAGGGATGACAAAGTGTCGTAAATAGGGATGACAAAGTGTCGAGTCTTAAGTAATAGACGTCAGGAACTTGAACCTATTTATTTACGTCAAGGAAATGAGTTTATCTTTTTTGCTTATACTCTGTTTAAATATATATCTATTTCAAATCTGCCGTAAATATATTTTAATATCAGTAAAAACAACCAGAGATGCGTAGAATAGACTAAAATGATAACTAAAACTGCAAAAACGTAATTGCTTTTATTGTAGACGAATAAGCTCGAAGAATTATTGGAAAACCTAATAACATGAAAATCTACTGTTTGAAAATATTAAGATATTCAAAATGAAATGAAAATATAATTAAGCCATGAAAAAAAGAAATAACTAGATGATTGATATATCGAAGCTTAATATATGCTAACTTAATGTAAATACCTT
The DNA here is from genome assembly GCA_964036315.1 of Acanthosepion esculentum. NCBI lineage: Eukaryota > Metazoa > Mollusca > Cephalopoda > Sepiida > Sepiidae > Acanthosepion > Acanthosepion esculentum. Next base: position 143,569,119 of record OZ038476.1, on the reverse strand, counting down.
TCAGTGATAAAATCTAATATTAAATATCACTTTTATGTTATTTTTTAATATTATTTGAAAAAAAACATTATTGGCCTGAAAAGAAAAATATATTTCAGTATAACAATTTCAAAACAGTTCTGAACGTTTGAATAATTTTATGAGGAACCCTGGTTAACGTCATAAACAGACTAAATTGCATTTCTCAACAATGGCTGACATATGATGACCAGACAGATGGCTATAAGGATAACAATTGGAAAAACAGGAAAAATCCTGAAGACCAAAATGTCAGCCTAGACTAAAACAGAATGTAAGTATTTGTGACAGTTATAAGTTATTAGTCTAGTGTTTGTAATTAAAGGGAATGGTAGAATATTGAACAACAATGAAGAATGGTTATAAAGAAAAGGAAAGAACGTCAACATGTCTACACATGTAGACAGCTTGCTTAAACGTCGGCACTTTCAGTTTGCTTCGTGAAATAAAAGTATTCTTACTATCTAATTTCCATTCACGTATGTTATGAGAAAAACTATCTTAAATCCGCAGAATACTTGTTTTATTATTTTATTTGATGGACCATTAATTTCATCTCTGATTATTTTTTGGTACCTCAAGTGATAATGTTTTGCGTCTAACATTGACTTATATTTGCTGGGCGGAATCTTAACAACATAAGACATGCAGATGAGACTGTGTTGAGAGCAGACACAGGAGAAGAGGAAGAACTCGAAGACAAGGTAATGAAGAAATCGAATAGAAATGATTAATATTCAATTGCAAGAACACAGAATGTATAGTCGTTAGAAATAGAGATGTCTGAAGATCATAAAGACAAATGGGAAACGTCCGAAATCGAGCTAGTACATAAATATAGGTATCTGAGAGAGTTATTCCAGCCTATGAAAAAATATGGCACAGAAATCCGAAGACGCATTGAAATAGCAAAGTTACCTTCCAAATGTTAAACAAAGTATTAAAAAAACAATAAAAACCTCATCAGAAACAAAGATCATAAGTTGGGCTGTTATATAATATGGTTATATAATATAATATGGTTGTGTAATATATTATAATATAGTTATGTAATATCAATGCTCCCATGTAGAAAAGCCGTAAATGTTCTTGTTTTATCTCTCTTTAGAGGGCTTGCGGCCAAATAACGTTGAAACACCGACTCCCGTACAATCACCAGATTTAGCCAGCACCTAGATGGATGTGCGGGTGATGTAATGGGTAAGTGGTAATGATTGATACTATTCGCTTTATGTCGCCATACATTTTTTTATTAATTTCCCATAATATAGCAAAAATATCAGCATAAATGTATTTGATAGCTGACCCTTTTCTGCCACATTTGGTCCATCTTCAAGAGAAGCCTCTACTGGTTCCCTTTAAATATATTTGGAACTCCTTCATAGTCAGCCTATGAGGTTTTCAACCCACCATCGTAACCTGACTCAGAGTAAATAATGCCAGCAATAAATGCACAATAGCAAAATGACAATCAAGCAAGACGAGATATTCCAAGACATGGATAGCTGATTGAGAACAGCTTATCCTAGTAGATTCATTAAATATCTCACTTCCAATATTCCTAACGGTTACGTTGATCGACAGATTCCTGAGGAAACCAAGAAGGAAAAGCGGCCTTAGCTTGATGGTAATAACAACAAAAAATAAATACATTCGTCACAATGTAAATGACGCAAATTTTAATTCCTCATACTAAAAAGCTAACAGAATTACTTCTTTATTGTTTACCTCTTAGAATGAGTCGCTATAATAAACAAAGTAAAATGTGTCATTTTTTTCGACATTTTGAATGATTTTAACACATTGAATGACAAACAGCGAGATAACTGATGGTTGGCAGTTTTTATTACAAAGCTATGTCATGCTGACTACGAGATATCTCGTGCACTATTTACATTATTCGGACTCATTTTCTCATCTTTGTCGCCATATTTATTACAACGTTTCGGCCGTTGTATACTCCGGCCTTCTTCAGGTGGTTGGAATGTTGAACTTAACCCTTTATTTCGCTCACTGGGGTAGACTGTTCTAGTCCCACGTGCCATGTTTAATGGATGTCAGTTATCAGTCATCTCCTGTTAATTCCCTTCTCCAAGTTTTCCACTGCCTTAACCGGGTATTGAACTCACTCTCTTTGGGTCCTGTCACTGGATCTAACTAACGCTTTTATCCACTGTAACATGTGTCCTTGAGTATATCTCGTGCTTGGCATTTTTTTGAGAATTTTTCATCTGTGGGCACGAACAACGAGTTTATTCTAAATGACACAATGTTAAGACTTCAGCTGACTCATAAAAACGGTTATTGCTTAAGTTGGCTAGTAGAATGTTAACGTTTGACATCAGATTTCGTAATTGACCTCTGTCAGACAACGAGTTAACGCAGGATTACTATTACAGAATAAATTTGATTTATTATTTTAAATTAGGACAACTCTTAGATATCAAACACAAGTTAATTTTAAATTCCATTCTTGCAGAATATCGCTGGCCTAATGAATATTTTAGTGGCTTGCCTATCTCCTGCTTTTCTGTTCGAATAGGATATAATTTCAACATATCCAACTTATTGGTTGAGAATTTCGATGTGGTTTAATGGTTGGCAAGCTTGTCTCAACTAGATCTAGATTTGACCGAATAAGGAATTTGATCCTTTCCAGGTGTTTCCTGATTATATTATTTTATTTTGTATTGTAATATCAAACAATACTTGGGGGTTAATTTAATATTCTACTCTCGAGATTTTTAAATGTACTAATGATCAAATTTATTTTTGCAGAATCTGTATTTGTTTCAAACAATTGAAAGAAGTATGTTGAATTTTTACCATGCTTCTTCTAATGAAATATAACATTTAACTTGATTTAAAGAAAGAATTTATAAATTAGATTTTTCTAGTCTTTCTTCTAACAAATATTACAAATATTTTCTGCCAAGAAAGAGAATTTTGTTCTTTTGTTATGCTTAATTTTGAACGAACTTTACTTCCAAAGCCACTTTGTTTCAATGTACTGTATATACTCATGTAACACGTGATCTTGTGTATAGTGTGAGCGCCAAATGTTACCTTATAAAAAATGAATTTATCTTATATCTCGTGTATCATGCGAGTTCCTTTTACAACAGTCTAACTTCTTTTCCTCTATCTCTTTATCCCATCTTCTGGTCAAATAAGTTTAAAAAAATGTAAGAGAGAATGATAAAAAGTATCGTTACTCGCGCTATACTCGTTGTGTAAACGCGTACAGCCAGAAAACAAACCGAACGAGAAACAGCTAAACATTTTATAAACCTAAACAATGGAAAATATGCATATTCGCAACGTTTGAAGACGTCAAGATTTTAGCAATCTGAGAAGCATCCTCACGTATGTTGGTTCTACCAACTAATGTCATCAGCAACCATATTTTACCAGTACTCATATTGCAGTTTTTGCAATACATACACAGATGTCCTCAAGGACACATGGGACAGTGGATAAAGGCGTTAGTTAGATCCAGTGACAGGACGCAAAGAGTGTGAGATCAATACTCAGTTAAGACAGTGGAGAACTTGGTCAGGGAAATTAACAGATGACTGACAACTGATTTCCATTAAACATGGTACGTGGAACTATAACAGTCTACCCCAGTGAGCGAAATAAAGGGTTCAGTTCGAAATTCCAACCACCTGAAGAAGGCCGGAGTGTACAACGACCGAAACGTTGAAATAAATATGGCGACAAAGATGAGGACAATAGTCCGAATAATGTAAATAGTGTAATGTGATGATGTTAACATGTAGGGATCGCCTCGGTTACATTTCGAAACCGTTAAATTATTGAAAAAATCTTCAATGTACTGGATTCTTTTTACATTTTTGCTGGATTTAAACTAACTAATAAAAATCAAACACATTTTGGAGACTTAATTTAATTTTGGTCAATAAATTATTATTTTTAAAGAAGGGACATTGAAAGTTTAATTAGATTGTCTAAAGGAAAATATTCAGACTTCACAAGAAATAGTTAATTAAAACAAACCAATTAAAAGGAACGGATATTAAAATATGATAATTAAAACAGTCACTTGAACAAATCAATTTAACAAGAAAAGAAAAACACATTTTAAAAGTGATATACGGGGCAGAAGTTAATTTTAAATAATTTTTTTTTACCAAAAAGTAATTGATTTAACGAAATAAAATGACTAAAAACCAAAACACCATGCCGACACGACGGCAACAATTTTATTAAATTATTTAATTTTTTACTTGTTCCATTTTGTGAATTCAAAAATTAATTCCGATTATTGATAATCTTGTTTTAATGTTATAAAAATTTGACCAGTATGCCCTTCGTTTTTTATCAGATGTTAAATCTTTATGCGAGGAGAATGTTCCGTTTAAAAAGCGATGGAAAGGCATTTTTCCACAGAGAATATTTAATTAAAATAGATATTTTCGTTTGTAAAACTTTTGAAAGGAATCATTAAGCCTTTTCATTTGTTACTAAATTTCTGACAGATGTGATTTGACGTGATAGTTATCACCGCAGAGGATCAAACCAGCGCTGGGATTGTTTTAATAAACTTCACCCTATTTTACTTCTAAAATACATAAACACATTACTTCTCTCCTTCCTCGCTTGCTATTTGACAAAAATCGCGATAGTAACAAAAATAATTTGCTAGGGGACTGTAGCGCTGTTTCGTGTATTTGGCGACATGAGGATTGTGAATTCAAGCCCAGTTTCGGCTAGTGGTTTCGATGGATAGAACTCTGCAGTACAACTAATGAAAACTGGGTGATATCTGTAGATATGAGCAACAGAAGGAAAACTGTCTACCTCCACATATTAAATAAAAGTGTTTTTGTAAGTCGGTGTTCAGGGCTACGGCCTGGTCACGGCCTTCAAATATGACGTTGTTCAGGGTCTACCCCGGTCTGCTCGCTTTGTATCAGAGAACAGGCTGCCAGCCCACTCGTCGGTCGTAGATGGCGTTTGACACAGCAGCTGGTCTCTAAGTTGGCCTCTTCAACTATGACCTTTCTTACCCATGTTGTGATTTTGATCTTAAGAGAGTCAAGCCGAATTTCCATTGGGGTATCTTAACCACGCCAAACCAAGAAGTTGAACACGTGTATAAAAAATTGAAAAATAAAATGGACGACGCCCGAATAAGTCACGTTATGATGTTTATATCAGAATTAAAAAAATATTTACAGATCTTCCTTCGTTTTTTTCTTCTTTTCCCATCCCGTTCTAATAAGTGGCGACGGAACGAATTGCGGGTAGCTTCTTTGAAGAATGGCCAGACTTGACAACTGGATTTATCTTCAAGTACTGGGATTTGTACTTTCCAGTATGACACAAGGATTTCGTCGGAGTCTTTCTTCAGCGGATAATTAATATTATTATTCTTTTCATCAGGTTGGCAAGCAGCGTTATATCAGAAATCTCTTAACTCCGGGTCGCAACCTCACTGCGACTGCAACGGTTACTGCAACTGGCTGGCCCCAACTAACTTTGACTCACGTGGGCACTTGTATTTATGGGTGTCCCTTTCAACTGGTGTGGTGCTGGCGGAGAGGTGGGTTTTATGCAAATCTCCCAAAATTCATCCAGTCTTTTACTTTCGTTTTCTATTTGACATTTTCAATTTTGGAAGATCCCCTCCTCCTTTAGGAGGAGCCATTATATGATGCCAGCCATTCTGAGGTCGTTTTCTGCTTTTTAATTTTTCTTTCTCAGGGAAATTTTGGTCGACAGTTCTCCATTGACACCTTTCAACAGCCGACCTTAAACTCTGGACCCCGACCTGCCAGATGTGTCTAGCTGAATCACGTTGTGTAACTTTTTCAACAAAATTCATACGTCTGTTTCCATACACTGGGAAAATTATTCTCTTTTTGACAAAAAATTAAAATCGTTTTGTTTAAAACTTTTCGTTCGTACTCCTGGTTAATATTGTTATATTTGTTCAGAATTCCATGTAGATTAACCAGACCGATATATACCTGAGGAAGGCAGCAGTTTACAACAGACAAAATTTAGTGATATGAACAAGGATGGCGACATTAGCCCGAATTTGAATAGTGTAAATAACTATAACACCTCATTCTAGAAAGTCAGACAGAAATAACAAGAAACAAGAGGAAAAAAAAGATCTTTGTCTGTTAGATTAGTGACTCTTTTCTCTATTTGGTGACATATAAAACAAAAGACTCTTCACTTTGCAATAAAACTTAGAAAAGTTAATCCTGCTACAATTTACTACTGAAATTGATTAGTTTGTTGGTCTAATTTAGGAGCTGTGTAATACACTAAGCTAAGCTAGGTCAACTGTAACTCAGGACTAAAATGTTGCCGCATTTCCTACCTGCGTAAGAGGGTCGAGTTCAATATATTTCATATAATGCCATTTTAGGTGACTCAAATTATCGCTACGATTTACACAACACAGTCTTCAATCGATTTCCACATGTAAAATTACGGTAAAGCTCGAAATTTCTTTACAAGGTTGACTTTCTAGTGTAAAGGAATATTTTGTTAGATTTAACCCATTTATTGTGAGTTTGCAACATGGCAAGTAACTTCATTTAGCACGAGAAATAAATTCGTGATTGAAATACTTGTTCTCGTACGATCATCAAAGTTAAGCAATGTCGAGCATGGTCAGAACAACTGTAATGGTTTTCTTGACCCGACGTTATATCTTAATAATATATTTTTTTATTCGGTTTATTGAATCGAGCTGCTATCCGTGTTTGCTATTTCCTTAACCATTAAGCAAAAAAATGTATTTGATAATATTGTTCTGCCTTCCAAAATATCAACAAAGTATAAAGAAACAGTAAATTTTCATTAAAAAAAATGACTGAACAATGGAATCTTACGTAATATCAGTCCTGTATGACAGTGAATTCTGGACAATCTTCTCTCAGATGAAGAGGAGACGCGAAGCAACAGAAATGAGGTTCTGGATAAGATGCTAGGAATTCCATAGACAGAACATATGAGTAATGATAATGTTTAAGATAAAATGGAAAGAAAAAGGACACTTATATCAACATTCAGAAGATGTAAGATGGAATTTCTAGAGGACATAATGAGAAAAGTGGGATTGTAAAATTTCATACTACCAGGATAGATTGAAGGCAAGAGATATAGAAAAAAAGCAACACCTGACCTACCTAGTAAGCTTGAGTAAATGGATGACAAAACAAAAAGAACAAATTTATTAAGTGCTACGAAGAACAGAAAATTAGAGTGCCATGATTGCCAATGTTTTTATAAAACACGGGACATAGAAGAAAACTCGAAACAACATTTAAATTATATGGACAATGAAATATTTATTATAGAGCAGGAGTGTCTGTGCATATATGTATGTACATATATATATATATATATATATATATATATATGTGTATGTATAGATACATATATACAGACACACACACAAACATATATATATATATATATATATATATATATATATATATATATATATATATATATATATATATTGATTATTATTATAAAAGATTATAATAAAACCATATTGAAATAGCACTACAAAAAATTTCATGTTTCAATACTTAGATTGTACTTCTTCTGGCGATGGTTAATGTTACTTAACATCGCCTGTACAATCAAATTAGTGAAATATGAAAATTTATGTGTAGCGATTTAAATATGTTTTATTGTAATCTTTTATATTATTATTATTAATATGATTATTATTATTATTATTTATTATTATTATTATTATTATTATTATTATTATTATTATTATTATTATTATTGTTATTATTATTATTATGAAAATCATAATATTAATAATATTGGTCTACTTTGTATTGAGCACTTTAAAAAATGAAAATGCTTCGAACAGTGTAATTTTGCTCCATATATTCTTTTTCTCATTTTAATATATATATATATATAAGTGAACATTGAAACTATTATATTTACACACGCTCTATCTCTGATATTGAGCACTTTATCCCTTAAATATCACACCTTAAGAGGATATTTCTGCATATATATATATATATATATATATATATATATATATATATATATATATATATATATATATATATATATATATATTGCTCTGTTTAATTGAGCTCTATGTGTGAATCAGTTTTAATATTTAACATTTAATATTAAATATTGTATTAATATGATTTACTTGGATTATATACCAACGGATTATTTCATATATATATATATATATATATATATATATATATATATATATATATATATATATATAAGAAATTTCGAATAATCCTTAGTCAAGAACGTCCGTAAGTTTTTAACTAAATTCATATGGATGAAAAGTTGCTGTTAAGATATATATATAAAAGGAACTTTCTTTGTTTTTCTTATGTTCTTCTCCTAATCATTCCCCGTCCGGGTAGAATCAGATTACCCGTTATCATTGTAAAAAAGAGGATGAAGTGTAAATAAACTAATATTTCTCTAAAACAAACAAAAATTTTCCTCGTAATCGGTTCCACTATTTAACATATAATTTGTATCTCTCGTTATATATTTGAAGATCTGAAAGGCGTCTAGTAGTCAACGCTGTGGTGAATGCCTTTTGGGCCTCAAACCTGATATATGCTTTTATTATATAAAAGCATATTAGATTTACTATTATTCGGTAATTGATTCTCATCCGTCTTCGACATAATCATCTTCCTTCAAGTTCCAAAAAGAATATATCGATTGACTTGGCTAATCCTTACTAAATTTAGCTGTAACGAAGAAACTGATATCTTGGAGAGATTCCATATTGTACCTTCACATTTAATAGCGAAAATTGATTGTCCTGTAAAGGCTTTTTTTTCTATCCCAAAGGATCATGAATCGCTCTATGTTGTTAATAATTTCTCTTTTAAGTTGAACCTTCAAAGAAGAATACCAGACATTAGAACCGTCGGACTCACATTGAGAATTGTAAAAGAAATTGATCGCCAATGGAGAACTGATAACTATTCAAGTGCTTCCAGTGGAGATCAATAAAACTAAAATAATATAGAATCGTTTGATTAATGAGGACATTTTTCGAACAGAATTCTTTGTTGTAGAAAACTGTTTCCATCGCCTGATGTACAACATGTTTCTGTTGTTCATTTTGGGTGGGTGAGGTACTCGATTAAACATAGTCGACATACAGCTGACTACAGAGATTCTAGTATGTATCCAACTATTATGTGAGATAACAAGAAATTGTAAGCAAAACCTAGCTTATATATAAAAAAGCGTTTCGCATAATGTCCTTCTAATCTATAGTAGAAACAATGAATTTAGGCATGCCTTGGCATGTATGGTATGAAAATGTAGTCACCATTCTCTGCAGAACGAAGTCATAATATTATATAAACAAGAAAATTGATACTATGAAAAAATTATTTGTTAAAAAATTTTTTCGTAGTGAATTCACTCGTATTTTCTTCACAAATCTTAAATAATGCCCCTACAAATTTTACGTTATCTTCGGCAATTTCTCTTACCACTCTTCAGCTCTCATCAAATTCTGTGGGGTTTCTTCTTGATATCACTGTATTTTCATTTCTGCCCTTCATAGGTGTTACATTTGATTTCGTTAAACAAAAAGGATCGTACTTTTTCTCTTCTGAAGTTTACCCTCATTTTTTGTGACACATTTTGTATACATGACTGGGCCGAAGGTTTTTCACTCAATTCTCAGTCTACCAAACATCCATATATTTGTCAAGCAAAATTACTGTATTGAAATCTCATTCATTTACGTTAAAACAGTGTCCTTTTCTTTTTACTATAAATGATCCCGGCATATTAATTCTGGGGGTAAGTAGAAGATAGTTTATTATTCAAGGTGTCTTCTGCAAAAGCCTGCCTTTAAGAATTTGACTGCGACATTTTATATAGACTTTTTATGTCTCTTAAGTATTTTATGTCTGGTTTTTGTACCATTTGACAGGGTTTTATGCATTGCTGCACACCTTCGAGTCGTTTTCAATACATTAAATGGATTTAATATTATTATCATTGTTAATATTATTTTTTTATTTCTGTTTTTGGCTCCCTCTGCCGAGCCAGGAAATTTTACTCCCAGGAATCGATCCTTCAAATATACAAATCAACCATTCGCTCTTGCATGGAGTATTGCTGTCATATATGGTCCGGAGCCCCTTCTGTTTGTCTCAGGCTTCTTGATAAGATCCAGAAACGGCTATGCAACGTAATTGGCCCTGATCTGTCATCTCGTCTGCAGTCGCTCTCCCACAGACGCGCCGTCGCCTCGCTCTGGCTTTTTTACAAGTACTTTCACGGTAATTTCTCCGATGAGCTGCTTTCGCTGGTTCCCAGTCTTCATGAATTCAAGCGTCCTACGAGGCTGGCATCCCGCCCCCACCCATTCACTGTTGAAACTGTTATATGTAGACGTCTCTTCTACTCCAATAGCTTCGTATCTCGCACCTCTCCCCTGTGGAAATCCCTTCCTTATTCCTGTTTCCCTGACAACTATGATCTCCAACTATTCAAATGTAACGTCAACGACATCTTCAGTTGCCTTGATCTATCCACTATCCTTCTCTACATCCTTTCCTCTTTCACTCCTATCAGCTCTCGCTCCAAATCTTCTGTAACGCCTTGATATATCCACTATTTTTCTCCACATCCTTTCCTCTAACTCTCCTATCTGCTCTCGCTCCAAATCTTCTGTAACCCCTTGCCTTGATCTATCCCCTATCATTCTCATTTTCTTTCACTCCTATCTGCTCTCGGCTCACATCTTCTGTCACCCCTTGTGTGCTAGTGGCTTCCAGCCTTGCTTGGGATGAAAAGCTTAAAGAAAATACGCATTTCCTCCCGGGTCCCAACCAGAGGACTAAATTCATTAAGGGTTTCATGATATTTGCCACTAATTATTTTGTAAAACAAAACAAGAAAATCCCTAAGATTACATTCATTTTACATATATAAATATCTTCGTAATGTGTCAGCTGTATTTGTGAGTACAAGTTTTTGTGTTTCGTTAACGTATAGACTAGTAGAAATCCCTTCAATGAGTCTATCAAAACCTTTTTCAATCAATACGAAACGTCACACGACAACTGGAATTATGGATATTCTTATGTTCCCATTATTGGGATTTCAACTTCAAGAGTTGTATTTTGATATATTTCTGAATATCTTAAAATATGCATTACAATCTGCAGTGACTGCTATGTCAATAAATCGCATATTTTGTTCTTGACGTCTTTGATCGTGCGGTCTGGGGAGATAGCCCCGATTGTTCAGTCTCTGTGTATTGAAAAGACCCATAAAATTGTTACATATCCTAGCTCTATAACCAGTTTCTTGCAGTTTCCTTTCCGTAAAAGTTGCAGATTTTCCAGTGCAGATATTCGCCCAGTCTGTCATGCTGGGTTTTATATTCAGTGGGTGCTACTACTGTTCAACCTGATATAAGATGATCAGGCTGGCATCCCATTCCCACCCCGTCGCCGTTGAAACTGTTAGATGTAGACGTCTCTTCTACTCGAATAGCTTCATGTCTCTCACATCTCGCCTGTGGAACTCACTTCCTTATTTCTGTCTCCCTGACAAATACAATCTCCAACTATTTAAGTGTAACGTCAATCGACATCTCTAGTTGCCTTGATCTATCCACTTCCCTTCTCCACATCCTTTCACCTTTCATTCCTATCTGCTCTCGCTCCAAATCTTCTGTAACCCCCTTGCCTTGATCGATCCACTATCTTTCTCCTCATCCCCTCCTTTACCACTCCTATCTGCTCTTCCTCCAAACCTTCTGTAACCCCTTGCGTGCTAGTGGATTCCAGCCTTGCTTGGGGTGATAAGCTTAAAAAAATATATATATATTTATCACAGAATCTCCATTTCGGGTTAACACAAATTTCCCTTGACTTCAAGTGGATTTCATGATATTAACTGGCTTTATTATTATTATTATTATTATTATTATTATTATTATTATTATTATTATTATTATTTCCTTTGATATCTGGCGTTTAAACATTTCTTTCCGGGTCCCGCCCAGGGACCTAAGTTTAGAAATGGCATCATGACACTTTCCACTGAAAATAAAATAAAATAAAATAAAAAATAATTACATAGATAAAGCCCTTCGTAAAGTGTGGGCTGTACTTGTCAGAACAATTTTTTGTATCTCTTTGAGTCATGGACTTCCAGGGATCCCTTCAATCAGCCTACTGGAATCTTTTCCAACCAACTTTTTATTATTATTATTATTATTATTATTATTATTATTATTATTATTATTATTATTATTATATCTTGAGTATGCATTATTAGTCTGGAAACTGTCTCTAAGTTTCAACTTAAAACCTCAAGACACTGCTAGAAATAGAAAAGGATTTTTGGTAGAATTGGTTGTATATGTGACATTCCGAGCATGACTTTTACAAAAATTCTATTATGTCGTATGATTGCATATATTAGTTTAAACTGTCATTAAAATGTGTATAAGTAAAAGGAATCTACGGCAGGTAATGTATGTAAGCATGTAATGCATGAAATAAACCCTGAATAAATAATATCATGGAACAGGTGCGAAATTCAGTAAACAAACAGAAGAAGCTTCACAGTCCGAGGATTCTATCATTGCAAACTCTCTAATGGTAATTGTGAGATATCTGTTATTCATTGACATAGTAGCCAGTACTTATTCAGTTAAAATTCATTTTTGTCGTAAAACCATTTTCAGGAAAATAAGATTCTCAAGTACAGTAGGTCTTTTCAGTATTGATTGGCGTTTCCTTCCTAACCTTTTATTTGAAGTCGTGTGAAATATCGACATCTTAATTATGTCATTATTTTGTTTTGCCCGTTACATGTCCTGTCAATTTAATTATTTCAGTGCTGTGGTTTCTGTTATTTAGTAAAGGTTTTTGCCATTCTGTAGCGCCAGTCCAGAATGTTCAAGGAAGGATGGTTGTTGCCAATACTCTCCGGCTTCACTCACATTGACATTTTTAACCATAGAAGTTTGGGAATAATATAAAACTGTTCTGAGCACCAAGCTTCGCATGCGGGCTCGTCAAATCGATTTATTGATTGGGTGGGGTCTGGATTTTGGATTCTCCCATTCATATTATTTATTTTTATAATTGAATGTTGTATTCTGTTTCCTTCATTACTAACTAAGTATTTTTATGTATCACCTTGGTTTATTTCCATAACCTTGTTTTTGATATCAAGATCTAAATCTGTAGTTTTCGTTAGTTTACCACCTTTGAACGTAGTTTTGGCACATCTGTCGATTTCGAACTCTGTCCTAATGCATTTGCTGAAAGGTCTGACAATGGTGAGTAGGTTTCTCTTCTGGTAGTCATCCTCAGCAAACTTTTGATGATCATCAATATAGAAGAGTCATTCAGTTCGCGGTTCTGTGACTTGTATCCGTGGCTAATGCCGTCCAGTATGCAGCTGAGTGGCGCTTAATGCATGGCAGAAGAGTAGTGATGGCAATGAATTTCCTTGGGACATCCCACGCTTGATGTTGATAGCTATCGATGTTGATGACCCGTCTCTATGGCTTACGTTTTGTACCGAGTCTCCCAGTTTTTCATCCTCTCTATTATGAGTTTGACCGTTGTGGATCATACTCTGTATATTTTTAGTGTCTTCTATATCCATGATACACTTTCGAACACCTTTCTGTTGTCAACCCATGCTATCGATTATCATTATTATTATTATTATTATTATTATTATTATTATTATTATTATTCCCTTTGATATCTGGCGTTTACACATTTCTTTCCGGGTCCCGCCCAGGGACCTAAGGTTAGAAATGGCATCATGACACTTTCCACTGGAAAAAAAAAAAAAAAAAAAAAAAAAAATTACATAGATAAAGCCCTTCGTAAAGTGTGGGCTGTACTTGTCAGAACAATTTTTTGTATCTCTTTGAGGCATGGACTTCCAGGTATCCCTTCAATCAGCCTACTGGAATCTTTTCCAACCAGTCCAAGGGCTCCAACTACAACAGGAATTGTTGATGTTCCCATGTGCCACATTTTTGAGATTTCGATTTCAAGGTCCTTGTATTTTGACAGTTTTTCGAATATCTTCAAAGACACATTGCAGTCTGCAGGGACTGCCATATCAATAAGGAGGCACTTATTTTGTTTGTGGTCTTTAATAACAATGTCTGGGCGGTTGGCTTTGATTGTTCTGTCAGTGTATATTGTGTAGTCCCATAGAATTGTAACAGGTCCTATCTCCGTAACCGGGTCAGGGTGGTGTTCGTACCAATTTCTTCCAGTTTCCTTCCCATAGGAGTTGCAAATTTTCCAGTGCAGGTATTGGCCCACTCTGTCATGCCGGTTTTTATATTCAGTGGATGCCAATATCGTGCAACCTGATATAAGATGATCAATGGTTTCTGGATATTTGTCACAGAATCTGCATCTTGGGCTAACACAGTATTTTAGTATATGTGCTTGATAATTCCTAGTTAACAAGCATTGGTCTTGTGCAGCAATTATAAAACCCTCAGTTTATTATTATTATTATTATTATTATTATTATTATTATTATTATTATTATTACCGTTTTTGTATGTTATCTTCCCTGCTTTGTATCATGTATACCTGGGTCCAAACTATGGTCCTTAGACACTATAGGAGAATTGCCATTTAATTTATAGTACTTTTCATAGTATATTGGTTGTTCCTAGTAGGGCGATCTTCTGGGCAACATTTATGTTGATGTTACCGGGGATACTGTTAGTAAAAATTTTTTCACGAAGCTCAGGGTTCTGATAAATATTGGTACAGTCTCAGTCTTCATTCCCCATCCTGTTAATCTCGATCTTCAGGTCTTTGTATATGTACAATTTCTTGACAATACTTGGCTCAAAGACGTGGCTCTCTCAGATGGTACTGCTATGTCAATACGAATACACTTCCTGAATTTCTTGTCTTTTATGATAATATCAGGTTCGTTGGCTTTTCTTTCCTTGTCAGTTTAAATTGGCATGTCCCAGAGGATAGTTACATCTTTATTTTGGGCAACAGTGTCGGGTTGGTGGTCAGAAATAGCTTCATGATATTTTCCACTGATCATCTTTGTAAAAGAAAACAAGAAAACCCCAAATATTACACTTTTACCTAGATAAAGCCGCTCGAAAGGTGTGACCTGTTCCTGTGAGTACATTTTTTTTTCTTTAAGGCTTGAGCTACCAGAAATCCCTTCAATATATCTATCGGAAACTTTTCCAATCAATCCAAGTGCTCCAATTAGAACTGGAATTGACGATGTCTTGTGAAATATTTTTGAGATTTTGATTTCAAGGTCCTTGTATTTTGGTAATTTTTTTTTGAAGATCTTCAAAGATACATTAGTCTACAGGGACTGCCATGTGAATAAGAAGGCACATTTGTTCTGTTTTGTTTTTTGTTTTTTATTTATCATCATTATTATTATTATTGTTATTATCATTATTATTATTATTATTATTATTATTATTATTATTATTATTATTTTGTGTGGTATCAACTTGCCAGAGATTAATTTTAAGAGCTTTATTACCAAGTCTTCTCCGGGATATATGATTAAAACCAGTTCTATAGGGGAATTATCTATGCACATTTAAAAAGCTTCCTTTAGATGACGATTGTGCATTTCGGCGTAAAGTAATCTCTTGTAGCTCTGGCATGTTGATGTTTCCAGGAATTTTACTCACATGATTTTTCGGCATCCTTCCTTATCATGTCCAATGTTCCTATCATGAAAGCGATAATCGTAGTTTTAAGTTTCCTCATTTATTATTATTGTTGTTATTGTGGGTGTTGCTGTGCTCAGTATGGTAGCAAGTCATTTTTAACAACGCGACAGATGTGGATTTCTTTTCCAGGGAATGGCACATAGGCAAAAACTTAACAGAGGAAAAAAATCTCCAGCTTTTTTTGGGGATAAATACATCTTCGTTTTCACAACCACGTTTCAGCCTATATAGCATAAGTACTTTCGTTTTTATTTTTACGCATCTTTACTTGAAAGCTAATTTCGTCTGCATATATAAAGATTATTATTATTATTATTAAACAAAAGTAATTCTTCCAATAATTTTCGACACGTAAAAGAAGAGCACGATTTTAAAAAGAAAACAAACACAGTTTTTGACAAAGTTAAATATTATTTGAACAGTATGTCTGTCTTCTTCAAGTTATATAACTTGAAGAAGACCGAAATACTGTCGAAATATTATTTTTTCTTTTAAATCGCGCTCATCTGTTAAATGTATTATTATTATTATTATTATTATTATTATTATTATTATTATTATTATTATGTGAGTAATTTTGTGCCATTTTGATGCCTATGAGTAAAACGAGCAATATAGGAGAATTATTCATGCACATATGGTTTTTTACGTTCAGATGGCGATAGCCTAGCCGCTAGACTATCGTCATCTGAGCGTAAAAAACGAGATATATAGACGATATAAACTGGTGATAAAACAATACATAAATTTTTAACGATTCCGATTCCTAATTGAAAAGATTAAAAATGTTTAGGAAAAGTTAAACAAATGTTTGGGAGTTAGGAGCATTATGTAAAACCTCATATAGTACAGTTCTGTGTTAGAACTTTTTGTCTTACAACCTGTGTATTTAGGAATCGTTTTGGTATCGAAATCGGGTCTGAATTATTCAGCTCCGATGCTGATTCCTGATACTTTGAAAAACTCTTGATATTCCGATTAATCGTCCCATGACTAATATAAACCATAATAACGCTTACCAATTCGTATGCGCGAAACGTTTAGATTCCAGAAATTCGGGGATTTTGAATTGAGCGGTGTCATCATGATTAAGAAATTGAATGTCTTTATGAAACAAAATGAAATTAAATGGCTTCTAGGCATTATCTCTTCGCAGCACACCAGTAATCATACCGCGGCAAACTAATGTGCCGCGGCACATCGGTTGGGAACCACTGCTCTACCGGATGATATGTGCAGTTCTTCATAAAGTAATGTTTTGTAAATTTGGCATGTTGATGTTTCCAGAATTTTATTCACATGATATTAGGTACCATTCTTTATCATACCTAACGAACTATCACAATAGGGTTAATTGTAGTTTTCACATTTTTCTTACTTCGATTTGCAGGTAATTTGATAAATACTTAGAATTTTACATTTATGTTTTAGAAACATTATTATTATTGTCTTCTTTGAAATTACCAAATTAACATTTTTGCTATAATTTGGCAGAATCGGTAGAGATATATCATTATGTGCATAATAAAATATTAGTCGCCCTGATGCTTTCCAAGATTTTAATGTTTCTTATATAAAATAATTAAATTAATTTGAACTGTTTACAAACACCAAAATAGTTGTCTAGTTCTCCAGGGGAAATTGAACGATAGGAGAAATTGATGTAAAGAATTGTAAGGAGGCCAACATTAAGAAAAAAAAAAGAACCAAAAAGAAACCAGGAATTAAACTTCGGAGAGAAACTAATGCAGATATTTAAACAAGAAAGAAAGAAAGAAAGAAGAAAGAAAGAAAGAAGAAAGAAAGAAAGAAAGAAAGAAAGAAAGAAAAAAAGAAAGAAAGAAAGAAAGAAAGAAAGAAGGAAAATGCGGAAGTTAAAAATGAAATAGAGAAAAAAAGTAACCAGGAAAATAAAAGGGATAAACGATAGGGAAAAAAAGGGGAAAAAAAGAGAATTACGAAGAGGAAAGAGAGAGAAGGAGAGAGAAAAAGAAAGGAAGGTCAATGAAAAGGATAAACATTAAAAGAAAAAGAAAGGAAAGAAAAGGAATGAAGCATTAAAAACTTAATAGAGAAAACAAAATTTGAAAAGAAAATCGAAAGGGAAAAATAAAAAGAAAGAAAAAGAGAATTAATAAAATACTAGAAAATGAAATGAACGCACAGATTGAAAATTCTACAAGTATTATTGCAAGGTGAACATAGAATGAATTTCGTTTCTGTATTTATCTTAATATTTTATACCAAACCTAAAATTTCATCATGTGTCCTTTCGGCTGGATCTTCAGAATACGCTGATTCCATCTCTGCAGTAGTGACCCGTAATGTTATGGGGACAACATCCTGGTGCTTCAGGGCTTCATAAGTCGGGTTTCGATACTTCTGATTCCCAATACACCAATTCGGCCCTGACATAGACTAGATGGGTTGTCGGAGAGACCCTATCCGATCAATCGGCTGGACGTGTCAAGCCCTAATTTAAAGTAGCCAAGATAATTTTCGGCTTTAGAAAACCCAATGGGTTGATATGCTGTAAAACATACAAATCAAGTGAATCAAGAAATACGATCTAACGCAAAGAATGCTAATAAAATGACATTATCCGTTTAGTATCCGATTCCTTCTGAGATTCGCAATGTTTACAAGAGTCAAAATAGACCATAAATGGAGCTGCCCACATCCTACTTTCCAGTCTTGACAGAGCTGAAAAGCGTCGTCGTGACCTTGTAGGCGATGAAGTAATTTCCAATATACTGCTCCTATCCCACGGAGGAAACGTCGAAAGCCTCCTGCGTCTCTATCGCTATTTCCACGGCAACTATTTTATCGAGTTACATTTCCTTCGATCCAACAGTTCTGACCTTCAAAGCTAAGACTCATTATGACACGCAAGCTTTATTCCGTTAATAAGAAAGAAGGTCTATTCTGTCTGCTTTTTCCCAAGAACCACTACTCTATGAAACTCTCCCTGGAGGATGTTTCAATCATAACCATTTCACGCCTAGTGTAAACAGTTATATTTCATGGACATACTCATCCACTGCATTTAACTTCTCTTAGGAGCATCAACCACATCAAGTAACATTTTAGCTTGTTTGGCACTTGAGTCTTCTATTTGGTGAAGATTTAGTGAATATAAGGTTAAATAGATACTTTGAAGGTAGAATCATCGAACTTTTTTCTTTTAAGTTCATGTCTGTGTGAGACATTAATGTCCATCATGCAAAACAAATGAACAGCACTGTGTAAGTCACCGACAGAGTAACAGATTGAAATCGTCGAACAATAAAAGACTGGAGATCACAGCTAATAATTAAGACGATAAAGACGTAAGAGAAGATGAAGCAATCAAAGTTAAGCCCTGGGGGATTAGGAATAATAATTTAAAGAAGGTCATGCTATCGTTCCGATAAAGATGGCCGATCAGGAAGATATTGCACTATCATATTAATACTTCTGCTCACGTCATGCGGGGTGATCATTTACAACAAAGAAACAGTTTCTTATTATTAATTCGGATTTGATTTCTCTGGTCTCTTTAGAAAGTTTTCCTTATCAGACTCAGACAATCACTGTCCGTCGGTAATATAACAAGCACTAAATGTTTCTACACCTCCTTCTACTTCGAGATGCTACCCGTTTAATGAAACAGCAGAAATATTAACACCCGGGTATAATTCATATATTTAACAATGTGTTGATGACAGTTAACTTGTCCAGAAGATCTCTGCTATCTACACCCTTGCTTGTATATGATTACATGTTTGCTGTTTTCATAGTTAACAATTGCATATATACTGGCTGTAACAGCAAAATTGTCCAATTGTTAGAATAAAGTTTGAACCATTGTATCTTAGAAATGACTAAAGGTATCCATCTGGAATTATTCGAGGTTTTTATAAAACTATTGGGCTCTACTTTGAATAATAATGTATTTAGCTCTAATTTGAAATGACGATCCCTCTTGCTGTTGTGACCTCCTGATCCTGTTTCCTACTCTACTGTTCCTACTTTTTAAAATTTCTTCACCGTTCTTTTTATGTTTCCTGAATGGACTTTGAAGATGGGAGCCACAATATAAATTTCGGTACCATTACTGAAGGCCTGAGTGTTTCTTTTTGTCTCACTTAGTTGCTTACTTAGGAAGACATAGTGGGGCTGACACAAAATGATTTTAAACTGTTCTTTTGGATTTTCTTTTTGTATATTGCTGCATTATGCCATGGTATACAAATATTGTATGCATTATAAAATTATTTTATAAAATCTATGTTAAATAAAAAATTATAGTGTACACATATCTCTACCACCTCCCCACTGTATATATAATTCACAAGACGACGAAAGAAATGATGAACGAAAAAGCAACTAAGATTAACGACAAATAACACAGCTAAAGATGTTGAAATAAATTTGTTTAATTTCAATATGAAAGATTATCAAAAAGACTTGTGTATTTTGTTATTTTCTTATAGGATATGAAAACGTTACATATAGCTAAGTCTACTAAAAAATGACTTATTGTAAACAATGTCCATATACACGAATGGCCATCATAGTCTCCAGACTCGAATCCAACTTGTGGACTTTATTAAAATTCAAGTTAATAAAAGAGCTTTGAAAAACTTTCTGGATCTAAAGAGGATATGCAAAGAAGTATGAAATAAAATACGAACGGAAACTTGCAAATCCTTGATTAAAAGCTACAGAAAGAGATTGATAATAATTTTTTTCGCGTACAATTTTTTTTATTTCATTAATATAACAAATCCTGAGTGTTTATTTTTGTCTCACTTAGTTGCTTAGATAGGAAGACATAGTGAGGATTACACAAAACGATTTTAAACTGTTCTTTTTCTTGATGAATAACTCAAAGGTTCTTTTCAGTGATTCTTACGACAGATGGTGTCAACATGGCTAAAAGTTTTATCTGAAAACCTGGAAAAAAACTCAATTTTTTTTTTTTTTTTTTTTTTTAAAAAACATTAAGCATTTTGTGGGATATGCATTTATCCCGTGTTGTTACACGCTTTGTACAATTTTCCTCTAAATATCGTTAATCCTTTCTAAGATACAACGCTAGAAATTGAAAAGAATTGATGTTACACGATTGGCGAATTTTGCTATTACACCCGGTATATATAGGGAAAATGTAGATTTAGGTTATTTTATTTAATTTATGACGAAAAGATTTCAAAAATGAGTTATGGGTGAAAAAGTTCAATAACAGCGATAGAGCTTATGTAAAAAAAAAACACTGACTTGAACATCGAGTAGCGACATTCGGATACTCCGGAGATTGCATTGAAGATTTAAACATACTGTCAATGTTGAGTTCAATGTCCACTTTTATCTATGTTTATTACAAATTGTAAAACGTATTTGTGACACGTTCCATCAGTTAGGACGTCATCGGATGAACCGCGTCACAAAACCTTTTTTTCTAATTTGACATACATCTTTTCTTTCAAAACTGTTTTTGATATTCAAATATTTATATATCATTATACCTTATATATATATATATATATATATATATGTGTGTGTGTGTGTGTGTGTGTGTGTGTGTGTGTGTGTGTGTGTGTGTGTGTGTGTGTATGATTGTGTGTTCGTGAGTGTGTCTGGATTTGCTAAAATCCAACGTATTCGTATAGTAATCTTCAAGATCGTCTTTGCTATTTTGTTCTAATGATTTGTGAACTTTCCCAAACTATTTAGTTAATGAATGATGCTTGGAGGTTGTCGAAAAACAGCTTTAGAAACTCCACATTTAATAAAGATCAAGCAAATGCAATGGATATAATATTCTCCAAACGGTTGTTGTATTCAGAAAATGTCCGAAATCTCTTAAAGTTAAATCAAGGAAGCGATCACACGGCAAAGAAGCGGAAATTGCCGCTATGACATTTGCAATTTGCAAGTATGCAACAATCAGGAATCGAAGATCAACTTCTCTTTTGTTTTATGCTCTGTATCGCATGGGTATTTGTTGTGTAGGACCCACCTAATCTGCATAGGTGACTACCAACTATATAAATAATGGTTGATACCGGAAGACGGAGAAGTGGAATCACGAGATCCAACTAGAGACTCTGATCGACTGCGACTAGTCAACACATTCTCCAGGAACGTCTTCCCAGAAATATACAGAAATACTATATGTACTTATTGTGTACACTTTCTTGTTATAATACATTCTTGTTCTAAGTACATTTTGTGTTGCATTATTATTCCATGCAATAGGCGAGATTCAACATTGAGTCAAGACTCAACAGTATTGCAGATATTACCCTCTTTCTACCCAGAGGTAATATTGCGTCATTTTATTTTCAACTGATCTATGTTGGATGAGATTTTGGCCTGATGCACATTTTTGCGAAGGCAGCAATTTGTAGACATTGTCTCTACCATTTATCTTACTACACACCTATTCAACTATTAATACCTAAGAGGAACACAATCTGAACTCAACTATTTACTCATTGGCAATTCTAAGTGTTTTTTAATGCTTGTAGACCTGCCAAACTTCAGTTACCTGTATCGATTTTATGGAGCACAAATAGGAACGAACATATTCATTGGTTGAGAAAGGAAAACGCCAGTTCATGATTTCATTAATAGTCTTGCGTGTCAAAATATTATTTTTATAAAATAAAAAAAAGAAATATATTCAATAAAAGAATATTCGGTTTTTAAATTTGATTTCTAAAAGCATTTTTATTCATAAGAAGTCATAAATTTTCTTAAGGAGAGCAGCCATTTATATTCACCGTGAAATTGGTAGGTTGTTTTATTTTGGTATATTTTAATATCACTGACGTATTTGTTGTGGAATGGAGAAATATTGCAAAATTAAAAGTATAAAATGGGAAAAAAAAATTTCATGTTAATTTTTCTGATGAACTCTGCTCGTTAATAAACGACATTTATTTAAGCACATTATTACGTTGGCATCTAGTTCTCTTCATTTTACTGTTGACATTTCAAAGTATAACCGGAAGATCTTTGCTAATGGTCTCTTCTCTCACACTGCTTGCATGTGGATCTCACTTTCGGCTTCTTACTATCCTCTCAAATAGAATGTTGAAATATTTATTTGCAACGTAAATCATCATCTTCTGCCTCTTTGAATCCTATTCTTTTTATTGTCCTTTCATCTCAGTAACGTTTTCTCGCTTTCACCTGCTTGCTTTCCTCTCAACAACTTGTAACATTTACTTCCAACGTAAATCATCATCTTCTGTTTCTTTGAATACACTCATAACATTTTCTCAGTTTCTTTAACTCTTTGTCACCCCTTACAATTTAGTGGCTTTATCGTCTTGAATGTAGTGAAATGGCTTCGAAACATAAGGTCATTAATCAGGCGCCCTAACAGCATACACAAGAGTATATAATGTGCATACAATACAAAACCGTACATAAGGCTTTTTTAATAAATTCATATACAAATGAGGACACGCAAATATCCACCTATATTATTAAAACCACTTGATTCTTACAAATTAATATATTGTAATTGTTTTAGGAACAACACTTTACTGACTCATGTCCGCGTAAAACAGTAAGAGCTAATTAAACGGGTTCAGTTGAAGAACAATGAGAAAAGACATTGTGACTGATAAAATAATATTATACTGTTTCATTGCAAAGATCAGATTTGTTCCTTGAAAAACGACTTGTGTCTTATGTCATTTTCTTATAGGATATGAAAACGTTACAAATCACAATTTAAATTCAACGGAGAAGAAGGTCGAAATATACAAACCGATACTAAATAATGAAATTTAACATAACACATTAGGTAAATAAAGAAAGAAAAGCATCTTAACCATTTTAAAAGAATGACATGATTTATACGTTCGGCGAAAGTTTCGAAAATATATATAATCGGCTCTTATGACCTTACTATTGAAGGTGAAATTAGCAGAAACAATATCTGTTAACCCTCTAATGGTAGTAATAAATAATTTATCAAATGTGAGAATCTTCCGTGTTATCACACAAGGCAGCCTTTCTGGGAATTTTATCGCTAAAAGACCCATAACCTTATTATGTTCAATCAATAGTCCTAGTAATAATATTTTCCTTGTGAAAATAGATTTGTTTCCCTGACTGTCCTAAAGTTCCTTTGTTGGAGACAAATGAGAATGTGCTTGCATTTGAAATTCTCATTCAAAATTCTAAATTTAGTATGACACAAAATAGTTTAGTAACATACATATAGATTTCTACAAGGCTCTAGGAAGTTCCAACTCACTCTAGTAAGAAAAGTGTGTGGTCATCGGTTGTTAACTATTATTTAATAGTCGCCCAAAGTTACTAGTTTTAGCGTTTCATTTGGATCGAACACATTTATGAAAAATAATATATTAATATTCGCTTGTTGGAATTCATTTCCTGCTAATGTCCAACATTAAAAGTATCGTTATGTATTCAAGGACTCTTTTTTCCAAATGCATAAAGTTCTTTCTACTAAGACTATGCACCAAATATTCTTCAAAATATTTCAAATGTAACTCAATCCTCTTCCTTATAACATATGATACAATTACACTGACGTAGTAGAAGGAGTAGATCTCAGTAAACATAAAGCCTGATGCTCAGTTATTTAGTAACGCAATGTGAATATCGGCTAGATCGCTAATAGCAATGTGAAGTGGATTATCGGAGGTCAAATTGAACATCTGTATGAGTCAATGTCTGTGTTTTAACAGCCCTCTTTCACATGTGTTACAGGAATTCTTGATATCGTTCCACATGGGCAGTTCAGTAGCTGACTCGTTCAGTCACTTATGTGTCATGCGTGGTACACGTTTAGGCGATCATGTATCTTTGGATACTTGACTGATCAGGCAGATTTTTTCCGAAGTAGGTTGCCATTTCTTTCTACGGTACACCAGTTGCAATCCAAGACAAAAGCTGAGGGTACATGAAGAAGAGGATTCATACCTTTCGCAAGGATATTAACACGTAAGTGAATGTAACAGATTCGACTGGATTTCGAATTCGGCTTTCCGATTCCTCAATCCGAGTCGCTATTCATTACTCCACCGTGCCTCTCCATTGGCTGACTACGAATACCGGGCCTTGTTCGTTTCCGATGAGACCTTTAGCCAGATGCTTCTCATTACGATCATTGGCTGACTACGGATTCTTAATCATCGTAATAAGAAGCATCTGGCAAGAGACCTCATCGGAAACGAACAAGGCCCGGTAATTCTAAATTCATTGCATGGGGTATCAGGTGCATAGTCAGTCAGAGTCTTTTCAGAAATTATTTAGATTCCAAGGATAGGCCAGCATCAACAAATAGCTGGATGATCACGTTAACATCACATCATTGGAAGCAAAGCTTTATTTGACCTCAAGACATCGCTAATTAAACTCTGGGAAACGGGCAACAACTAGCGCTATCAGACGAGGAACAGTCGTCATAAACTCGACATTGACAGGTAAACGCTATGTTGCACTGCTATGTGATCATTTGAATTAATTCATGGATTTCATAAAACAAAAGAAAGGTAGTTTATTCGCGCAGGATAATGCATCATGTTAAGGCGCCAGAATTCTGTAAAATTCCGATGAATGATGCGCCACCATCTTGAAACGATATGAAGCCAACCGACCATTTATGGGATTAAATGAAGAATACGTATGTGTGCGAAACCTTGAGCTTACAAATATTGTGAATAATAGTTGAGGCGTCATGGATAATCTTTTCTCTTGAATCTGAATTTCTGGGGTTAGGGATTATCATTAGTCATATTATTTGGAGTCGGACGTATATCCTCATCTTAGTTGTTATTATCGCAACGTTGAGAAAATATGAACAAACATGAGGACATTAAATAATGTACATAATTTCTCTTTCGGTCTACAGGCTACCTGTAAAATCGATGCTAGACGGATTTCGCCGGGTGGAAAATGGTTTTATACGTGTATAGGCACCATACCAATGCCTCTTGGCGTGACAGTGTATACGTCTACGATAACTAGCTTGTATGATAGGATAATTGAAAAGTTAGAAAAAAAAATCAATGGAAGATCGAATGGATAAATACTATTTACTGATTCTTGGAGCGCAGATCATAAATTATTTATATAGCATTGTCTTTAATTATATTAATATATGGTGTCTAATTTTATTATGCGAAAATTGGGAACGCAGTAGACTAACTTTATTTCATAGGTGCATTGATATCTCTTTAAATATATACATTTAGTATGGCAATACAATTGTGTTCATCTCTCACTCACGGCAACGAGGATTTTGTTAATTAATTGATTATTGAAACGGAGTTTTATTCGTTCACTGGTGCCTCTTGTTCTTCAGTGATGCATAAATATAAATCTGGTCTTTTATTCTGATAAATGCGGTTGACCAGATTATAAATAAACTGCTTTGAGAACAGTCGAAAGTCAGAATGGCTTTCAGCACGCGATTGCATTGCTTGTTTGATTTATCAATTGGGTCTGCTCTGCAGATCAGCAGTAAAGCTCCGTTAGAAGTCTAACTTATTCTCTGTATTCACAAAATATTTCATATAAGGTTTACCATTTTATGCAGCTTTTACAAGATATTTCCCTGCAAGACTATGAAAGACATCATCATTATGAAAATAGCTTCTTGTAAGATGGAATTTGAAAGAAACTGATGAATGTGGTGTTAAAATATTTTCGTTTTGAAAACAAAATAAACAGAAGATTTCTGAGCAAGAATACTTATACAATGCATCTTCCTCTCTCACGTGCCCTCTCACTTCAGTACATGGAGATAAAGGCCCTCTACAGCATCCTATCATTTGTAGCACTAACCAATGATTGCCGCTTTACTATACAACCAAATCCAGTTTCTGGAATTCATCTAGCAAAACAAGCCTTCTAAAAATCACATCATGTCGAGGTGCCCAACATATATATATATATATATATATATATATATATATATATATATATATATATATATATATATATATATATATATATATATATATATATATATATATATGTGTATATATGTATATATATATATGTATAT
The DNA here is from genome assembly GCA_964036315.1 of Acanthosepion esculentum. Classification (NCBI taxonomy): domain Eukaryota; kingdom Metazoa; phylum Mollusca; class Cephalopoda; order Sepiida; family Sepiidae; genus Acanthosepion; species Acanthosepion esculentum. The sequence continues at coordinate 143,542,300 of OZ038476.1, read as the reverse complement.
ATATATATGTATATATATATAAAATGATTTTCTAAACCCAGTTTACATGTGGTACGAGGACGAATGTATGAGGCACCCAGTGAGTATCGAACTCACTATTCAATCCTAATTGATCTAGCAAGACAAGCTTTCTAACCATTACCCCACGCCGAGGTGTTCAACATATATATATATACTATTCCTTAATGTGCATTTAAATTCGTAAATAAAATTTACTCTATTTATATATATTTAATAATATTTTACATATATATATATATATATATATACATATATATATATATATATATGTCAAATATTATTAAATATATATAAATAGACCAAATATTATTTACGAATTACGAATATTTACGAATTACGAACATATATATATATATATATATATATATATATATATATATTTATATATATATATATATATATATATATATATATATATATATATATATATATATGTATATATATGTCAAATATTATTATATATATATAAATAGAGCAAATATTATTTACGAATTTAAATGCCCATTAAGGAATTGTATTCACCATCAATGAAAATTCGTAAATGATTATATAGGCCACACTACAACATGTTTGACACGCAGACTCACTCTACATATTTCTGACCATAGCTCAAATAGATCTCATTTAAATATTCATGGAGACCTACCTGACAGTATTCTAAGCATACTTTTTGACAACACTAATATAGTAGCATCATCTACATGCAAAAAAGGTTAAAAATAATGGAATCCTTATAAATAAAAACAAAAAAAAACAACACTTAATACTATTAACTTTGAACGTGGACATAATACCTTGACCGTCTTTTGAAAAATGAAAACCTTTTATAAAACATACATACAACAAACTATTTCTTATTTTAACAGTTAAAATATAATCCTTGAAAATGGCTAAATGTATAGCCGAAAGCGCTCGGATAAAAAGAACATTCGGACATTTTTTATATAAATTTTCACCCGAAAAGAAAAATAAATATTAGATCTCATGAGAAATTGTATAAAAAATTAAATAAAAGCACCTTGTCTGTCGTATTCAATGAAATGTGTCTGAAAGAAGGATTGCTGCCTCATTACACAAATATATATATATATATATATATATATATATATATATATATATATATATATATATTGTCATGTATTGAAAACTCGTTGCCACTTTTGTAATGCCAAAAAATTTCGTTGTAGTCGAGAATTTGTAATTGCTGATTAAAAAGTACGCCGTTGAACAATACTGGTGTTCGAATAATCTTGGACTAATAGTACTTGCTAGATATTACTCACTCGAATAGTAAACGTGTAGTGATCCGAATAGAGAAATAGTATAGTGAATAGAGAATAGTTGTTAGTATAGCCATAGAGGATAGAGTAGAAATGGAGATATGTATAGTAATAGAAGGATAGAGTAGAAATGCGACCTATTAGACACAGGCTACCTACCATATATGCGTTTCCTCTATGGTCATGTGGTCTACTTAATTCATTAATGGGATCGCCTGTGTTTGCTAACTGGTGACCTACGTTCAAACTCAAGTATCGGCATCGGCATTTTATTCCTATATAACAATATATATATAGGTTCCATTCGCATAATAGATATATTTTATTAAAACAAACTGAACTCACATATGACCACGCTCACACTGAACACGATAAGGTCCAACGTGAAAAATTCCATACTATAAAATTCAACTGCTGACACAGCAAACAATAAATGACTTTGAAAATGTTGAGTGATTTTAGGTGAAAGTAACCATATTCTAATACCAACCGGGAATCAGAAAAAAATCTACAATTGTAAATGGATGTCAGAACACGGAAATGAGGAATGCTAAATGAAAAGATATATTGCTGAGAGCTACAACCCAGAGGATATTTTACAAAGCTATGGTCGCCCACATCCTGTAGGGAACCGACAGAAAAAGAAAAATATATACAATATATTTGGAAAATATGTCAATTTGTGAAACTTACGTTTAAAATTAACGTCTATATTCTTCATAAAATTCAACTTAGGCTATTCAGCGAAATAAGTGATGTTTTGGCTGTTTATCAATTTTTTTTTCAATCCCTGAATTGAACACAAAGCACTTTCTTTTTCTATTGCGCGGTAGCTTTCGGCTACAAATTCAATAAAAATTATTTCGAATTCCCAGTAGCTTATAACTTATAGATTATGTCTAAAACTGCATATAGAAGAAAAGAAAATCTCTACCTATGAAGAGATATTTACTAATTGGCAGTCGACCTCCGAGACATCTTTTTTTTCATCTGTTTTTCTGGATAATTTCCAAGCCGATATAATTTTAAATTTATTTCTCTCGATACGACGGTACCCACAAGGCCCAGGAAAGAAAGAGATATCAGCAACATCCGTCCTTTTACTTCAGTAACTTCATTTAAGTAAAAACGAACATCAGACTGGATACGACTTTAAAGTAATAAAATTGATTCATAAAAACCGTCATCTCAAATCAATAACATCAACCATTCAATTGAAAATTTGCTATACTATTTTTTCCATTAATACTTCAAGGACATCTAATAATAATAATAATAATAATAATAATAATAATAATAATAATAATAATAATAAATGTAGATTATGAGAACAATATGCGAATATTGATCACCCCGTATATAATTGTTCTTCCCCGCATAAACGGCGTCGGGTTTGTGTAACTCCCCATCAGTTCCATATTCTACCCCTAAGTTAAAAAAAAGAAAAAAGCAGAAAAAGGGTAATTTTTAACGCATTATATACGTGATGTATACAAACGCCAGAGGCCAATTGCGCTCATTCATAACTGAAGAGCGATGCATTGATAGCAGGAGCCGGCACTGCGTTTTAAAATGACGCTTTCTCTATCGTGTTCAATCGGAGAGCGAGAGCATCAACATATATACAAGTTTTAGTAAATTATGGTTGAGATTTGTGTGACTTTTTAATTTTAATTTTATTGTCCTTATTTTTGAAAAAGATGTATATCGGGATCCAAATTGAGGAATTCCATTCTTATTCTGTTTTTGTTTTGTCTTTTGATTTTTCAATACGTTCAACCCTCTCAGTCATTGTCAAGAAACGTGTGCTGTCGAAGGCAAAATTGCATTAGTTCAATACTAATAATCTATACAGAGCTTAATGTTTGAATAAAAGCATTATAATAGCATGTCTAACATTTAAATCCCGCGAGACCTCACTGGAAAGAATGTACCAATGATTATTATTATTATTATTATTATTATTATTATTGTTGTTGTTGTTAAATACTTTATACAAACATCTAGATTCAGTCTCCTTAATGTGATATATCTTATTTAATTAGGGTTGTTTATAAAATAAATGTTAATTATTGTTTTTAGAACTTTTTCAGTATTTCCTTACATTGACTGTATACTATTTTAGTACTAATATTTATCTTATGCTGATAATTGTATTCTAGTTATTTGTGATGTGCTGATCGATATGTTTTCTAATTGCACTAAGTTTCGAAAAAGGACAAGCCAACAAAAGTGATTATGTGATACATGTGTGGCCGATAAAAAAAAAATTAAAGTTGTTTTCCAAAGACGGTATTTGAGACGCAACACTATCCCCGAGATCATGATAATCCATAAACGAGATTATTTTTTACACAGGGAGGATTTTCCGGTGCGATGTTATTAGTAATAATTAGGATAGGTTACTTGTATTATTCGGACCTCATATCCTCATCTTTATTGCCATATTCACAACGTTTCGACCGTTGTACGCTCCGGCATTCTTCAGGTGATTGGAATTTCGAACCGAACCCTTTATTTTGTCCACGGGGTAAATTCTTCTAGTTCCACGTGTCATGACTCTTCCCGATGTCTCAATTATTTTACTTTAACTCAACTCTCCAGGTTTTTTCGTTTACCACTACTCTGGCCTGGTGTTGAACTCACAACTCTTTGGGTCAAGTCACTGGATCTAACCAATGTATTTATCCACTGGGGCATGTGTCCTTTACGAAAAGACCTAGAACAATCTAATTCACAAAATCTTCCCCAGAAATAATCCACTCAGTAAATATTTTAACAGAAATACACTGAAACTATAGTTGTACAGATAATCTTGTAAAAATATTAAAAACATAATAATAAAATGTGAAACGAATACAAAAATCTGAGTAATAATAGCCATTCCAAAGAAACAAATGCAGATAATACCCACAATTGTAATTGTAGAAATTCAAACGAAGGCCCATTGTAAAACCGATGTCAAACTGACTCTATTGTTTACCTAAACAGTATTTCTATTATAGAAAATCCAACAGTTAACAAATCTTATATTGGGAGTACCAAGAATTCTTTTAAAACGAGTTGGTATCAACATATATTATCTTTCGCCAATAACGCTTACAGAGTAATTATCTTATTCTGTTTATTCAGATTTAGTATTGCTATTTATTGCCGTCATGTTAATGTTATTTTTATCGTATATAGATGTTCCACATTGTAAATTTTATCTACAGGTTCTTTTAAGAAGCTTCATGAATCTGAAATTTCTAAAACATTCTGTTGAAATTAATTCTGTCTGATCTCCTTCTCCTCCCCTCAGCGTCCTTTGAAAAATTGAACATGTCATATTTGTCTACAATCACAATACATTTGTTTTCCGTATTTGTTAATGATGACCTGTCTAAGTTCCAGTGTATTATATCATATAAAAATAACTCCCCCTAAATTCACATTCTAAGCTTAATTTTCTATTTAGCGTTGACCTGACATTTAATTGGTTGATCAAGACAAACCCACAAGTCTCTTTTTCTAATGCTGACCTTTCGTTTTCTCACCTCCCCTTTATCATTCGGAAAAAAGAGGTAAACCTTTGCGTTTAAAATTTTCTTAAAAATTATTTAATCACCTGTCAATTATCCTCCCCTGAAGAGGTAAAATTTACTGCCGAAACACGAAAGCTATTGTGCATTGATTTCAACGTTTTTGTTAAAATATATTAAAATAATAATAATAATATATTTGTCTACTTTGTATTGAGCACTTTTTAAAAATAAATTCTATGAACAGCGGAATTTTACTTCATTTGTTCTTTCTCTCTCTCATATATATATATATATATATATATATATATTATTGATGCATGGCTGGGAGATCAGAACATTCGCATTTTGATATGAAACCCTGAATTTGAATCTGATTGTGATTGACTTGTCAGGATGGTGTGTTCTTGATTGTATCGATCTGTCGATTCTAGTGCGGGTCACCTTTGGAAAGTGCCCGACAAGCAATTCAATAATGCCACAAAGACGCGCGGAGTTACTGTGTTTGAAAGAGTTTTAAGGAGACTGAACAGTACATGGATTAAGAAAACCGAAATATATATATAATATATACTCTAATAAAATACCTTTCAGCCGTTGTAATATTATTTATGTCGGTATCGGCTCTTCTACACTGGATAAAAGTAGGTCCCCGACACATTTACCTCTGATCTGAAGGTAATATTTTTTTATATCTAAAAATGTTATGCACTCCCACGAACGAACAAAACACACACACACACACACACACACACACACACACACACACACACACACACACACACACACACACACACACACACACACACACACACACACACATATATATATATATATATATATTACATATATATATATATATATGTATATGCATATTATATTGTATTTTACGTTTTTATGTGTTAGGAGAGATATAATTGAATTAAAATTTATAAATTCATATTAGTTTATTGATGCCAGAATATTTATACCATATCCATTGCGAGTAGAATTTCTTCTCTACTGAAAGTGCTAATATTTTCCTTTTAGATTGATTAATTCATATCTATATCCCAGAGTAAACTTCTTTTTATATAGACAGAACAAAATATGAAATCAAAACACCAAATTAATTTGTGGATTTTTCCTTTCTGGCCCGAAAGCAAACACACATCTATATTCTTTCCAACAGTAAATAACCACCCATCTTGAAATAATATAATTAAAAGTTACCACGAGCGAATTTGATAGATTCAAAAAATGGTCTTTATAAAAAATTGGAGAATTAATTTCAGTTTTCTCTGCGTTCATTTTGCTGCTATTTCAGTTTCGTTCTTTCTTTAGACGGTTTTCTTTTCCTATATTAGATTGATATTTTTATTTAAAAAGATAACAAACTATGATTCTTCCTAACAATAACAGTTGTCTAAAAGTTGTTCGGAATATGTTGGTTCTCGCGTGATATAAGGCATTGTTTCTCATATTTTTTGGTTTATATATCAAATACCCATGGTACCTGAAATAATTAATGATTATTCATAAATGCCTCCCACTTGTCGCATGATATCCGAGTTTTACCTACCTCCGAATCTATTTTCATTCCAAATGTTGTAATTATCAAATTACTGAACTGTTAATAGCTGCAAGAAGTAGCAAATTATTAACAAATTAACAAATATATATATATATATATATATATATATATATATATGTGTGTGTGTGTGTGTGTGTGTGTGTGTGTGTGTGTGTGTGTGTGTGTGTGTGTGTTTAGGCAGCAATCCTTCTTTCATACACATTTCATTGAATACGACAGACAAGGCGCTTTTATTTAGTTTTTTATACAATTTCCCATGAGATCTAATATTTATTTTCTTTTCGGGTGAAAATCTATATAAAAAATGTCCGAATGTTCTTTATATCCGAGCGCTTTCGGCTATACATTTAGCCATTTTCAAGGATTATATTTTAACTGTTAAAATAAGAAATAGTTTGTTTTATGTATGTTTTATAAAAGGTTTTCATTTTTCAAAAGTCGGTCAAGATATTATGTCCACGTTCAAAGTTAATAGTATTAAGTGTTGTTTTTGTTTTTGTTTTTATTTATAAGGATTCCATTATTTTTAACCTTTTTTTGTATGTAGATGATGCTACTATATTAGTGTTGTCAAAAAGTATGCTTCGAATAATGTCCGGTAGCTCTCTATGAATATTTAAATGAGATCTATTCGAGCTATGGTCAGAAATATGTAGAGTGAGTCTGCGTGTCAAACATGCTGTAGTGTGGCCTATATAATCATTTACGAATTTTCATTGATGAGATTTTTTACCATATCTAAAGAAATTTTTTGAAGAAATATTTTAACTATTAACTATTTATTTAACGATGTATAAATATTTCAATAGTTAAAATATTTCTTCAAAAAATTTCTTTAGATATGGTAAAAAATCCTTTTTAAACAATAACCAAAACACCAGTTGTCCGTTAAAGAATCAAAACAATCGCGTTCCACACCACGTGTCGTCCGAGTCTAAAAACAAACACACAAACACAGTAATTTAAGTACAACACACATACGAAGAAAAAAGGAAAAATACTGAATTCTAAAATTAGACACATATAACTAGGGGTAAACAAACACGTGGATATTTTAAATCTACATAAATATTTCAACAGTTAAAAATATTTTAAGAAATATTTCTTGAGTTATGGTCAAAAAACCTTTTAAACAACATTTATGACACTATCATCAGTCTTCCGCCAAAAATTCAAACAAAGTTGCATTGCACATCACGTGACATGCACGCTTCACGACAAACGCTGTAAACAAACGCTGTAAACAAACACACAAACACAGTATCTCATTTGATTTCTGAGGAAAGACCTAGGTGGTCTGAAATATTAAATAAATAAATATATACAAAAATACAGAAATAAATACTTTCATAAAAAAAACACCCAATTTTGTTTCATTTATTTTATCCAGATATTATATACATATCAAGAAAGTATACGTGGCCTCTCATTATGCTATATATATATATATATATATATATATATATATATATATATATATATATATATATATATATATATATATATGTATTTATATTTTCATATATATATATATATTCGCCCTTGCATGGAGTATTGCTGCCATTTATGGTCTGGGCCTCCTGCGTGTTGCCTCAGAGTTCTTGATAAGATCCAGAGACGGATATGCAATGTGATTGGCCCTGATCTGTCATCTCGTCTGCAGTCGCTCTCTCACAGACGCGATGTTGCATCGCTCTGACTTTTCTCAAGTACTTCCACGGTAATTGCTCCGAGGAGTTGCTTTCGCTTGTCCCTAAGCCTCGTGAATTTAAGCGTCCTACGAGGCTGGCATCCCGTTCCCACCCCTTCACCGTTGAAACTGTTAGATGTAGACGTCTCTTCTACTCCAATAGCTTCATGTCTCGCACATCTCGCCTATGGAACTCCCTCCCCTATTACTGTTTCCCTGACAAATACAATCTCCAACGGTTTAAGTGTAGCGTCAATCGTCATCTCCAGTTGCCTTGATCTATCCACTTCCCTTCTCCACTTCCTTTCATCTTTCATTCCTATCTGCTCTCGCTCTATATCTTCTGTAAGCTCCCTGCCTTGATCGACCCTCCGTCCTTCTCTTTCTCCACATCCCTTCCTTTACCACTCCTATCTGCTCTTTCTCCAACCCTTCTGTAACCCCATGCGTGATAGTGGCCACCAGCCTTGCTTGGGGTGATACGCTTAATAAAATATATATATATATATATATATATATATATATATATATATATATATATATATATATATATATATATATAGGTTAAATGTTTCGAATGTAATACCATGATTTTTTTCCGTACGTGATGTATAATAACAGTCTTGCCTAGAACACGATTGTCACGATAAAACGGTGATCGAGTGTATAGCATGCTTGTAAAACAGGGCCTGTTACGAGCTAATTTTGACCACGGATGAAACGTATTATCTACTATCTAATATATTTTCGAATATACATTGTTTAGTTGCTCATACATGTTCTCAGTGTCCGTGTTTTTTGTCCATATTGAGATATTGAAGGATACACCTCTTATTCATGTGTACTTTCATATCAGGAAAGATGTTGCTATATTTTTATCTTTTAACAAAACAAACAAAAAGGAATTATGGGTTACCATTGGGAAGGTTTGCAATCGACTGCCAAATTCTTACATTTTACATCCTGGACCAACATAAAAAGGAGACATTACTTGTGCAGAAGACCTTACCACACACACAGATCTGTCTCGTTCTTTTCGTATCTATCTGCCTATCTAACTACCTACCTATCTATCGATCTATCTATCTGGAATCCTATTTATGTATTTTTCTTTCTCCTCTGTAACTTTATCTCGGTTTCCTTAACTCTCAGTTATCCCTTGTCTTATTGGCTTTTCTCCCATGCTTGTGATAAAATGAATAACATATCTATATTATACTAATAGTCTGTGACTGCATGTTTGCTTACGTGGTCGCGTGTTTGTGTGACGCGTCCGTCAGGCGCATAATGAATTCCGAGTTGTTTATACAGTATTTTTATTTTAACTTTATTCAAACACAACTTTTTTTAACTAATATATTTTTAAGTTAAAGAAAGACACAAAGAGATCCCGCTTTGCTGTTTCGTCCAGTTTTTGTAAAGTAATTATTTATGCTTCAGCTTTCTTTAAACAAACATTATTTTAAATATTTTAAAAAAATATTTGTAAGTTAATCTTATTTTAAAATATTTTGAATGTATAAGATTTAAATATACGAGTTGTTTATAGAGTAGATAATTTTATTTTAACTTTCTTCAAACAAGCAATTTTTAAATTAAAATATTTTTAAGTTAAAGACAGGCACAAACGATCCCACTTTGCTGTTTCGTCCAGTTGTTTGTAGAATATTTTTAGGTTTCATTAAACAGATAATATCTTAAATATTTAAAAAATATTTTGTAGAATATTTTTTAAATATTTTCCAGGGAATATGATTTAAAAGTATTTTTGGCATATTAAAAATGATTTTTAGGTTAACCAATGATGATATGAACGAATTGAAATATCTATCTTAATCATAAGAAAATTAACTTTCATTTTAATGGTATGTTGAAATCAACTTCTTTCTTTTCATAACCTGGACTGTCAGTAATGCAACGAATCACTGGTAGTCTAGTGTACATATATAACTGAGCGGCTGATGAGAAATATTGCCCAATCCAACCATAATAATTTATCGACTAATTGTGTGATAAAGATGAACCTGTTTAAAAAAATATTTTAACGATGTTTCCTCACACTTTTACACATAACGTCGCTTTAGAATTTTAAAAAATAATGTATGCAAAATATCTTTAAAAATATATATTTTATTTTTTTTATCTTGTTGGATAATTCCACATCCATCATTATCTTAATTGGCGGAAGGATATTTTTTTTTATGTGTTTAGATGTATGCATAGAAATACATCATCGGCCCGAGCATGTAATCAGTAATAAAGAGAAATAAATTCCTCGACATTCACGTCGTATTGCCTGAATATTAAATTGGCAAATATGTCATTTACGTTAAGATTTCTTGGGAAATTTATTTGCAGTTATTCTTTAACATGCAGAATCATTGACGTTTTAATGTGTAAACTAGTTTTGACTCAATTTATGGGACACCTTTCTGCAGCTGCTCACTAACGTACGAGCCAACAAAAGATGAGGAATCGTGTAATAAACATTATTAAAACTCACCTACATAATCATAAATCTTGTGGCTAACATTGACACGGAGTTGTAAACGGTGATTCTGAGAACAGAAACTAAATCCTCTTTCAAATTACGTATCCTTTCTGGGTGATGGGATCTCAGTGTAACTCTGAACGTTACTGCTTTGCAAATAGGACTGCTCGATTGAATACCCGATCAGACAATATTTCTTTCACAATTATGCAGACATCAGTATTCTGCATGTTTTTATTATTTGACAAGTTGAACGAACATCGACTAAGCGTGGTCATATTAAGCACGAATCTAATATTTGAGTTACATACTTTTTATATATTTTTGTGTATTCATACCATTTGATTCGATACTTGCTAGTGGACGAATTCTTCGGTAGCTGTCGAGTTATTTTGCTTACAAGAAGTCACAGGTCATTGGGAACTATATTTTGAGGGCACTGGTCTTGTTTAAATACTGAACAATCTAGATTAGGTTAACTTTCCCGGAGGTTATGATCAAGGTCCACTTAGAATAGTTGCACAATAAGTCACAGGTTAGTTCTTTGAGTATTAAAGAAACACGGGTATCCACGGGAAAGACAACCTTGTAAACTCCATAGCCCCTATAGCCTCACTGATGCCAACTTATTTTCCAACATAACGATAAAATATCTGTCTATATCTCTGAGATGAGGTCTCATGATTACTTGTATTATTTAAAGTATTCGGAATGGTATCTTCATCTTCATTGCCATATTCACAACGTCCTCAAAGACACATGACCCAGTGGATAAAGACGTTGGTTAGATACAATGATTACCCCAAGAGTTGTGAGTTCAGTACTGGGCCACAGCAGTGGTGAACCAAAAATCTTGGAGAGCTGAATTAAAGGGAAATAACTGAGACATCCCGAAGGCGCATGACACGGGGAACTAGAACAATCTATCCAGGTAAACGAAATAAAGGGTTCGATTCTAAATTTCAAACACCTGAAGAGGGCCGCAGTGTACAACGGCCGAAACGTTGTGAATATGGCAATGAAAATGAGGATAAGATTTCGAATAATTTAAATAAGACGTTGATTAGATCCAATGATTAGACCCGAAGAGTTGTGAGTTCAGTACCAGGCTACAGTAGTGGTGAACCAAATCTTGGAGAGTTGAGTTAAAGGGGAATAACTCCGACATCCAGAAGAGGCATGGCACGTGGAACTAGAGCAATCTACTCAGGTGGATTCGAAATTTCAATCACCTGAAGAAACCCGGAGAGTACAACGGCCAAAACGTTGTGAATATCGCAATGAAGATGAGGATAAGAGTTCGAACAATATAAATAATACAAGTAAAGTCCTTTTTTTATTGTTTTCGATTGCTTTTCTGTTTAAGATTTGATCGTTCTATATCCAATAAATGATTTCTAAGGATATAAATCCCATTCTATTTTTACTATTGAATTTAATATTTCTTGACATTTTAATACTGTTGACAACTTGTTTCCTTTTCCCACTGCAGTGATGTACTTCCCTGTGCCATACTTATAAATATTTTCCTGGTAATTATTCTGACGATCTCACCTGTATAGTACATAGACTATATGAATTTAAACGCAGTACTGTACTCGCGGCAAGATATCTCCATTTTACAAATGGAAAAGCTAGATATAACCTTACTTTCTATGTTAATAGCTTCTTCGCTCGAACGCCGGTGGAACGCCATTCCGGCTTTTTGTTTTCCTGCCAACTTTGGTCTTAAAAAGTGTAAATTTAAATGCAATGTCAATAATTATATTTTCTCAACTATTCTGCTATTTTCTTCATCTCACCTGTTAATATTTTTTTTTATATTCTTTAACACTCAGTAACCTCTGGTTGTTAGTGGAATCGGGGTGAAAATAAAATAATATATAAGATATTGCTAGATTTGTTTTATATCTTTTCATGTATCTCAAAGCATAGCACATTTCATTCTACCTATATCTGATGCCAAAATTCGAGCATTGATCTTAATTTCTTCTTTGCACCTGTGTAGAATAGTTTGGATCACGTGGGACCATAGTTGAAGATGTTATTCAGAATTCATGATTCTGCCGGTCACGTATTCAGGGGCCTGCGTTTGCACGGATGAGCAAACGCAATAAATTGTTTTCCTGAGAGCGTTTACAGAAGTATGACGATGCACACGATTGATGAGAGTTTTGTCAGCAATGGCCAGCAGGATGCAGTGAAAATAAGATAATTACGGAAAACAATTGCAAGAACGTAGATTTTGCCTGCGAATCCTACAGAAAAGTCTCAGATGAATGGGAAAAAGAAGCGAATTGGAAGCATCCAAGAGAATAATTCGTTGTGGATGGGATTTAATATCCCCAGGTTTCCAAACGAGAGGAAAATAAGTTGATTTTCAAAGATCCTTCCACGTTCAACTTTTTCTTAGAAGACTAGAAATGATTTTCTCTGAAAGAGTATTAAGTGCAGTGAATATCATTTTCAAATGTTATGTGACTTTGCTTTCGGACCATGTTCTACAAAGGTAACAGTGTTTTATATTAATAGAATCCATGTGAATACGAACGTTGATTAGTAAGATATTTGATTCTATGGAACAGGTTTTCAATCTGATATGATAATGAATCTAATGTGAAATTATATCTTTTCAAAATTAGAAGATTTTCCAAAATTATCTCCATTGAGAGATATATATTTTTATAATTTTTTTTTCCTTTTTTTTTTTTTACATATTTTGATTACGTATAGAAAGAATTATTCTTGTTTATTTTTAACCAGATGTCTTCAATAACTTCTGTTTCGATATCGTCTAAAAATGTAGACATTTCAACGTTTTGTTTTAATTTCAGGAGCTACCAGAAATATGATCGCGAAGTATCAGGCTTGCACAGAAGTTGTGAATTCTAAACTTCACACTTCTCATCGTTTACAAAATTTGTTAACTGCAATGCGTTATCATAATACAAAAAAAAAACAATATCTATTAAGCGTTTATTTTGCGCAGGAGTTTATTTTGCGCAGGCGTTTATTTTGCGTAGGCGTTTATTTTGCGCAGGCGTTTATTTTGAGTGCATTTAAATTTCCATTGTTTCTTTATTTTTAAGCTTACGTACGCATCTCGTTGAAACACCGGTTGCTGTACGATCACAACGTTGATCTCTTCGGAATACCAAATGCTGTAAGCCTGGATGTGCGGGTGGTGCAATGGCGTTCTTAATATTCTTCGACAGAACAACATCTTTGATGCTTCAAAGGTTTACGGCAACATCACGTAGAAAAACTAGTTCTCGTACGATCAGTTTAAGCAATGTCATGCCTGGTCAGTACCTAGATGGGTGACTGCTGTAAATTCGGTTTTGCTAATGGTGTAATGGTTAATGACTCGAAATTGTTAATTGGAGAGAGAATCCCAATTCCTTTTGTGTTCATTATATTTACTCGGCAACGGTATAAATCCATCTCTTCTCCTTCCAGGTATGGGTTAAATATTAAGACTTTTATCACTAAATCATTTTTATCTTAAAACAAATCTTATAAACTAAACATATGTTCTGGCTTTAAATACCCCACAAATGGGTTAATAATCCTTTAAAAAAGAAATCAACCAACTAACCTATATCTATGCATTTCAACTGGCAGGCACCTTTCTACGGGAAAAAAAAAACGATTTCGATTGAGAAAAATCTATCTCATAAAGCTGGCTTTGAATTACGTGTACTTTCGAACGTAGTAGAAAAGGCTAACGAAAAATCGTTCTTCATATTGTCACATATCGAAAATTCACTATGCAATTTTAAGTAAAATGTTATCGAATACCGAATACATATGTTTCTCCCGCGACTAATAGCGCTTAAATTTCGTTTTTATGAAAGCCTTTTATTGAACTTGAATAATAACGAATTCATGAAATATCTATGCATATATTATTCATTGAATAGATCTAATTTCAATTCAAAACCAAATCAGTCGGAAAAAAATTAGATTGTTGAATTTATGTTAGCTTTATCCTTCCTTACCAATTGGGCATGATCTGTTTTTCGAACTCTTAGCTGATTTTGAACATAGATCGTAGCTCTCGGCGGAAAACATACCACTCTTTAAGATACTAGACACTGCCTACGTTAAAACATTTATCACTCACGTAAAACGTTTCTTATCAACATTGTTAAGTGAATAAACTATTTCGTTCTCACTTTGCGGTATTCGTGAACTGAACCACCGCAATCTGGTTAAATACAAGGTGACACAAGGAGATAAAAAAAATGGAGACAACAAATCGAGCAGAGGTTAAATCTGCATTACGATATTAGCCATTTATGTGCCACGCGGGGTACATGCTTAGGTGATCATGTATCTTTCGATACATGATTGACGAGGCAATTTTTCCCGCAGTAGGTTGCCATTTCTTTCTGCGGTAGACCAGTTGCCATCCAAGGCTACAGAACTCGGTCTGTGGCTAGGGGAAGAAGAAGAGGATTCATACTGTTCGCAAGGGTATTAGCACGTAAGTGAATGTATTGGATTCGACTCGGATTCGAACTCGGCTCTCCGATTCCTCAGTCCGAGCCGCTATCCACTACTCCTCCGTATCTCTACTATTATTGCAATGACAAAAAAACATCTCGTTGTATTGTTAGAGTTCTCTTAATATTAAGAAATCCTCATTCCCGAAACCATACCTAACTCCGTGATCTATAATTGATAAATATTTTATTGGAGGAAATATATTTTTTTTTTGTGATTTCATTTTCTCAAGAATGGTTACAAATCAAGGCTATAGAATCCAGCTAGTTACAAGATCGCTGGCCGAAGAAGAGATGAATTCATGCGTTTCCCAAAGGTTTTTGCGTATTAGTGAATGTAACGAACCCAACTGGAAGTGGAACACTGCACCGCGCTGCAATCCAACATACCACACACACATTTCTCAATGTAATTTTGTAAATATATTTAATTATTAAGTTATCATATATATGTAAATTTATTTATTAAGTTATTATAATTAAGTTATGTCAATACAATATAATGGTTTTGCTGGAAACGTTCGCGGATCTCGTTCTACGAAATTAATTTCAATAATTTGGTCACGTGTTGTTAGATGCCTGGCATGTCAGCATTATGTTGTCCTTTCAAGGAATTTTAACATTTGAAAATAACTAAATAGATTTTGCTGCCAAGAACAGCGGCGACAACCTGTTTCATGCTTATACGTAATCGTATAAGCATGAACCTGACTGTCACCGCTGGGTGTTGTCATCAAAGTCGACATATATATTTTCATACGCTATATCTATGATATTGAGGATTGATATTTATACCATAAATATAGCATACTTAAAACTACGCTTTACTATATACAGTGGAGTATTGGATAACGGCTTGGACTGCGGAATCTGAGAGACGAGTTCGAATTCCAGTCGAATCCATTAGATTCATTTACGTGCTAATACCATTGGGAAAGGTGTGAATCGTCTTTTTATCTCCCTCCAGCTATGGGTAAATAGCAGGACAGACTGGGTTCTATATCTTTGGATAGCAACTTGTCTTGGAGAAAGAAAACTCTAAATTCAAAACCTGCGAAGGGTCGCTTGGGGAACTTGTGGCACCAGTCCTCTGCATTCGACCCTTCAAAAAGTTAGGGTGGTTCTACACAAAACCTTCACCACTACAAACAAATCACATGTGCTGGCGTCTGGCTGTAATTTTCTAGGAAATGAGCTGTTTGATCCTCATACGTCGAATACGACGGGAGAGTCGAATAATACATATATATATATATATATATATATATATATATATATATATATATATATATATATATATATATATATATAAGCAAACTTAAAATCGAACTGGTAACGGTTGACAATGTACTGTGCTTAAGCTTTTTATTTTAGTTCTTCGTGTATTCGTACAAGTGTTGTTTTATTTGGAGACAGAGTTTGTAAAAACTGACCAAATGACCAAAGATTATTAAACAGTATACTTATACTTAAATGTTAAATATTGGAATCGTGTTACCCACACCGACCCATCATTTCACCGACCCAAACACCTATTTACCAGTTATCAAAAGTCTTTAATGGTATTATGACAACAAATCTATCTACAAAATACATGAAGTTCTCTAAATCTTTATGATAAATTCCGAAGAAGTATCTACAATGTTATTGGTCCTGACCTGACAATTCAGCATCAGTCACATACCCACCGCCGTAATGTAGCTTCCCTCTGCCTTTCCTAAAAAATATTTTCATGGTAATTCTTAGATTGGCGAGACGGTCGCATCATTTTACAGCTGAAATCGCGAGATGCAACCGTAAGTTCTATGCTAAAGCTTTCTACTATCGCACTTCGCACTTGTGAAAATCTTTGCCGGCATTTGGCTTCCCATTCAACATTCAGCTTCCAAAATTTAAATTCAATGCCAGTAGTTATCGTCTGTTTTCTTTTATTGTTCTCTATGCTTAACAGCGTTTTATAATATTCTATACCACTTTGTAAACCGCTTGCATTCTTAGTGGCTTTATTGTATTGCTTGGGGTGAAATGATAAAATCAAAAACAGAAAGAAACCCGACAACCAAGTCGTTTTCCCTCAATTGATGTAGAAAATCTATTCACAAACATCCCTGTCGATAAATCGACCGATACAATCTTTAACTCTGTTTATAAATGTTGTATCCTTAAAAGGTTACAAACAGACAAAGATGGTACTAGAGTCAAGGAATAGCAACACGCGTGTAGATGAAAGAAAAAGAGGTTTATTGTAAAATAGAATACACTCGTGAAAACAGGGAATCTGGTAGAAGGGTGGTAATTCTCGAAGCAAGCATAATCACCAAACGCCCCACGCCAAAATATAAAAAAGATCAAGGCCAATTTTAATGTGGGGTATGCGAGCCCGTAGACCTCGTATAAAACTGAGTCGGGTATGCCCTGTCGAAAGGCAGAATCTCGTCTAAGTATCCTCTCTGCCCGGAGGCAGAGAGTATGACCAGCACAGCTGGAGTCCAATCTCCATTAATTCCCGAAGGATATTTACCTTACCTCCCCGCGAGGCAGAATGTGTCACAAGACCGTTTTTAATGCGGGGAAAACCGAACCCGTAGGCTCGGGCAAAAACTCCCCGTAGACCCTGTATACAAGGGGTCGCATAGCCTCGACCGTGTTCCTCTCTGCGCGAAAGCAGATAGTTCGACCAGCACAGCTGGAGACAAATCTCCAACGAATTGCCGAAACAAGCCCCAGGCATATCCTGTGCCCACTATATATAGCTACTTATATAGTCATTCCACATAGACGATAGGGAATGTGGGACATTCGATTACAACAATAAAAATAATTCGATTCTACTTCCATCCATCAAACCTAATATTTTCTGAAAATTACAGAACGCTTACATAAGTAAAGTCCCCTTCTACGAACATAATGGCAATATTTATGTATGTGGACGATACATTTTGTCTTTTTAATTGTGAACTTGAAGCCGATTCCTTCTTTTCAGTTATGAACCAACTTCATCCATCTTTGAAATTCACCATCGAAAAGGAGTCTAATTCTTGTCTCTCTTTTCTTGATGTCCTTGTGCATCGGACCCCTTCTCAATTTCTTACTTCTGTGTTTCGCAAACCAACGTTTTCTGGTTTGTATACGCGTTGGGACTCATTTTGTCCCAAAAAGCGCAAAATTAATCTCCTTAAGACCCTACCTCACAGGGCCTTGATGATCTGTAGTGAATAATATTTGGATGATG
The DNA here is from genome assembly GCA_964036315.1 of Acanthosepion esculentum. Classification (NCBI taxonomy): domain Eukaryota; kingdom Metazoa; phylum Mollusca; class Cephalopoda; order Sepiida; family Sepiidae; genus Acanthosepion; species Acanthosepion esculentum. Next base: position 143,523,984 of record OZ038476.1, on the reverse strand, counting down.
AATTGGATTTTATCCGCTGCACCCTTTTAAAACATGGATATCCTAGTGATACTCTTCATAATGTCATGCGCGATAAGATTAATAATTTTCGGAAGGATAAACAATACGTAGTTCAGAAATGTCCTATTTACCAGCGGCTTCCCTTTATTGGTTCACGGGGTGAGCTTTTGGCTAAGCGGATCTCGTCTGCTGTCCAACTGTGTTATATTTCAGCTCAACTAAGAATTCATTTTGCGACTCATTCTGCCTTTCCCTCTATGCGTAAGGATCCTCTTCCTCCCCATCATGTTTCCTCGGTGATCTATTCATTCAATTGTGGTTGTGGTAGAAACTACATAGGAAGAACGACCCAGCGTTTGGATTGTAGGATTAGGCAGCATGTCCCATTAAGAGTTCTTAATCCGGATGCCCGTAAGAGCCAGCTGATGAATACTTCCGGGTCAGCTATTACTGAACATCTCACAAATAGCAGGGATTGTGCTATTAATTTTAGTTCGAACTTGTTCACTGTTCTGGCCAGTTCGCACTCTCTTTTTCATTTACGGGCACTTGAGTCTTTGTATATACGATCCAGGGAACCATCTCTTTGTAAGCAAAGATATAGTCTCCTTGGACTACACGTTATTACACTCTAGTGTTCGTTAATCTTACATTCCCTCTCTTCTTCCACCCTAGGGCAGGTTGATTTTTCACTTTTTTTAGAAAATCAAAAAGAATAATGTAGCGAAAGTTGCGTATAGTCCTATTAAGTACTGATACAAAAATTTAGATGTGACAATTCAACGGCTTTTTGAGCATTTGGCATCAAAGATCGTATAGAAAAATGCACTGAAAAATCCTCAATTTTGCAAGTTTTGGCCTAAATATTGATAAGAAAACCAAAAAATTCAAGTATTTAAATCAGGGAATGTTATTTTATTTCATCAAAATTAAATAAAACGAAGAAATTATAAGTAAACTTCAAATTGAAAATCTGCCCCCTCCCCATTATCAGTGACGACTTTGAAATGCTGTTTTTTTACCTCATGAATTAAGCAGTAATATTTGAATACATTAAAAAATTGTTTTTTTTTCTATTATGAACAAAAATACAACAAACAAACAAATATGGAAAAATAAATAATAATTTAATAGGGCTTAATATATAGAGTCAAATAGCTCCATATAAGAGCCCTTAGACAAAAATGATGGTCTCAGTTTCTGACACAAAACTTTTGCTATTATGTGCTGGTGCCTTGCTTCAAAGCCATACACAGACTGGGAAGCTTCTGTTGTTAACTTGACTGCCCGTTTCACGCCTTGAGAATGTGAGGGAAAATCTGGCAAGTCAAGCTTTGTACCATTAAACAATGATTCCCGAAGTTCATTTTCAGAACATTCTTCTGTGAGTGGTGCTTCAGAAACTCCACTTAATGACAGATGTATTAACTGTGTCCAGTGCATGGCTTTAAAATTTATAGTTGTGATTCTTTTCAGTCGTTTCTTGGCTGGCTGCCCACTCCTGAAAAAATATAAAAATTAATTTGAAATATTTAAAAAAATGTACTCTGTACTGCTTTAATATTTATAGTGAAATTAGTTAAAATCGTTAACACGGTTCTATAAATCAGCATAACTAATTTAGTCAGTTTTATATGAATAAATATGTACTTATCTAATGGCCAAAATTCTTTTTATAGCTTCTTCCCTCACTTCCACTTCATCAGATTTGTCTATTGAATATAAAATATTTTCAGGCAGTAAGGTGAAAGCATTGTATTGTATATTTTTCAATGTGATCTGTTGGATTTCATATGGTTGCTTCCTAATCCTTTGGATCATATTGAAAATATACATTTGCTGATTGTGGAACTTGTTATCTCTTTTAATTTCGAACCAGCAAATGGCATATACATTCACAATAAAATTTATTAAACCATGGAGTTTGGTTAAAAGATTTTGTGGGTATGCACCGCGAGTCCATAAACACATCAACCTGATAGCTAAAGTTAACCATCTTGCCTGGTTTAATGGACCAATTTTCCATGATGCAAATCTAGAGTCCACCTTACCTCTAGAAATAACCACTGTATATTCATAAAGGATTCTTTGATCACATCTAAGGGTATCTCTATTTTCAATTTTAAAAATACAATCCAGAGGACTGCTAACAGCTGAAAATGATCTTTGGGGTAAACTATGGTAAACATTTGCACATAATTTACCCAGTGGACCATTGAATGTGGTAGGGATTTTTGTGGTACCATCTACATGTTTAAAAAGAGCTCTAAACGGAAGTTCATTCTGATGCAAGGAGCAACCAATAGTGTGAAGATTTCTGTTAATTTTTCTTTCCAGAAGTGTAACAAGTCCACCTTCACAGCCAGTATTGGTATTAGTGTTGTCAACAAGTATAGCTTTGATAGTGCTCACACTGTTGAATTCATGCAAGACATCAGCCACTTGCTCGGCAAGAACAGCACCAGTTGCACCAATATTAGGAAGAACACTATGTGTCAGATATTCACTTTCATATGGCATCTCCTTTGTGACAGTCAAGTGGCGTTCTGCTCCCTTGTTTTTTTTTCAGAGTTTTCTTTTCATTTTCCTCCACTATTTCCTTGTACAATATCGTGTTTTTGTCAGTTCTCCCATCAACTCCAATACAAAGAAGACTTTCCACCTTTTCATCATGCTGCTGATGGGCATTTGTTTTCACTTTAGCCTTTGCTCTATCAATTTTACATTTATCTATTTAAATATCTTTTAGATTAATATTGGGGATGAGAAGGCCCATAGCCTTCAAATCCAAGAGCAAGGCACTGGCAAGGCTGGCTCCAAGATTGGAAGATACATCACCCCTTATCAATTCAATAGCATACCTTGGAATTTTGATAAGGCTATATGACCCTTTGGGATGACTATCTAGTTGCAAATATTCATCTTCTGCTTCTTCACTAGGAGAAGATGAGAAGGCATGGACAGAAATATCATCCTGGACATATGATGTTGAAGCTATCGGTGATGAATCTAAATTCTTTTGTTGGTTTAATCTCTATTTCCCTTTTACATTTTTTATAGCACTTTTATCTGTTGGTCCAAGCTGGAAAGTGCCCTTGGGATCTATTTTGAACCTCTGATCTTTCAAATATTCACGGTCTTCCACTGGAACCTGAAATATCAGATTTTACTTATCTTAAAAATACATCTAAACAGATTAAAATAAAAATTATTTTACATGAAAAATAACATGGAAAAAATGATTTTTTTATATTTCTGTAAATAATATAAAAAATGTGGAAATTGATTTCATTCAAAATTCGCATGATTTTAATATTACGTTGTCTCCATCACAAATACATTAAAAACAAAATTAGAAAATAACTTACTTTCTGTTTCATAGGACAAGTGCAGATTATGTGCTTAGTCTGGCAATTTTCTTTGTTGCATTTAACACTAGGGTCGTCACAACGTAAAATTGGCAGTTTGCATGAACAGGACGAAATATCAAATAACGTGTCTAGCTTTTCCTTCCAGAATTTCTTTTGGGCACCATGGAGAGATTTCCTATTTATTTGCTTTGCTTTCTGGAAGCATAGAATTTTCACATTGTTCACAATACTAATTTCATTTAATAGAGGCAAACGGGGGTTAACAGCCTTCCAAATATCTATTACATCTTTTGCTATTAATTTACAAATAGCAAAACTTGAAAGGTGGGGATAAGTATTCATTAACAAATAGCTATATTGAATAATTTGTCGATAAATTGGGGGCTCTGTTTTATCTAATGGTGAAAGTGGACCTGAAAATTTAATTGCATCTTTACTGCGAGTTGAAATTGAAGTGCTTTTTCCTGCCATTTTTATTAAAATATCTGAAAACGAAAATATATGTATTATGAAAACTTACACAAATGAATATTTTTCAAAATAAATTTGAAACTAAATTTCGAAATACATACATTTTAAAAAGTAATGTTTTGTTTAATTACCTAAAAGTAGAGTTAGTTCTGAAATTAACTTGTAAGCAGGCCTTTTAATAAAACACTTTGAAAATATAAACAAATTACAATAAATATAAAAGTTATATTTTTTTAAATAGTTAATATATTTTGATGAAAAATACAATAGATATTTGTGCTAGTTAAAAGCGTGAACAGTAAACAAAAATAAACCGAACTTGTAAGGGGAGGTAATTACTACCGGCAAATACCGAAAAAATATCTAGTAAAAAAGACGCCGTTAATAAGTAGTTATTTGTATTTTAAACTAAATATTTTAGTGTGTTTTATTTTTTACTTTTAGTATGTTCATTGAATTTATTAAGAGAATAGATACCATATTAAAAATATCCATTATTAAGCAGATTTTCTTTTTTTCTTTTCGTTAAGATTCGGTTTTAATTTAACCGACACATGTTTCCGATGACACCGACATGAGGATAAAAATCGCAATTTATTTTGCCTTTAAGTTCGATTGCTCAAATAAATACGAAGTTTTGAAGAAAAATATTTTTTGTGGTAATTTAGGGGGTTATTTTGCAACTTTCCCCGAGTTATTATTTTTACAGTTCCAAAATCGACCTACCCTAACCTCCTGGGGTTTTCTTTTGTTTCCTTTGGGGGGGGGGGGTCTTTTTCGCTGCGCGAATTTGAGATTTTTTTCTTTTTCCTGTCTTCTCTCATACAAATTATTCATTTCATTTGTTAATGTTTTAATTGTATGTAGGGTGTTTGTGTGAGTAAAAGTAATTTGAAATAAATTATTATTATGTTCCCCGTCGACCCTGATGAGCTAGGGAACGAAACCGGTCGGTCTGTCTTGTTTGTGTTTTCATCTCTTATTTCTTATTTTTCATAATGCCTATAAGGAATAAATTTTGCATTTCCTTGCAATATATATATATATATATATCAACAAACGGTAGTTAATAACAGTTTTCCGAACTACCTCATAGATAAGAAAATTAGAATATCTCCATCTAAAGCAACGCCAACAATGTAACTGGGCTATAAATGTCTGAGATTTTGGTACTAAAAAATAGATATTGCCATAAAAGTAAGCATAGAAAATAAGAGGCTTGCGACGTTATATATTCGAGAAATGGGCAGAAACATATAAATTAATTCATCACCTACAGGACGGTTTTATTGATGTTGAGGTTTGTCAAGACAAGAAGGTAATGAATGGGTAATTACAGACAATTTATAGTCGCAATACAAGTCTGGTCTGACTCATATAAAGACAACTCGTGGCAGATGTACAATCTGATGTGGTATAATCGGCCTACTATTTAAACAACATCATTAGCGATGGATCGCATATATGTTCCACTTAAGGTCTGGCATGAAATTAAGTCCCAAGACCCAGACATATTTTATCGTGTTTCTATTGACAGCACGAATTTTGTTGATATTTTTCTGAGATTTGAATGCATTTTTTTGTCAAATCCAGTGACCCCTTGCAAACGTTCTTTACTGAATTTGAGATTTGCAAAATATAATAGATTATTATCTTGAAGAATTGTTGACTTCGATGTTCTTTTCACGTCTGTATTCCTCGTTTTATTGTCCAACAGAATGCGGCAGTTACTTCACGTTTAAACTTTACGCTTTATAAATAAAAGATCGTTGTCAAGATCTTTATGTCTTTCGACGGATTTCCTGTTGAATTTACTGTTGAACCACTTAACAGCTGAGAAGAAATATTATTTGTATCGACTGCTTATGATTAGAATCTGCCAACGTTAGTCCCATGTGGCTCGTTGTTCTTGTGCAAAAATTTCTTTACTTATTTTCAGTAAAGGAAATCTTCCAAATACATTGATTCATCAGGCCGCGTTGTAAAACGATTTCTTTTGAAGTTCGTAGGCAGCAGCAGCTGCTGTCATTAACTCTTAACCGAAAATGCAATTTAAAACCTGATGGTTGTAGAAAGAACGATAATAGAAGATCCAAGGCACTGGGTTAATCAGACGTAAGTAGATTGGAACTGGCTGTATTGGGGAAAAAAAATCTAAAGACAGTCTAATTGTTAGACGGTTGATATCATCAATTTGAGGTCTTTCTTGAAATTATGTTCTTCATAACAAGTGAGGAGGCAAATGAAGCTGACTGAGATATGCATGGAACTTTTAGTAATGTTTTGGTTCTATAACAAGTGATATCTGGATGTTATCTGAGATAATCTTTTATCCTCACTGGAATCTCAGAGGAGAACTAAAGTTACTGGAAATTTTTCATCTCTTTTGGCAACTCTTGATTTCCTAAGCGTAGCTAAGACATAGCAAAAGACTGAAAAATGGGACACCAGGTAAGGATGGAACTCACTAATCAACTCTAAGATTTCTAGCGAAACAAGCTTACTAACGTTTAACCTACGTCAAGTTGACTTCTCGCAATTCTTTGCTTTCCTTTACATTTGACTGTTCTGTACGGTTTGAATAAAAACTAGAAAGCACGAAAAGAATAAGATAGTTACGTAAAGAAATCTATATATCTATCTATCTTGAGTGAGTGTGTGAGCGAGAGTGATGATGTAATCTCAAAATGGTGATATATATATATATATATATATATATACCTACACATAGATATATATTTTGTGGTTAGTCAGTAAACTGGGAGTTCGATTATAATCTTGTAATTTAAATCGATATGTAGTACCCGTATCTTCACAAAGATAATTATATTTATATTTAACATTATGTCAAGTGAGTCCTGAGATACAGTATTTCTAAAGATATACGGAGGTTAGCTAAAAGACATATAGATGGGTTCATGCTTTTGGAATTTTATAGGTGTAAAATTACTATAAGTTACTTCAGAATAAATTCAGTTTTAATCATATATACATACATATGAATATATATATATATATATATATATATATATATATATATATATATATATATATGTGTGTGTGGGGGTGCGTGTGTGTGTGTGTTAATGTGCGTGTATGTGTGTTTTTAGAACAGCGATCAGCCTAGCATATTTCAACACTATTTGTCTGAAAATATTTCAACTTCAATATATATATATATATATATATATATATATATATATATATACACACGAGGGTCATTCAATAAATAGGGTGAGTTTTTAGGTATAACGACTTCTAATAATGATAGAAGCTTACTACTTTTTTTTTCAACGTAGTCTCCCAGCACTGTCACACACTTTTCCCATCTGTGCACAAGTTTCCGTATTCCCTCAGCGTAAAAATCTTTGGACTGATGTCTCAGCCAGTCGCTCACAACACTTTTGACTTCAACGTCACTTTTAAACTTTGTGCCTCTCGTGAACGCTTTCAAGTGACCAAACAGGTGAAAGTCTGAAGGGGCAAGGTCTGGTTATATTGTCGACATTTAATATTTTTACTTTTCCGCCGCGCGTTATTTTATTTTATTTTATTTTTTGTTTTATCGGATGCATAGTATAATAGGGCTAGTTGGGTACCGTCTGTGAGCAAATGTGTACGATGCCGCTATTCATGCCGCCAGAAATCTGGAAACGCCATGCTGTACTGCGTGGCATTCGCGCCGAGTGTTGTGATGTCAAACAGAGGACAGCGCAGAGGATCCGGAAAGATTTGGATGATATACCCAGTCAACAACATGAATGATCGCTAGTGATGGCAATGTTATGCCACCATTCATGTACCCAGAGGGCCACAGACTCAACTGGAAGGACTACATCAAGTGCCGTGAGGAGTTACTGCTGCCCTGGTTGAAGAGCGTCTCTGCTGGAAGACCCTATATCTAGCAACAAGTATCTGCAGCATGACACACAAGCCGGAGAACCCAGTCATGGCTGTCAGACAATTTTTGCGACTACATCACTCTTTGCATATGGACACATAACTCCCCAGACTGCAAAATCCTTCATTGCTATGTGTGAGATACAGTTCAGCGAGAGACAAAAAAACTTCGTAACACCAAAGATGAACTGAGGGCAAGGATTCCTTATGGCAGCATTCACCAACCTAAGCAAGGAGACCATCCAGAAAATTTGATTCCGAAGTCGTCATGACTCTGTGGTTAAAACCAATGTCGATTTTATTGAATCAATTTATTCTTTAGTATTTCAACATTTGTTTCCTTTTCAATACATTTAATACGAGGCACTTCATTTAATATTATAGGCGATATATCATAATTAAAATTAAAATTAAAAGTAATTCCTTCTCTGATAACTTCCCCTCGAAGTGGTGACAGTTTTCTTTTCTGTATATATACATACGCCCTATTTGTGTATATGTGTGTAAGGGATACACTAAACTGCTCTGCTGAACTTTCCGCAGATGAATTTCCGATCAAAGATCAGTTTCGGGCTCCATAAATTGCGACCATTTTAATTGAAATAATAAAGATATAAAGAATAACTTAGAATTGTATAGCTAGTCGATTCAAATATGTACGATAAGCCATTTCTGTTAAACTATTTTCAAGATTACTAGTTAGATAATTGTAATCAAATTCGAAGCGTAGTTGGGTTATGGACGTACCATCAAGTATATGTGACTTTGGTCCTTGTTGTGACCAATTGGTTAAGACATAACAAAACAAGAGGTTGCAGATAAATAATGCATTGAACAGTAAATACAAAAGAAGTGTGTTACACTACTTGGGTATCGGTTAACCAGCGTTCAGTCTATATCCCTGTTATATTTAACAGCCCCCTCTCCACGAGGGTTATATGTGGCACAAGGCCGAGTTTAACGCGGGTCATCCGAGACTGTAGGCTCGACCAAAAAATCTCCGTAGAACACGAATAAACGGGCTCGGGTTTGTCTACCTCCAAAGACGAAACACTGCTCTTCGTCACAGCCCCGAACGGGTTCATTTCTTCCCAAGGCAGAGAGTTCAACAGGAGCTGCGAACAGTCACAGCCTAGGTAGAACAGTCTATCACTGTTAACATTTAATAGATCCCCACCCCACAAAGGATGTATGTTGTACAAGGCCGAGTTTACCGTGGGTTCTCCGTGCCCGTAGGCTCGGCCAACAATATTCCTGTAGAAACGTAGAAACGGGTCAGGGCCTGTCTACCACCCCGGACGAAACTTTACCCTTCAGCAAAGACTCGTCCGAAAGCAGATTGTTCGACAGGAGCTGCCAACAGTCACAGCCTCGAGGGAACAGTCTATCACTGTTTTCCCGTGGCTTACTTTTCCTACTACTTTATAGTAAGTGGAAGGGTCCATAATAGACTAATTGGAGGGAAGACACTACAACAGTCCTATAAAAAAGTTCGTAACTTATAAATCCATTGGTAAACGAATTTAAACATTATTGATATTGTCAATTTATAATGAATACCTGTTCTGTTTAAACGACATTCTCTTCACAGGTATAGGTAGATAAGAACGCACTGAGATAGATGAAAACAGATTGATATTGGTAGATAGGCACAACTGAGATAGATAGATGCAGCCTTATATATATATATATATACATATATATATATATATATATATATATATATATATATATATATATATATATATATATAGGCATCCACTGTCAGACTGTTTCGCTGTAGCACAGCTCTTCAATGTGGCTAGACGTCTGATTCCTTCAAGACCGGATCGAAACCTGACCGATTTTACATCAGACAGAGATCATACCCCTAGGCTATCGTCACACGGCACATTTTTCTAAAATGGGGGTGTTGGGCTGAGGCTGGTCTATACTTACTATCTTATGCCAAGGTAATCAGATTCACGACCCATTCACTCATTACAATTTGCACATCTACTAAAAGAACTTATCCATCATCATTCAATCCTCCATATACCAAATTACCGCTTACTCTCAGGGGACGTACAAAAACACCCCATGACATAAAAATTAACGATTATAAAATTCTATATACAAAAATCTGTGGATGATGCATGTTGAGGAGGGAATGAATCCAAAAACCAATACAGAAGTAAAAGGATAACTGATATATTGCCAATGCTACAAGAATTTACGTCTTTGACGAGAATGTTGCGTATTGAGGTTGCTACAATTCATTGCTTGTCAAAATATGACCGTATTGAGCTCGAGTAGGTGAGATATAGCGTCAATCCTCTTGACACGCGGTTGGTTGCTGTGTCCAACATTATCATTTATCATGTGGATGTGCTTTCGTCAGGAAAAGACTTCCCTGTTGTGTATATCTCACTTTTGCTGGTCTGATATCCAGGGAGATTTTATTTCTGATGGTAGGATTTTTATAATACATATATAATTTGATATTTAGATTGTATGCATTAATTATATTATTCGGACTATTTTCCTCATGTTTGTCGTATATTTATTACAACGTTTCGGCCGTTGTAGGCTTCGGCCTTCTTCAGATGGTTGGAATGTCGAACTGAACCCTTTATTTCGCTCACTGGGGTAGACTGTTCTAGTTCCAAGTACCATGTTTAATGGATGTCAGTTATCAGTTATCCACTGTTAATTTTTCCCTCTGAAAGTTCTCCACTGCCTTAACCGGGTATTGAACTCACACACTTTGGGTCCTGTCACTGGATCTAACCAACGCCTTTATCCACTGTGCAATCAAATTCATACACAGATGTCCTCTGTGTATGAATTTCTGGGTATTATAAACCTAATGTTTTCAGCAACCATTTTTACCAGTGCTCATATTGCAATTTTTCTATTATCATTGCAATTTTTTACCAGAGCTCATATTGCAACTTTGTTGTTATTATCGCTATTCTCTGGCACTCCTTATTACTGGTTCCAATATTGTATTCATTTCTATGCTTGGTTGACTTAGGAGATTTTTGTGGCCTAGCATATGTGCTGATTTTTTAAGTTTACGAATTTTCCAATGGTGTTCCTTTTCTATCATCTCAACCTTATCCCACAGAAGGCGGTGATCTCCCTTCTCTCTCCATATGTGGTCAGCCACGCCTGATTTTTTCACTTCCCCTCATGTTACAGCTTTCTGGTGTTCTTTCTCCATTGTGAACTGTATCGAAGGTCTTATTGAGTTCACATGGTCCATTAGAACCTGAACATCTTCCTGGTGTGGCCAGAGTATGAAGGTATCATCTACGTACCTTAATAGTTGGCTTTAGAGATATAGATTCTAATGCCATTTCCTCAAAGTATCCCATGTATATATTCGTTATTGCTGGTGATTATGGCGAGTCCATTGCTAAGACCTCATCCTGTCGATATATGTATGATCCCATTCCGAATTGTGTTGTTTGTGTACAGAAGTTCAACATCTCCATCAGATTATCTATTGGAATACTGGTCCGTTCTTCTAGGGATGAGTCAGAGGCCAATCTGTCTCTGAAGACTGAGGGTGCCTCCTCCGTGGGTAAAATCAACCTTACTAACCGAAACGCTCATCTGTGGCTAAATCGGTAAAAGCACGTCAGGTTATACGACGGTTCCGTATAGGATACAGGTTCGATTCCTGTCGGGGGAAAGAATATTTTCTATGAAAATTACTCGGACGTTCAGGCCGGTAAATGTTGTTATTACTGTTTATTATAAACAGAGGTTTTACTCAAATATTTGTATCTATAAAAAGAACGTATAAACATTATATATATATATATATATATATATATATATATATATATATATATACATATATATATATATATATATATATATATATATATATATATATATATATATATATATATATATATATATATATATATGATAGAAATTGTAAGGAGGATTTGATAATTATAATTAAGTAATTTATTGAGTCTTAAAGAAACCTCAACAGAATGCAGAAAGCACTGGACGGCCGTTTCGTCCTATATATATATATATATATATATATATATATATATATATATATATATATATATTGCTCTGTCTATTTTCATCTCTAATTTTCGTTAGGAACACAAAAGTGTACTGAAATGTTACATAATATCAGTCGTACTATATGCCAATGAATGCCGAACAATCTCCTCACAGATGAAGAAGAGACTTCAAACAACGTAAATGTGGTTTTACAGAAGTCTATTGAGAATACCATGAAATATCAATTACAACGATAAAGATTTAGAGAAAATATAAACAAACATGACAAAGAAAATAGAAACAAACATGACAAAGAAAATTATCCGGATGACACAGTTGAAATTTCTAGGGCACATCATGAGGAAAGAGGGCTGGAAAATGTGATATTCACAAGACAGATTGAAGGCAACAGGGACAGAGGAATGCAACTCATTAACTCCCCCGGCGAACTTGAATAAAAGGATGGCGGAACAAGATTTAGGAGATATATCAAAAAGACAAAATTTATTAAGAGCTACAAAGGACAGGAATTTGTGGAGTGCTGACGTCCTGAAGGGACACAGCACATAGAATAAAAATGCATCTATATAGATGTTTATTCACTTATTTTTATGTATGGATTTTTAAAAAATTATTCTCTTTTTCATTTATACCATCATTTTCATCAAAAAAAAACTTACTCTGCTTGTTGCGGACTGCACATCAACATGAGATATTACTCTCCTGTTAGTTTTATGAACCTGGCTCAAGGAATGTTGGAAAAGAGCGTCTGAAGAATTTTACGCAGTAGATTGCACATTTTTTCTTCAATATTCTGATTGCCAACCAAAGCTCTTCTGTCTGCGATAGACTGGTTTCCAACTCATTCTTTCCTGCTATTCAACTCATAGCTGGAGGGAGAATAGATGGGTTCATACCAAGCGTAATTTGCCCGTAAGTGAATGTAATGAGCAAGATTTGAATTCTATCTCATCTCCCCAATTTCTCATTCCTATCCGGCACCTATTATACTACAACGTACATCCAGCATTTCAAAGTTGTTGTTGTTATTATTATTATTATTATTATTTTATTTCCATTGATTTCTGTTGTGTATTTATTTCTGTCCGGATCCTGACCAGGGACCTAAGGTTAGAATTGTCGTCATGACATTTTCCGATGAGCAACTGAAAAAAAAAGAAACAACATACATAGATAAAGCTCTTCGTAATGTGTAAGCTGTAAGCTGTACTTGCGAATACGATTTTTTGTACATTTTTAAGGCATGGGCTGCCAGGAATCCCGTCAATGAGTCTATTGGAATCCCTTCCAATCAATCCGAAGGCTCCAACTACGACAGGGATTGTTGATGTTCTCAGGTGCCACACTTTTGAGATTTCGATTTCAAGGTCCTTGTATTTTGATAGTTTCTTTAAGATTTCAAAGATATAATGCAGCCTGCAAGGACTGCCATTTCAATAAGGAGACCATTTTTCATTTGTGGTCTCTAATAACAACTTCTGAGCGATTAGCTTTGATTGTTCTATCTGTCTGTATTGTGTAGTCCCATAAAATGCTACCTGATATCTGTCGTCCTATATGGCAGTGAATGCTGGGCTATGTCCTCAAACATGAGAAAGGGAATTGAAGCAACAGAAATGTGGTTCTACAGAAGAATGCAGAGAGTATCATTGACCGAACATGTGAGCAACAACAAAGTTATAGAGAAAATGGAAACTTGAATGAAACTTAAACTTAACATAAAAAAGAACATTTTTCAGCTATACACGTTCGCACTTATAGTTGGTCTCATCCGACTGGAATAAGAGACAGAATGTAATAAGTGAAAAGGATGAAGAAGATGCAATAAATATATTTCGTAGATGATTGGCCACTCCAGGGGCGAGGTCATCATCGTCCACTGAATTTCAAATTTACACCCAGATCGAAAATAATATTCACTATTAAACAATGCTGAAGGCTGAAGGGAAAAGCGTAAATTTTGAAAATTTAAAAAAACTTAATAAAACAAAAAATATGTCAGCATTTTATATATATATATATATATATATATATATATATATATATATATTGTAGGTCTGATGAAGTGGGTCGTGATTACGATTCTAATGTAATAAATTAGAACCCCATAGAATATTAGTATTTAAACATTTTATATTCTTGTTCTGTCCTGGACTTTGAGCTTTAAGTGGATTTATCCTCTTGGAAATATATATATATATATATATATATATATATATATATGTGTGTGTGTGTGTGTGTGTGTGTGTGTGTGTGTGTGTGTGTGTGTGTGTGTGTGTGTGTGTGTGTGTGTGTATGTGTGTGTGTGTGTTAATGTTACAGCAAAAAAAATACCTCAACATGGGATAGTGTATTTCAAGTCGTTCTTTGTGGGGATATAATAAGCCTCTAAGCGTCTGACTCGAAGCATCGTTTTAAATTTATTTTCAATGTCAGTCCTCCTCTAGGAGACGACTTGTTGATGAGAATGAGTTTGTGTTAGCGACTGGCGGGTGCGTAAGATATCTTATCCTGGGGGAACGGTCTAGGGTTGGAGTTTATTTATGTCTAGAACCTTTCGTTGTTTGTAGTTTAATATCTGTTCCTACTATGTGGTGTTTCTTATAAATGCCCCGGAGTTGGTTTTTCTGGGATTTCCAGTAAATAGTTTTTGTACAACAGGTGTCCAATATTATTAATAAGCGATGGGAGATTTAAACTTAAACCCATTAAGATTAATGCAAATTAGTTGAATTATAGATTTTTAGATTGTGGACCCAGTGAATTAAATCATGCAGTACAACACACATATGCGTACATATCTTCATACATACATATATGTACATTTACATGTTCATAAATATATGTCACTATACATACAAATACCCCCACATATATGCGCACGTATTCTTATGTAATTTTGAATCTATTTCTATGTTTACATTTCGTGATTAGTTCTCTCTGTTGGTTTAATAGGTTGGATTAATCTTTATATTTTATTATCCTGATTTTTTCTTCTAAACATAGATTGCACCTGTCTCTAAATCTATTAATGAAGTTCGCGAAACCCAGAATTTTACAATTTATTCGAGGATTCAGACCATTTCCTACAATTTCCAATTTTTCTTTTCGAAAGGGCTGTTTGATATTTTAATTTTGGATTGGTGAATGAATGTCTATGTGTATTGATTCTCTTTTTAAATTCTACTGCAGAAATGCCGATGTAAATATTATGACTTGGGGTAATGGTTGCCTGGTATACTAACCTAGTGGATTTCATTTGCCCTCTACTGGGAAGTTTTCCATAATTCTACAATTACAGGAAGTTTCTATATTAGATTTAGCTTTTTTTCCCCATGGAATTTACTTAAAATGTAATTGTTATGGTAATTAATCATTTGGTACATATTATCAGTGCATGAGTAGCTAATTTTGATTGACTTACCGTTGAATATCTTATTTAGAGGATTTTTGTTGAAGTGTTTAGTAAATTTAGAATGTCCGATGTTGATTCTTGACAGTTTGCAGAGGGCGGGTTGAACCATGTGATTTTTCTCACTATTTACATTATTCGGACTAGTGTCTTCATCTTTGTCACCATATTTATTACAACGTTTCGGTCGTTGTACGCTCAGGCTTTCTTCAGGTCGTTGGAATGTCGAAATAAACCCTTTATTTCACTCAAGGACACCTGGCACAGTTGATAAAGGCGTTGGTTAGATCCAGTGACAGGACCCAAAGAGTGTGAGTTCAATACCCGTTTAAGGAAGTGGAGAACTTGGAGAGGGGAATTAACAGGAAATAACTGATAACTGGCATATATTAAAAACATGGCACGTGGAACTAGAACAGTCTACCACAATGAGCGAAATAAAGTGTTCAGTTCGACATTCCAAACACCTGAAGACGGCCGGAATGTACAACAGCCGAAAAGTTGTAATAAATATGGCGATAAAGATAAGGACACTAGTCCGAATAATGTAAATAGTATACATAATACCTCATCACAGAAATATAGACAGATACTGAGTGATTTTTTCTTTTCTTATTTTTACACTCACATTCCACTATTTGTGTACAGGTATTACTAATGATTGTTGCACAAGACAGCTTACTTTTTAAACCACATTTTTGGAGGGCCTTTTCCTATAGTTCTTTAATCTTATTAAAGATGTTTTTTCATTTTACGTAGTTTAGTAATCCTGGTGCAAACGGTAGTGTGTATTTGTCTTAGGATTTCACTGGGGTGGCTAGAACTGATATTTATATAGTTGGGATTTCGTTCCTTTTATAGTAAGGTTTAAAGGTTTTATCGTTAAAAAGAACATATGCACTGCTATAATAAATACATCAATTTCACTGTGGATCTGTTTTAAAAATTAATAGTACTAGCATCCACCCGTATTATATACCAACGGATCGATTACCTATATATATATATATATATATATATATATATATATATATATATATATATATATATATATATATATATTGACCTCTAATATTATGAATAAATATATATATATATATATATATATATATATATATATATATATATACGAGGGTCATTCGATAAATAAGTTGAATTTTTCGGTATAAGGCGATTAACAAAGATGGCCGACCAAGAAGCGGTCAGTTATCAAGATTTTGGTTGCTGAAGGGTGCAAACCAGTTGGAATACATAGGAGAATGTCAACTGTGTATGGTGCCACATGTTTCAGCCAAAAAAATGTCTACAAGTGGGCTAAATTGTTTAAAGAAGGACGGACCAGTGTTGAGAAGGGAGACAGGCCTGGGAGGCCTACAGAGGTGAGGTCTGCTGAGGTGATTTAATCAGTCAGTGACCTCTTTTAGTCTGACAGAAGGGTGACAGTCGATGACATTGCAAGGACTTTGAGCTTATCTGTTGAGACAAACGCAGGGGTCATCAGTCAGAAGGAGTCATCTTGCATCATAACGCAAGGCCTCACACAGCAGCCAAAACGGTTCAGACCATCAACAAGCTGGGCTGGGAACTGCTCCCTCACCCCCCTTACAGCCCAGACCTTGTCCCTTCAGACTTTCACCTGTTTGGTCCCTTGAAAGCGTTCACGAGAGGCACAAAGTTTAAAAGTGACGATGAAGTCAAAAGTGTTGTGAGCGACTGGCTGAGACATCAGTCCAAAGATTTTTACGCTGAGGGAATAAGGAAGCTTGTGCACAGATGGGAAAAGTGTGTGACAGTGCTGGGAGACTACGTTGAAAAAAAAAGAAGTAAGCTTCTACCTGTATTAGAAGTCGTTATACCCAAAAAGTCACCTTATTTATTGAATGATCCTCGTGTATATATATATATATATATATATATATATATATATATATATATATATATATATATATATATATATATATCGAGAGCGACAGAGACCGAAAGTGAATGAAAGAAAGAGAAGTTGATAACTTAACACGATTTTGTAATAAGAAAAAAGGGTGAGATGATGTTTATAATCATATTTTTTGTATATTTCACGTTTGAATATTATTATATTTATCCTTGACCTTTGTATGTTTGCTTTTGGTTGGCGATTGATCGAAATAACCATGGCCGCGTTGTTGTCGTCATGTTTATCACTATGGCAACGTTATCTCCGCATAGATATATTTAAGTGTGTATATGTAACGATTTTCTTGCGAGACAATTTTGTCACTTCAAGTTTCCGGATCATACATCTGCAAAAATAAATACCATTCTTCCACACGAAAAACAAAAACACAAGACTTTTCTACTCCGGCAAAAATGTCTGCTCTTAGTTTTATGTTGCCGATAGTGTGACGTATTCTATTTGATGTCGATACTGACGTCGGCGGCGGTAGAAATTCTGGAATAATTTATAACATTGCATTTTCTTTCGTTTACTTTTTATTTAACATTTTTTCTGACGTTTTTTGTAATATGAAAATTTTATTTACAAAAACGAAATACTGGGCACAAGATCGACGGAAGTTAAAGGGCCACTTTACTCTATAAGAATAGGTAAGAGGAAGAGAACTACTGAACGACGTTCATGATATCAGAACAGGTAGGAGGAAGAGCACTAGTAAATGACGTTTATGATATAAGAAGTGGTAGGAGGTAGAGAAATAGTGAATGACTTTTATGATATAAAACGAGGTAGGAGGAGGAAAAATACTGAATGATGTTTATGATATAAGAAGAGGTAGGAGGAATAGAAATACTCAACGACGTTCATGATATCAGAACAGGTAGGAGGAAGAGAACAACAGAGTGACGTTTATGATATAAGAAGAGGTAGGAGGAACAGAACTACTTAATGAGGTTTATGATATAAGAACAGGTAGGAGTGAGAGAACTACTGAATGACGTTTATGATATAAGAAGAGTTACGAGGAAGAGAACTACTGAATGACCTTTTTGACATAAGAAGAGGTAGGAGGAAGAAAACTACTGAATGTGATTTATGATATAAGAAGAGGTAGGAGGAAGAGAACTACTCAATGAGTTTTATGATATCACAAGAGGTAGGAGGAAGAGAACTACTGAATGACGTTTATGATATAAGAAGAGGTAGTAGGAAGAGAACTACTGAATGAGGTTTATGATATCAGAAGAGGTAGGAGGAAGAGAACTACTGAATTAAGTTTATGATATAAGAAGAGGTAGGAGGAAGAGAACTACTGAATGAGGTTTATGATATAAGAAGAGGTAGGAGGAAGAGAACTACTGAATTAAGTTTATGATATAAGAAGAGGTAGGAGGAAGAGAACTACTGAATTAAGTTTATGATATAAGAAGAGGTAGGAGGAAGAGAACTACGGAATGACGTTTATGATATAAAAAGACGTAGGAGAAAGAGAACTACTGAAAAATGTTCATCATCTAAGAAGACCGAGGAGTTAGTGAATAATTGAATGATGTCTACGCTCTAAGAAGTCTTATGAAGAAGTGATCTACTAAAAGAGGTTTACGCTATAAATGAAGTAGAAAAAACTGATCTACTGAAAGATATTTATGCTATAAGAATAGGTAGGAGGAAGCCAACTTCTGAATGGGGTTTGTTCCATAAGATGAGGTAGGTGGGGTGAACTACTGAATGGGGTTATACGCTATAAGAATAGGTAAGAGACAGCGAATATGTTGAAGACATGAAGATACACAGCGATTTACCCATGCCAAGATTCCTATCATCAATAATCAATATTATCAATATCATAAAGATATTAATATTAGATATAATATAGATGATATTATAAAGATATAATATCATAAAGATATTAATATTGTAGTGTTCACGTTAGAATACATGTGACTGTCCGATCCAGTAAGAGGAAATTCCTAGTGAAAAACTCTCTATGTGACCTTACTCTTTGCAATTACATTACGGAAGAAATAATTGGGATCCTGAGTATTATCATTTTACAGTTGAAATTTCAATGCTAAAAGTTTCTTCACTTGCACTCCTCGATTCATACGTGTTCTTGCTTTCCAGAAGTCTTTGATCTTCTATATTTTAAATGCAATATTATCTTCTATCTCCTTCTTTTCTGTTAGTATATTATCCATTTTCTTTGATAATTTTTGTTCTTAGATTATTTCACGCACAGTAACCTCTTACATCTTAGTGGCTTTATCACCTTGTTTGTTATTAAATGATTAAAAGAAAGCTAGAACAAATTCAACTCCATGGGGGGTAAATAACATGTCATAGCTGTAAAGATCCGAAGCTGTGGAAGAGAATCATGGAGTACATCTTAACTGTTGTCATGGTAAAATCGACAGAGGCTTGCGATGTTGAACGCGGGGAGAAGAGGCTGCATAGTGAACACTGCATCATGGTCTACAAAACTGTGTGAAGGATATCGGTCGGGGAAGTGAAGACTGAACAGTAGCAGCCAGCGTACGGCAATAATACTCCATTTTGGAGCATTCTGTCTCTTGTAAAAAATAAAAAAAGACAAAGTCACGTGCTTCCGGGAGCGTATGATTCAGATTTGTCGATCATCGTGAGCAATGTATCGGATATATGATATCCACTTCGGTTCTCGTTTCATATTTGAGACCCAGACGTTCAAATCATGGAGCGTCTTTGAAAGAGCAACAGTTCATTGCAACTGGAAAAAATACTCTGCCCAAAGTAAGAAGAATGTGTTACACCAATATTTCTAGAGATGAAGGTCTTTTTAGCTGTTCAAAAGAAAATTGGATACCCTGTATTTTGATTAAGTTACACTAATCACATTTAACTGTTAGACATATGCATTTAATATGAAGTATGGCTAGGTATATGTAGCATTGCATAAAGGGGGACAAAACTTGATGTCAAAGAAGTTGTGTTACATCAATCTTCAACGTGTTAAGGGCTTACCTAATTCGATAATCAGCATTGCATTTATTCGATTTTAACTAAATTCTATTCGTACATACCTTGAATATTGTTACCACATTTGATTTAGTGGTTCTGTTACGCATTTAGAAATTCTATATAAAATCAAAATAAGAATCTACACTGTTCGCGTATTTCGGATTCAGTCACTGACCTCCCGCCATAACGTAGCTTACCTATAACTTTTTTGAAAATATTTTCACGATAAATGTTTTAATGAGTTTCCTCTTAGGTACGTAGATTTTACAAATTTAAGGACAGTAAATGATTTTCCGCTAGCACTCGTCATTTTAAAGTTTAAATTCCTAAATATAAGCATAACTTTTGTGCTCGACTCACTTGCTTGTGTGGACCGTTGCTCTTCAATCGATATTAATCTTCGAGAATTTAAATGCAATATCAATCGTTTCCGTCTTCTTAATTCTTTCTATTTTTTCTCTCCTTAATAATGTTTATTTTTTTTCTTAAAATTCTTTCATATTCCGTGTATTTATTTAATTACTTCGCTTTTAGTAAATGATTAAAAACTTTCACGCCGATATCTGATATCTGTAATATCTACGTAAATATAAAAGACAGTAGATATTTTTTCTTTCCCCATGGCCGTTTTTATTTTATCTTTTCCCTTTCCCTTAGCGAGAAGGACTCTTGATATTGTGTAAAGACAGAAGGCAGCGCTCTCTCATAAATCTTTTGAGAGTTTGACGGGTTTAACTAACATCAGTTATCTTATTTTGTTTGTTTTTCGAAAGTTTTAGTTTGTTTTTAGGCGCATACCCTCCTCCCTTTGAAAATATATTTCAATTGAGCACTGTTGAGTGATAAGCTAATTCTATAAACAACATCCACCTGCGTTAATGCAAAGCTTTTCAGTAAAATGAATTGGAGCATTTGGTTACATTCGTAAAAACAATACGCTAGATTTAGTTGTTTCTCTCTGTCGAATGAAGATGGTTCAGTGGTAGAAACTCTGACTGATCGGCTGGGTTTCGATCCGGGCTTGAAGTATTCGGATGTCTAGTCGCACTGAGGAGCTGTGATACAGCGAAACAGTACTGTCTGCGAATGACGGAATTTTATATATAGATTTTTATGCTCATTACATTTTTATGTAATGGGGATGTTGCAAGCCCCCTGAGAGTATTGCGGTATTATGGTATATGGAGGGTTGAATGATGACGGATGAGTTATTATGTTGGATGTGCAATTTCTAACGAGTGAATGGATCGTGAATCGGATTAGCAAGGTATAAGGTAGTCAGAGACAACCAGCCTCAACTTTTTCCCCCTTTTAGGTCTTGTGCCAAAATTGTATTTCATATACAATAAATCTTGACAACAGATAAATCAATGTTCTATTTAGCAACCTCATTCCAACGAACGGGACTCGCATTTCTTTGTAAATATTATAATTATTCCAAATCTGAATTGTTAGTAATGAAAAATTAACTGTAGAAAAGGGGGGGTGAGGGTTTGCCAAATTTGAAAGCGCTGTTGAGTTTACCAAATATATGAGGGTAGCCTTAGCAATACCTGCTGTAGATATAGATATCTACCCCAAATTTATAACAAAGAGGGCTCGAGCGAAATTGGAAAAAGTTAAATAAATATTTTATTTTCTAGAAAAAAGGACAAAGTATAGAAATGATTTCTTTCTAACCATGAATTCGAAACCTACTGTACGTTAGAAATACATTTTTATACAAATCCAGAATCCCATATTCCAAGAGGCTGTGTCTGATTTACTAGTCAGGAAAGCATATTTCTTTCGCGACGTTTACTCGCAATCCTCTTTCTATAGAGACTGGGGATCCCTGACTGGATCATATGAAATCACGCGATTATGTCACAGACTATTTCTGATGTACATTAATTGAAACATGTGTAAAAATATTATATATGCCGTAAATGTCTCCCAATCTTCCCTCAACCTGACATGATGGATTTGTGGATTCTTTTGTTCCAAAAATATTCCATTTGTGATGAGTAAACGTGATTTGAAATCATTTAAAATGTGAAGAATGTTTAACTGGAAAAATCGGTATTTGATATACAACTATAATCGATACTATTAAAATATCTGTTGGAAAATAATTCTCAAAAATAATATCGATTACAAGAGAATAAATGTGTTTACACTTTCGGGAAAGAGAGTTTTATCTCAGTGTAATGAACAATCATTTTCCTAAATGCCTGTGTGTAATCAGTCCTTTAATATTAATTAAGGCTTATTGCCTCATTACGTTGAAATAGACTTACACGAAGATAACATTGTGAAAGGCATGGATCTGCCACTTCTTCCCCTTGCTATCGGTTAATTAGTGTGACTTAAAATCATATTTATCTCAAACAATTCTTACAATATAAAAATATTTTCTGATTTAGATAACCTGCAAAGGGTTGATAAGCCGTAACATAAAAATCAATCAATTTAATATTAATTCAGTTTCATATTTGGAACCTGAGTTACTTTTATCAGTATTCTTTGATATATTCTAATTTTAAATGTCCTGGTCATTAGGAGATCAGCCATTATGACTCTCCACAATTTCCTGATTTTTTTAGTTCCAATATTAGTACAATTATTCATCTCCCTGACCGTTTTGCCATCGGTTTGTACACACACAAACACACACATATGCACACACACTTATACATATATATATATATATATATATATATATATATATATATATATATATATATATATATATATATATATATATAAAAGTGGACATGGAAGTCAGCACTTAGAGGCGACAGTCTGTTTCATGCTAGTGCAATCGCCTGACGATATTTACACACGCTCTATCTCTGATATTGAGCACTTTACCCCATAAATATAGCACACTTTAAGACTATATTTCTGTATATATATATATATATATATATATATATATATATATATATATATATATATATATATATATATATATATACTGTATCACAGATCATTAGTTTTGCTTGACATCCGGTTGCTTTAAGCCAGGCTCGAAACTCGACCGATATGGCATGTCAGAGATTCTACCTTTAAGCTATCGGCGCATGGCAGGGGAATACGTGATGTATACAAACGCCAAATCAATAACCAAGGGCGGTCAATTCAAAACTGAAGAGTGATGCATTAATAGCGGGAGCAGGCACTAGAGTGCTCAATCTGGAAACAAGGGCATATATATATATATATATATATATATATATATATATATATATATATATATATATATATATATATATATATATATATATATATTTAAAGACATTTATGATATGTTTAACGTTCTTTTTATAGATACAAGTATTTAAGCAAATGCTGTGTTTTTTATAATAAAAATAATGTTAGACATGTCATAAATGTCTTTAAATAAATTGTCGGGCATTGTCCAATTCAAGTATATATATATATATATATATATATATATATATATATATATATATATATATATATATATATATATATATATATATATATATATATACAAGTATAGGATTGATATACGGAATAAATTCCAATAACCAACAATTATTATTCTTAAAAGAGTGCTCAATACAGAGTAGAGCAGATATAATTATTTATTTAAATATTATAACATAAATATGTTATAAAATCACTACAAAAATAGCTATTTTGTTTCAACACTTCTGGTGTCTTATCAAGTGATGATGTTGAATGTAGAATAAATGGTTTTAAAAAAGTTTCAAATTAATTAACGATCCTTCGCTAGGGGTAAATGCTGTTACAGAAGCTAGAATGACTAATCAAAATACAAGTATATGGTAATTCAAAAAATTTGACAACGAAGCAAGGTTATCATAGATATTAAAAGATTTATAAAATTTGAAATTAAAATTAAAAGTAAAAAATTTACCTATTTCGAAATCTAAATCAAAATCTCTATTAAGTTTAAAATTGTAGAATTACCGTCTAGGTCAATGTGCATGTGGATGTATGTGCCAGTGTTTATCGATGTCTATGTGTAAGGAAAGTGCATGCACGTTTTGTTGCGTGTTTGTGTGTGTGTCTGTGTATGTGTTGTTTTTTTATCAAGAGTCGTGTCTCGTCACCGTTTTTTGTGTGTGCGTATATATATCTAAATATGTCTGGGCGCTTATGTATTATAACCTGAGTGTGTTTGAAGTGATTTACGTGAGAGGTGGCCACAATGTTGAAGTTAAACTATAAAATGGATACATGTTTGTCTGGAGCGATCAACATCCTTTTTAACATAATTTCAATGAAAAAATAAATTAAATAGCATATGTATTTTTTATTTTTATTTATTTTTTTCTCCTTGGTAATTCTACAATTTTAAACAGGCTAAATAACGGTTCCGTGTAGAATGCAGGTTCAATTCCTGTCGGAGGACGCATATTTTCTACGTAATTTTTCGGACATTCAGTCAGGTAAATGCAGTTAATACGTTTTTTTTTTTATAAACGGAGCATTTACTTAAACAATTGTATTTGTAAAAATAACGTATCAACAGAAAATATATTTACATAATTCTCGAACTTACATAATTACATTTCATAATATATATATATATATATATATATATATATATATATATATATATATATATATATATATATATATATATATATATGAATGAAATGTGAGCGAATCGAAATTCTAACGTTCGTAACATGAATTTAAATTTAATTTTAATTCAATAATAGAGTAATATTTTGTATTATAGGATATTACATTCAAACATGTAAAATAACGATACATAAATGCAATCATGGGTCGATGTGTATCAACATATCTCATCAGTACAATTATATATATATATATATATATATATATATATATATATATATATATAAGGAAGGAATGTAAAATCTGGAAGGCTAGTTTTAAATTCTTGTTGGTTGTGTTTCGGATACTTCTCATGAATGCTCGTGAAAAAGGTTTGAATCCAGCCATTTACAGCTCTGAGTTATATAGCAGAGCAGATGGTGTTCACGTTTCTGTGCTGACAGCCAGCCTAGAAGGAAACTTCTGAATTCAATTAATATCGGTGCAGGGAAGCTTAGACCGGATACCTTTAGGTTCATTAGGTTTTCACAATATTCCAGAGAAGTTAAACTTCTATACAATGAAACAAAACGAATGCTGTTCGAAGATTTCTGACAAAATCCTCAATTTCTCTTCTAACAGTTATTTTTATAAATGTCACTGTATAATTTTATAAATGTCACTGTATAATTTTATAAATGTCACTGTATAATTTTATAAATGTCACATAATCCTGCACTACTAACAATTATGTATCTATGTTTGCAAATTATATATATATATATATATATATATATATATATATATAAATATATACTGCGAGATATCTACAACAACATTCACAATATAAAAGAATTATTGATCGACAACGCAACTCTCGTACAATAAGAATATGATAAATTAAAGCTACATATCATAGAGGCAATCTATATTAAAAAATTAAAGCCGGCACTGAAGAGGATTAATTATAAAAACTGGAGTAATTTTCTGAAATAAAGGAACAGATTTGCACGATTTAATGCGCGCATGAACGTGACATTATAACACTGAAGAAAGAAATTCCATAAGGGATAATTTTCATCTTCTAATGATTGCACAACACATTATCAACCGTTTATATTTAAGAGCATAATGAAAGATTACAGTAATGGATAGCAACTAACAGCTTTGTGTAAATATTTGTACCCCTGAAGAACATATAGCTTTGTACTACTCGTACCCTTGAAGATGACCTGGGAAGAAAATCGAAAGTACTTATGAATTGAAAATAAAAGTAATTTAAACAGTTATATCACATTCCTCTGATCATATAACCGGAAGGTTATTCGTGGAATATGAACGGATTTTGAAAAGATTAGCAGATAATGATAAATCTGTAATTTATTCAACCGATATGCCTAAAAGAGAATTTGCTGCCTAAATACACAAATTGGAATATATCTATATCTATCAATCTATCTATCTATCTATCTATCTATATATATATATATATATATATATATATATATATATATATATATATATATATATGGATATATGTGTGCGTGTGTATGAAGTCATGTTTCTTTGTATAAGTTAAGCATATTCCGTCTATATATTTTCGATAAAGTCCTTTAATACTCGTGGTTAATTTTTTGTCATTATTGAAGGAGGAGAAAAAATGCTGCGTTTATACATATTTGTTTTATTTCCAAATTAATTTCCAAGATTCCATATAATCTTTATTTATTATAAAATACATATTATAGTATTCATTATTGTCAGAGATAACCTGTTGCGTTATCTGAAAGTTAAACTTCTTACAAATGGAGTTTTTCACGATATAATGCGCGCATTAAGTGTCAGTGCGTGTCAGAGCGTGTCCGCTGAGACCGGGTAAAGGGAGGTAAATAAATTTGAATTGGAGAGTTTTATTTTACAAAATGAGGAGTAAAACGAGAAACTATTAGTGTAAACCTTATCATTTCAAACTATCTATTACACACATTAAAAATATTCGTGGAATATTCTTATTTCATTTTATTAAGATATGGTTTCAAATTTTTAATATAGAGTCAAGAATTTATATATATATATATATATATATATATATATATATATATGATAATAAAAAGTCACTGATTTAAAACCATACAATACCAAACGGCTCTACTACAGATATAAATAAAACAAACAAGCACAGACGTTGACTGACACTCTTCAAGCTCAAATCAAAAGGGAATAATTAACTATATTTATGATACCCACTTATCCGCAGAGATTCCAAGACATTTTTTTATCACACACATTTTTGTATTTCTTTATTTTCCATGTATGTGTATGTGCGGTGTTTGCGTACATTGATAGATGGAAATTGTTTCATGGCTTATCAAACGTTTGTGAGTGATTTAAACTGAAAATGTTAGTTGGTTTTGGAAATATTACTTCTTCAGAGTGAATATTGCATTAACACCTTTTTAGAGACTAACAATTATTTTATCAGGCGAAAGTCTTATTATCTAAGCCATAAATGGAAGAGAAGATGGAACCATACTTTTACCAAAGGTCTTGGTGTGCAAGTGGAGATAACGAGGACGACTTGGATACGATGTTGTTTCTCCGATTTCTACTTCTGAGCACCCCGTCTGTATATATATATATATATATATATATATATATATATATATATATATATATATATATATATATATATATGGTGGACTCTCCCTTCCTATTCGACGTATGATGGTCAAGCAGCTCCGTTCCTAGGAAACAACAGCCGGCAACCAGCACATATGATTTTATTATAGTGATGAAGTCTTTTTGGAGAACCAACCACACTTTTTGAAGGCCGAAAAATGTTCACAAACGACCCTCCGCAGGTTTTGAATTCAGAGTTGTCTCCTAGACCAGTTGCCATCCAAGGCTCTAGAACACAGTATATCCTGCTATTTACCCACAGCTGGAGGGAGAAGAGCTTGTAATACCAATTCCGAGAGTATTTGAATGTCATGGATTCGACTGGAATTCGAACTCGGCTCTCCGATT
Organism: Acanthosepion esculentum; assembly: GCA_964036315.1. Lineage (NCBI taxonomy): Eukaryota > Metazoa > Mollusca > Cephalopoda > Sepiida > Sepiidae > Acanthosepion > Acanthosepion esculentum. Next base: position 143,496,296 of record OZ038476.1, on the reverse strand, counting down.
CCTCAATTCGAGCCGCTATCCACTACTCCAACCTTCCTTGCGAGTGAAATTGGGTAAACGGAACTCTTGGGGGTCGTCGATAGCTGTGCTAGCACGAAGTCACAAATCATGGACGAGGTTTTGAGCGTACTGACTTGTTCAAATTGCTAATCACGTTAGATAACTCGCTCTTTTCCAGAAACTGTAACTAAGGTCTGCTCGGCAAGATTGCAGTATAAACCACAGGTTGGCTCAGTGGGTGTTAAATAAACACAAAATGTGAATGAGGAAGCACCTGCAATTGGGATTGGCTAGCCGCTCTTGTAGACTGGTATCACCGAATACCTGTGGCCACCTATACATACATATATATATATATATATATATATATATATATATATATATATATATATATGAGGTGTATCAAAAATACATTTACAGTCTTTCGAGGCGGGATCCTTATACAACAATGACAATCGTCCATATAAACATATGTCAGCCGTTTTTGAGTTATTAACTTTACCTTAGACGCTGCTACAAGGTGGTCCGAAAGTCTCGTTATCCCTATACACTATAATTTTCTATTTTAGATAGCTGACACGAACTCCTACACTTTGGAAGCGTGGGTTAATGCGACAAGTCTTTCCGACCACGCTGCACAATAAAATATACAATCCAAAAATACATATTACCATAGTCTGCTGTCCCCCGTCAGCAAATATTCAATGACCCAGCTGCCTTCGACCTGGAAGCGCAATCTGATACAGCCATGCAGCCTCGCGTCCATTACCATTCGCGCGACTGTATGTAAAAATCATATATGCCCGTTCGCGATATCAATATATTGCCATTGTCAAACGGAACACTTATCAGTTAACTCACTACTACACACTTTAAACGGTGAAGACAGACGAGCCACGAATGTACACGAATGACAACTGTGACCTAGTCTACATAGCAACACAGCGCCAACTACCTTAGAGTTTCTTTAAAATTAATAACACAGAAAGGTAAGATTTGTTTATATTTTCGTATGTTGGTGTGGGGAACCCCCTTCAAAATTTACACCGAAGGAAGGCTGGTCACACAACGCCCGAAACATTGTTATAATAATATCAATGATTAGGAAAATATTCCGAATATATATAATGATTTTCCAAGCGTAGCTTAGATGTGGCACAAGGCCGAAAGTACGGGACACCCAGTGAGGATCGAACTCACTACTCAGTCGTATTTGTTCTTGCGAGACAAGCTTGCTAAACATTACACCGACTCAAGATGCCCAAGTCCGAATATATATATTGGAAATAATGTTAACCCCACATCACAGAAATTCAAAGAAAAATGATTAAATCAGTGTTTGATAAAATGGATTTCATTTCAGAAATTCAATATCGTCTACATATCGGATATAATTTCCGTTTTCAAACTGATTACATTTCTGATGTTGACTCTGCTGATTAAGCAAAATCATCAAGAAAACCTTCGTTCTGAGTGTGTGTGCATTATTCTTCACCGCTTATACTGGTCATCAATCTTATCTATTAGAATGGTTTAGTGGTGAGAGGTCTGGGTACCGCAAGCAATATCGTTTCGGGGTGAGAGATCTGGTTAACGCAAACAATACCATTTAGGGGTGACAGGTCGTGTTAAGCCAAAAAAATATCGTTTAGGGCTGACAGGTCGTGTTAACGCAAACAATATTCTACTGGGTCTCTTTTCTTCCAGTCCAAATAGTAGGTAATCTCATCAATCTCATTATGATGGTACTGTGGGATGTCCCGACTGACTGAAAATAAAACATGTCCTCTTGAATGCGTAACATGACAGACTCTCGCGGCAATTTCACGTAAGGGGCACAGTCATAGTACCGTCAACATAAAATTGTCCGGCTAATCTCAGTCATGATGAGCGACGCCACACTGCAACTCCTGGTAAATTATCCTGATGTTCATATATAATCAGTATGTTCTCAAGTCGCCAGAAGGTACAAACTCGTAATGTTTGTTGCTCTGGAGGTTGTCTTCGATGCGGTGATTAAGTTTTCCTTGTTGATAATACACTCAAAATGACATAAATTGTTTGGCCTCCATGAAAACATCCATATTTTAAAAACATTTCTCTTTCAGACAGAGATAAAAAAATAAATTTTAGAATATTGGAGATAATTCAGGCTAAGTTTCTTAGAGACAATAAGAGGTATTTTATCCAGATAAGAATCCTTCTTAGAGTCAATGCTTTTAATGAGTCTGGAAAGTTCCCGATCCGAGATTGTGAGATCACGAGGCTTGTGGTCATGAGATGGCTAAAGTCACGTAGAGAATTATTAGAATCCAGATGATAAGCATCGTAATCTATCTCATTAAGCTGTTTATCCGATAGATCTCGCATTCATCTACAAGACGTAAAGGATTAGGGAAATCATATTTTAACATTTGAGGTAAAAATATGATTAACTGATTGATTCGTTTTCTGCTGTTCATCAAACCGTTATTTAAAACCAGAAAACATTTTTACAATGAAATAATTAATTAATAGATAATAATGGTTTAGTGATACAAGGTTTACTAATTAACCCATAGCTGGGAGGAGAAGCGGCGGATTCATATATTTCCCAAGAGTATTTTCGCCGAAGTGAACATAAAGAGTCACATGATATTTCAACTTGGCTCTCCAATTAATAATTCCATTATCTATTACATCACCAACATATCACCTTACAGCACCTGGTATTCCCAAGTTATCAACCAACTAGGTATTTACCGGGCTGGACGTTGCTTAATTTCACTGATTGTACGGGAACCGGTGTTTGAACATGATTTAGCCGTAAGTTGTGGAAATATTAGCCAACGTTTTGGGTATTGACAGGTGCTGTAAGCTTATATGTGCGTATGATCTAATGGATAACGGCTTTGAAAAGAAAACCGGAAACACGTGTTCTAATTCCACTTCCGTTTGTTATATTCACTTACACACAAATACCATTGGGAAATCTATGAATCTCTTCGTTCTCCCCCAGCTATGGATTAATTAGTAAAGCTTGTATCAGGAATATCTAAAAAAAAATCTCTCACGACATCAAAATAATTGCAGCCTTTAAAAAAGCGGACAAGGTTGATAAACCATAAAACATACAATCATAGACAAAGTTTTAACCTTAATGTAAAACACTAAACCCCCCTCTATAAAAAATGTTTATTTTTATTTTGTTTTAACATTATAATATTTACCCTCCCTTTATGAAATTCATGTTTGAATGTAATTTTTATTTTATGGAAGAAAATATGTTACTTGTTTTTTCTTTCGTAATTTTCATATTTTCAATTAAATATATCTATGTTTTGCCGGAATTTGAAAAATAATCCGTGTAACCAACTTTTGAATAGGAACATGAAAAGGATTCACTCTCTTTCAGGCTATATCTTCTCACCCTTCATATTGATAACTTCAGGTAACACGTGAATTTCGAAGGATACAAACTGATTGATTTTAATCGGGCGGAGATTTGGTAAGTTGCCATACATTAGCAGTAAACCAAGACATGCATGCTAGCATTAACTTTAATTATGTACTGTGCAGCAAAGACATCGCCAAAATTTTTCCTCCGACGCCAGAAGTTGATATTGGATTGCATTTAAATACAGGGAAAGAGACTGGCCTACACTCGCATCATTGTCCATAAGAGACGTTCAATAAAGTATGGCCTTTACCCAGACATAATTTACCTTGTTAAAAGACATGGAAATTACTAGATAAAATGGGAATTCCTTATTTTCGACGATGCAAACTGATGCAGAAGTTGTTTGAAGAAATCATTCAATTATATAAATTAGTCGTGATCATTAGCCTGACATCAAGTACTTATTTGTATATATCTTAATGCTGTTATAATTTTGGTTCAATGAGTTCTTCAGAATTGGTTAGGTGTATTGGTAGAAGAAAAGAAGTGGGATTTTTTGGATTTTCTTGGAAATTAAAAGTGAACTATCTTGTATACAACTTTAATATTCCGTGCTAATAGGAATATACACTTGAAGTTTTATTGTAAAAAACAAGTACAATAAGAAATAAGGTAAGTTATGCGCAAGATCATCGCAAGTCAATCCAGTAGTGAGTGTTACTATTAGAAGTTCGGTAGTTCTCGCGTAAGTTCGAGTTTTACTCAACAGATCCCAGCAAGACGGTATTTACTAGCCCATCCCCACGAGGGTAGATGTGGCACAAGGCGGAGTTTAACGTGGGTTAACCGAGCCCGTAAGCTCGGCCAAAAAATCTCCGTAGAACTTTGGCATAGCCTCGTCCGGGTTCCTCTCTTCTCAGAGGCATTGAGTTCGACCAGCAAGCTGAAAAAGATGTCAGCTAAACAATATTTACTAGACCCCCCACACACACACGAGGGTAGATGTGGCACAAGGGCGAGTTTAACGTGGGTTTTTCGAGCCCGTCGGCTCGGCCAAAAAATCCCAGTAGAACCCGCATAAACGAGGTCGGGTTGGTCAACCTCCCCAAACGAGACTCTGCACTTCGGCAGAGACTCGTCCGGGTTCCTCTCTGCTCAGAGGCAGAGAGTTCAACCGTCTAGCTGAAAATGATTTCTGGTAGGCTCTGTAGTTCTTTGACTTACCGATACTTATAAGTAGTTACTACCTATAGGAAGTTACTCATGGTGGTGACATGTTATTCCATTACATCAACAAATATATTTAAAGAAGGCTGAAGAATATATCTGCTGAAATGTTATTAGCAACGATAACTATAGAAGTTTAATCCCTCGAACATAATAAATAATATGGAGACTACTCGAATTATTCTTTGAGCAAAATAGAAGTAAAAAAGACGCTTGCACTTAGAATCAGTTTAAATGTCTAGGAGTCACAATGAAGAAAGGAATCTTAGAGACTTTGAAAATGACAGGAAATACTGAAAGTCAATGAGACAGAATGAAACAACGTGTAATGGTAATGGTAATATCAGTTGTTTATTCTAATGAAACCATTGGTATTCATTAACCGAATAACTTGTATTACTGTGACTTATATAATCTTTCTCTTCAATCAATTTTTCAGGAAAATAGTTTTTGTTAAGCCCAGTAGCTGTTATTGCTCTTTCCAATATAGATGAGTTTTTTCCTTACCAACCTATTATTTGAAGTACAGTGAAATGTCACTGATTATGCCCTTAGTTTCTCTTCAGGTTACATTGTGCTATCCATTTAAGTTGTTGCCGTTGTTGATAGTCTTCATTTGAATACGTTTCTGTTATAGATGTTCAAACAGCTTAAAATAGACCAGCTCAATTTCAATGAAATCTCATGAGAGAAACTTGTGAATGAAACGTCTCAGCAGATGCATGTGAAGAAAATGAGTATAAGCCTTCATTAAATAGATGTATACATGACTTCATGTACAGATATTGTAATTCTTCCACGTATCGTGTCTCTCCAGGATGCATGTGATCATTCATTTCACAACGAATTGATCTTTGTACCACTCAGTAAGCTTCCTTTTTTTTGCTGCTATTCCTTCTATTTCCGGTCCCGTCATACATTTACCCAATCTCAATATCTGTTTATATATCTGAGATGAGGTATTATGTACACTATTTACATTATTCGGACTATTGTCCTCATTTTTATTACAACGTTTCAGCCATTGTACGCTCTGGTGATTGGAATGTCGAACTGAACCCTTTATTTCGCTCACTGCGGTAGACTGTTCTATTTCCACGTGACATGTTTAATGGATGTCAGTTATCAGTTATCTCCAGTTAATTCCCCTCTGCCCTGCCTTAACTGGGTATTGAACTCACTGGATCTAACTAACGACTTTATCCACTGTGCCATGTATCCTTGTCGACATTTGTGTATGAATGTTATTGCATAGTACTTAACAGAGCTCATATTGCAATTTTTGTTATTATCGATTTTCTCTGGCACTCCTTATTACTGGTTCCCATCTCATATTCATTTCTATGCTTGGTCGACTCAGGAGATTTTTGTGGCACAGCATATGTGCTTAAGTTTACGAATTTTCCAATGGTTGTCTATGATCTCCCTTTTCTCTCCATATTTGGTCAACCACACCTGATTTTTCTACCTCCCCTCGTATTACAGCTTTCTGGTGTTTGTGGTGTTACACAATCTCATTAGGTAGATTATTCTCTTCTTTCTTCTGTTCTTTCTGTCTTCAATGTGTGTCAAATTATGCCAGCCCTCTTTGTGTTAATATTTACGTGATAAAGAAATTCATACTATCACATTCTCATTCTTCGTTGATTGGACCTTTTCGTTTGCATTTTTATTTTTTTGTGATCTCAACGAATACTCTTTGCCACTTTTGTGATGCCAATGAATACTCGTTGTCACTTTCGTAATGCTCGTTGTAGTATAGGCTTTATAATCGTAGATACAACTGTAGTACGCCTGGTGTCAGACGCCTTCGAATATCACTCGCACTAATTGTACTTTATCGGTAATACTCGCTCGAATAGTAATCGAATATTAGGTGATTTGAATAGAAGAATATAATAGTGAATAGCGGTCCGTATAGTAATAGAAGATAGGGGAGAAATGCTGATCCGTATATTAATCGAGATTAGAATACAAATAACGATCCGAATAGTAATAGAGGATAGACTAGAAATGACGATCCTCTAGATGTCACGCAACTTCCCATGTATGCGTTTCCTCCATGGTCACGTGATCCACTTAATTCAATAATGGGATCGCCTGTGTTTCCTCACTAGCGATCTATGTTCAAACTCAAGTGTCGGCAGCGACACTTTATTCCTATATAAGAATTTTCTTTAAAACTTCCTTTTTACTCACCTGTCCAGTTCAGGGTATTCCCATTAACATTCTGTAGAACCATATTTCTGAGATCTCAAGTCTCTTATCAATCTTTAAGGAGATTGTCCAGAATACGCTGCTCTTTAGCTGGACCGATATATTACACAACGTTGGAAGTGGAATTGGGGAGCTGAGTTCAAATTCCGGGCAATTTTATATTGTTCCCTTTGCGACAAAGCCCTTGGAAGTGCTGTGATTATACCTTCCGTGGCATGTTGTGAATTAAAACTGGAGGGTTGTTTGAAAACTTTATGCTACGCCGTAGTTAGAAAACTTTATAACAAACCGTACCGCTATTCCCTGTTATCAATTCTTTACTGAAGTATGGCTGGTTCTACACTAGCTTTCACCACTATAATAAAACCATGCGTTTAAGTAGTTTAGCTGTTCATTTATAAAGTAAATTGTGTGCTCTCATGTGTCAAAATATACGGGAGAATCTATGTGTCAGTTGGGAACAAGTCAGAAACTTATTATTGTAAAATAATATGCATTATTCATTTGCGAGGGAAGTATCAACTGACTGTAAAAATCAAAAGTGGCTCCTATATTTATTGTCAGTCCTGACTTAACAGAGGATAAGCAGTACGAAGGAAGACGACTCTCCTAAAATGTTTTAATAAAAATGTTTTTATGTGTCAAATATAATTTAAATAGAAATCGTCTAATCCGAAAGATGCTTTTCAAAAGTTAAAAAGTATTAAGAAACAGGAAAAGACTTTAGAAATAAAAAAGCATGCTGAACTGCTACAGTGGGATATGATAAGATTTTAGCCCCCATTGATTACAGCAATTTTGGCTTGTCTAAAAACTTCTCTTCTTTTTTTTCAGTCATTAATGTGTTAGTAACAATCTACTCTCATCTATGAATGATAGTTGACTTATATTTTGGAATAGAATTTCGCGAAAGTAAGGGAATTGGCATCAGTGTAGTAAGTCAAATAGAGAAATTGCTAGATTTTGCAAACTTAATCATCAAATGGTTAATAATCTTTTCAAGATATTAATGAAGAAGGCCATTGTCTTGTGGGACAATGTTCACGAAGACCAACAATCGTGTTTGAGCGAACAAAATTTGTGCTGTATAGGGAAGTCATCAGGAACCGTCGTCAGAGCGTCAAAGATGTCGGCAACAGCATGGAAATGTCGCCATATATGATGAGAAAGATTCTGAGAGAGCTACGCAGTCTAAGAAGTGTTCAACAAAGAAACCCTTGATTTCAGACATTAACTTGAACAGGCGTATGGACTGGGCTAGAAAATTAAACAGCAAAGATTATGAAATTGGCAGATGAATGTAAATTCTGCCAATATTCGAATTCGAGACAGTTTTATGTTTCGAGAAATCAGAATGAGATTTGGAACACTGAATGTTTGAAGGTGACCGTGAAACATGGAGGGATTGGAGTAATGGTGTGGAGCTCAGTCTGGTTTGGATGGAAATCTGAGCTGATTCTAGTTGACGAGCGGTTGAATGGTCCAAAATACTGTTAAATATTAGAGAAAGGACTACTCCCACTATTAGAAACCAATCAGATTGACAAAAATGTCTATATTTTCATGAAAATGGAGCGCCAAATCATACGAGCAAAGTAGAAATGACCCGGAAAGAATCACAAGAAATCAAGTCACTACCATGGGTAGCACAATGACATGAATCCAACAGAGCAGGTTTGCGAGCTCCGTGATGGGAGACATCGGGAGCGTGCAATCAAAATCACGTCACTGGCAACAAAGAAACATTGCTAAAGGAGTGGAAAACTATGGCTCAGACGATTGTTGATAACAAATCCATTGAAAACTGAATACAGGCAGTGAAATTAGCAAATGGATGACGTACTCCATACTAGTTCCAAATGATGTTTATTTATGTGAAGTTGGGATTACGTAATTAAATTTTGAAATTGGATGTAGTTTATTTCTTGGCTAAAAACTTTTCTTAGGCCAATGTATATTGCGTGGAATGCTGGGTAATTTTCTCACCGATAATGAAGACATCTGAAGCGATAGAAATGTAGTGTTACTCAAGGATGCTAAGAATACGATAAACAGAGTATGAGAAGCAATGAGGAAGCATTAGAGAGACAAGAAAAATAAACTCTTACTTAGAATAGAAAATATATATTTTAAATTATGGAGGCTCAAATAGTAAACTGAGGGCTTGTATAATTTGACACCAACAGAACATACTGAATTCAAGAGAGGCAGAAGCAAACATCGTATATCCTACCTAACGACCTTGTATAAATAGATGGCAGACCAAGGACTGGGTGCTAAGGGGTACAAGAATAGGATGCTGTCGGGAGTAATGATAGCCCACCTGCTGAAGGCCCACGGCAAAATAGATAGCGAGCAGACTACGACATAGATATATATATATATATATATATATATATATATATATATATATATATATATATATATATATATATATATATATATATATATATATATACCGAAGAGGCTGTAACATACATACATATATATGCATATTTACAGGCACACACATACACACACACACACACACACACACACATATATATATATATATATATATATATATATAGATAGATAGATAGATAGATAGATAGATACCGAGCAGACTGTGCCATAGACACACACACACACACACACATATATATATATATATATATATATATATATAGATAGATATAGATAGATAGATAGATAGATAGATAGATAGATAGATAGATAGATAGGAAACTGTGACATGCATACATATACACATAGATAGATAGATAGATAGATAGATAGATAGATAGATAGATAGATATATAGGAGACTGTGACATGCATACACACATACACATAGATAGATAGATAGATAGATAGATAGATAGATAGATAGATAGATAGATAGATAGATAGATAGATAGATAGGAGACTGTGACATGGATACACACATGCATACACATAGATAGATAGATAGATAGGAAACTGTGACATGCATACATATACACATAGATAGATAGATAGATTCATAGATAGGAGACTGTGACATGCATACACACACATACAGATAGATAGATAGATAGATAGATAGATAGATAGATAGATGAGTGGAATTAGATATAAATGGAGAGACTCGTGTGGAGTGTTAATTGGATGATAGGCGAATCTATTTACTCCTATTAAAAATGTTCTTTGATTAATTGAAAAATAGGAATCCGTTGAATATGGTGGAAAATCTGATTAGAATTCTTCGTAATTCTCAAATTATAACCCTTCCTCTTTTCCACGTCTGTATCAACAATATCATTCGGGTAGGGATTTCGTCTCCATACTTTATTTTAATAAACTCCTCGGGTAACGGTTTATGTCATTAACAATTCAATCTAGGTTCTACATCGATCAGTTAACTAAGTTCGAATCATTGTTATCCATGCATTTAACTGGCAGACATTTCTTATCTGAATTAAGAAAAACAGACAAATCTTGATTACATCATTGAAAAAAGAATAACGGAAAGAATTTTACATAAAGCAAAGTCAATTAATTATGTATTTGGTTTACAAACATAACAATATGTGCTGAACTCTGATTGTAATTATCCTGCGAAAATGGAAATTGAATCTCATAAAAAGTTATTTACTTTTAATCAACTGCCTTGTTGTTATTCGCCACTTGCAAGTCGGGCATGTATTTATGTTGGCTCGGTGGCAATTATTTAACAGGCTACGAAACTAAAACGAAGAACAATAATAAGAGGCACACGAGACCGGCGTGCGGATATATGTAGCTCCTACGTCTCGGAGAAGCCTACATTTTAACAATATATATCAGGGTTTCGGTAATCGAAATCTTTATCCAAATATTGCACATTCGTCGACATAAAACTATCCAAACAAAGGCAATATATTTTCCAGGATGAGCCTTTGGAAACGTTATGAACAGGTATATATGTAAGTCCCAGAAATATAGCCTGACCACGATGCTTGCAGTGTCAAGTTAAATTAGACGATTGTGGGAATGACCATACGTCAAGAGGTTTAAGGTGCACTGATTTAGATGAGGCGTCTCCGATTTCTGGTGAAAAATAATTTTCCACTATCCAACGTTTCCCTAACGAGCGGGATTTGCCAAGTCTCTCGTTGCTTTATCTATAATTCCATGAAAAAGTGCTTCGACGAACGACATTACCTAACCCTCACAGCCATTTACATTGAAGTAAACAAACGGCATTCACTCCGTATTTCATCGGTGAAAAGTAAGTTCAACTCGAAGAGCATTTTCCCGCGACTCCTACCAGGATGTTTTCACGATCACCGCATTCTTAACCTCTTTAAATATAGGGTTAAGAGTTATCTTCCCTCATAACTATATAAATTGAATCTTAATGTAACACTATACTTAGAGTTGTCCCTTGTACAGAGAGAACCGCATTGTAAAATAAGTGAAAAGTGTATACTGAAGTTATTGAAAGTAATCTTTATTAATATATTTGAATTGCTAGAAAAATATTGATTCATTAGTAAAGGATTATACAAAAAAAATTGCAGAGCTGATACTGCTCTCTCGCTATTATTTGTCAAATCTTCAAGCAAATAACAATCATTAGTCCCACCAGTTCCGACCTTCACAGCCAGGTCATGCGATACTCTATACGCGTTGCTAAATCATCCTAATTCCTTTGGTAATCTTTTGGTTATGAAGACTTTTCAGACAAACAGCTACTTGGCTAGAACTGTGCCATTGTAGCACAAGGTCCGGCGTATGACGCTAAACTACATCCGGTAGCAATCCCTCTAATCGGGCGATTGTAGGTTTTGAGGAGCGTGAAAACACCTCTTAATTGCTGTTGTTCCCAGGTCCACTCTGACTCGAGGTGGTAGTTAGTTAGTTTCCCACCTATCGATAAATAGTGAATCTCCAAACAAAAACAAAATACAATGAAATTATGAAAAAATATTTTTATCTCTATATCTATAATTCTCAATATGTGTGTATGTGCGTGTGTGTGTTTGTGATCGGTTGTTCTTTATGCGTTTCCACAATTTTCATCCGATTTCGATGTATTTTTTTGTTTTATAGATAATTCTCCAGTGCTATTGAAATTATCACGGAGTCGCTAACTGGGTGCCCTGTGATTGGATGAAAAACAACGAATCACAGGCTACCTTTTTAGATTTTCACAAAACCTATGACAGCGGTTTATACAAACTCTCTTCCTCTTTTGCTTGTTGGGACCTCAAGAGACAAGACGTTCCCCGTCTGCACTCTCCGTCATGTAAATACCATGACGTGTGAGGATTTGGACAGCAACTGAAACACAGAAGTCAAAGCTCTATTTCTTTAACCCAGCCTAAACGACACAGGAAATGTTAAACCGTTAAAAGGACGCATCTTTCAGATAAGTTCCGCAAACCCGACTGTTTGCAAGACTCTCCTCTCTTTTCCTACAATACAAGCATTTTCAAACTATTCCATCTGTGTTTGTGTTCCTTTCTTCTTGTCGGCGTCACAATATTTGTGTTACCAAATATAATTGGGAAAATCACAATAGTGCCGCTTTTGAGTCCAAATTGGCTGGAAAATATTGCAACCTTGAAGGTGAAAAATCAAAAACAAAACAACTTATTACACTTTGCGCAAAAATCAAAGGAAAAAATTAATGTCTGTAAAAAAAAGCGTATAATCAATGTAGAGAGTTGAAATCTAACTCAAAAGATTATTAGAATTATAAAAAAATGTATATTATAAATAAAATTTATCGTATATTATTATTATTATGACGGTCCATGGAAGAGGTTTCTTACTTGCAAGATTGAGAACTCAAAAGAGGTCCCTTTTCAGGATTACACCATTCAAATGCGCTTCAGTTGAATCCAATCGTTGTTACTCATATTGATTTTCGTGTGGACTGACTTTAAACTTAAACCGCTCCAATTGAAAGCCAAAACTTTCCAGTAATGAAACACCCCGTCGAAGGCGGGTTATACTGCTAGTAGTAAATATACCAGAAATCTATTTTAATATAAAAATACCAAAAATATTTATAGTAAAATTACCAGCAATAAATCAATCAAAATGAAAGTATAATTTGTATGGCATCAATCCATATAATATCCTACAATTCCTTAAAGAAATCAAACTGTATTCCAAAATATAACTGCAACGCAATCGTATAAGACATATCCCTGCTAATGGTGTTCAAAGAATCATGTATATGCAAAAAGCTTATTATAATATACAATGTATTCAATTGTGAAAGCAGAGATTAAATTTCGACATTAAATGACCCATAAGGATTTGATGTGCTGTTTAAACAATGAAGTGAAATCATAAAATTTACAAATCCCTGAAGGAATGCATCCCCGACCGTTAAAATCTAACCACTTCACATCTACGGTCAGTCGTTATATATCCTAAATATCAGTAGAATATGCAACCCTTCCTCAACTCTTTTCGTTTTTACAATAATATCATTCAGTAATCTTCTACCTTTAGTTGTTCTTTGGGGCTTGTAGTGGGTGAATAGTAACAATAATATAACGTATTTACGGACAAAAATGAATTGAGTAAATACACAAAAATAATAAGGGGCATAAAAAGATTATCCCACCGGATTTAATCCTCATTAAAAGTCGAGATATCCTATGGGATTCTGGGACCCTATCAGGTTTTATTATCAGTGGACACAATCAAAACAATATAAAATAGTAAACAGAGGAAGAAAACGACAAGAGCTCCTATACTTGATAGTAAATAAAACGAGAAGAAAATACTAATTGTCAATTACAATAACATACGAGCTGCGAATTGAAGATGTCAACGTAAAACAAGTACAGCATTTGAATTTGTTATATTCCGTGCTAAGCCTAAAAACACATAACACCAGGTGTATACTATAAGAAAGGTTTACTGTACACAAGTACAATATGAAATACGGTCCAGTTATGCACAAAGTTCAATCTAGTAGTGAGTGCCACTAATTGGAAAGTCGGACGTGCTTGCGTCGTCTCGCTCTTACACTTCTCTCCATGTCCTCTCGTAGACTGTTGACATTATAGGTACTTACTACCTATAGTGTAATCATTCATGGGGGTGTCTGGTTATTCCAGTACATCAGAAATATTTGTGCACTAGCTTAACAGATGACACAAAATGAGGCATCGAAATAATTAATCTAAGTAGAAAAACCAAATGTTATCTTCTAAAAATAATGTATTAAGAAACAGAAAAAATAACATAGAAACAAAGAAAAGACTGTTGGACTGCTATGTAATTTCAGTCTTCCGATATAGCATTGAATGATGAATAGTTTCCTCACAACTGAAGAGATGATTGGCAGGAACAGAAATGTGATTCTATATAAGCAACGCGGAAGTTTTAAGGAAAGTTGAAAAAAAAAGGATACCCATACATAGACTCAGAATGAGACAGGTGTAATTCCTTGGACATATAATGAAGAAAGAAGGCTTGGAGAATTTAACACTCACAGGATAAATATTGAGTGCAAGCGGGACAAAGTAATGCAGCGTATAACATACCTACCGATTTTGTACAAATGGTTGGCCGAAGAGGAAAAATGATGAGAGCTACAAGGCATAGGAAGTTACGGAGGGCCTTGATCGCTCATGTCCCGAATTGAGACATTGCACAGAACAAAAATGTAGATATAACTTCACCATATATGATTTAGAGTATCAGATATAAAAGTAAGATATGTTTGATTCTTGCGAGAGCCAATTAATAAAATATATACTCTCGGAAAATGTTTAAAAAGATCTAATGGCGTTCACATGTCCCAAATCCGAATGATCGCTGATTCAAATATTAAATCTCGATTATATATTCTGATCGGAATAATCAAGTACAGGGGTTGGACGAAATAATTGAAACACTTGTTAAATTCAAAGAAAATTTATTTAATATGGAGTTGGTCTTCCTTTTTCCTCATATACAGTTTTAATACATCTAGAAATGGAATCATACAGCTTCCTGACTTCATCCAGAGGAATTTTCAGCCATTCTTCCATTAACACTTGCTCTAGATCTTTAAGACACGACGATGGAGGATGGCGGCTCCTAACTTGTCGCTCCAAAATTCACGACAAATGTTCAATAATATTGATATCTGGAGATTGGGGAGGCCACTACATGTGTTCTAGCTCATTTTCACGCTCTTCATAATAATTTTAACCACTCGAGCTGTATGTATTGGAGCATTATAGTTTTGGAAGACGCAATCACCATCGGGTAATAAAGTTTGGGCCATTGGATGAACATCTTTGCTGTTGTTTCTACCACGCAGGGCAAATATTGGACCGAGACATTTCCATGATATGGCGGCCCAAATTATCACTGATCCACCTCCATGCTTCACTGTTGGAAGAAGGTACTCAGGGTTGTAAGCTTATTTGGGAAAAGAGAAAAATTGGACTCGTCTGAGAATATGACTTGCTTCTATTGGTCTGCAGACCAGGCATTGTGATCTCTGCACCACTTCAACCACTTGTGAATGTTGCGAGTGACGATGTTTCCTTACGGCGGCTCTTTCATCATAACCGGCCTTATGGAGCTCACGACGAACAGTTTTAGTAGAAACGGGACTATTCAGATGATTATTCAACTCAGCAGTTACTTTGGCCTCAGTAGTCCAATTATTTTTTGCCACAGTGCTTTTCAATGCACGTCGTTCTTTATCAGTAAGTTTGCGAAGTCCGGCATGAATTGCTATACTTGCTAGAAGTTTTGCCAGGTTTCTTGAATTGCGTCATAGTACTTGATATGGTAGCTCTTGAAAAACCAAACAGTTCAGCAACCTTATTGATCGAGGCTCCTGCCATGCGAGCTCCAACAATTTGCCCATTTTCGAACGCGGAGAGGTCACGCATTTAGCTTAGATTTTACTCTATTCTAAAAATAAATAACCCAAAGACAGTAAATTAGATAAATAAATGTATTTACAATAGATATAATCTGCAATTACGAAGTTTTAGTTAAAGTTCTTAATATAATAGATCTTTGAAATATTGAAGTGGAATTTCCAATTAATTTGTCCAACCCCTGTATGTTTTTATCTTAGGTATCTGCAGTAAAAATATTCGATTCTAGAATATAAATTTGGAAAATTGTGATCATCTTATTATACACATACCCTGAGAGTTAAGATGAGAGACTGATAGAAACATTAATTCTAAGTATAAATCATCATTAAATATTAATTTGATTAACAAGATCGGACACCTGTACTTCTATTTTGGAATTTATTGAGACACACTAACGAACTCTGAATAGATTTTTAAAGCGATTTTAATCAATGTAAAACAGAGAGCTAATTTTATATCAGGTGTCTAACAAACAAAATATACCCCCAGCCATAAAAAAATATTCTGGAAAGCTTTCAGAGATTTAATAAAAAGATTACGCGTGTATAAAATGTTAGGTTGTCCGGAAAATAATGTCCAATTTTAGAATAAACTTTTTTGTGTTCTAATATACTATTATAATAGTTTCACAAGATATATTCAATCAGTCAGTTAAGTGACATGTGTGATATACGCATGCGTGATCCTGTCTCTTTCGGTTCAAGAATCACTAGACAGAAGATTTACCTGCGGTAGATTGTATTTTCTATCAAGAGTAAACTGATTGACAACCAAGGCTATGGGACCTAGTCTGTGTTGCTATTCAACCCATAGCTGGGAAAGGGCATCCGTATGAATGAGAGTAACGAACCCTACTGGGATTCGAACTCGGCTCTCCGATTTCTCATTCCGATACGTTATCTCTTACATCACACCGCATATGAAATATATCCCACAGTATGTAACTCATTCCTACTGATTAAAGTGTCACTTTTGTTAATTTTACATCAATCTCTTTCGGAGGTTAACTTAAAACATTATATAATCCTCATCTTGAAAATGAAAAACAAAGTGACGCGTTTAATTTTATTGCGTAAACTTGGTCATAAAGCGTTTCGAACCGCTTCCAAAATTAACAGAGAATGTGGTGAAGGATGCACTTGTTTTCGGATAGTATGTCTTTGATTTCTGCAGTTCAGAAGCGAGCATATAAGACTTAATGTTCAAGATGTGAGACGACATTTACCTGCAATTGACAGTCGACATCTGAAAGCAAAATTCGATAATTACACACGTTAAAATGTCTCAGATTATGGGATTTATAATTTATGTCACAAGGGTTAGATTATCTGAAGAAAACTGGCATGGTGGAGAAAATGCATAATTGGATTCAAGTCAGCTCAGTGTAAGACAAAGTTTTGATCGTTTTGTAATGTGTTCTAAGCTGCATCTGTGAAACTTGGATGATCCATTTCTTGATTGAATAGTAATGTTTTATCCCAATCGTAAACGATCGGCTCAATGGTTTGATCAGGACGAATCATCCGAAATCGAAGTTGCAACAATAAAATGATATTATTGGTGTTATCGATTACTGGAATATAAGTAGGGAAATAACTACCAGCATTTACTGCAAGCAACTGGATGAAATGCATATTGAGTTACGCAATATGTTATCGGAATCCATTATTTGCCGTTGTCCAATTCTGCTCCATGACACTACTCCGTCACATGTTGACAAGATGAGACAGAACCAGGTACCCGATTATGCGACACGAGACTTTGTCACATTCACAATCATCTCCTGATATCTCACCAAAAGACGACCAATTTTCTCAGAATTTGACAATTTTTAATCCAAAAGACATCCCGTTGTAAAGAAGATCCAGAAACGGAATTCAAAGATTTCTTTGCATTCAAACCATAGGATTTTTATCGTAAGGTATGGATAACCTTCTTACTCGAAGGCAGAAAAGTATAGATGTTCAAGGTACCTATTTTGACGGGTTTTATCTCAGATTCATTCCTTAATTCCGGAATGAAAATTGGTTCACAACCCTGACCATTATATATATATATATATATATATATATATATATATATATATATATATATATATATATATATAACAAAGCGATCGGCGGGAAATACAATTAATATCTACTGCCTGAAGAAACTTTACCAGTATAAACCATGATGGAATATGGGGTTAGTATTCTTTGACATATATATATATATATATATATATATATATATATATATATATATATATATATATATATATATATATATATATTTTATTCCAGCGTTCTTATTTTTTACATTTAGGTGAGACTAAGGGAGTACAAAATTATTCCATATTGTCCTTTGTCTCTAGCGCTTTCTGCCAATTATTTAGGGATTTTCAAAAGGATTTGTTTTTTTTTTTCAAAACAGAAAAATGTGAGGACGCTGGATAAAATATATAAAAATGTTAATTTTCCTTTCTCAGGCATATTTAATGAAATATGTTTAAAGAAAGATTGCTTCCAAAATATATATATATATATATATATATATATATATATATATATATAATAAAATATAATAAAAAGACTTAAACACTAATATTCCATGGTCATAATTTATTCCAATGGAATCGTAATAACGATTGTATGTGTATATATAATCGCATATATATGTGAATAGTCACCACTAATATTGTCTAATATTTAGAGAGAGAGAGAGGTTGCCGGAAGACTCTATGTCTGGAAGCAGGAATCTGCAATATGTCAGCCATGATGTAGAACCTAGTCATGGCTGTCAGACAATTTCTCCGACTACATCACCCCTTACATCTTACAGAGTGGAGATCCAGACGAGGCTATGTCGAAGGGATAGAGTCTCGTCTCGGAAAACTGCTACCCGACCCCGCTTTATACGTGGTCTACGGGGAAGTTTTGGCCCCATTAAATTCGGCCCCGCTTGTGACGGTTGGTAGATATCCTGCAGTTAGAGAGACATTGTGGCATTCACATGACTCACTTCTAACAGTTGACTACTTCTACGCGCCGCTGGTGAATCTTATATGTGTTGTTCGTGTCACAAGTATTATCGTTCATTAGCAACCTTCGTGCGATTATTCTATTCCATAACCTTCCTTAGTTTACAACATTATATGTATATGTTTGTAAGGAAGGAGTCATTGTTATTCCATATCGCTCTAGAATCCAAAGAATGAAAGTATTACACCGAGATCAAATACCCGTTGAGACGGTTTGTTTGTATTTCTCATTAATGCCATTCTAAAAGGAATTAATTTCGATGGGCATAGTCTGGTCTCGGGAAACAGATACACAACCCCGTTTTATACGAGCTCTACGGGGAAATTCTGGCCGAGACTATGGGCTCGGGTTTCCTGCACATTAAATTCGGCCTTGTGCCACATCTGACTACGTGGGGCGGTTGGGAGATATCTTGCAGTGGTCTAAAAGCATAGATCCGTATCTGTCGACATTTTTGAGATGAGGTATTATGTACATTATTTACATTATTCGGACTATTGTCCTCATCTTTGTCGCCATATATATTACAACGTTTCGGCCGTTATACGGTCCGGCTTTTTTCGGGTAGTTGGAATGTCGAACTGGACCCTTTATTTCGCTCACTGGGGTAGACTGTTCTAGTTATACGTGCCATGTTTAATGGATTTCAGTTATCAGTTATCTCCTGTTAATTCCCATCTGAATGTTTTCCACTGTCTTAACCGGGTATTGAACTCACACTCTTTGGGTCCTGTCACTGGATCTAACTAAAGCCTTTATGCAAAGATGGTTCGGTATTCGTACGAATTTCTGGTAGGATTTTTCAAGGACACATGGCACAGTGGATAAAGGCGTTAGTTAGATCCAGTGACAGGACCCAATTGTGAATTCAGTAGCTGGTTAAGGCGGTGGATAACTTTCATATGGGAATTAACAGGAGATAACTGATAACGTGGATTAAACATGGCACGTGGAACTAGAACAGTCTACCACAGTGAGCGAAATAAGGGGTTCAGTTCGACATTCCAACTACCGGAAAAACGCCGGATCATACAACGACCGAAACGTTGTAATAAAGATGGCGACAAAGATGAGGACAATAGTCTGAATAATGTAAATTATAAACATGGATCCGTATTACAAAGGTATATGTAAAATATCAGATGGTAGGACATTGGCCGAAAGAAAACAAACTACAGTGCACGGTAAAGTGTGTTTCTTTGAGACGGTAGCTAATCATAAAACATGTTTCAGAAACAAGATTTTATTGCAAATCAAGAACTTACTAATTTTATATTCTAAAACCTAGCTACAGTTTTATATCAGGTTTTCTCACAAGCACTCAAACTTTTTTTTTTATTTTCGTTGATTTGAAACTGCGTATATGCGTTCGTGTTTTACTAGGTTTTCATTTTCACACATTGTCGATATGTTAAAATATATGATTTCCTTGCTGAAGCCAATTTAGTGTAAAGCCAAAGATATGTTCGGTTAATCCTGTATTTCCATCTGTGAGTGTTTAGTGACAATATTATGTAACTGAGAGCTTGTCAGCTTGGATATTTCATCTCTTCTTTCATTTCAGCAAAGAACTATTTATCTTTACTTCGAATCAAATACATCGGCCTAAGTGTTTGATACACGTTTAAATATTTGAGATGTAAAATGTCACTTCTATTTTCTGTAAATATAAATGAAAGTGACCATATCTTCGTGTGAGGAAGCAACTCAACATGGATGGAGATTTGATTTACATGTGATTTTATACGTAATTTTATACGTAAGATGTTCCGAAATGCCGTGTCATGGCTCTAAATTTTTACAGCAAGAACTTACTTCTACAATCTTTCATACTAACGGAATTGAGAGATTGAAACGGTTGGGAATTAGTGAATGATTGAAAACGTTAGGAATTAGTGAATAATTGAAACCGTTAGGAATTAGTGAATAAATGAAACGGTTAGGAATTAGTGAATAATTGAAACCGTTAGGAATTAGTGAATAAATGAAACGGTTAGGAATTAGTGAATAATTGAAACGGTTGGGAATTAGTGAATAATTGAAACCGTTAGGAATTAGTGAATAAATGAAACGGTTAGGAATTAGTGAATAATTGAAACCGTTAGGAATTAGTGAATAAATGAAACGGTTAGGAATTAGTGAATAATTGAAACGGTTGGGAATTAGTGAATAATTGAAACTTTTGGGAATTAGTGAATAATTGAAACGGTTTGGAATTTTTTAATAATCGAAAAAGTTAGGAATTGGAGAATAATTGAAACGGTCGGGAATTAGTAAATAATTGAAACGGTTACGAATTAGTGACTAATTGAAACATTTAGGAATTAGTGAATAATTGAAACTGTTAAGAATTAATGAGTAATTGAAACTGCTAGGAATTAGTGAATAATTGAAACAGTTTGGAATTAGTGAATAATTGAAACGGTTGGGAATTAGTGAATAATTTAAACCGTTAGGAAATAGTGAAAGATTGAAACGGTTAGGAATTAGTGAATAACTGAAAATGTTAGGAATTAGTGAATAATAGAAACGGTTCGGAATTTGTGAATAATTGAAACATTTAGGAATTAGTGAAAAATTGAAATGTTTAGAAATTAATGAATAATTGAAACTGTTAGGAATTATTAAAAATTTGAAACAGTTATGAATTAGTGCATAATTGAAACGGTTAGGAAAGAGTGAATAATTGAAACGGTTAGAAATTAGTGAATAATTGAAACGTTTAGGAGTTAGTGAATAATTGAAACCATTAGGAATTAATGAGTAATTTAAACATTTTGGAATTAGTAAATAATTGAAATGGTTAGGAATTAGTAAATAATGTAAACGATTAGCAATTAGTGAATAATTTAACGGCTAGGAATTAGTGAATAATTGAAACTCTTAGGAATTAGTGAATAATTGAAACGGTTATGAATTAGTGGATAATTGAAACGGTTAGGAATTACTGAATAATGAAAACGGTTAGACATTAGTGAATAATTTAAACCATTAGGAATTAGTGAATAATTAAGAGAGTTTGGAATAAGTGAATAACTGAAACAATTATGAATTAGGGAATAATTGAAACCGTTAAGAGTTAGTGAATAATTAAAACTTTTTGAAATTAAATAATAATTGAAAGTGTTAGGAATTAGTGTATAATTGAAATCGTTAGAAATTAGTCAATAAATGAAACCGTTAGGAATTAGTGAATACTTGTAACTTTTAGGAATGTGTGAATAATTAAAACTGTTAGGAATTAGTGAATAATTGAAACCGTTAGGAATTAAAGAATAATTGGAATGGTTAGGAGTTAGTGAATAATTGAAACTGTTACAAATTAATGAATAATTGAAACGGTTAGGAGTTAGTGATTAATTGAAACTGTAAGGAATTAGTGAATAATTGAATCCATTTGGAATTAGTGAATAATTGAAACCGTTAGGAATTAGTGAATAATGTAAACGGTTATGAATTAGTGAATAATTGAAACCGTTACGAATTAGTGAATAATTGAAACGGTTAGTAATTTGTGTATAATTGATCCGTTTATGAATTAGTGAATAATTGAAACGTTTAGGAATTAGTGAATAATTGAAACCCTTAGGAATTAGTGAATAATTAAAACAGTTTGGAATAAGTGAATAACTGAAACGATTATGAATTAGTGAATAATTGAAACAGTTAGGAATTAGTGAATAATTGAAACGGTTCGGAATTAGTGATTAATTGAAACCGTTAGGAATTAGTCAATAATTGAAATCGTTAGGAATTATTGAATAATGTAAACGTTTAGGAATTAATGAATAATTTGACGGTTAGGAATTAGTGAATACTGTAAAGTGTTAGGAATTAGTGAATAATTGAAATGCTATCAAACGTGAATAATATCAATCTCCTTCATTTACGCCCCATGTCTCTTCAGGATTTTACATGTGTTTGGCAAATATGACGCCTCTTATATTCTATGCCATCAAGTGTGATAAACAATTATGTCCTTCATTTAAGTCCCATGTCTCTTTAGGACTTTACATGAAAATGGAGAATTTGACACGCACAGGACATGTGGAATACATGAGGTGAAGAGGATAAAACAGTGTAAAATATTTTTCAAATCCTTTCATCCCAAATAAGGCGAAAATGCTACTACTACACAGCGGGTTACATGGGGTGAAAGTAAGAGAAATGACTGAATATAGGCTGGATTGAGGAAAAGATAAAATATGAACGGAATTCAAGGAGAAAAAAGATGGCGATTGAAGTTGCATTTAAACTTTTGAACATTCTAGTTATCAGGTAAGCAAATAAACGAAACAGAGCTCCACAGGCTGGAAGTGCGATAAAGGAAACTCTTGGAGTAGAAAAGGCGGTGGCATGTAGCTATTTAAACAGAAAATGTTTGGGACTTCGATGACAAACAAGTAGCATGGTCAAAATAGATGTATTTGGGGCACCAAGGAAACAAAATTCGTCAGGACACTTTCAATGAAAATATTTATAGAAAGACAGAGAGGAGCTACGTCACATTATTTAGAAAGTGACTGAAGTCTTGATGCCAAGTCAGGATTGATTACATTACAGATTCCTTCTTTGAATTTTGTCAAGAACCTCGAGATGAATAGCAGACCAGACATGCCACAAATATTCAATGAACGGTAGACTTAAATTACACTCTGGTGTAAATGTATAATAAAGCAAACAGTGAGAAGTATCGTAAAAATAAATAAATATTGATAGGAATTACAAAGAAAAGGATTTTGCAGACAGCCATAATCACGAAAAACCTGAAACGACATGGGACATAAATGAAGTAGATTGTTATTTATCACATTTCATGGTATAGAATATGAGAGGCGTCATATTTACCAAAATACATGTAAAATCCTGAAGGGCCATGGGACGTAAATGAAGGAGATTGTTATTTAACACATTTGTGATATAGAATATAAGAGGCGTGCGATTTACCAAAATACATGTAAAATCCTGAAGAGACATGGGACGTAAATGAAAGAGATTGTTATTAATCACATTTTATGGCATAGAATATAAGAGGCGTCCTATTTACCAAAATACACGTAAGATCCTGAAGCAACATGGGATATAATTGAAATAGATTGCTATTTAACACATTTGATGGCATAGATTATAAGAGGCGTCCTTTTTATACAAAATACATGCAAAATCCTGAAGCAACATGGGACATAAATGAAGTAGATTGTTATTTATCACATTTGATGGCATAGAATATAAGAGGCGTACTATTTACCCAAATACAGGTAACATCATGAAGCAACATGGGATATACGTGATGTAGATTGTTATTTAACACATTTGTAGATTGTATAGAATATAAGAGGCGTCCTATTTACCAAAATACATGTGAAATCCTGAAGAGATATGGCATAGAATATAAGCGGCGTTCTATTTACCAAAATACATGAAAAATCCTGAAGAAACATGGGACGTAAATGATGTAGATATTTTTGTTGTTCTCAGAAAAGAGCCAATTAGCTGATGTCATAGGTCACGGAATTCACGACGTTATATCCGTAACACCCAATCAAGAGAGTTCTAACACACCCTCCATACATCAACCACTTCTTTTGATACGACAGAAACAAAGAAAAAGTGTAAAGTTTAATAAAATCATTTAATGAAATAGCGAAAAGTATCGCCCATCAGAAGGGATAAAGGTCAACAAAATAAGCCACTATATTGACAAAAGGAATGGAATCAGAAAATTTGGTATGGAAATTCGAAAGGTCAGATTTGTACACATCACGCATTTATCCTTTAGTTGAAGGTGTAAGACGAAGGAGGGTGGAACTTCAAGTGAATCTAAATGCCCGCTCACAATTTAGATTGAGTTTTAGTAGGCTTCAAATGTCAGACAAATGGCCATAGAATTATAATAGATCTTCAACAATTTGTACCGTCGCTAAAGGTAGAGGTATTGATGCTGGTTTAAAGAGTCTCAGTCTGAAAGTCACGTATTAAGATTTTGGGTTTTTTTCAGGAAAGACAAGCCAATGCTTCTATCAATTAATAAATGAATAATGTACAGTTTAATTCATCTGGCCAAACTTTGAAATATTATATTTAAAGTAAAATTAGAACAAGCAAAAGAAACTACAGAAAGGTTTTGTGTCACTGAATAATAATAACATTTCAATCTATCTTGGGTAATTCAATATGGATTATTATTTTCGCTGATGCTTTCATTTTACATTTACTTATTTATTTGTAAAACATGATCACCGTAGTCTGAATGTAGAAATCCAACAAGTAAGTAATTTGTTCAATGAAACAGCACCAATGTCTAGTAGCATCTGTTCAGTAATTCTTAAGGTCTTCCATATCAAAGGTTGGCAGTGGATATTCGGAGAGAGTAGGAAAACGTAGTTCTGCAGGTCTTTCATCAGACAGGTTAACAGTGGATATTCCGACAAGAAAAAAATGGCCGCTTTTATACACATCGGATCGAATATTCCACGTCTTCTGATTGGTTTAACCTTTTCTTGGTAAACTATAAAATGAGTCAGCTCATTTTGGTTGGTTCATTAGTTACAAACTGTATACAAAAAACTGTAACAGTTTTTACTTTTAAATTTCCTTTATATTTAGGCCGCGTTTTACAATTTCGCATGTCGAATTTTGATAAGAGTTTGTCGATGTATCTAGATTGATTCATTGTAATAGTGTTATCCTTAAATTCGAACTGTATACCAAGAAACCATGATAGTCGACCCAAGTCGGTCATTTTAAACCTTATATTTAAGGAATTTTTAATTTTTAATAGAGTAGCTTTACATTTTGAAGCAATTAACATATCGTCGACCCAAATAATCAGAATTGTCAATATTTCATTATTAAATGTCCTTGTGTACAGGTACGGGGCTACCGGGGAGGGCTCAAATTTTTTTCAATTAAATGGTAATGTAGTAATTTATTCCACGTTCTTCCACTTTGCTTCAGCCCATATAGTGACTTTTTGAGTTTCCATACATAATTGTCACCTTTTTCAAAACCTTCTGGCGGTTTTATGTATATTTCATAGTCAATCGAGGCATTCAAATATGCTCCTTTGACATCCACATGGTGTATATCCATGCCATAATGCGCAGCCATTTCCATTAAAATTCTCATTGTCATGTTTGTTGTTGGACTGAATGTTTCTACATAATCCTCCCCGTATATCTGCGAAAATCCTTTAGCTACAAAACGAGCCTTATACACTGGTGAACCATTCTCAGTTCGCTTTACAGTATAAACCCAGCGGCTGCCGATAATTCTTTTATCATCATTTAATATTTTTGAAATAATATAAACGTCCATTTTGTTGTATATTAAATTCAGTTCCGTCTGGGTATATTAACTTTGAATTGTCTCGGTGAAAATGAACTTTAACACCAGATTTAACAGCAGACTGAACTGAGAAAATATCTTGTTTAAATTTAGGGATATATAAAGCCCTTTCTAATAAACATTTACAAATATTTCCATTAGTATCTCGTAAATAAATACAGGTATCGCCTCTTTTTAAAACTAAATTGTTAGCTCTAGTTCCGTCAGCCAACTCTATAAAATGTTTATCAGTTTCGAAATTGAATTCAAAATTAATAAATTTTGTTTTATCTGTAATTACATGATTTGTCGAACCCGTATCGACTAGGTAAGCATTATTATTATTGTGTATAGTATCCAACTCAAACGAAAAGCCATATGTTCGCTCATTCGAAAAAGCTTTTACATTTTTACAAAAATCATTCCCTTTATAAAATTGACATTTCGTACGGATATGCCCGACTTTACCACAACGAAAGCAGATTATATTTGATTTTCTTCTATTATTATTATTCCTGCTCTTGTTGTTTTCGTTGTTGATTTTAGGCCCCTTATTTTTAATATTATAATTCCTGGTCTGGTTGGTTGGAGGGATTACTTTTCTGAATTTTTTAAATGACGTCCAATAGTTGCATTACGTTTTTTCCTTGATTTGGGGGGTTGCACATTTTTTCAGTTTCTTCATAACTACATAATGCGACTTTAAACTCAGTGAAAGTTAGTTTTTTTTAATCTTTTTGAGTTATGACTGTCGTGAATGGTTTAAATGTCAGCGGTAACCCCTTTAAAACCATGGCTCTTAACAGCCCATCTGAAATAGACCCACCTGACTTTTTAAGGCATTTGTGACATTCTCAGCCCGTATAATATAATCTGTTACGGATTCATTCTTTCGTCTCATTAACGCAGTTAGTTCAATAAATAAAGCAATAATTTTAGGCTTACCTTTTGGCCGCCTTTATACACATAGGATATTCCACGTCTTCTGATTGGTTTAACCTACTCTTGGTAAACAATAAAATGAGTCAGCTCATTTTGGTTGGCTCACTAGTTACATACAGTATCCCCAAAAACTGTAACAGTTTTTACTTTTAAATTTCCTTTGTATTTTTAATACAGATAAACACATGATCAATACATACATGTACGAATAGTCATGATGTTAGTATCACAACATTAACTGCTTTGTTTTAATGTATACACACCCACACTCTCTCACACGCATACACACACAAAACACACACAGACTCTCACACACGCACACACACACACACACACACACACATATATATATATATATATATATATATATATATACATATATATATATATATCATTATTTATTTATTATAATTTTATCATATAGACAAAACCATTTTACTCACTACAAACATGCAACTTGGTTTCAGTGCATTTCAACTGAACTTCGACGGATGAGAATCGAAAATGGTTATGGACAATCCTGCTTGTAGACAAGCTGTATGTGAAACGTCACTTCCTTTTTTCCATTTGTTCGAGAAGAAAAATATACCGAAAAGAAGGTGACGAAGTGAAACAATAGTGCTTGTTGATAGCAGTTTGGTGAAGAATGGATTGGGTGTTTAATGTTAACTGGTCTGTGGAGATTTTTCTTGCCGATAAATACCGGTCAAACGTTTAGGCACATCATTTCACAAGCGTTCTAACAGTGGGAGATAGAGCAGGAGAGGTTAGCATAGGGGATAGTGATACTTTGGAGTAGGTCAAATTCTATCGATAGTTCTAGTAGTAATTGGGAATGTTATTTTTGGTTTACTATAAAAAAATCTAGAGCTGAATTGTATATATTTATGTTGAGGTTATCACTACTAATTCTTTAATCAATGAAACTGTTTTGTGGATTAAAATTTAGAAGTGGTGATTTCCTCTAAAAAATAAGGGATACTAATATAACCTTTTATAATCAAATGTTGAAATATTCCTGAACAGTATAGAGTGTAGAATAAGTATGTATATATCATTTGATAAATTACATATATTATATCTGCTTATTTATGGCACAATCCTTTCATACTCACGGATAACCTTTCATGTATTACAATCAAATGCTGCAAGGAATGCGCTGTAACTGAGAAAATCGCTTTTATTTCTCAAGTACTTTCTATATCTTCAGAGATCATTTTCAGGGGTGCAAGTAGTAAGACAAAAATATGTGTTGCTATTCATTACAGACTTTTTTTCTTTTTACTTTTAAAGGCAGTGGTTGACAGTCATGCTTAGCGGACATTAGAACGTTAATGATTATCATCTACTCTGGAATTTTTACTCCTATGTTGGAATTTCATGGTCATGCGCGCGTTATAGCGTGAAAAACCGTTCCTTTATAGAACATTATTACAGTATTCGTAATTGTTCTTATTAAGCGCCGGCTTCAGTTTCTTTAATATAGATTGCTTCGAGAATCTGTAGTTTTAATTTCTTATTTTGTTAGTGTAGTACAGCTGTGTTATCAATCAGTATTTTTCTATGCAGTGAATGTGGAAATGAAAGCGATTTATAGCGCATTCCTTGCATCATTTGATTGTAACACACGGAAATATTATCCGTGAGTATGAAAGGATTGTGCTAAAAATAAGCGGAAATGATATCTGTAATTTATTTTTAAAATACGCCTAAAAGAGAATTTGCTACTAAATACACAGACACACAGACACACACACGCACACACACACACACACACACACACACACACATATATATATATATATATATATATATATATATATATCTGTCACTAGCACCCAAATAAGAGAATGTTTAACATCGCAAAACATAAGGAAAATTAATTCATTTTAATAATAAGTGGAAATATCTACTCTTTGCCTGATGAATTTCGCACGACCAGAAATTCGTTTAGCAAAATTATGGAGATAAGGGTCAATATATATATAAATATATATTTTTTTAATTCCCCATTACAACCCAAAAAATTTTGCGGTTTCTCTCTTCTTTTTTAAATATACACATTACTCTCGTTGGAACAACTGTAAACTCTTTCATTTATATACATATATATATATATATATATATATATATATATATATATATATATATATATATTATTAAAAGATTTTCGGGATCATCCTAATTTTAACACACACACACACACACACACACACACACACACACACTCATATATATATATATATATATATATATATATATATATATATATATATATATATATGTGTGTGTGTGTGTGTGTGTGTGTGTGTGTGTGTTAAAATTAGGATCATCCCGAAAAAATTTATTTATTTTTGACAATTTGAAAACGAATGTATATTTGTATATTTGTATATTTGTTTCGAAATAAATCCGATTAGATTATGCACGACGCCGTTTAAGGCTCCATCAGAATCCGAAAGCGAATAACATGAGATGTGTGCGAATTTATTTGTATATGTTTAAATAATGAAAATAAGTAAAGAAAAAATAGTTTAAAAATTTTTCAATTTTTCAAATTCAATTGCCAAAAATTTAAAACCTCGTTGGGATCATATATGCAAGATTTTAAAAAACATACAAAGATAAGGCATGGATAAAAAAAAGGGCGAATTTTGTTACTTTCTACCAAATCTGAAAGATTCTATCTTTCGACTCGAATACTGAAAGTAAAGAAAATAAATGTTAACGACTTTTTTAAAGCGACTCATTTGTTTTTGCGTTATTTTTAATCACGAGAAACGCCGTCTTGGTAAAAATAAGATTGAATTATGTAAACATACATAAATATACATACACGCATCACATTAGTTTTTTTTCTTTGGGATCTGATAAGGCCTTAAACGGCGAAATGCATAGTCGGATGTTTTCAAAATACTTTACTTTCATGAATGTTCTTCCAATTGTCAAAAATGTAAAACTCTGTCAGGATCGTATACACCAATTTTCAGGCCGCTAAATGTAATTAATACTGTTTAATTAAACACATACCATTTGCTTAAAAAAATTATATATATATATATATATATATATATATATATATATATATATATATATATATATATATATATATATATATAAATAGCATATAATAATAAAATATATTAAATAATTGAAGGTCATAATCCATTGTATAACATGTTGTCATTGTTTGCGTTAAGATATGTTGCGTGAGTAAAAAATGATCGATCGAGAAAAATCGTCTAAGATGTGTGTTTATGAGCGGTAATTTGGACTTTGCTAACAAGAAGTTTCTCTGTGGCTGAATGGTAACAGCACACCAAACTATACGACCGTCCCCGTGTGGGTTACAAGTTCGATTCATGTCGGAGAGCGCATATTTTCTACGAAATTTCACTAATATTCAGACCGATAAAATTAATTAATACTTTTTAATTAAAAACAGATCATTTACTTGAATAAATTGTATCTTTAAAATTAACGTATAAACAGAAAATATATTTCTGTTTATCCGTTTATATATATATATATATATATATATATATGGGGAAAATTTATTTGTGACGCATTTCAACCGTTAGGCCTTCATCGGAAAGGGTTTGTTGACTATACAAGCGCATGAACAAGGGACACTGGTCGTTTCCAAATTATCATACGCATGCTTAGACGCAACAACTTCAACAAACCCAGTCCAATGATGTCCTAACGGATGAAACGAGTCACATTACACTTTTTCCATATTGCCTTACAATTTTCTCAATTCAGTTCTTTATATAAATATATATAACGTATCCTATCAATTTCTTCTTAGCGAAATTTTTTATCTTTTAAGCAGAGTAAAATCATTATTTCAAATTTAAGCAGAGAAGATTATTCTTTCAAATCTTTTCGTATGCATGTGTAGTCTAGACAGCACCAACAAAGGCCAATCTGATCAAATCCTAAAGGATGAAATGCGTCACAAAACCCTTTTTACAGACATCATCTCACAGTTATTATCCGAAATTTGGATCAGTTATTTTAATATCAAGTATGGGGTGCAGTTCAATTTACATTAGAAGAATCATTCATACAAAAACAGATATTGAAGTTAATGATATAAACTGTGACATTCCTCTATTTATTGAACAATTTAGTTCATGCCACATTGACTGAAAAACCGACCAGTACAAAAGAATTCTCCTATTACCATAATAGTACATAAACGCACTATCTTAAAATTTAAAAATTCAACCTCAGCGTTGCGACCGCACGCTCCAAAACTTCCCACAATTAACAATAACACATTTGTAAAAACATCTTTCGGATTACACATACTCTTCTGTAGTCCTGTTATTACCTGGATGTAAAAAACAAATATATTTTCATACCTAATGATGTCTGTATGCAGAGATGAAAGCTTGTAAAAAAATAAAAAAGACCTTATGCAACTGGAATTTATAAACAGGTATCATAACATTCATCTACATGTTCGGGGTTAAGGCCATTTATTAAATTTGTTTGCGAAGATGTATTCTCGCCATTTATATCATTAACTTCAATATCTGTTATTGCATGAATGATTCATGTAATGTAAATTGAACTGCACCACATACTTGATATATATATATATATATGTATATGTATATATATATATATATATATATATATATATATATATATATATATATATATATATATATATATATATATATATATATATATTATAATAAAAAACATGTGGAATCAATGCGCAAAAGCTTTTATGTTTCAATACTTTGATGGTACTTCGTCAGGCGATGTTAAGTAACTGGTGATTAATTGATTTTTAAGAATATATATATATATATATATATATATATATATATATATATATTGTCATTCACAGACAGAGTGTTTCGCTAGTGTGGCTAGACGTCCGCTTGCCTCTAGCTAGGATCGAAACCCGACTGAACTGGAGTCAGTCGGGGATTCTATCACTAAGACGTTGTCGCACGGCAGGGATGAAGGTGAATTAATGCGTATTTAGTTTTAGATAAACACGCAGGGACTGTGATAACGCGATTCGATTTACCGAAGAGTCTTGTATTATTAGACGTAATAGTCACTGTTTACAAACCCACACTTCCTCCCCAGAGAGCTTAACCGAAATAAACTTTTCAGGAGCATATATATTATCATGCACAGACATACTGTTTTGCTCATCCGTGTGGCTAGACGTCTGGTTGCCTCTAGCTAGGATCGAAACCCGACTGAACTGGTTTCAAACGGGGATTCTACCACTAAGCACGGCAGGGATGAAGTTGAATTTAAGCGTATTTAGTTTTAGATAAACACACAGTGACTGAGAGAACTCGATTCGATTTACTGGAAAGTCTTACATTATTAGCCGTAATAGTCACTGTTTACAAACCCACACTACCTCCCCAGAGAACTCAACCAAAATAAATTTTTCAGGAGCATATATATATATATATATATATATATATATATATATATATATATATATAAACTATTAATTCTCGAAATAAAACATCTATTTCATGTATCATATTTTGAGCGTAGAGTTAATTTCTTATTGAAGAACAGTATGTTATCCACATCAATATTTCCGATATGTTTCTCATGCAACTTACGCCAAATTCTCTGTCTCCTGAATCCGAGATTAGTACTGACTATCAGGAAATATTTCACTTTATATAGAGCCGTACACGCTGCACATTCTAGCCTCTCCTCCATAACAGTTTAATTATTGTATTTTCGTTATCTATAAATTTGTATTCATTCCGTCTTGACGTTTCCCCTTTTCTAGAGTTGGCCTCAATTCGGAGAGATTGATGTATATGTTTTTACTTCAATGCTGTTTCCGTTTTTCCTTACGTCCAAGCCAAATTCTCGTCCACATGTCGATATTTGTGAATGTAACTCTGTCCCTGAGGACCATATTAATGATGGATATGGCCCCTCTGTAGTTACTATTGATTCATTTAATGCGTGTTTGTCCTAGGATAATCAGATTTAATTACAATGCAACGCAAATAGTGTAAGTAAGCCTCCAAAGAAGCCAAACTAAGCAGAAGACAACAATGAAATAAAAAGGAGATGAAAATGAAATAAACATGGGAAATGAAAAACTGAACGAAGAATCGAATTGAAAATATTGCTGGCAAAATGTACAGTTATGGCTATGGAGAGGACACCTGAAGAGATAAACTAGATACCCCGCCTTCTTAATCCAGATATATTGCATCGGCGTAAACCCTATCAGACTTTAAGAAATAATGACTGCGAATAAAGAAATAAGTGGTTCAGCCATATACTGCATAAATATGCTACAGTGGTTATGAATGTACACCAAACCTAAGAAATGTCCAACACACTAAGGATTGTCATCCTCGTCAATACCATAACAGTGTGTGATCAGAGATTTCCAGCGCAACTGAGCAACTGTCCAGTTACATCCATACATCTGAGTAACAGCAGTTTCCTCTACATATTAACTGAGCAACTGACCAGTTCACTGTACAGATCATCCGAACAACTGACCAGATCCCTCTACAGATCATCTGAGGAACTAAACAGTTCCTCTACATATCCACTGAGCAACTGACCATTTCCCTGTACATATCACCTGAGCAATTGACCAGTCCCCTCCATATAATTATCTGAGTAACTACGAGTTCATTCTACATATCAACTGAGCAACTAACCAGTTCACTGTACATATCATCTGAACAACTGACCTGTTTATTCTACATATAAAATGAGAAACTGACCAGTTCCCTGTACATATCATCTGAGCAATTGACCTGTTCCCTCTACATATGATCTGAGTAACTACGAGTTCCATCTACATGTCAACTGAGCAACTGACCAGCTCCCTGTACTGATCACCTGAGTAACTGTCCAGATCCCTCTACAGATCATCTGAGAAACTGACCAGTTCCCTCTACATATCAACTGAGGAACTGACCAGTTCCCTGTACAGAACATATGAGCAAGTGACCAGATCCCGCTAAAGATCATCTGAGAAACAGACCAGTTCCCTCTACATACCCACTGAGCAAATGACAAGTTCCTTCTACATATCCACTGATCAATTGACCAGTTCCCTCTACATATTAACAGAGTAAATGTCCATCATGCATGTCTAGCAGGTATTTGGGAAGTAACCATGGAGGTCTACTTGCCCACAACACAGACAACTTGCCTTAGTCAAGTAAACGTGACAGTTGATTACATTAGATGAACCCTCCGACCTGGTTATTGAATTTACTCTAGGAAGCCCACCCTTCTGCGACACCGTGTAATCATTTTACTGGTTGCATACTTAGCTACGGATATCAATCTACTATTTTGTTTCAGATGGCCGTTGAATCTGCAAAAAGAGTCACCCACCTTTTTAATCCTCCGTCTTGTCTAACCTCCCTCCTCACCAGTTTACTCGTCATTAACCGAACCATGCTGCAGGGAGTAGTTAGTTATATGGTAGCAGTAATACTTGTAGAGTAACTAGGCATACGTAAATAAATGTCATCATCAGCAACTAGAAACCTTGAAAGAGAAAACATAATATATTCTGACCGATCACCCCATCAAAACAAGAAGACTATCTCTAATATTCAAGATGACGAACGTGATCATGTTGTCAGATGAGAGCTTCAATGTGAGAAAGAGAAGATAGAACTACTAGGACGTTGGCCAGGAATTGAGAAATATTTTAAGACATGAATATTAGGTGTGTACCAATAATTATAAATGTTCCTGATTCCGATTAAATGACACACGATAATACGGAGAAAGGTGGTCAATTGTGGGTCCTTCCCGTGACCATTCTCAGCGATAAGCACCAGATATTTGGCGCTAATAGATGAAGGAACAAAAAATAACAAGAAGAATTCTAAAGTGCCATAAACGACATAAGGGAAAATGTTCACTATTAATTAAGTTTTTTTTTTTTTAATTTCTGCTCTTGAAATGTCATTATTTTTATTATCAGGTTGCACCTCACCTGACACATTCTTTAATTTGTATTTGGTTTCCCAATCATTGATTCCTCATCAATCATATTATCATCATTATCTCCTGAAGCCATGTCTTCTAATAAAGAAATCATTTCCTCCGATCGAAATTTAGTTACTCCGATAGATACAACGTCTAACATTTGAATTATTGGGAATCACTTCACATTTAAGTACTTTGATTGGTTGTGACACCGAATTGTCATATAATTGTAACTCTCTCTCTCTCTCTCTCCTGTTCCAACTCCTTCTTCTATCCCTGATGTGTTCTTGTGAGGATGTAGGTGATTATGGCTCTCTTCCTGACTTTTTGGGTGCTATCAATAATAATTGATTGTTATTGATAGACCTTTTTCATTGGATTTGTTGTTCTCAATCCATTTACTTTATCTTATCATGTTTCACTATATCATCTGTTAATCTTTCGTTAGATGTTTACTCTCCGTTCCTTCATTATATCTCTTAAAGTGTCCTATTGTCTCATCCTGATTGATATCCTTACTGGACCTATTTTTAAAATTGACCCATTTTACACTCGCTTTGTCCTATTAATTTCCATTTCACTTCCAGAAAATTATTTTTTCTGATGCAATTGTGCAGCGTGCAATGCCATATAAAATGGTAGGGCTTAGATAGAAGTCCAGTACTCTTTTCATTGTTTCGAAAGTTATTTTCCGATTACTGGATAACATGAAGTGCGAGTGAGGCAACAGATATTAACATTCTGAGTTCAATTTCCGTGCTAGTCATTGCGTTCACTTTCTCAGTAATGCACTTGGGAAAGACTTGACCTCGTCCCTTCTTCATGTGAACTCACCTGAATATAACTGAACTGATCTTAGTGAAAGAAAAGGTATAAACAAAATCACAATCTGACTTCGTGATTTTCTGAATAAAATTTGAGGGCCAAAGAATAAATCGGTCAAAATACTTGTTACCAGGACGATGAAAAAATAATCTACTCACCAGGATAGACATAGATTTCGGGATTATAAGATGTGCGTTTTGTATAATGGTCCTCAGCGCGGTGGGATTTGGCAGATGATAATCATATCTATAGTGTCTTGCCTTCACATTCTAATACATCCGCTTGGGAACGTCAGAAATCCATCTCTTCGCTGCATCCCAGAATGTCAGAGGTTAATTATCAGCTATGAGTTCTCTACGCAATCTTGTAGAATGAAAAGATCTGAATTCTAAACTGTAAGTAAACCAATGCGAAACCACTCTACTGTCATTCCTATGAACCTCGGTCAATTCACAATTAATAAATAAATATCTCGCGCATCTGGTCGCTTATGTCGTACTATGACATGATATTAAATAGAAATTACTTACTAATTGTTTTACTTTGACATCCCCGTTGTTTAAATGACACCATGTGTTGCCCATTTTTCTCACCACTATTCATAGTCTTAAAACAAATATTCTTTTTTTTTCTAGCTTTGTTTGTGCATAAGTGCTCTTTCAGTTTTTTTATAAAGCTATTAACAAGCCATTATCATTTGCATAATGTAAGTTTAAGGTAACAATACATGCTTATAGTTTCTTTAATTCTCTTGTCATTTAAATACATGAGCGATCATTGTGTTCAACAAATTCTTATCGTTTGTCGCTATTAGTAAGGTTTTTTATGCCCTTCCTCCCAGTCGTTGGACTCCTGGATATGACAATAAATTACATCCAGCAACAAGGCCTCTGATCAGGTTTTGAGGCCGTGAAACGCCCTCTTAATTGCTGGAAACAGCATTAAATTTGTGTGACTCAACAAACACATATGTGACACTTTTGTGATGTCAACTAATACTCGTTGTCACTTTCGTAATGCTCGTTGTAGTAGAGACTTTGTAATCGCAGTTACAATATATAGTACGCCGTCGAACAATACTGGAGTCAGACGCATTCGAATAACACTCGCACTAATAGTACTTGCTCGATAATACTCTCTCGAGTAACCACCGAAAGGTGATCCGAATAGAAAAATAATATAGTAAATAGATATTAGAATAGCAGTCCGTATATTAATAGAGGATAGTATAGAAGTAACGATCGTTACTCGACAGCTAGTTCCTACATATATGATTTTCCTTTATGGTCACGTAGTTTATTTAATTCAATCATGGGATCGGCTCTGTTTGCTCACTGGCGATCGATGTTCAAACTGAAGTGACGGCAGCGTCTCCTTATTCCTATATAACATTTTTGTAAACAATTTATTATCAGCAATACATTTGACACTCGACAAAAAAACATCATTACAAAAATACGTCAATGTAACCTGATCTACATTTTGATTTCTTACAAAAATACATATTCACTTTAATTGATTTCTTAAAAAAATACAGATTCACTTCAATTTATTTCTTAAAAATATACATATTCCCTTTAATTGATTACTTACAAAAAATACATATTCACTTCAATTGATTTCTTACAAAAATTCATATTCACTTCATACGGATCTCTCCTCAAAATCTTGTCTCTATTAAATAACCCACTGAGGTGGATATGCCGTAAAACAAAATAAACCAAACCAAACCCACTCTCTTTTCTGCTATCCATTTACACAAGACAATGTGGTAGGTTATTCGTTGTTTTCTATTATCTCACGTGTCTTAAATATGCCTTGTAAGTGTCAGATGATCCAATCGCAGCATTCTCGATATGCGTCCTAGAAATATGAAGCATCGATTTCTGCCTCCAAGTATAAGCGATCTTTCTTTTATATTCTCCTTTCAACTTCCTTGTTATTCATATGTTGCGCGGTTGGAATTATCAGCCTCCTTTTGTAGAACCCCATCCTGTTTTTTCACGTCTCATCTTCGCCGGTGAGGAGATTCTCCAGCATTCCCTCCCATATAGGATGACCGATAGTCCATAACAGTTCAGCACTTCTCTCTTTGCCTTTAATGAAGTTTTCCTGTTTATATGTACGTTGATTAGCTTTTGCAAGTCATCTTTTGTTATTCAAATACCTCTTCAGACTTCTGTGTCACATTGTCCGTCCTATGTTAAAACACTTTCCAGATATTCAAAACGTCATAGTTGCTTGATCTTGGCATCTCCAATCTCTAATACGTATTTTAGGGTGTTTCTTGTGGTGCCAAACATATTCTATCTTGTTACAATTAAGGTTTCACCCTTTCTTCTCACATTCCCTTACTTATCCAGTGAGAAAACGGTCTTCTAACACTAATTGTTAGAGTTCATTTTGTCTAGAAATAACTGGAAAAGAAAAAAAGTTATTGGCGGATTTCAATAATATAAATAGGTCATGTTACTCGTGGAATAGACAATATATTTTATAAGTATGTCGTAAAATACTAGGTTGTTCAGAAAGTGCTGACTCACGTAGGAAGCGGAAAGAAAACAAAATTTTATGGAACATCACCAACATTTATTCTTTTATTTATTTATTCCAACATTCTCGACAATCTCTCTGCCAGTGATCAGCCAGCAGCGAATCTGTCCCAGATAGCAGTCAGCTGGCTTTGAATTTTAAAATAAAACTGTAAATCTTCCCACTCGAATGTGTTGAATAGCTGGTCGTGAAATAAGTGTGCCCTTGAGTGGAAAGGCCATAGTCACTCAGAGCAGAATCGGGACTGAATGGTGGATGTGGAAAAATCTCAACACTGTCCATCTGTTTCAAGTTCTCCATAGTCAACCTGACAGTGTGTGTCGTTGAGTTGTCTTGCTGAAATAAGCCCCGACTTTGACTGACAGAAACATGTAAGATTTTTTTAGTTTGTTGTACACGCGGTCGAGCTGCTGGCAATACAGTTTATCATTGATAACGCGACAGTGTGGAAAAAAAGGTCGACAACCAGTACTCCGTGGAAATTCCACCAGACGGAGATCCGCTTCCAAAGTGAGTCAGGACATTCTGTCCAACCTAGTAAATAAATAAATTGTGTCTACTACGCAGACACAGAAAGCAGATAATTGTGTGTAATTTGACATTAATCTTTTTTATGTTTTTTTTAAAATATTTTTAATTGATATTTTTTGTCATATAAATTATTTCTTTTAGGTTCGATGATTTGGATAACAGATTTTTGCTACAGTTGCCCGCGTCTGGATAATTTGCATGTGTTGATACATGCTGCACTATTCTCCCTCAAATTTCAGATAATGTCTACGGTGCAAATTGATTTATATCCTTCTTATTGTTGCCTCAACAGAATCTCGAAAGCACTTCTCGCGTTTCGCCGTGTCCTAATAAGTTTGACGTCTCTCTGCACTTCCGTTTCGAAAGAATAGAAAAAAAAATCTGCTCCCAGCGACTCACGTGTATTCCTCATTTTGTTTTATTTTATATCATCTATTTTTCGGATGAGAGGAAATTGTGTTTCAAATCGAGTGTAACATAGAAACTATATTATGCAATAAGAAGAGACGCGATCCGTAAAAGTTTTCCGCTTTGTTTCAGGCACATCATGCATCTCACTAACAGGCCAACATACACAATCACATGCGCGTGCATGCAGACACACACACACGTGAATGCGCGCGCACACACATATATATGTTGATATATATATATATATGTATTTATATTTATATATATATATATATATATATATATATATATATATAAATATGTGTGTGTGTGTGTGTGTGTGTGTGTGTGTGTGTGTGTGTGTGTGTGTGTGTGTGTGTGTGTGTGTGTAAAATTTGTGTATTTGGTAGCAATCTTCCTTAATTGACATACGGTGCTTCGATTTAGATTTTTTATACAATTTCTCATGTGTTCTAATAATTTATTTCTTTTCAGAATTATATAAAAACTGTCCGAGTGGTCTTTTTTTGCCGAGCGCTTTCGGCCAAACTTTTTTTCAATTTTCAACGATGAAATTTTGTAACTGTTAAATAATAAGTAGTTAATTGCATGTATGTATTTATACAATATTTTCAGTTTTTTTTTCGATTCATTTCATTCGGACAGTTTTTATATCATTTATAAATTTTATATATTTTATCATCTGAAAAGAAAACATTATTAGAACACATGCGAAATTGTATAAAAAAAGTAAATCAAAGTACATATATATATATATGCAGTTATAGAAAGTCAAAAATAAATCATCCGAAACCTGAATGATTTTCATCAATTACTCTGATATAATTTCTACTGCCACGCAGTATATCTTATAATTAAATCTCTTGCAAATGTGTAAATATTTTTTTTAAAAATCAATATGAAAATGATTATGAAAATTCGATACAACTTCTTTTGACGCGTTTCCAATAAATTCAAGAGAATAACTTGATACTTTTAAAACATTTAATTGCAAAGCCAACGTTTGTTTTGGAGAAAATCAAAGAAATGCCTTTTTTTTTAAATGAAGAAATTTCTCATCAAAAGAATGGTAGACCCAACGTCAAGGGAATATAACTATTTGTGTAAATATTTTACAGGGAGATTTCTCTGAATGTTTTTCTGACATCCAGCTTCAAGTGATACAGTAACAACCAGAAAAAAATGTTATCATGTGTAAAGTTTCTATAAAACAACCAATACCAACGTATTGTCTCAAAATATTTTATCCGTATTTGACTACAAAATGATCATCTCATCTAAAACAACAAGATAAAAAAAATATTAATTAATATATCCAAAATGTTGGTTAAAAACCGCGTTTTTCTTGCGTCAGCAGGTGGACCAAGGATTAGAATTATGAAACTTAGCATATTTTTTCCCGTAAAAATCGCATTTATTTTGAAATTCTTGCAACAAGCAAATGATTTCCGGCTTCTGACTAAATTTTCAGGAATTATTCACAAATGAATTAAATTATTTTTTAAATAATTTGTTTAGAGAATCGTAGTAAAAATAAATATTTTCCTATCTGTTACCACACTTGCTTAATTTTATGAAATTTCGAGAAATTAAAATTTAAGAGTCTTCCTATTTGTATTAGTTAAATGCAGAAAACCGTCGCGATTTAAATGATCATTTTTTTCTCAAACAGAAAGACCATTTACCAAAAATCTGTCCTGAATAGAAAAAAACAATAATTGCAATAAAATTATTTCTTCACTTAATTAGAAATCTTTTAATTGCTTTTATAAATAAGATATTTTAAGGACATTAGTGTATAAACAAAAAACATTTCGATGAGTAATGACTTTTTACAATTGTTTTCAATTCTTTTAAATTTTAATTTGAAAGATTTATTAAGTTTTAAATCTTTGAAAATACTGTATTAATGACAGCCTTTTTGAATATATTATTATTAATTGAAAACAATATTTATTAATCATGAATGGAAAAGGTTAATGGAAATCATCAAACACCAATATTTTTAAAAGACTTTTTGTACGAGTAAACCTGCCGTTATTTGTAAATGCGGGCGACTATACACGATCTTTTAAGAAAATAAGAGCAATGACTACAGTAAATTAAAAGCCAAAATTTCTAAAAGTCAATAAAACATTAGATTACGGCGAATATTTTCCTCAATGTTTAAGATTACTGTGTACTTAAACATTAAATAAAAAAATGCGCTCACGTCATTTTCTTCAATTATGTTTAACAGATAAAGTATCCGTAGAACAACATAAGATCTGTCATCAGGCTGTAAAACACGCCAATACAGGTATTTTCATATTAAGAACACAACTACAGTTGGGCTAAAAATGCATTTCTGCAATATTTTAAACTTAATAATATTTGTTTTACATCAGATCACTTTATCTTTAAATCAAGTAATATTCCTCAAATAAAGTATAGAATAGTATATTTTATTTTTGGAAAATTAGTTAATAAAGAGAATTATATTACGATGAAAAACGCATAAAAATGGCGCTAATAAGTAAAAAATTAATTCTAATCAATTTAATCAGTTTTTGGAATCCAGCAAAATTTTTAATTGGAAATATTAACTGCATTCTATGAAATTTAAAATAAATAAAAGCTTCAAGAAATATTGTTTTCAGTTTTTTAAATTCATTTTAAACCTTAAGTATCAGTTTTTTTTTCTTTTTTGAGTTCCATAAAATATTTGTATATATATATATATATATATATATATATATATATATATATATATATGTGTGTGTGTGTGTGTGTGTTTGTGTGTATGTGTGTGTATATAAGTGGACACTGATGTCAACCCCCCAGAGGCGACAGTCTGTTTATAGCTTAAACAATTAATTGGATAAAATAATTGAATTAAATAACTGCATTTAACCAGATATATATATATATATATATATATATATATATATATATATATATATATATATATATATATATATATATATATATATATATATATATATATATATAAGGGTGTTTTTTTAAAAGATATAGTGTTGCTTAGTTCTTTGAGGACATCTACATGAATTTAGCAAATAATTCCTAAATAAGATCTTTATTTGAGAGAAAAAATACTTAGCAGGAATAAACTCGTAACACTTCCTGAAGAATTCTACTTAATGAATCAGTCATTAGCATCGATAGCTGCTTAAATAGATGTTCTGAAATATTGTATTGACAAACTCGAATCAGCCGATTTTTATCTATGTTGGATGTTGTAAGTCAGAGGTTTTATAGTATTAGGGGTTCATTAATTGACTTCCCTTTACATTACGCCCCATACCTAATAGTGCAGTGGATTCTGGATTTGGGATGCTAGGAGCTCATATGCTTGGAGTGAGGTGATCGCAGAGATTGTAACATCCATTCTTGTATCATTCCTTTGTACGTTCTGATTCAAGGCTTCATAAACCTCTCCAACAGCTCCTTAGTAAGCAGCACTGAAGCTTGAACTTAAAGAAAGAAATGAGATGCATTGCTTAGCATTCCTAGAAGCATCACAACTGCCGTAAAAAATTGTGCGCATGACCGTTGGAACATGCTTCCTGTTACTGCGAAACTTGTCATCTGTCATTCTTTTGGGACCTTTTGGTTATGATCAAAGTTTTTTTTCTCTCATTTGAGAAAAAAACAAAGCATTCTCGGCTCGTGATGTTTCAACGTACTCAACAAGACGTTTACACGGTCCAGTCTGTTATCTTACGTCTTTGAAGAGAGGAATAGATCTCAACGCATGACGTATAACTTGTATCGAATGTCCTCAAGTGTAATTCTTCCGATAGTGTGCCATGAAACTTTGTGTTTTTTAGCAAGGGCGTTAACTGAATCTTTCGTACAAAAGCAGGTATTCTGCTGTTATTAGGAATCTTAGCAGGAGATTCCCATTTGGCTGATACTGTAGAATCACCGTCAGTGGCTTCCAGCTCTTTGCAAAATTTGACAACAAACGACTGTGCAACTTTCGTGATTGCGAGCAGTCTCTACATCACTACACTCTACATTTAAAGCCATGAATATAACTTGTCTTTTCATTATATGAATGAACTTGATATTCGACGATGAAATGAACAACCCTGTAAATAACCCAAATGCTACTATAGTTTCGCCCCAGGGTCGTGTCGCAATACGAGTTAAGTTGATGTCTTGTTAAATTTAAAAGAGCGGGACCTATCGCAAAAATCAATTCGGAACATTTAGTTTCAAACGATCACTATCAGCAATTGATGGACGGAATATCAATCATGTTTTAGACGATGACAGGACAACGAAAACTGTTATCTGTAAAACTGACAGTCTCTCACGAGTGCAAACAAAAGAAACGAAGTGGACTTCACTGGACATAGACGACGGCCGCTGAACTGAACACCCCCTCGATTGCGCCTCAGCCTTACAATAGCAGTAAGTTACTAATTTAGAATAAGATTTGGTTTATTCCTAGAAATTGTTTTGTTCTTTCTTGGGTAGCAATTTGGTTGAAGAGTATTTTTAAGACATAAGAAACTGAAAGACTGAAATAAACTGCACCCTGTCAACGAACCTGGTG
The DNA here is from genome assembly GCA_964036315.1 of Acanthosepion esculentum. NCBI lineage: Eukaryota > Metazoa > Mollusca > Cephalopoda > Sepiida > Sepiidae > Acanthosepion > Acanthosepion esculentum. The sequence goes on along the minus strand of OZ038476.1, from coordinate 143,452,461 downwards.
TCTGGTCTGAGATTGGGAGAATTTATTTTAGGAGAAATTAATTATAGTATCCTTCAAAGAGCCACCCAAACCAAGAAGACGCTGAATGAAGCTAATTTGCATTTTTTTAAATGAACACGACAGGATAAAGAACCATGATAGCTATAAAACTGACCAGGTCCCAGACGAAGCACACAGACTAAGCAGACCTCGGAGAACGGACAGAGAAAACACCCTTTAGACTGTACATGTCCCCGTTCACATATGTCTCATCTCTGTTTCGCTAGCTTATAGCAGTAGGTTACAACCCAAGTAATAAAACCTGGTTTACTGCTAGAAGTTTAGCTTTTCAATAGTAGGTAATTCTTAACCCACAAGCGTTTGAGTGAAATAAACTTCACCCTGTCAAAGACCCTGGTGTGTGGTCTGAGCTGCAACACGGCAGCCGTCACACTGGTTTAATTCAATTAGATGCTGCCATTTTGTGTTTCAGCTTATATTGCTTTCGTCCCACTTAATGCCTTCTTTACGCTTCTTTCTTTTTTATTTTTGATAAATGGAGAATTTTCTTCTGTCTCCATCTTCAAGTAATTAAATAATATGAATAATTGCTTCTTCATTAATTCGCGTTCACTTTTGCTTCTCTTTATGATGTTGATCAGCTTAGCTTTCGCCTAGATTGAAATACAATATGGCAGAATCAGTTTTCCATAAATTAAGATTTTGGCCTGTAGACTGCAGGCAGAGCACAACAATGGGCAGTCATAAAAAATGATCACTTTTTAACCATTGTGATCAAAATCCTTAGGCATCATAATAATGTGAAACCAAGGAATCGGCAGAAAACTGAGTGAACGAGACTGTATGCAATTCTTTCTTTCATTTGGTCTCTACGAGAATGGAATATTACATTCAAGTAAGATTTTCATCTCACCTCACGAAGTTTATATTTGTATATGCTACATTATCCTAACACGGGATAGACGCATACTAACAACAAAATCTTTATATAACTCTCAATCTATCATATGTTCAATTATTTTTGTTCCATTCGAAAGCTTTTCGTCAAAGTGTAGGCTAATTTCCAATAAGAACAAACAAAGAAAGAACAAGTAGCATGTGCGACAATGGAGTAGATGAGAAAGTGTAAGACATGTTCAGAATAACGTTCCATTGAATAACATTAGGCAATCAGCAAGAAGAGAACGCTTTGGGAAATATTGATTGGTAAGCACACTTAGCATGAAGACTGGACGTCATTTTCATGTTAGATTTGAGATTATACTTTAAAGCATTAGACAAATGTAACTTTTTATTTGACTGGGTGCATATGTCTGAAGAAAAGTGTCAAAGAATATACGGCAGATATTTATAGAAGTAGGTAGGGGCGAACGAGAATTTCATGAAAATAAATGTAGAAAGTTAATCTTATTCTGTTTTATTTTACCCTGTGTTACATTCTCCGCAAGGTTTCTATCTCTCTCTCTGTCTCTCTCTCACTCTGTCTCTCTCTCTCTCTCTATATATATATATATTCTGTGCATTAATATATATATATATATATATATATATATATATATTCTGTGCATTAATATATATATATATATATATGTATATATGTATATATATATATATATATATATATATATATATACATATATATTGTGCATTAGGTATATATATGTGAGTGTGTTTGTGTGCGTGTGCATATATATATATATATATATATATATATATATATATATATATATATATATGTATTGTGCATTAGGTATAAATATATATATATATATACATATATATATATATATATATATATATATATATTGTGCATTAGGTAAATACATATATATTGTGCATTATATATATATACATATATATATATATATATATATATATTGTGCATTAGGTATAAATATATATTATATACATATATATATATATATATATATATATATATATATATATATATATATTGTGTATTAGGTATATACATATATATTGTGCATTAGTTATAGATATATACATATATATATATATATATATATATATATATATATATATATATATATATTGTCCATTAGGTGTATACATATATATATATATATATATATATATATGTGTGTGTGTGTGTGTGTGTGTATTGTGCATTAGGTATCGTTGTTTAGCGGCATCTGCAACTGCATAGGTATTCACTTATATTTAAAAAAGACACACAAATAAATAGTTTTCACATGCAGATTATTTTTTATTACGTTATTTATACATCGACAGGATGTTTCTAATGTTTGTTGGTCACCGTGGCTCTCCACAAATCTTTCATCCTTTGTGGGTTGTAATTAATTTAATCTCTCCTAAAACTTGTTTACGCCTACTTGCTAGGTAGATTATACGTTACATTCCTTTGTCTTTGGAGTATCAAATTTTCAAATAACACCTTTCCTCACTATGGGCCAATGGAAATTCAACTATCTCTTCCTTTTGAAGTATACGTGTTTTTTTTGTTTCCATTTTCTCTAAAACTTCGTCGTTGCTAACATTTTTGGTCCATGATAAATTCAGCATCTTTTTGTCGAACCGCATTTTGTTACGTCAAACCTCTTTTACACTGACCTATAGGATGACAGATATTACGTAACATTTCAGTAATTTAATTCGTTTTAACAATATTTTATTTAGATGCTTTCCAAAATGGTACCTTTATCATTTTTTCTAACCAAATTATTCTTTTTCACAATACTTTCTTTAGATGCTTTACAAAATGGCATCTTTTGCATTATTGCTAACAAAATTATTATTTTTCACAATACTTTTCATTAGATGCCTTCCAAAATGGTATCTTCCCATTGTTTCTAACGAAATTATTCATCTCACAATACTTTTTTGTAGATGCCTTACAAAATGGCATCTTTCGCATTATTGCTAACAAAATTATTCTTTTTCACAATACTTTTCTTTAGACGCTTTCCAATAATGCATCTTTCGCATTGTCTCCAACGAATTATTTTCTTTTTCACACTACTTTTTTTTAGTTGCTTTCCAACAATGCATCTTTCGAATTTCTTCTAACGAAATTATTCTTTTTCTCATTACGTTTCTTTAGATGCCTTCCAAAAAGGCATCTTTCTCAATGCAGATTCCATTTTCCGTCCCCTGCAAAAACTTTTCCCAGATATTTAATTGGCTATTCTTGTTTGATTTTGGCATCATCACTTTGTAATTTGCATGTTGACCTGTTCCTTTTGCTAACTACAATACATTCTTTTTCAACTGATGTTTCGTATTTTCCTCGTTTTCCTTCACTACATATTGCAGAAGTTCTTCTTATTTCCATATTGGGTCTGCTATCAAAATTGTGGCTGCCATCAATGAATCCTCAGATGCTTATATCCTTCTCAAATATTTCAAGGTTAGATAGCTGTTCCAATAATAAATTGACTGTTTTTCTATAATTCATGTTAGTTGCATCATATCAACCGATATCAGCTGACTTCACAAGATTTCAAATCATAGCCGATATTTCGAATGCAAACATTTAATGTCTGCTCCCCTGTCTTTGAACAGACTGCCGCAACACAATTTTTTTTTTACTTTAGTTTGGCCTTTTGTTGCATATATCTGCATATGTAGATATTTGAATAATCATTCTCTTTTTTCATACGAATATGTGTTTGAAATTTAATTGAGTTAAATATATGCATATACACAACAAGGATGGGTGAATTTGCATTTACTGGATTTATCATCGTTTGACTAAAAGAAAGATTTGTAGCGTAAAGAAACAAACAATCCACTAACAGAAATAAATGAGATTTAATGTAAAATAAGTTATAATTTTCGAATAAATAATTATATATATATATATATATATACATATATATATATATATATATATATATATATATATATATATATATATAATACAGGTAACTATACTCGTGTCGAAAAACCTTCGAACTCTTGATTTAACAACAGCCAAATCAATCACGAAGGAAAAGAAGGTTTTAAAAAAAGAAAGAGCCAGGAACATGAAAGTCTGTCGAAAATAATCGCACAGATACAGGTTCAAGGCCCAAAGAAAAAACCCCGATACGAGTAAACAACTAACTAAAGAGCTCAATACAAGCGTAGAGCAAACCTAGACAAACCTAATGAGCCAGACACACCTACCAAGGTTTCACTTAGGCAGATCGTCCTATATATATGCTCCTGAAAATTTATTTTGGTTGAGCTCTCTGGTGAGGATGTGCGGGTTTGTAAACAGTGACTATTACGGCTAATAATGCAAGACACTTCGGTAAATCGAATCGAGTTCTCTCAGTCACTGTGTGTTTATATAAATATAAATACGCTTAAATTCGCCTTCTTCTCTGCCGTGCGCCAACGGCTTCAGGGTAAAATTTCCGACTGACGCGAATTCAGCCAGTTTTCGAGGCAACCGGACGTCTAGCCACACTGATGAGCTGTGATACAGCGAAACAGTCTGTCTGTGGATGACAATATATATATATATATATATATATATATATATATATATATATATATATATATATATATATATATAGATAGATAGATAGATAGATAGATAGATAGATAGTGAAAGAGAGAGAGAGGAATGCAAATATTGTGACATTCTAAGTCGAAGGATGCCTTTGCTTTGAAGAGAATGAGTTGTGAGATCAATTGCCTTTAGAACCCGCTGCGATTCAACCCGGTGCCGTTTATTCAGGAGAATTGATCGACGCGGGGAAGACGAAGTAAAATTAATTCAAACATACTCAAAGGTGGAATGAGGTCGAAACTGGTACATATACAGAGAAAGTCCGTCTGTGCAGCTTCTAAAAACTTCTCCTTTGATGGTTCCTTTTCTCTGGTACTGGCAGTAAATAAAGAAATTAGATGCAAACCACTCGCTTCGAAATGGAAAATAACGGCCTATAAAAAGAAACCCTTAAAACTAAAAGAAATGTCTAAAAAGGATATTTTTGAAAAATAGATCAACTCCATAATTTTTTATATGCTATTAACGATGTCTAACTTCGACCATCGATACAAATATTTATACATAAATTTAGTTTACATACATGAGAGGAGGCACGGTAACGGCTCGGATTCCCTTGGGAAAGGTGTGAATCCTCTTCTTCTCCCTCCAACTGAGGGTAAATAGCAGGACAGACTGGGTTCTATAGCCTTGGATGGCAACTGGTCTAGGAGAAGGTCAACTCTGAATCCAAAACCATTCGGCGTCTGCACCGGCATCCGGCGGCCTCTTGGTTACTCCTGCCTCTGCGTCTGTTGAAATTCTGCGGCAAGTAAGTAATATTCCTCCCTCCACTGGGATAGCACGCGAGGTGTGGGGACCGGGTGTGAAGTTCAAACTCCCTTATTACTCCGTTTCAGGAATTTGCCGCCGTTGGAATCGGGAATGGCTGTTGCTCTTTCAGCATTGGCGACGGATCGCCGTGCTTGGTCGGCCTTCGTTCCGGACGCGGTGAATTTCATTGGAAGGAGCCGGCTTAACCGATCCAGGGTGAATGCCGCAACATACATACATATACATACATACATGCAATTACACTCATAATTCTCCACATGTAAACACACACGATCAGCACAAACTCAGGTGTTCACCTCTGGGTTCATACTAAGGTTTGTTTATTTTATTAATTATATTAAGTATATTCTTTATTTCTGATTTTCGTATTTTATTAATATTCGGTTGATTGTTATTTCTTCTAGCAAGTACTCTCTCTATATATATATATTTTAGCATTTCACCCCAAGCAAGGCGAGGAGGCACTAGCACGCAAGGGGCTACAGAGGATTTGGAGCGAGAGAAGATAGGGAGTGATAGAGGAAAGGATGAGGAGAAGGATAGTGGATAGATCAAGGCAACTGGAGATGTCGATTGACATTACATTTGAATAGTTGCAGATTATAGCTATCAGGGGAACAGGAAAATGGAAGGGAGTTCCACAGGCGGGAAGTGCGAGATATAAAGCTATTGGAGTAGAAGAGACGGCTACATTTAACAGTTTCAACTCTGAAAGTGTGAGAGCGGGATGCCAGCCTCGTAGGACGCTTGAATTCATGAAGTCTGGGAATGTTATTAGTGATGATCTTGTAGGATTTTTGTTTTTATTGTGTTACTTGGTGATACGGTAGTTTATTAGCCTCTTTGTATTATTTACACGTTATTGTCCTCAGATGTATTCGTTGTTGTTATCGTAACGTTTCGGCCATTATTAGATGATTGTCGGTCCGGGTAATTACGTCCATTCGTAAATATGGACGAGGCAATGAAATCAGGAATAGCTGATCCTGTATGGATGAAAACGAGTAGTCATCAACTCCTGGTGAATGCTGGAAAGATTCTGGACAGAGAAGTACAATTGTGATTCAGAATTCTGAAAGAACCGGAGCATATGCTTGTCTCCCTAGCATAGAAAGAAATACGATATGTGAATCATTTATCAATAGAGAAAAGTGACAATGAGACACAAACAGCAGCAGCTGCACTAAATTGTGAAACGACAGTGACAAACTTGACCTGCCCGTTGTTACTGCGAGTGCAATCCCTAGTATGGACAATGTGTACTTGGATTCAGCGGAATCGAGGCGAGCCATAACTTAGCAGTACTAAATAAGACTGGCATAAACAGCACAACGAGAACAGCTTATTCCTGAAGATTAAATAAATGGTTCAGGTTTTTAATCGCATTGACAATCACTTGAGGAAAGTCGCAGGACAAAAAGGCTGAAAACTTGAGATAATAGAAACAAAGATGGGACAATAATCCGCCTGTAATAAATGATCCTAGAAAATAATAATAGAAATTAAAACAGAAATTACAAACAAGAAATAAACAGAAATTCAAAACAGAAATTAAAGCAGAAATTAAAACGGAAATTAAAAACACATATTAAGACGGAAAATATACAGAAATTAAAACAGAAACTGAAAATAGAAATTGAAAACAGGAAATGAACAGAAATTCAAACCGAAATTAAAGCAGAAATTAAAAACAGTAAATAAAGCAGAAATTAAAAAAGAAAAAATAGAAATCAAAACAGAAATTAATAAACAGTAATTAAAAACAGAAATTAAAACAGGAATTAAAACAGAAATTAAAAACACATATTAAGACGGAAAATATACAGAAATTAATACAGAAAGTGAAAATAGAAATTGAAAACAGGAAATGAACAGAAATTCAAACCGAAATTAAAAAAGGAATTACAAACAGTAAAATAAAACAGAAATTAAAAAAAGAAAAAACAGAAATCAAAACAGAAATTAATAAACAGTAATTAAAAACAGAAATAAAACAGGAATTAAAACAGAAATTAAAAACACAATGTGAGACGGAAAATATACAGAAATTAAAACAGAAACTGAAAATAGAAATTGAAAACAGGAAATGAACTGAAATTCAAACAGAAATTAAAACATTAAATAAAACAGAAATTAAAAAAGTAAAAACAGAAGTTAATAAACAGAAATTAAAAACAGAAATTAAAAACACAGATTAAGACGGAAAATATACAGAAATTAAAACAGAAACTGAAAATAGAAATTGAAAACTGGAAATGAACATAAATTCAAACCGAAATTAAAACCGAAATTAAAAACAGTAAATAAAACAGAAATTATAAAAGTAAAAACAGAAATCAAAACAGAGATTATTAAACAGAAAATAAAAACAGAAATTAAAACAGGAATTAAAAACAGAAATTAAAAACATAACTAACATGATAATTGCCATGATACTTTAGTGATTGCGAAGCCAATGTATATCATGTTTTTATTATTATTAGAAAAAAAATTATCCAGGTTGTTAAGTAAATTCGTAATTTACATTGTTTTTTGTAAGATTGCTAGTAAAAATATGATAGGTTTTAATTATTTTGTAATAACTAATTTCTGCTGACTGTAATTCGTTTGC
>OZ038476.1:143374536-143434536 GCA_964036315.1 Acanthosepion esculentum | reverse complement strand
ACATTTCAATAAAACCTTAAAATATATAGATTTACTTCTTTCTAATCCTTTTAACAAATTATTTCTATAGCAAATACAAATAAAGTGCACAAGAACTTTATGGACACCCAGTATATATATATATATATATATATATATATATATATATATATATATATATATATATATATATATATATATATATATATATATATATATCATTATTATTTTTATTAAATATAACAGACACTATAACAGTTCTAATATTTGAATGTTTGCTTTAATTTTGGTGAAAATAAAGACAAAAATGGTCCAACATTTGCATAACAATTTTCTATGTCAAAATAACAAAATATCATCTTTGACAGTGGATATATTTGTTTCATGTCTGTATATCAACTGCGATGTTGGCTTATGTGAGCCGAAAGCTTATGACCAAGTTAATAAAAAAGTATCCAAATGCTGGGAAATGTTGCCTTTACTTTCACCAGAAATTAAACAAAATTTCCGAATATTAGAACGGCTCATGTTCAGACATAATAGACATTTATTGTCACTTATATTTAATAATATATGACTGAATAATGATCTGCTGCCCTAATTCACTATATATATATATATATATATATATATATATATATATATATATATATATATATATATATATATATATATATATATATATATATATGTATGTATTTGGACAATTCTGACACACCCTTTGTCCAGCAAAGAAAGCTCTTGATTGTACGCAAGAAAAATTAAATAAAAAACTTAACCGTAGTACCTTGTCTGTCGTTTTTAATGAAACTTGCATAAAAGAAGGATTGCTGCCTAAATATACAAATATATATATATGCATATATACATATATATATATATATATATATATATATATATATATATATATATATATATATATATATATATATATATATAATTTGTGGTACAAAATTTTATGACTGCCATAAAAAGACGAAATTTATTTTTATTACCACTCATGATATATATATATATATATATATATATATATATATATATATATATATATGTATATATGTGTGTGTGTTTGCGTGTCTGTTTTTATTAACGCCGACAGACATGGTACTACGCCTAAGGATTTTATTTATTTTTTTTGTGTTCGAACCAGAGCTTTCTTTTCTGGACACACCCATTTATCAACTCTTAATAATATTAACTACGAAAACGGCCACAATATGCTGTGTTCGAAAAATAAAAACATTTCGATAACGCTAAAAATATACACACAACCTATGCCCCCAATTAAAAAGCAAACATAAAATCATTCTTGATAATTGCTTAGCCGAAAACACTCGGAATTATACAACATTTAGACAGTATATGTGTATCTACGCCTAACCTCTGATTATTTATATGGATGTGTTTGTACGAACTATAATGCATACGCCTGTATGTATTTGTGTCTATATATGTTAGAATGTCATCCCAAACAAAGACAAAAGAAAATTGCCCCTCCACCACACACAAATAATCAAACACAAATAAGCATAAATAGATCCACTTTTGAAAAAATAAACCAGTTGTTCTGATGATCGCAAAAGCGTGAAACCAAAGTTTATAAACTAATATCCATACACCTATATATATATATATGTATGTGTATGTGTGTGTGTGTGTGTGTGTGTGTGTGTGTGTGTGTATGTGTCTGTGCAAATATAGGATAATAGGAAAGAACCTTTAGGTTAATAGTACAAAGTTCTGTAGTATTGTTGTTTTTATTTAAAAACAAAACAAACAGTAATCAATATATACGTAGAGCCTAAATTATAATTATGTTTTAAAAATATGATTCCATCGCTACATAAGAGTTCTCATGCTAACTCTTATGTAGCGATGGAATCATATTTTTTTAAAATAATTTTATATATATATATATATATATATATATATATATATATATATATATATATATATATATATATATATATATTATAAACGTTATTTTATTGGATACACATGTTCGCGAAGATACCCTTATTTAAAAAAAAAAGAATATTAATCCATGCTTTATGTAAAAAGAAATCCTTCTCTAACCGCTAAATTAAGCCTGTCAAATCTTTTTTTCAGGATAAGGCAAAGCAGGTTTGATTCAGACATTTTAAAGTAAGTTTTCGATCCATAGATCTGTTTAAAATACACTTTCACTAACTAAGGGGACAGGTTCTTCACATCAAAAACTAGGATATATTTACTGTCTCGCAGTGAATCATTTTGGCTAGATATCCGATCGCTTCAAGCTGGGAACGAAACCCGACCGATTTGGTATTACACGGAGATTCTGACTTGTAGGCCATTGACGCCCGTCGGAGAAAAAGCCAAATTTTTACCTGTCTATATTTCTGAGATGTGGTATTATTTACACTATTTACATTACTCGGAGTCTTCATCTTTGTCGCCCTATTTATTACAACGTTTCGGTCGTTGTGCACTCCGGCCTTCTTCAGTTGGTTAGAATGTCGAACTGAACCCTTTATTTCGCTCACTGGGGTAGACTGTTCTAGTTCCACATGCCATGTTTATTGGATGTCAGTTATCTCCTGTTAATTTCCCTCTCCAACTTCGCCAATGCCTTAGCCGAGTATTGAACTCACACTCCTTGGGTCCTTGAGGACATATGGCACAGTGGATAAAGGCGTTAGTTAGATCCAGTGATAGGACCCAAAGAGTGTAATAATGAGGACAATAGTCCGAATAATGTAAATAATGTACATAATACTTCATCTCAGAAATATAGACAGATACAGAAGCTACATTTATTTATTAAACATGATATTTCTTTATTTTCGTCTATCGTCCTGAATGTTCAAGAAATCTTAAAGACGAAAATAAACAAATATAATTTCAGAAAAAATGGAAACAAAAAGAAAACTTAGCCTCAAGAAGAGAGAGTTGAAATTTCTACATTATTTACATTATTAGGACTATTGTCCTCATCTTTGGTGACAAAGATGAGGACAATAGTCCGAATAATGTAAATAGTGTAAATTTTTACGTATTTATTTTTCATAAAAACACTGTCACTCAGGGATCTCAATCGTTAGGAGATACTTGCATTATCAGCAGTAATAGTGCCTGTTTACAAATTCCTTCCTATGTCTGCAAATCTTTCGTTTTTGTGTTATTAAGTTTAAAGAAAATTTACAGTAGGTGTAGAGTGTTGCCATATAGACGGCTACATTTGTCATTCCTGCACATATGAACGCGCGCAGTAGTGAGTTCACAGTTCCGTTTAACAATGGCAGGATAATATATCGTGAGCAGGCAGATATGACTTACATGGTAATGGACACGAGGCTGCGTTGTCAGATTGCCTTTCCAGATCGAAGGCACCGAGTCATCCAACCAGTGCTGCTGTTTATTATCGTGTTGGTGAGACTGGACCCGTGGTATCACAAACTATATATCGAGGAATCCAGGCTGTCGGACACAATCCAGGTATCAGCACACCTCGTACATCTCACATTACCGCCTGTAGTTTATTTAAAGTGCAACTCAATTATACGTACGATTTTTAACGGCTGCATGGTCTTTCGCCCTTTGACAACACACCATAGGAGAATTTTGGCCGATGATTTATTGCACAAACTACCGATGTTTATATGGAATTTTGTCCTTGTTTTGGTGCGGTGACCCACCCAAAACTACCTTTCTTTCGCCATACATATTCGTTAGTGAATTATGCATCGAAAAATAATTAATATTTATCTGTATCTCACTCATTTAAACCGTAACTCCTCTCTTTAAAACTTCTCCCTGTTAAATTTTAATTCCCACGTTCACCTTCAGGCCTTCCTGTTCTTCTTTCTTCTGTTACACCTCTCTCTAGAGATTTCATACATTTCACTTTCACACTTGTTTCCCACTCCCACACATACACTCTCACTAAAATTTTGTTTTTTATACCCCTACTTATATTTTCCGATTTCTTTTTGAATTTGTAGGTTTGATGAATTAGATCGTGATTACGATTCCAATGTAATAAATTATAACAATGGAATATTAGTGTTTGAGCCTTTTTTATTATATTTTATCATTATATATATATATATATATATATATATATATATATATATATATATATGGAAATGACGAGGGAATTGCACGATTTAAGTGAGGGGTTGGGAAATGGAAAAAATGTTTGCGTACAGGCAACGTCAGTACCTGTAGAATGTTTCATCCACGTTTTCTGGTGAGCTTATCATCGAAGACAAACATCTTCGCAGATGGATGGAGAGAAAGTGCCTTTTCTATTCTGCCGATTATTGCGTCTAATATACTGCAATCTTGGGAAGAAGGGGACAGATAAAGGAAAAATATGTAGATGACAGAGTTTAGTAGCGAAACACGGAAGCACATGAAAGTGTAGTCAGCGGCCTCGACTTACAATACCCAGGTCAACCGATGATTATCCCGGATGTAATCAGTAAGGCCCTGCATGTGAATGCTGAATCTTTTCGGCAAAGGGGGAGATACACTAAAACCAAAAATAGAATTCAATTGCATTCACAGAGGTCAAACATATCTGGCGGCTTTTCCAGGCAAAAAAGATTCTATACTGCAGAACTTGGAACGTATACCAATAATATTGGAGAAAGAAAGATTGAGGTGGAGAGGTAGGTGTTTTTTTTTGTTAGCTGGTTTAGTTTCTAGCGACATGGCACAAAAGATAACCCGATATTATGCGACTGTTGATCGGAGGAGCCTCTCTAAGCATTGCCAAAGTGTTCAGGCGCCTAACGACCAGTCAGAAGAAGCAGCCAGCAAATTGCCAATATCTTTTGGTCGGGTAGGTCTTTTTGTTGTGGTTTCTATGATATATGTGTTGAGAGAGATTGAGAGAAAAGATGGCCACCATTAGTGCCACTACCTGTCGTCAATGGCAATACAAACCAGCCAGTGAATAGCTGAGAGGAGAACATAATATGATCTCAGGATTGGCTACCGGAAATGCCTGCTGAGACACCTACCCATGCCCGACATAGCACAACAGATACCCCGATATTATGGGACTGTTGATTGGAGGAGACTCTCTAAGCGTTAGCAAAATGTTCGGGCACCTAACAACTAGTTGGAAGCAGCAGTCAGCAAGCTGCCAACACATTGGGGAGATGGTTGTTAGCTGGTATATTTTTTATTTCTTTTTGTTGTGATTATATGAGATATGTTTTCAGATGGATTGAGAGAGAAAAAAAGCCCACCATAATTGTCACTATTTGTCATCAATGAAAATACAAACTACCAACACGTTACTCTCATAATGGAAAGTCACAGCGATTTGTTAGTCTGATCACCAAAGAGTTAAGACAGATCATTGTGGCCCTAGTAAGAGAAAGAAAGAGAACCGGTAAATCATTTACGTAACAAGGAACAAGGGATGAACCTGGACTTTGATTGGATACGTGTTACGTGTAATGAAGTAACAGTAACCAAACAAAACATCCTGCTGCATCATTAGTGACTTTTAAACACTTTAACGTCGAGAATGTTTGCCACACATATTTCAACATTATTTGTTACTTTATTACACGTGACACGTATCTAACTAATAAGAAATAGCCAAACAGAAAATAACAATAATCAGCGTCTCTTTGGTTTTTATCATTTTTTTGTCATTTCCATCTTGATCTCTGACGAAGCTTTAATGAAGATGGACCTGTTAGAATTACATATGTTTCCTACTTGTTATTTATCATATATATATATATATATATATATATATATATATATATATATATATATATATATATATATATATATATATATGAAGAAATATAGTTGTAAGGTGTGCTATATTTATGGGATAAAGTGCTAAAGTATCAGAGATAGAGCGTATGTAAATATAAATATAAAAGTGAACATTGAAGTCAACAATCAGGCGGCCTGACGATTGCGTTGCCTCTGAGTGATCACATTATATATATATATAAATACACAAATATACATATATATATATATATATATATATATATATATATGTATGTATGTAGTGTATATATAATGAATCATTTTAAAATGGACGGTGGGTGCGAGCTAAACAGTTTGATAGTTAATAACAATGTATCAATATACAGTGAATCAGACAGAAAACAACAAAAATGTAAAAAAAAATAAATAAGTATAAAATTCAAAATCCAATCAATAAAAGAATAAATAACACAGACATTTCTACATTTAAAAAAAATGTATCTTATCTCTGAAAAACGGACGGGGCAGGCGACCTTATTCTCACTAGTTGAAATTGGTGAAAATTTGCCCGGCTCAAGCAAAATCCTCTCGGCTTTTCACGGTCAAAGTCTCTCGCTTATGGTGGATGGTGTGGTTATGAGTTGTAAGTGGAAGTGTTGGTGGTAGCAGGATTAACTTTTATTTTACCCGGCGGTAATATGGGTGTGGAGGTGAAGTTCTTTCGATTGCTCATTTAACTTTCTTTTTTTCTTTTTTTATTTATTTATTTGACTTAAATAATTTAATATAGTCATTCGCCAGTTACCAAAAAAATGTTATCCTCAAGGAAATGCCAATTTTCAAATTACATATATATATATATATATATATATATATATATATATATATATATATGGAGGCACGGTGTGGTAGTGGATACGGCCTCGGATTGAGGAATTGAACAGCCCAGTTCGACCCAGTCGTATCCATTACATTCAAATACGTGCAAATATCCTTGGGAAAGTTATTAATCCTCTTCTCCCTTCAGCTATAGGTAAATAGGAGGCCAGACTTGGTTCTAGAGCCTTGGATAGCAACTGGTCTAAGAAAAGGACAACTCTGAATTCAAAACCTGCGGAAAGTTTCTGGGAGACATTGTGGCACACAGTGCATCAAGTCGCTGTACTTGACTCTTCAAAAAGTGTGGTTGGTTCTGCACAAAGCCTTCACCGCTATAATCAAATCATATGTGCTGGTGGCTAGCTGTCGGTTCCTAGGAACTGAGCTGCTTGAACCTCATACGTCGAATACGACGGGAGAGTCCGCCATTTCGATATTTTACAATCGACAATCGACTATCCTACACGATGAAACAACAAATCTAGATGACAAATACTAGAAGCAATTTATATTAAAAAAGTAAAGCCGGCATTGAACATAATCAACTGTGAATACTGCAGTGATGTTCTGAAATGCCTGTAAAGGAACAGTTTTTTTTCATGCTTTAGTGCGCGCCTGACCAGGACATTATAACAGAGAGAGAAAAAATTACATAACGGATAACTTTTTTATGTTCAAATGAACGCACAGCATATTGTCAACCGTTTTGCATTTAAAAGCATAATGAAAAAATTACGGTAATGGATAACAACACACATCTTTGTATAAATACTTATACTAATGAACAGCATATAGTTTTGTACCACTTGCAACCCTGAAGATGATCTTGGAAAAAGATCGAAAGTACTTGGGAAATGAAAATAAAAGAAACTTAAACTGCTATATCACATTTCTCTTATCATTCAACATCAATATACGGAAGATTATTCGTGAGTATGAACGGATTTTATTAAAAATTAGCAGACATAATGTCTGTAATTTATTCAATCAGACATGCTTAAAAGAGTATTTTCTGCCTAAATACACGCATATATATATATATATATATATATATATATATATATATATATATATATATATATATATATATATATATATATATATAATTTAATGAGCAATTTAAAATGGTCGGGGACAGAGGGATAAACAGTTTGATATTAATAGCAATGTAGGGAACAATATACAGGCAATCAGATACAAAAATAACAAAAATGTAAAAAAAAAATAAGTATAATTGCAAATCAAATAAATAAAAAAATAATTAACACAGATATTTTAACGTTTAAAAACTGTATCTTATCTCTGAGAAATTGAAATAATACGAAATGATAGAGCTCATTTCAATTTCCACTCCTGCAGGTGCAGCTGCCCGATACATTTGTCCAGTGTTCGACCATAAATCAATTCGTGAAGATTCTTGAAATACGTTAATATTAATGGTAGTAAAATGGCGCTACTTGCTAATATTAGAACCGCCTAGAATTATATAATGCCTTCTTTCTAAGGTATATATAAATCTCTGCAGAAACGAATAAAAAGAAAAAAAAGATGAAGAATCAATAGCAAAAAGAGGGAGAATTTTCTAACAAATTGAACCGATATAAAATGTCGCAGATGAGATTAGATTACATTTTTATCTTGTTA
Organism: Acanthosepion esculentum; assembly: GCA_964036315.1. Taxonomy (NCBI): domain Eukaryota; kingdom Metazoa; phylum Mollusca; class Cephalopoda; order Sepiida; family Sepiidae; genus Acanthosepion; species Acanthosepion esculentum. The sequence goes on along the minus strand of OZ038476.1, from coordinate 143,426,307 downwards.
ACCTCATAATTTATAAGCGACATGTTTTTTTTTTACCTTGATGTCTCAGTGCCCATTTAAGCTCTAGGCCAAGTTAGTAAAGAAATCAATATTCTGTGTGTGTTGAAGCAATTAAGAGTGTTGAAACCTCTTCTTTGTTCCTGGAAGAGTTTTTGTATTTGTATTCCCTCTTAGGAAAAGATATCAAACCTGCAATGCAGTGTTAACATTTCTATTGGAATTTGTTGAATGGTAGGAAACGTATCGTCTGAATAGCTAGCCCATCCTCCTCGTCCTCCGCTTCCTCATCCTACTCCCCCTCCCCTTCACATCATCATCATCATCTCTTTGATGTTCGAATGAAAAACAAAACAGAATTAGAAACAAATTAACCAATAAGAAAATGAGGAAATAAACTGTTAAATATAACAAATGACGTAGAAATAAATTGAACAATAGGGAGGAAAAAGATAAAGAAATAGAAGCAAGTGAGAGAAAAAGAAAGAGACAAATACAAAAAGAAAGCAAGATTTTATGAAAAGAAGAGAAAACAAAAGAAAAATGAGGTAGGAACAAAAGAAGATAGAAAGAATAAAAAATAATTGCAATAGAAACACAGGACCGAAAAAGAAGGAAACAATTAAATCAAAGTAACAATATAAAGTAACAAAATAAAGTAACAATATAAAGTAACAAAATAAAGTAACAATATAAAGTAACAAAATAAAGTAACAATATAAAGTAACAAAATAAAGTAACAATATAAAGTAACAAAATAAAGTAACAATATAAAGTAACAAGAAAAAATAACAAAATAAACTGACAATATAAAGTAACAAAATAAAGTAACAATATAAAGAAATAACAAAAGAGAATTATATGAACAATAAAAAGCAGAATCAAAGTAAATAGACTGAAAAAATAAATGAAGATAATTACATAGAAAGTAAGTAGAAAAAGAACGAGACGGAAATTAAAACAAATAATGGAAAAATGAAAGAAAGAAAACTGAAAGAAACAAAGACAGAAAGAAAAAAGGAAAGAAAATAAATAAATGAATAAAAAGAAGTCGAAATAGATAGAAATAAAAACACAGAAACATTTAAATAGAAACAAAGAAAACAGATGTTTGCAAATAAAATACGAAATAAACACGAGAAAGAGAAAAGGAAATAATGGAAAAAAAAGCAAAATATGAAGAACAAATGAAAAAAATTAAAGTAAAAAAAAGAAAACTCAGAAAAGAGAGGGAACAAGAACTGAAAGAAGCAACGTACGTTGGAGAAGAATTTTAAAGAAAACAAGGCCGATGTCGTGCAACGTTGTGCGGATTTGAAAGGAAATTCTTCCAAAGGACTAAATCGCAACTGCACAGAATTCGACTAAACACTTGCAGCTGCACCTGTATTTCCATATCAAAGAATTGCTATGACAACAAGATTAGTGTCTAACTGAATGCACTGATGGCAAACAATGCACCCATGCAACATCAAAAAGGACATCTGCAAACATGGCGCCCAGCGAACAATCTACAAATGGAAGTTGCTCCTTTAGGGTTTCAGATTTCGTAATGAATGTCGATTCGAAGGAAACGACAAAATCCGTTCAGCAGACAGTAATACATCATTCTCATGGTAAATTATTGAATACTGATCTGTTCATCATTAACAGTTTTATCCATAATACATTAAATATTGTAAATTTAGTTACATTTCATTGAAATCTAGTAATAATTTTGAGCTTCAAGTTTATGTTTTGATTTCATAGGTTATACGGAGTCCTGAAGCTCAATGAATGCCCCAGATTAGTTAAGTATCTTTTTGTTTTAATCTTTAAATTTGACTGGTTAATTCTCCAGCAATTTATTATAGTCTCAAATTACAACAATATGTGATTTTGCAATGTGCATCACAGTCTAAAATGCTATGCGGTTTATGATCCGTTAGCCATTTTTGTGATGTGATTAATAAGATTTGGTTGGTCAACTCTCCAACCATTCAGTCATTGTCTAAAACAACAAGATAACGTTATATTATTTCTTATTCTTTAGGGCGTTGAGCACTATGAATTTCTTGCATTATCCTTATTATTTTTTTCGATGAATACCTCATATATTTACATATCGCTTTTGTATTTTGAACACTAAGATTTGATCAATGAACTCTCACACCGATCTTTGATTGTGCAAACTCATAAAATGAAGTCGTAGTATTCCCTGTACAGAAATAGATTTTATAATTTCAAAATATTTGTCATTATTTCGTCCTGTGGGATCTACGACTTTCTTGGCATTATGGAAAGTTCTGAGGTAAATTATCATAATTATTTAATGAATTACCCCTATTTGTATTTTCATTTTTGTTGTTGTCATTATTATTATTATTATTGTATTGCAGACCGGTATGTTTTTTGTACTTTCTTATCAGTGCAAGACGTTAGATTTCAGATATCGAATATCGCAAAGTTTCTAAATGGTAAATCATTAAAGGACACTTCTGATATCATTGTTTGATGATGTACATTTACATGAAAAAAATTAAAAGTTTTTGATAAAAGAAAATATTGTATGGGAAAGCCGCTTTACCTAGCATTCCATTAATATAACCTAAAACAAATCTCCCCTCTGTAAGCAAAAGAAATTCTTTCTGGAAGTTTTTTTTTCTCATTTTTTAGCTGTTGCATATCTTTGTTTTGTCCTCGATTGAGCTCTGAAGAATGAGGAGTGATAACTAGTTAGCCTTTTTAGTTCCTTTATTGCTATATATTTGTGAATGAACAGTTTACACGGAGTACTAGTTTTTCTTAATCTTCCTCTTCTTTCCTTTTGTTTTAATGTTTTTGTATATACTATGTGACTGTAAACTTTTAAAATGTTCGTACTTAAACCCATAATAAAATGTTATACACCTCCCCACAGGTTATTAAAGTTCGATCGTAATATAAGATAATCTTGCCACATATAGAGTTCGGAGTAATTAGACTTCCTTCCTGAAAAGGTAACTGTCTCCAAAGTCATTTTTTGTTGGTCGTTTTCGCAGAAACACGTGCATGCGATTAAATTTGTTGCAGGCGTCGCTAGATTTTCAGATGACACTAGCAATGTCGATTAACTCTTGGAAAAGACTATGAAGTGGAGTCTTATTGACAGACTGATTCCCGGTATGGAATATTGCCAGAAGATATAGGAAAAAAATTATAACATCAGATGAGAAAAGTGCATAAATGTCTGAATATTGCTATTACGTAATTCTAGATTTGACATTGCAAACCGATTGAAAACAACAACCTTCAAAAAATACTGCAGTTAATACAAACCGTTTGTTGACATTGGATACCGGTTTCGAACTGGAGGACAACTGTTATTTTTTGTTTTTGTTTTTTTCAGATGCGTTTATGACGAGGGTCATTCCATCTAACTGTTTAACAGATCTTTATGTTTTTCTTGACCCATGAACATTAATCTGACAATATCACACTGATGAAAACATTAAGAATATCCGGGTTCTTCTCGGTTATACGCAATGGAGTTTTCGAAACCAAGACGAAGCACAGGATCGTCAGCATGAAGAGTTATTATTTACAGTATGTAAATTCAAAACATTATCTTTCTCTTCGAGATAATTGTGCTTTCGATCTTTGCCGTGGTGTCTGATGCTCGGGATAACTTTTAAAGCATTTCGAACCAAAAAGTTGACGTTAATACAGTAGTGATCGGTAAAGCATCCACTCGGAACTATTTTCCACGGAGTAACAGTACTTGCGGGTTGGAAGCCGTCTGAGTGGAACTTCCTATTTACGAATAGAGGATGCGAATGAGACGGCACTGTGGACGTGGTCTGGTGGATACGAATGAGATGATTATGTGAACATGGTCTAGTGGAGGCGAATGAGACGATTCGGTGGACGTGGTATGGTGGAGGCGAATGAGACGAGCTTGTGGACGTGGTCTGGTGGATGTGAAGGAGACGAATTTGTGGACGTTGTCTGGTGGATGCGAATGAGACGAGCCTGTGGACATGGGCTGGTGGATGCGAATGAGACGAGCCTGTGAACCTGGACTGGCGGAGGCGCATGACACTTGCCTTTGAATGTGGTCTGGTGGAGACGAATGAGACGAGCCTGTGAACGTGGTCTTGTGGAGACGAATGAGACGAGTCTGTGGACGTGGTATGGTGTAGGTGAATGAGACTAGCTTGTGGAAGTGGTCTGATAGAAGCGAATGAGACGAGCTTGTGGGCGTTGTCTGGTGAATGCGAATGAGACGATCCTATGGACGTGGTCTAGTAGATGCAAATGAGACGAGCCGGTAAACCTGGACTGGTGGAGGCGAATGACACTTGCCTTTGAATGTGGTCTGATGGAGATGAATGGGACGAGCCTGTGAACGTGGTGGGGTGGATGCGAATAAGACGAGCCTGTGGACGTGGTCTTGGTGGATGCGAATGACACGAGCCTGAACGTGGGTTGGAGTCGAATGAGGGGAGCCTGTGAACGTGGTCTGATGGATGTTACCTTAGAATATCTGAACTGATGGAACTAAAAACCGGAGCTGGTGTAATTATTTAACGAGTTGCTTGTAACTTTTTGTCTGTGGGAAATGGTTTATAGGGCACTCTTGCGACACCATTCCCTCTGGTATTGGATTTTTAGAGTGAACTATGGCCGCAGTATATTCAGGCGTGAACTAGGTCTGACTATTCGACCACTTTTACGTTTTGTGTGGTATGACACCTTTCATGCCAGAAAAAATAAGATTCTGAAATTGGAGATTCTGTTCTGATAGCTCTGCTGTTTCTACTGAGTCTGTGTAAACCCATATCCTCTGTGCTTGGAAAATCACAAGTGGCCACCTTGATTCGGTGTAATCATTAGCAAGCTTGTCTCGATAAAACAATTACGACTGAGTAGTGAGTTCGACCCTCATTGGGTGCCCCTACTTTTGGCCTTGTGCCACTTCTACGCTACGCTCGGAATATCACTAGTTGGCACCTGGGGCGGTGTAATGATTATCAAGCTAGTCTCGCTAAAACAATTACGACTGAGTAGTGAATTCGATCCTAACTCGGTGAGCCCCCTACTTTCGGGCTTGTCTCACATATAAGCTACGTTTGGAAAATCATTATAACTAGGTTAACGAGTAAAATAAATTCAAAACTTTGCCAAGATATTCAGAGCGAAATGCACGACTTGGATTTGAACCCGGTTACTCGATTTTTCTTTCCATGTTGATAAATGCTATGCTATCCCTTTATCTCACTCTTTATCTACATGTATTGGACACTTTTCTCGTTATGAAATAGTCACTGTTTTTGTTTGTTCATAAAACAAACTAAAATAAATTAGTGGCCAAATAAGTATATGAATAAAATATTTAGTTAAATACTGGAAAGAAAGATCAGATCAACGAAATGTGTAAATTACTTCCATATCCTGAGGTTTTTAATAAATTAATTTATATTGGTGAGTGAATAATGAATGAAATTAATATAAATCTAAAGGCTCTAATAAGATATGAGCCTTATAACTTTTAGAATGAAAATCCATGAGACAAAACCATTTCAATCCCATCCAGGCTGACCTGTGAAAATTACTGCATATTCATAATGCTTGGTTTTATTATTAGATTTTTACGCAAAATTGGGGTCGCATCATCCATAGGTAATATTTTAAGTTTTTAAAAATCATGCATTTTTTGACCGGTTACATTATAGACAAATAGTTTTTTTTCCTGGAGGAGTTAACATTGATGCAAAACATCTCAAGGGTCGTGCTATACACTGAGTCGACTTATACACGAATATATACGTTAATCAATTGTAAATACCTGCTTATCTCCTCTTGTTTAAGCGTCGAAATCAAAATATATATCCCTGTCTTGAAAATCAATTTTGATCAAGTAACAATGGCCTTAAACCAGGAATCCCTAGGTCTTCTGTTAAATAAATTGGCGCCTCCGACAGAGTATTGTTTAGAAAAAAAAGTTAGGAAACCTCACTAGTACAGTTAGTTTCTTCCACACTGCGTCTTTCCTTTCGTGTGGCCCAGAATTAACAGGGAGAGGAAATAACTGGACGTTTACCATAGTACAGTTAACAGAATTTATACTAACAGGGCAATTTATGTACTTGCATCAGGTTAATACAACTCAATAAATAACTTTAGGGATATTTGGCGTGATGAAAAAAATATCCTGCCTCGAAAAAAACTCATAATTTAAATGACTTTCGCCCGGTGATCCTGTAATAAATTCAATCGCCCAGGTTTATTTTTATATTAAATATTCCAAACAATAACATAATGAAGATAATTAAAACATGCATTTACTTGTCAAATAAATTTAAATAAAAGAAAGTTTCTATTTACAAACATATGTGCATGAATTCAAAGGATTCAAAAAGTATTAAAATAGTCTTTAATGGAGTTAAGATAATTGTGCAACTGGTTCACAGAAAATGTGTTGCTTAAAAATACTTTTATCGTTAGCGAATATTCACTGATCGTCTTTGTTTTTTATTATTAGAGAAGTTCCGTTTGAATTTGCCGGACATATTCCTCAGCGAAGATTCACTAACTGTTCAAGCTGATGTTAGTGTAGATGATTCGTTTGGAGTCGTTGACACGCGTTTCTTTCAGTACACGCCGTGGGAGAAGGAAAAATCCATGTAAATCTAGCCGCGTCATTGTGTTTGAAACAGCTTTCTTATCACGGAAATCGGAGAGCCAAATTAGAATTCCAGTCAAGTTCGTTAGTTTTATTTACATGCTTGAAATCTGTAGGGTTTTATGAGAGATTTTTCCGAAAGCTCCAGAAATATACTTTTCTCTGGTTGGTCAATATTTCACATGATGATGCTAATTCTAACCAATAAACACTTTGATTTAAACAGTATGTGTTATACTGTGTAACCTTTTTCTCATGTTTGTAATATTGAAAATTACTGGCTATAACATAATGCTTGGACATGCTTTAATACGCTAATTACGTGAGTATCCAATTGTGTTGGAAAAATGATTTGTTTCCTATACTTCATGACAACGCTACGGTAAATAGTTGACTAGATTTTGATCAAGTTTTTGCGTATATTCTTCTCGAAAACCAATTTTCTATGGTAGAGAGTTCCTTCAACATTTGCAGATACATTACTGAGTCAACCTAAACCTAGATAAATACCTGGCCGAGGTTTGAATGTGTCAAGTGCCTCCTGAAAATTTATTCAGTAGGATAATACAAAATTTTAATCAGTAGGTGGATTCATTCTGCGATATTTTGGGTTCAGGATTAAGTATATCTTTGATAGTAAATCAATTTACCGAGATCAAACTTCAATTGTCTATTTTCGTCTAGTCTTCGTAAGGAATTATAAAAATGAGAGCCTGAATTTGACGCTATATTCGATATTTACCTGCATTTCTTTACATATCTTGTATAAAAGAAATATCTATTTATGCAATCTATGTAACTAGGTTTATGGTCAAAAGGTGTGGACATATTCCATAACAATTGTAAGCTTATCACGCGCAACATTTAGACTGAGAACATTTTTGTCTGTACAGAAGAATAAGAATTTAAAGAAACTGGCAATAACCATACTTAGCTTCTTTTCTGAAACAGGAACACTAAAACCAATAAATAGATCTGTTGACTCCAAAATAATTCTATGATGAATATTATTGATGTTTAGGATATTTCAAAAATATAAATAAGCTTTTTGTTAATAATATCGAGTCGCATAAAAAAGATGGCGTAGTGATAATCTAGAATAACAAGATTCTTAAATCAGAATTTTTGTAATCGGTTACACTTCGTTGCAAGGAATAGGTTCTCTATGTTTACCGATAATACGATTTCGGTTCTCAAAGAAGTATTGCTTTTTAATTCTGATACATATTTATGATTAAAGATCGTAGAATTAGGACCTGAAACTTGTTGACATCCCATATATTGCTAACTGAAAATCTTTTCGTATAATTGTAAATACTTCACATACTGACAAGACAAAATCTGAACAGGCCAACATTCCAACGGGTGAGTTACTGTCTATAATGACTGAGATTTTCTAAGTCATACAGATATAGTAATATGTGTAGCATCGTGGATAGGAGAGAAAAATCATTTACTTAATCGAACTAACAATATTATACCAAATTACAATAGTTAAACCCAGTCGTATCTTAGAAAGAAATAATATTTTTATGTGCAGTTAATTTTATTAAACAAATCACTGCAAGCTAGGCGGAGGTGCCACTAGCTCTCAAGGGGTTACATAGGGTGAGAGTAAGAGTAAAGAGGAGTGATTGGGCAAAGGATAAAAAGAAGGAAAGTGAGAGTTATCGGTGCGGAAAATGGAATCAGCAAGCCGAGATCAAATTCTAGCCTCCTCACCTAATATAATTGAGAAAAGCATGAATCCATTCTATGGGTTAAACGGCGAGTTAATCTTGGATTTGAAGCATTTTCTGGTAGACAATCTAGTAGAAGGACTTCTCTGAATTCGAATCCTTGAAGAAAGTAACGAAAAACTAGTCGACTTTCCTATTGAAGATCAAAGCAATTCACAGATTACAAAGAAAAATTAATTTGTGAAAAGTCAAAATCCTCTACAACCTGAAGAGACATTATATATATACATGCATACATATATATATATATATATATATATATATATATATATATATGTGTGTGTGTGTGTGTGTGTGTGTGTGTGTGTGTGTGTGTGTGTGTATTTAGGCAACAATCCTTCTTTCATACACATTTCAGTGAATACGACAGACAATTTAATTTGATTTAGTTTTTTATGATCTAATATTTCCTTTTCTTTTCAGATGATTAATTATATAAATACTGTCCGAATGTTCCTTTCTTCCGACCGCTTTCGGCTATACATTTAGCCAATTTCAAGGATGAAATATATTAACTTCTAACAAGAAATAGACTGTTGTATGTATGTATTTGTATAATGTTTTCATTTTACAAAACACGGACAAGATATTGTGTCTATGTTCATAGATGATATTATTGAGTGGTGGTTTTCTTCTTGTTTTTATTAATAAGGCTTCCATTATTCGTAGCCATTTTTTGCATGTAGATGATGCTATTATATTTGTGTTGTTAACATGTATGCTACAAATAGGGTCCGGTAGGACTCCATGAGTATTTAAATGAGATCGAATTATATACATACATATATATATATATATATATATATATATATATATATATATATATATATATATATATATATATATATATATATATATATATAATTTGAAAATATTAACTGAAATAATTGTCATTTATTACAAAAGCAGCATTATGAGCAATAAAACATGAAACAATTTTTGTTTATTTAAATCATCGAAGTTCAAGTAAACTCTTGTCTGTGAGCCATGTCACCTCTGTCACCTCAGTAAGTGTATAATAACTCTGCACTACATCCTGATTTTTATAGCTCTGACTAATTTTATTTTTGTTATCCCTACAAGTCTTTGTTCTGCTAATCATTTCCATAAGATCGTTAAATTATCTAATTGCGGGTCCATTCTTCTTATACTATTTAGGACGTAAGATGCATATCTCTCCACATCTTCCTATTTTTTGTATTTCTGAGTATGTTTTGTCCTTTTGCTTCTTCGCCTTGTCTCTGTTCTGCCAAATATGTACACAATATCTTCAGGTTCGTACATGAAATTCTTCAAAAATTAAAACAGATCTACGATTTATCTTTTTTTATCTTTGCTTTCTCTCGCTATTTTTCCGTGTTATTTTCTTTCTTTCCTCTTTCTTTCTCTATTGTTTAAATAATTAGAAAGTTGGCTTTTGCAGTCAGATTAGTTTTGGTAGCTTTAAATATAGAGGTGCTTAAAATTAATGATTTTTTAAAAATTTATTAATCCAGCATATTTGTATTACTTTTATAGACCATACAAGCTTATCAGTTCATAAGTCTTCTAGCTCTCTTTGGCAACGTACTAGAGGCCCTAATAATGCACCTCACATCGCAGGCTCTTTTTTCAGATAAGCCATATGGTTTTCGCACCCTTTGATCAACTGATGATGTATATACGATTGTTGCTGAAACAGAATCTCAATACAGTTGGATAAGAAATGGTGAAGCTCGGGTTGTTGCTTTGGCCATGAAGAAAGCAATTGACAGGCTTTGGCATACATGTCTTACTCACAAGTTGAAAGATTATGGCATTTCTGGGTCAATTTTTTTTTTTTTAATCAAAACGTGAAATCAAATTTGGCGTAAACAGCCAGGATTTTCGGTTACCCCAGCAGCTTTCTTCAGTGTTTGTTAGTGATTTTTGTTTTTAACTGGATAAATTCCAAAGATATTTAATTAATTTCGAGAATCACCAAACGTGGCACCTGAAAAAAAGTTTTATTACCATTTCCTTTTTCTTTTACCTCATTCGGGTCTGTCTCTCACTCCATTTAGATGACGCCAACTGGTGAGGTATCTTACTAGGTATAAGACTGATGTGATTGAATTGTTGTTCTGGCTTGTTTTGGGTTACGGTTTAACAGCTCTTCTTCGCTTGTTTATTACACAAATATATATTCGGATTGGAAGAAAATGCTACAGCATGGCCATGAAGAGAGCGTGTACTACATTAATATAAATGTATTAATAACATATGTGCAGTGATCGAAGATATTAATTATCTATTGATTTTGATGTGATATTATTTTAAATTTGAGCAATGACTGCAACACTAAATCTTGCAAAGAGTTATGTAGTAGAAATATACTCCAGTTTAGACATATGATTTTAAATGCAAAAACAGCAATGAAAAAGAACTTGATTGGACTTAACAACATTTGAGATAGGAGAAAATAATAATGTCCAAGTTTTTGTTGTGCTAGTTATTCGAGGTAATGAAAACCCACCTCGTTGAAAATCCGTATTCGCTATATTTTCATATATGATCTCGAAAGCAAACCCTCGGCCACGCGAGTTAGTAGCTTCCTGTCTCGGTTTCTCGGTTATGTGTAAACTTGTGCCTACACACAATGATCCATATATAATATATATATATATATATATATATATATATATATATATATATATATATATATATATATATATATGTTTTTCTTCTTCATGTAAAATTATTTCGGTACAAGGCAAATCGAATGGAAAAAAAATTAGAAAAGCTTCTTAGCGATGCGTAAAGGCCAGAGTTACAAAAGAAAACAGCATAGAAGTCCTGGCTTTTAGATCACCCTAGAAATGTTAAATATATCACAATCACGCCCAGGAAACGGCCTCTTACAACCGGATAAGACATACATCTACGAAACATTCATGTCCATAAATAAAGCAGAAATTAAATTAACACGATTGGACTTATAAGGCTGTTAGTTATAGACAGAAAACTTGCGTTCTAATATCAAAATTAGTTTAACAGCAAGAATCGAGTATATAATTTCATTTTTTATTGCATTGGACAAATGTTTATGTATTTCTGCCGTGAGATAGATTTCTTTATGCCAGTTATATGTGGGCGGCCTTGATAGTTTCTACGGTAGAGACATTTATCGAAACATTTATAAAAAGAAATTATGATGGCGGAAGAAAGTAAATAAATATTTTTTTAATTTTTATTTGTTGGAATGAGAAAATGCTGACAAAATATAAAACACTATTTATATTGTTCGAACTGTTGTCCTCATCTTTGTTGTCATTTTCTCAACGTTTCGACCGTTGTACGCTCCGACCATCTTCAGATTATTGTAATTTCGAACTGAACCCTTTAATTCATCCAGCGGTGTAGATTGTTCGAGTTCTATGAGCCATGTCCTCAAGAACAAATTGTCAAGTGGATAAAAGCGTTTGTTGAATCCCGTGACTTGGTCATGTCAAGAGCTAGAGCAGAGGTGAAGAAAAACTTGGTGAGTTGAGTTAAAAAGGAAGATAACTCATACCGAGGCATCCGGAAGAGGCATGACACGTAGAACTAGAAACACCTATCTCGATCGACGAAATAAAGGGTTCAATTTTAAATTACAATCACCTGAAGAAGGCCTATACTTACAACGTCAGAAACGTTGTAAATATGGAAACGAAGATGAGGACAACAATCCAAACGACGTAAATAGTGTAAATAATTACAATATTTCATCTCAGAAATATAGACAGAAAATGTAAAACTCTTATGTTCATTGCAAAAGAAAGCCCCACAATGTTACAGAAATTCGGCATTTAATTCAAAAGTCCAACTCGCCATGCTCTACTTTTTCTACGTGTAATAAAAGTATCTTATTTTCGCTGCGTCTACACCAAAAACTTTTCTCTGTACAAAACTGTCCTTCACTGACTGTCCACTAAGTGTTATATGATCAATCAAGCGCGGTGCATACTAATTACCCCACAAAATATATACGTATACATTGTGCGTGTGCACCTCCAAATAAGCTGATGCCATGTACATGTCAGCTGATCAGACCTCTGACCTAAATCTCACAACTCAGTGAAGAAACCTATACCAATCCTCAAAGAGTCAATTTGTCTGAAACGTCTGCAGGGTCGAAAGCTCACTCCTAATCTTCTGTGGACTGCGCATATTCGTGCCATCTCATAGGAGGCTGGAAGAATGAACGTTCTCTCGTATCGACCCAGAGAATACCAAACACCAGTTTTTCACGCCTTATATTTACAAGAATCAACTCAAACCAAGAATGGGGTATTGTTGCCATATTCGGGCTGCTCGTGAACGATCATCACTGTCCGGCCTCGAAAGAATTCAAACGCCATTACGCGACCTTGTGAGCGATGAATTATTCTCCACTCTGAGACCCTTATCCCACAGACGAAATGTTACTAGACTCTCTTCTTTTTTTATGTTCTGTGTCCCTCGAGGACGTAATCGAGCATGGCTCTCCACTTCTCTCTATCCCTTGTAGCTCTCAATAAGTTTTGTCCATTTGCTACTTCCCCCTGGCTATGTTCTGTCATTAACGAGCTTAAGACCGTTTGGTATGCCACGCGTTTCTTTCCCTTGTCTTTCTTTCCCTCTATTCGCCCTCTAAGTATCAGATTCTCCAAGCCTTCTTTTCTCATTACGTGTCTCAGAAATTTTAGCTGACTCTTCCTGATGTTAAGTATAAGCTTCCTCCTTGTTTGCATCTTCTCCAAAACTCATGGTTGCTCACACGCTCTGTTCTTGATATCCTTAGCATCCTTCTGTAGAACCATACCTCCACCGCCTCATTTCTTCGTCTTTGAGGAGATCCTCCAACTGTCACTACTGTAAGGGAGGACATATGACACATCGCAGCCCAGTATTGTTTTCTTTAGTCTATATTAGATGTTCAGCTGAGTTACATTCCTTGTTTCTACCAGTTCATATATTCACAGGTAGGACTCGCCATACTATTTCCCCGACATCTAAATCTCTCCATTCCATTCCATTTAGACAGACTCTACTCTAGAACAGTTACTTTCGGTAACAGACTCCTGGAAGGATGCTTTCCTGACAACAATCTTGGTTTCTTCAAGTCCAACCTCAAACGTCCTTAAAAAAATGTATTTCTTACTTCCTCCTTCCTTACAATAATTTATCTTATTAATAGTCTACCTGAGTGAGTCTTGAACCTTGTACAGGGTAAACTATCAGTAAATACAAGAAAAAGGGAATACGATGGAACGTTCACAGGCCAGTAGTAATACAGTATTTAATTACATATATTTATCTTAATTCCTAAAGATCAATTTTGATTATATTGAGACAGATTTGAAATAGCTGTGGATTTTGTTTCAAATTTTCAATCTTGTATTTTTATTGATTCTAACATTGAAGCAAATTCTTTGTCATACTAAGCTTTTTTTTAAATTAAAAATTGTTTAAATACAATTCATTTGCAATAAAAAAAATAGATGATTTTTGCAGAAAATACTGAAACATTGAAGTGTTTCACGAAGCTACCTTTTTCAGATTTCTCCCAAAACAACGTGCTACAGCCGGATTGATTAACTGAGGCACAGAGGAGAACATTGCTTACCTTTTCAACACATGCTGATATACTTCGAAGTCTCACTATTCTTAGCACTTGCAATAATTCTGCCGTCTTTATATGAACTTCATTAAAATATTCGATTTTTATACACATTGTTAATGAACGATATAAATTGTATTTTTCAGAAAAACGGGAACATTTAAGCAGGTGAAATTAAGCACTAATCTTAAATGGTGACTTTTCAGGACATCGGCAATAATTTCTATTTACTACTTCGTTTTCTTTTATTTCTGTAATTTTCATTGTTTATCATCCATATCTTTCCTTGTTCTTCCATTCATTCATGAAATCTTAGTAAATGATAGCGAATGGTGGAGAATATCCAGAAAGAATAGCAGAGACTTGAAATGTCATATTTTATAGGTTGATTTATTTATTCTTTCTCTACGGTTTGTCAACCCTTTGCAGGTTATTTAAAATCCGACAATATTTTAGATTGTAGATTATTATTATTATTATTATTATTATTATTATTATTATTATTATTATTATTATTATTATTATTATTATTATTTGAGATGATAATGGTTTAGGAAATACAAGTTTTAATAAGTAACCCATAGTAGGAGAGAGAAGATTTGGATTCATATATTTCCCGTATTCACGCGTAATTAACACGGCTCTCCGATTAACAATTCCGAGCCATTATCCATTAAACCATCTGTTCATTCAACCTTACAGTAGCTGTATTCCCAGTCAGTCACCCATCTAGGTGCTGACCAGATTCGAGAATGCTTAACTTTGACCTGTTTCAACGTAATGTGGTCGTAAGCTTTTGAAGCGCCAAATATGTTGGTCTACTAACGAATACAAAGCATGTCTTAAACAGAATATCTGGACCACACTGAAGTGATCAAGGATCAGGGATGAAACTTATACCTTATAGGAATTTCTGGGGCGCATAATGGAGAGAAAAAGCCGAGAGAATTAACTTATTTACTTACATGACATTTTGAAGGAAACAATTCGTGAGATATCTGCAAGTAGGCGACTAGAGCATTTGGTGTAAATTGACGATAGAAAAGGATAAGAAAACGATCGAAAAATCTCAAATGTAAATTAAGAATATAGAGGAATTGTTGGAGGAGTCAGGATTGCCCAAGTCCTGCTAGTACTTTAAAGAAAAAAATCTCCTAACATTTGACTAATTAGTTAACAGGTAGTATGAAATATTTAATTACTAGATCAGGTGTTTTGTGACTAGTTAATAATTGTAACATCTTCGCCATTTGAAATTATTTATCCATTCGCAATATTAACCGGATATTTCATTATTACATTTCATAAAGTCTGTAAATAATTCTTTTAATGAAAACAATTCATGTTCCCGAAAAGACTTCAAAAGGTAGTTTAACATTTTGTCTACGAGAATAGAATTATGGAATTGCATTATAATTGGCAATATAGGATGAAACGGAAAAAGCCGTGAAGTTGCTAAATAAAATAAATCCAGAATTTTAAAAAAAGATTCTCTTAACTTTACTGAAGACAGATTTTTTAATGCTAATATTCTGAATTGGCAGCCATAGCCAGCTGGTCGATCAGAAAAAGCGTTCAATTAGAATGGAGCAAAAACAGCAGCATGTTTAGATGTAACAATGTCTATTTTCAATTACTTTAAAGTACCTTCATTGAAAACATTTAGAATTAATGCAGTTACTGATGTAACAGAAGTAGTCTGTATTTATTCAATCGAAGTTATCCGAGGACACAAAGGAGTAAAACAGGCAACACGAGGACCCACATCAGACCACAATTATTTTGGAGCTTTTGAAATTCAGTTTGTCAGTGTGCTACACAGGATGTAAAAGAGGATACATTTATAAAGCAATCGTTAAGTTTGATGGAAACTGGTTGAAAGATCAACGGAAAATATAAAGAAACCAGTAAAAACTCATCATTTTTCGCTATTTACGCGGGTTTTCACAATATGGGTGGACTCGATTAGCAAGTGAAATGACTGTTAAACAATCAACTTATTGTTGGTTACAATTGAGTGAAGTTTGTATGAGATTGCTTGAACATTGATGGAGTTTTTAGTATAAAATTTGTGCTGAAGTCGATTTTTGCTGAAATCTATTTTTCGTTTTTCGCGGGTTTTCGCTAAATGCAGTGGCGTGGAAATAAAAAATGGGGTATCGCTGAGCTCGTCATGATGTAGGTAACCTACATACCTAGTTTGAACGAGATCGGAGGAAAAACCCTGAATTTATCGGTTTTTGATCGCTTTTATCCATGATTGATTTTTAAGAACCTATCTCTTACATTGTACAAAGTATATTCCAAGTTTGGTCAAAATCGGTTGGATGGATCTCGAGGGAAAAGGTATCACATAGACAGACACACACAGAGACATCCTCTGTTTTATATAGATATTGTAATTATTAGGTAAATGCAGAAATTATTAGCTTCTTGTCTTTTTAGATTATTCCATGAATGCATAGCTTAAAACTAGTTTTTCAATTGAAACTTTTGAAGACACTTAATACATTAGATATTTAACTTTATTATAATATAACACTGAGAAAACTATTTTATAAAACTCTGGGTGTATATTTGTCTTCATCTGTTTCAAGAAGAAACTTGCAATTCAGTGGAAATATTTATTAACTGTCGAGTTGGTATGCAAAACGATTAAGTCAAACTAATGAAAAGTCATTAATATTTTTCTCCGATGGCAACGTTCATCGACATAAATTACTAGTTTTCTATAGAAGATGCGAATTATCAGCAGTATCCACCTATTGTCTCCAGTTAAAGATTAATCGTCAATTGTTTATCTTATAAAGAGAAAGTTTGAGATAGAACTGTAGAGAAAGGATCATATGAGACTGTAGAGGACGGGGGGGTGACGATGTAAAGAACACACGTGGTTTAATTTTTCCTGCTAGCCGGTCCAGCTACCTGAGAATGTTGGACTTTAATTAAGTCCAAAGAAGACAAAGAAAAAAACAAGACCGATATATATATATATAAGCAAATATGTGTATTAACGACAAATTACAAGCACATGGACAGTCACATTGAGTTTGTGTGTTGAATATTATGTGTGTGTATTGTGGTGAGTGTTCGTACGTACGTGTATTGGTATTGTTCTTAGCGTGTTCCCAGTATTTGGGAAACGTTGTATTTGTGAGAGCTCACATATTGATATTAGCTGAAATGAAGAAAGAAGAGAAAGAATTTCCTAACCTGCACACGAGGTGGAATGCGGCCGAAAGGCTAAGGAAAAAACAGATCGATGTAAAAGGTCACCCAGTATTTATAGCAAGGAGAGAGAGAACCCTGGTGAAAAATTAGGGAACTAAGGAGGAGCTAACTCCGACAAGACTACCGTTTCTAGTTTCACGCCTTTTATCATAAAGAAAGTCTTTTGCCAACGTGTTATGATAAAAAAAATTAATAAATCCATATTTAGATTAATTAATAGATTTATTATTATTGATATGTGATTAATGTGAAGAGATGGTCCTCTTCTGCATTCTTCAACATATAAACATAAGCTAATAAAACTTTGTAACTTCTGATGTCTCCTACTAGCTAAAACATTCGACGGGAAATTAATTCTCCCGTTGTCACATGAGGTTTTAAGGCACTTATAACTCGAATATAGTAAGTACACAAAAGACTCTTTAACTGAAAATCCAGCACCAATATAAACCAGGAAGAAAGAAGTTAGCTGTTGTTAAATATTTCTCATTATTCTACAAAATTGTAATGTACAACTAGATTTCAATTGCAAGAAATGGATTTAAATTCTTGAAGATGGAATTTGAAATTAATAGCAATAGAGAAGAACAGAAACTGAAGAAAAAAAGAAAGAAATAAAGACAACAAAGGTATAAGACTTGTTAATTACTTGCATATAAAAGTTCTATCTTGTCTTAATTTGTTCTTAGCAAGATTTAAGCTAGCTATTTGCACGGTCAAAGTAGGACGAAATTATCATTGGGGCTATAAAAGTAGCGACTATAGGAAATGAATTTTCTTGCCTTTTATCATTTTATTTCGAGATGTCAACGACCTCTTTGAAAGCAGCAGCAATTCCTTTATCACCGACATAACTTAGATTAATATCCTAGTTGCCTCTCGGTTCTCTCTGTATGAAATAACACAAAGTTTATTTTAAATCATTTTCTTTTTATTTGCACTTCGCTCTTTTATGAATTAATATTCTAAACTTTTCAACGATTATCTTTGCTCGATCATGATTGGAAAGTTGACCGCTTAAGGGGAGGTATATCATCTGTTTCTTTTTATACTGTAATTCCCCCCCCCCAAAAATAGCCCGGATCTTCCAAGTTATAGTATGAAATATCATTAACTTTTTACCTTGTTTTTCTTTCGTCGATTTCTTTTGATTGCAACTTTCATATACTATTTACGTTTTCGACATTTCTTTATTTAAATACTCCTCTTGGGATAATACCCAGCTATAAGATCTCCTATCCCAAGACAGAATAGGCGGTGAGAACATTTCTCAGGGACCTGATGATTCTTCAGGTTTCATTCTGTGATATGAGAGAGGTGAGCGTCTGTGAAGCATTGACCCTCATAGATGAATAATCGACGTATTATCTACATTCTGACCATTCGTTACCCTGAACACTAATGCTCTTGGATGGAAACACAGCCGGCCTTAAAATTTGACCGTGTTCCAGCTAAGATATATTAATGAAGCATCTAGATAAAAAAAAATGTACCCGACATTACACAGATTTTCAGGCCGAGACGCCGTTTCGAATGTGCCATCAATCGTCAAATTCAGTGAGACGTTTCAAAATAGCATTTTAGAATTTCGTGTATTAACTGAATAAATGTAAAAATGATTAATAGGCAGGATACAAATGATCTTTAGGTTGACAACAACAGCAGGTCATGTTTTGGAATTTTACGATACCACATCGTATAAACACAACTACACCCTTGTGCAAATTAATTAAAACAAACGAATAATTTCGTTATAGTTTATGTCTTTCGTATTTTTACAATAAAACATGAAACAGTACACATGTTAGTACTTCGTATGTCCATTCCACGAAGTCGTTCCTTGCAGATTGACCACAGTTTCTCGATTGGCTTTAAATCTAGAATGTTAACAGGCCAGTCTATAGTACTTTGATAGCTCACTGCTAAGACTAAGCAAAATAGCTGACTGTACGATATACACAACAAAATTGCAGCCTTAGGTGACAAAATAATTTAGCATTATGTCAGACTAGGAAATGCTCGAAAAATATAAATAAACAAAAGCATATATTGCAAGGTTTCTTGCAGATGACTCAGTATAATTATCTAGAACCTCATATGTAAGTCCGTAATTTGGTTATTCAGATAAATACAGAAAATATATAAAAGTCTAGTAAGTCTGGTGTTCGTACGCTTAATTGGAGTAATGTACATCGCGGATAATGGCCGTAGGACAACTAATCGGTAGTCGAGACAATAGTGTCTGGGCGTGATAAAATTATGATGCAATCAAGGATGACGTAATATGTTTTCAAATTTCATCATACTCCCCGAAAATAGATTCATTTTACTGCACACTATTGAAACTGACCTAACCTGAGGAAAAAACATAGAAATCGATTAAAACCTTTCACTATAGTGTGTTTAAAACTGACCATATTGTCAAAGAAAAGAAACTAGACCGGCTGTTTCAATTAATTTTCATAAAGGTGTACACCATTAAAAATTGCAATGTTTTGACGATGCGTTTAACCCAAAACATCCGATATTAAAAAAATCTGCCAGCAATAATAAGTTTCTAAAGAAATCCAGTTTTATGAAAATCTGATGTTAATTATATATAATTATCCACAGTAACATTTTTGAAACAACTGGTATCAATCAGGAACAATCACTAAATACACGGTGTCCATAACGTTCGTGTGCACTTTTAAAAAAATATAACTTTATTTGTATTTGCGATAGAAATAATTTGTAAAAAGGATTAGAAAGAAGTAAATCTATATTTTTTAAGGTTTTATTGAAATTTTATTTAAGTTTCCACACGTCCTCCATCATTAGCAATACAAAGGGTAATACGATTTTGCAGTTCACGGAAAACATTTGCAAACTGATTTACAGTTATGCCTGAAATCACATTAGTTATTTTAGCTATATTTAAAACTAGGTACATTAAACTATATAACATTTTTTTACAGATTATTTCTATCGCAAATACAAATAAAGTTATAAATTTTTCAAACTGCACATGAACTTTATGGAAACGCTGTATATTGATTATTGTAATTGTTATATCGAATTTTAAAAATCCATTATTTAAAAAAAAAAATTATTCTTCATTTTAAGATCAATTCATGGTTATCTCAACGGCCCTATTCATTTTTTTTCTGTTTGATATTAACGATCAGGCTAAGAATTTTTTATATCATTAGTAGATATATATTCAGACGATACCATGGCTTATGTGACCACGAGCAAACCTCAGAAGGACTAGAGCTTAGTAATTGATCACTGTATTGATATTGTTCGAGAAAATGGCTTGTTAGATTCAATACCTCAAGAATTAAGCTAGTAACTTACGAGACTGATAGAGTGAAGAACGGAGTGTGCAAAACAACTCATATCATACTAGAGTAACTGGATAGCCGAACAGGCCAAAAGAGAAATAACGGAAAGACAAAGTTTATTAAGATCTATAAATGGGTGAGAGCAACTTATGGAGAGGCATGATCGCTTACGTTCTGAGCGGATGCGACACATAAAGAACAACGTGTCATCATCTTAGTGCTGAGCTTGAACTCGTTTTCAAAATGAGGACCAACCGTAATCTATAAAAATTCCCTTAATACGTACCAACTGCTTCGTCCTGGGTATGACGATAAACTGCATCCGCGTCCTCAGTAAGACGATAAACTAAATCCGACAGTAAGGGCTCTGATCAGGAGGCTTTGAGGAGCGTAGAATCAACTCTTAATTGCTGGTGTTCCCAGATCCACCCTGACCCGGGGTGGTAGCACCTGTTAGGGTTCCAGCTATGGGCAAATAGTTAACCCCGAAACTGAGGCAAAAAGCATTATGAAAGTGTAAAACTAGGTTTTAATGTCAGAAATACTTTGTAAAAATTATAACCAGCAATAAGTTTTTGAAAGAAATATATTACCAGCAATACATTTTTTAAAATTATATTATAAGCTATACATTTTTGAGGAAAAAATATTAACAGCACTACATTTTTTTAAATTATATTATCAGCTATACATTTTTGAGGAACAAATATTTCCATCAATACAATTTTTAAAATTTTATTATCAACTATACATTTTTGAGGAAAAAATATTACCAGCAATACATTTTTTTATATTACATTATCAGCTATACATTTTTGTGGAAAAAATATTACCAGAAATAGATTTAGAAATAGATACCAGGAAAAAAAGTTGTCGGCATTAAAATGACCCATTGAGGTTGGTATGCCATAAAAACAAACCAAACAAACCAAACAACTGCTCCCTCCCTCTACGACTTTTCAGCTTCCCCAGTAACACACTACTTTGAATAGTACTTGAGCCTTGTATTAGGAAATCAATATTAAAAAAAAATATTAAAAACATCAAGTGCATAATTGTTATTTTAGTAAATTAAGCCACAAAAATTCATTTTCTGTCCTTGACGCCATTTACCAATGTGAATACGCATTATTTTGGGGGATAAATCGATATCATCAACGTATTTGATGATTAATCTGGGTCCATATTGAGGTAAAAGGTGTTCTTTTTATCTTCTGATTACAGTTTTTTTTCTCATTCATCTTTATTGTTCCTTAACGTTGTATCAACATAAAATTTCTCATTTGCCTAAACATGGAAATCACGTATCAACACTCTGAATGAACTCAATAAAACGTTAACAAACACCCCATTTTTTTCTATTTGCTGAATAGATATTGTTCAATCTGTGTCCTGAAATGTATTTCAATGCTCACTCGAAAAGATCTCTCTTTCTCTCACTGCTTTGCTTTTTAACAATACATTTCTCTCTTTTATTCGTTCACTTACTTTTTTCTCTTTCATGTCCCGTCTTATATAGTATATGAAGTTTTATTTCTAAATCTTTCTTTCTCTCAACTACTCTCGTCCACTCGATATAGCAACCTCACTCGTGATCTTTTAGCAATTCTTTTTTCTTTTCGCTAACGCAATTTCTTCACGGACTCAATTTTTCACTTGATTTATCTCTTTCGTTTTCCCCATTTTTCAGTGGGTATTTTAATCTTCTATTCCCTTGTCTCTCTTTCTTCTTACTCACTCATTCTTTTCCGCTCATCGTTTTTCCTCACGCTAGCTCTCATTATCTTTATTCATTTTGCTTATCTATTCTTCTCTCACATTGATCTTCCTTGCTGCAACTGATCCTTTCCACCCAATCTCAAAATATTTATATATTTTTCTTTTTCTTTCTCTACAAATTTTCTTTAACTCTCAGTCACCCTATCTTATTCTTTTCATTCTGCGCGTTTACTTCCTCTCTTTCAAATTTGGTTTCACTTTCCCATTGCTCTCTTTTAGTCTCTGCCTATATACACACACACACACACACACACACATATATATATATATATATATATATATATATATATATTTGGGGGTGCGTGTGCGTGCGTGTGTGTGTGTTTTCAGTTGTATCTCTGCAGTAATGGCTACAGAGAAAAGCAGAAATCTCTTTGAAATAAGGCCCCATTGAGTCCAAACAAAGGCCTTGTCTCTTTGTCTTTTGATGAAAGGATATCCCAGAAGTCCAAGCGCTTTATGCAAGAAGGCTATTCCATAACTTATTTTCATCAGTCATTAACCATATTCACTGCAACAGCATATACGTTGCAATTCAATAAGAAACAAATGCTGTAAATGATTTCAGGGTCGTTACTGAAATCAAAGACAAGCCAGCATATTCTAATGAACTTCTATTAAGTAATTCAACGGAACCAAAAGAACAGTAAGCGCTAATTACATTCTATTCAGTAAACTGGGGTCATGATTGATCATGCTCCTTTGCTTGTAGGAATTAACAAACAATGATCAGGACCCATTTATGGAGAGGTTTGATTACGAGCTCGGAATGACTCATTGATTGTTGAGAGAATCTTCTGAAAAGCATTGATATGTTCCAATGAACAGTCGATCATTCGTTGGAGATAAATGAAACAAACGTACTAAGCTTATGAAACAGAAGTTTTGAAAATTGATACGCTTGACGATTTCAAAGAATACATCGGATAAATTTGTTAACTTCTATTAAAGAATACGGTGTTCATTGCAAGCCTCTTTCAAAGAATGTGTTCGACTGTTAAGAGTTTTGTAAGCCCGGATACAAAGCATTGATATTCTTACAATAAAAATAATGTATTCACTAATATAAATATTAGGCTGTTCGGAAAATAATATACGATTATAAAATAAAGCACTTAACTGTGTTTTAATATACTATTATATGAACCTAAGATCTGTTTTGCCGATGAAGATGAAATCCCTGCGAAAGACACAAATAACTCTCTATATGAGAGTGCTGAGTGGGGCCCGTGATTTGAAGGTGATAGTTGACCTTAGAACATCTCTACAATTTCCGGTACACATCATTCAAACAAACACACAGCTAGACATTGTAGCTGGTCTGATTCAAACACGTGTCTTCCTAGTAGAATAAACTGTCTCATGCGAGGAGGACAGGGAGGAGGCGCCCGAGCGAAAGAAAAACCGGCAGGAATCGCTGCGATCCGACTGCTTTGAAAAGGGATGGACATGTCTTATGCAACCTATTGAGGTCGAGTACCGTGGATTCCTTACATGATCAATCGTTTCCTTCTATTTGAACGTGGGCATCAATGGCCGGAACCTAAAGCGTCTCCAGACCACAGTTCAACAGACAACGAGTTGGATATGGTCAAGATCCCAAATAAATAAAGTTAAATTTAAATAAGATCATCCTACTTCACACGTGAAACACATCTGTTCACATTTCATTCTACGTCATTATTAACGGTCGCTACTAGCGCTTTGTGTATTTTAATATAACGTTTCAGTTGCAGTTTTAAAAAGAGATCACAAGAGACTGACATACAAAAACAATAGCCTGTCTGTCGGTAAAAACTCTTGGTGTCCCCAGGGGTGACAGTCCAACGTTAGCCACCAGATGTGTTACCTTCACTGGTTGGCGGCTGACGAGGGCAGGGTATCGCACCTGCTTTTACAAATTGTATGTGGAGTATTATAATAGTTTCAAAAATTCTATATTTCTCATTTCTAATAATTAAATAATCCTGTTTGTTCATTTTATATCAATCTCTTTCAGAATTTTCAAACATTATTTAATCCTCATGTTGACCGTTCTTTGTATGACTATAAACTGCATCCGCGTCCTGGGTAAGACGATAAACTACGTCCAACAGCAAGGCCTCTGATCAGGAGGAGCGTAGAACCACCTCTTCATTGCTGGTGTTCCCAGGTCCACCCTGACCCGCGGTGCTAGTACCTGTTAGGGTCCCAGCAAACTGAGGTAAAAACATTATAAAGTGTAAAAATAGGTTTTAATACCAGAAATACTTTGGAAAAATTATTACCAGAAATATATTTTTGAAAAAAACTATTACCAGCAATATATGTTTGAAAAAAAAATTACCAGGAATATATTTTTGGAAAAAAATATTACCAGCAATACGTTTTTGAAAATATTACCAGCTATACATTTTTGAAGAAAAAATGTTACCAGATATAGATTTTTGACAAAACAAAATATTACGAAAAAAAAAATGTTATCGGCAATAAATAACCCATTTAGGTTGATATGCCGTAAGATACAACAAACCAAACCAAAAACTGAATAGATATGTTTACCATTTTTGCATGAGGACAAGATTGCTGATAATTCTTTTTCAAGCTGATACCAACATTAACATAACATGCGATAAAGTACCCAATTGGTATCAGATGACACTGTATTGGTTTCTGAAGTTCCACAGAGTCTGGAACATTAAGGTGGCTGAGGAAATCAATTTGAATTTGACAATCAACTTTTGAACATGTTAGTCGAACAAAACCAACGTCACATTATCTAAGAAATGTATCAGATAATGGGAGTCAGTAGTTCACCGATAAAGAGAATTGACATGGTGAAGAAACTGAATAAATGGTTCCCACATGAACTCAGTGTAAATCATCTTTCGACGTTTTGATACTCATCTGCGAAATTTGAATGATTAATTTCTTGTTTGAATAGTGACTTAGGATAAG
The DNA here is from genome assembly GCA_964036315.1 of Acanthosepion esculentum. Taxonomy (NCBI): domain Eukaryota; kingdom Metazoa; phylum Mollusca; class Cephalopoda; order Sepiida; family Sepiidae; genus Acanthosepion; species Acanthosepion esculentum. Next base: position 143,401,053 of record OZ038476.1, on the reverse strand, counting down.
AAATAGATGCTTTTTGACTATCGTAAACTATTGGCTCAATGGCTTGATCATGATACCTTCGTCACTTCCCAAAACGTAAATTGAACTAACAGATGGTTATGGTGACTCCCTGAGGGTCTACCATTGACGGTATCCATTACAGTTACACATTGAATGAAAGTAAGCAATTTTGAACGAAGCTGATATAATTAAAACATGTAAATCAACCGTTAAAAATGAGTCTCACCAATTTGGGTATAGTAGTCGCTTTAATGTGTAGCTTCCAAAAAGTTTAAGCTCAATGTACAATATACAACACAGAATTTCAGCCTTAGGGGACAAAATATTTTAGCATTGTATCGGACTAGGAAATGCTTGGAAAATATAAATAAACAAAAGCATTTATTACATGATGGTTTCTTGCAGATGACTCTTGGTATAATTATCTAGAACCTCACATGTAACTCCGTCATTTGGTTATTCAAATAAATATTGAAAATGTATAAAAAAAGAAGCAAAGATGGCGCCTACCATAAAGCGATACGTATCGAATTAATCTTACACACTATTACTAATTAAATTAACGTCGTTAACTTTTCCTCTCTCGACGTTTTGTACCAGATTAATCTATTGTAAAAGAAAAGTAAACCAAATTTATATAGAGGAAGAGAAATCCTGTTTTGAAGATCATTATGATAGGTTTTTCGAGCCTGAAATATAGATCTCATTTGCATCCACTAAACAGTCGAGAATATTGATATAGGCACATCTTAAACTACAAGTTACGGAAGATACATTATTAACTTTTAAAACATTCACTAAACAAACGACAAAGTAACCTGCTACACGCCCAAGACGTGTATTAAAAACAACCAGCTATGAACATATCGACTATAAGTATCCATATATAAGTTTAGTTTTAAATAGGGGGGGGGGGATAGTTACACATCCAAAGAGAATTGATCCCATTCCATTCAAGAATAGCGTAAAAGTTTATTTCTATATCTACCTCAATAAATCTATATTCATGTCTAAATTTTCGTACACTGATTTATTGTTCAGGCGAGTTAAAAAAAAATGGTTCGAGAGATAGTGATTTTCGAAGCGGAGCTTAGATGTGGCACGAGGCCGAAAGTATGGGGCACCCAGTGAGGATCGAACTCACTACTCAATCTTAATTGTTCTAGCGAGACAAGCTAGCTAGCACTTACAACGCCTCGACGTGCCCAGGCCAGGGAGGTAAATGTGTAGTTATTTTACTTTTGAGCCACCTATCCATTTTACGGACAACAGCACAAGGCCGAAAGTATGGGGCACCCAGTGAGTATCGAACTCACTACTCAATCTTAATTGTTCTCGCGAGACAAGCTAGGTAGCTCGCAATTACAACGCCTCGAACTGCCCAGGTGAGGGAGATAAATGTTAAAGTATTTTACTTTTGAGCCGCCATATCCATTTTACGGACAATGGCACAGACACTAACCATTTACAACGACACTAAAGGACATTTATGATTTTCTTAAGAATTGCATATTTTATATTACAAGTTTTCCATTTCAATTTTCATCACAATGATTCTCCTCTTTAGTGGCATCATCATTTCAACAATATGTCATCACTGACAGAAACCAATTTTCTTACAGACGACACCATCATTAAAAATTGAAAGGCAATCATTTAGTTCCCTGCTAGAAATCTCTTGATTCTCTCTACTTTAAAGCACAAGAAAAGCAAAATGTACTGTATATAGAAGAATAATATATTATTCTCATTGGGAATTTAGGATTTCTCATTCATCAAGGGTCCACACCATCATTAAATAATAGCTTCAACTGGACGTATGTTGACAGCACGTCTGATAACTTTGTCAGTTACCTTTCCATCAGTTTTCATGTTTTCAACAATGTCGTTATTTGGAATGTTGGAAAACTTAATTTAATTTTCAGTTCTTTTTTTTCCCTATGGTCTCTGTGAAAAAATCCGAATACTCAAATAACAACTGGAACTGCCATCTTCATGCTTTCTAACCTCTACAGTTCTTTAGAAAGATAAATAAACTTATGTTTACATTTTTGTTATATCTACCCTCTTGTTCGGCATGTTTGCTTCTTTGCTCATACCAAAATCTTTAGGCCGGACTGGGATAAATTGAATCTTACCGTTCAGCAGGACTTGCTTTTTAATTCCCAAAATAAATTCTCGTTTGTGCATCTACCGCAACGGGATGTATGGATTGAATGAACTCGCTTTTCAAAATTTCCAACGGTTCAAATTCTGAATTATTTATTAAGCATCTTACTACGTTAACAGATTGTGTAGTTCACTCTGTCATCATTTGTACATATTCTAATATTACTATTAATTATAATTCTCCTGATTTTCTATTTGTATCAAATGGCCTTTATGACTGCAGTGCTTCAAATATGAGAAGGAAGTTAGAATCAGAATGCTTTTCTCCAAGAACTAAGAAGAAACAGACTCTGAAGTAGGAGCTTCCCTGAACCCTTTAAAATTTTACCTCTTTTCAAACCAAGGGACAATCATTACCAGTTCTTATTTTCATGATCTTAATATCGTACCAACTTCCTTTCCGATCTTACGTCATTTATCATAAACCTTTCAACTGTAACCATCTATTCAGAGTAGCGTTTAAGACATGTACTGGTGGAAATTAGTAAGTAAAAGAATTTTACCCGAGCTCTCAAGTAATGGACGTTCTTTTATAGATGATTACTGTTAAGTTCTTATTGTTCTGAGATAGTTTCTTTATGTATCTCTTATCCTTCTGAGTGTAGACTTTATGTATCTCAAATACTTTTGAGAGCGTTGCTTTATATATCTCTTATCCTTTTGAGAGTGTTGCTTTATATATCTCTTATCCTTTTGAGAGCGTTGCTTTATGTATCTCAGATCCTTCTGTGAGCGTTGCTTTATATATCGCTTATCCTTTTGAGGGCGTTGCTTTATATATCGCTTATCCTTTTGAGGGCGTTGCTTTATGCATCTCTTATACTTTTGAGAGTGTTGCTTATATATATCTTATACTTTTGAGAGTGTTGGTTTATATCTCTTATCCTTTTGAGAGAGTTGCTTTATATATCTCTTATCCTTTTGAGAGAGTTGCTTTATATATCTCTTATCCTTTTGAGAGAGTTGCTTTATATATCTCAGATCCTTTTGAGAGCGTTGCTTTATATATCTCTTATCCTTTTGAGAGAGTTGCTTTATATATCTCAGATCCTTTTGAGAGCGTTGCTTTATATATCTCAAATACTTTAGTGAGCTTTGCGTTATATATCTCTTATCCTTTTGAGGGCGTTGCTTTATGCATTTCTTATCCTTTTGAGTGTGTTGCATTATGTATCTCAGATCCTTTTGAGGCCGTTGCTTTATGTATCTCATATCTTTTTGAGGCCGTTGCTTTATGTATCTCATATCTTTTTGAGGCCGTTGCTTTATGTATCTCATATCTTTTTGAGAGCTTTGCTTTATGTATTCGAGCTGTTCGCATGAGCACAATCATTTGTAGTTCATAAAATGTTGTTTTCCTAATATCTTCTTAATGTTTGTATTAAAGCCACATCTTTCACCGGCCGAATCCACTTGTTGACAGATGTTCTGGACATAATTAATATTCATTTATTAGTATTATTATTATTATTGATTAATTGATTATTTCTTGTACAAAACCTTGACACATACTAATAATTATAATAATGATAATTTTTCTTATTATTATCATTATTATTATCATCATAGTTATTCGTACTTGTCGACGTTTCGTACCATAAGTCATCAATGAATCACGTTTAAATTCGTACCATGTTTATTTGAAACAGACTTATTACTAGAGCTGTTTTCAGTAGGTTATACTCATTATTAGGATTCATATTCTAAACAGACACTAAGTTGTTGTCGCTAGAATTTCACATTAAAATGGCTTTTCATGAATGCCTTAATACCGTTAGAGTCATTTATCTTTAACGGGAATTATGTGACATGTCTCTTCCGAACGTTGCTATCCTTTGTGTGATTCAACATTTTCATTTTATTCAGTCATTTCCAGTTTTTCTAAGTTAGTTTTACAGAGATCTTGGTGACCTGTACAAGATTAAACAATTACCTATACACATATCAAATTCTTGTTTCTGATTGTTTTTCTTTGGCAAAACGTTGAATTTGATGCAGTGTTTTCCACTGCAGGCTACATGAAAAATATCAGACACGACTGCAGTTAAATATCCCCTTTTTAACCTGATTTCGATGTACGATGAAGAGTGGTTACGTTACAACAATGTTGGATACAATAAATTTTAGTTTAACTTAAATGTACCACCACTCACCTCACAAAAATCTTGATCCAAACAAGATGATTATTTGTATATATCGAAAGCGAAAAGACGATATCTATTAGGAGCTTCTTCAATATACTCAACATATTGATTCTGCAATTAAACCAGTACCCTGTACTAATCGATGAAAGGCATGCACGCGGAATTAGTTAAGTGAAACAGAGTAATATGCCATCGGGTAACTACATATCTGTGTGATTCTTTGATGATCATGTGTCTTACACATATTTAGTGGTTGACTCTATGGTTTCCAATCCTACGCCATATTCCCCAGCCTTAGGATTATTTTATTTATTCCCGTGTTTACTATAGAGGTATAATACCGTATTCGTAAAACAAGATTATTCCTCTCAAATGGGCTATAAGTAAAAATAACGCAACAATGTAACCATTTAATAAATAATTGGGAATAGAAATAATTTCGAGGACTTTAATGCTTCGGCTACTTATTTTACATGAATCCTTTCAAACAGTCCATACGGGTAACATTTTGCCGGATCATTCTCCGTTAGGATGTATGTTTTTCCTATTTACATTATTCGGACTATTGTCCTCATTTTTGTCGCCATATTTATTACAACGTTTCGGCCTTTCAGTATCTGTCTATATTTCTGAGATGATGTATTATGTACATCATTTATATTATTCGGACTATTGTCCTCATCTTTGTCGCCATATTTATTTCAATGTTTCGGCCCTTCAGTATATGTTTATATATTTCTGAGATGAGGTATTATGTACACTATTTACATTATTCGGACTATTGTCCTCATCTTTGTCGCCATATTTATTACAACATTTCGGCCTTTCAGTATCTGTCTATATTTCTGAGATGAGGTATTATGTACATCATTTATATTATTCGGACTATTGTCCTCATCTTTGTCGCCATATTTATTACAACGTTTCGGCCCTTCAGTATATGTTTATATATTTCTGAGATGAGGTATTATGTACACTATTTACATTATTCGGACTATTGTCCTCATCTTTGTCGCCATATTTATTACAAAGCTTCGGCCGTTGTACGCTCCGGCCTTCTTCAGGTGGTAGGAATGTCGAACTGAAACCTTTATTTCACACACTGGGGTAGACTGTTCTAGTTCCACGTGCCATGTTTAATGGATATCAGTTATCACTTACCTCCTAATTCCCTTCTCCAATTTCTCCACTGCCTTAACCGGGTATTGAACTCACACCCTTTGGGCCATGTCACTAGATCTAACTAACGCCTTTATCCACTGTGTCATGTGTCCTTGAGGAAACATGGCACAGTGGATAACCGGTTAAGGCAGTGGATAACTTTCAGAGCGGAATTAACAGGAGATAACTGATAACTGATATCAATTAAATGTGGCACGTGGAACTAGACAGTCTACTCCATCGAGCAAAAAAAAGGGTTCTGTTCGACTTTCCAAACACCTGAAGAAGGCCAGTGCGTACAACAGCCGAAACGTTGTGATAAATATGGCGACAAAGATGAGGAAAAGTGTCCGAATAATGTAAATAATGTACATACTACCGCATCTCAGAAGTTTTGACTATGTCTTCCTGTTCATACCATGGTGGTTACAGACCAAAAATGGCCGCACATCCGTGTGCCGTGCCTTATATAGGCAAAGGTGAACTTAGCATTATGGGCTTAGTTTTCGCCAATGAGAAATCTTTTCATATTTTCTGCATAATACACCATCAAAAATAAGGAATGTAGCTATGGTTCCTTTTAACTATAATTCATTTTAAATCGTATGTAACAGAAGTCTCGTAATGTCAAATATTAAGTCCTTGGATCGTTGCAAAATCAGATAAATATAAAAATTTTCTTCAGAAGATAGAAATATAAACATGCCTAAAATAACGAAGATAGACAACTTGAAGTGGTAAATATTTTTTCAAATTTCATTTATTGAAAATTAAATAAATACATATATATATATATATATATATATATATATATATATATATATATATATATATATATATATATATATATATATATATATATATATATATAATCTTATAAATATAAGTAATTATACTCGTCTGGAAAAAACTTAGGTGTTTTGGCTTGTAAATGAACAAACCAATACTTAATGAAAAATAAAGAATAAAAAAAAGAATGAACTAAAGCATGAACTAAGAACATGTAATTCAGGCGAAAACAATCGTCCAGAATCCAAGCTCAGTATCCAAAGAAAAAAACCCCGAATTATGTCTAATATTATCTCTTTGGCCGGCGTAACCTGACGATCCGTGTAGCTGAAACCCAGCTAGGTTTGTCTGGCTCTTTAGGTTCATAGTTATATATATATATATATATATATATATATATATATATATATATATATATATATATATATATATATATATATATATGAATATATATATATATATATATATATATATATATATATATATATATATGTATATATATATATATATATATATATATATATATATATATATATATATATATATATATATATATATATTAGTTTTGCTTATTCAACAGAACGAGCAATTTGACAACCAGCAATTTACGTATGAAATTTTATATAAAATCCCGACTTTTCCTCACTTCTATGGAAACAACCCAATAAAAAAATGTCAAACAAATATCATGTATATATAACAAACAATGAATAGTCACACATCCTGAAAAGATAAAATAAAGGATAAGCAGAGTTTTTTGCAGAGAATGAAAATAAATGGTATCGTCAAGTGCTAGTTCCTTGGAATTATATATTTTCAAGAATACCGAAGAATTAAAAAAAAGTAATACGAAGCAGTCATCAAAGTGGTGCACTAGGTAGAAATTTTGTAATCCCTCGATGTAATGCGCACAAATTCGATAGTGAAAATTCTTTATAGACCTAAAGCAGAACGTTGTGTTACAAATTGCCGAAGAATAACATAAAGCAAGAAAATAACAAACTCTACAGAACAGAAAGAAAAGTACCAACTTCAAACATTACTTACCGAACTATAAAGTTCAGTCAATGTAGTTTTCTTACATTTATGTATCGACAGATAAGGAAATTCACAAAACATCTCCAATGCAATTATTAGCAAGCAAAGTGTTTGAAAAGACATTCCAAGTACTTTCATGATAATTGTGTCTAATTTCCTTTTGTTTGTAGCTTATTTTTCTTTAGTGCTGTTTGCCTTCCAAAGACCGAAATCACTTCAACATAATCCTATTTTCAGAAACCTTTTCGATAAGAAGACAGCGCCTTTTACTGGCAGGTTTTCATTGTCCATTAAAAACGCCAGCGATACAACCAAACAAAATGGAGATATTCTCTGTTGATAAACTGTCTTCCGTTGTCGTTTTATATATATATCTTTTTGTATGTTTTGTGAAGTTCTATGCGGACATTTTATATTTTTGATTATTATCTTCACTAAAGTTGAAGTTGTTGACTTAATATAAACGAAAACCCTGGCCAGTATATTGCGACTTGGTAAACGAATATAGATCCTGAACACATAGCCATTGAAACAAATACTGCGTGGAAATTCGACGTTTTTACAATTTCAAGCTGCAGTATCTACATAAGTAATAAGGAATATATCTAATCAAATCAAATGTTAACAAGAGCTGTCCAATCACTGAATAATCAAATTGCAAATATGGAAGGTCAAAAGCAAAGTAAAATAGTTCCCCAAGCTTCCTTAATAATGAAGTGAAAACAGAAACGAAACTGAATAAGATATGGTCTTAAAGATGTTGATGGTGTACCATTTAAAAACGTCACTCTATTAATTTCTTCTGACCAGCAGTTTCTTTCAAAATGTCGTAAAGAGGCGTAGATAGAAATCTCGGCTGAAATAACATATGCTGAGCAAATACAATTTGTCTTTGATTGCAATGGTTTCAAAAGTACGAAGAAACGTCTAAAATTATATTTAAAATTTTCCACATTATTAATCGAATAACACGACATTTGGAGCTTGTGATTCGTATTGATAAAAAAAATCGAATTCGATGTACACTGTAAATATTTTAAAGTAAAAGCTTCTAGAAATCGTTAAGCCAAACGTTTATGTCTGAGGCGTACGATTATCGGTAATAAATGCAAACCTGCTGCAGATAAAATTCCGAATAGTTTCTTAGGTGTAAATCTAATGTTTCTCTTTATTATGTCAACTATTGCAATGGCAGAGCAATGGACGCCGAAAGAGAAATCGGCAGGCTGAGTTCGAATTCTAGTTGTGTTCGTTTGACACATCTTCACACAAATACCTTTTGGTAAACGCATGAAATCATCTTTTCTCCTCAACCTATAATCAAATAGCAGAGCAGACTTGTTTCACGAGATTGGCCAACAGTCTAACATACCGATAGCTCTGAATTCCGAACCCAGCTACTTGAAACCGTGCACACATGAAATGTCGGGACTATCACTTTAAAAGATGAAGATGACTGATTTCACAACCTACGTATGAGACTATTGGAGAGATATTACCCTGACTGCCCTTGATACCAATGGCCAATGAACCCCCAAAATGATTAAGTATATTAACCCTGAAGACTTCAATAATAAACTAGAGGGCCATAACCTCGCCAGTGTGATAGCTGTGGCTTTCTTAAAAAAATATTTTTCACGAGATGGATTTTGCTAACCCTATTCTCAACCAAATGTAAATTCTGTTTGACTTCAGAGTTTTCTTTCACCTAAAAGTGTTGCTCAGCAAAGCTAAACTGTCCGGACTGTCTTGCCATTTAGCTCTAGCTAGAATCTCATAGTTGTGATTCTGTGGCATCTGCAGATGGCAGGGTTTTTTTTAAGGTGGTGATTCTACACCCTAGCACAACCGGTTTTGAATTGCCAATTTCCCAAAATTTTCTGTCATGTGGTCTTAATTATCTATTGTTTCTTCCTGTAGATATGAAGTGAGTGAAGACATGCAGTTAGTGTGTCAAGGACTCAGTATGGAAGGTTAAATTCACGTACAAATTACCCAACTCGCGATCAACATTTATTTTATTTGCTGTTCTTCTTAAACCTGTAGAATACGCCGTGACCATACATTTCCTTGTCCTTAGTATATTAAATAAATATAGTGCAATGGGTATCTACATGAAACGACAAATCAGCAAGCTAAGGTCGATTTCTGGTCGAGGTTGTTTCATTTACTATCAGACAAATAATCTCAGAATATCTGTTTATATTTCTGAGAGGAGGTATTGCAAATATTTAAATTATTTACATTGTTCAGGCTGTTTTCCTCATCTTTATTGTCATATTCACGACGTTTCGGTCGTTGTACTCTCCGGCCTTCTTCAGGTGATTGAAATTTCGTCATATAGTCCAGTGGATAAAAGCGTTGGTTGGATCCAGTGATCCAAAGAATTGTGAGTTCAGTACTTGGCTACGGAGAGAGTTAAGTTAAAGGGAGATAACAAAGACATCTGGAAAGGTGCGGCACGTGGAACTAGAACAATCCACACTAGTTGATGAAATAAAGTGTTAATTTCGAAATTCCATTACCTGAAGAAGGCCGGAGCGTACAACAGCCGTCGTTAGCATTAGAATAAAGATGAGAACAACAGTCCGAACTCTGTCAATGTAAATAACTCTCGAGATTTTTTATGAATCCTTAAGTTATGGAATAAATATCAGGGTAAGCTGGGTTCACTAGCCGAGGTTGAAAAACTGTCTAGCAGATGTAGAGCTCTGAATTCAAAACATAGCCAAATCAAGCTGTACAAACATGACCAGAAACGGATTGCAGGTAGAATTTATCTCTATCTATAAAAGGCAGGATTGGTGTGTGTGTGTGTGTAACGAATGCACGGCCGCAATTTTCGAGGGATTTGCACCAAAATTACATGCACGTGCTCCAAATTAGCCGGAAGGCCACGACCGACATTGCATTTCCCAACTCCCATCGATAGAAAAAATAATCGATGTTTTCATGATTCTACGGCAGTTTTCATGTAGTTTGCGGCCATTTTCTCCTGGCCAGAGTTAGAGCCTATATCTGGCTGCCACGAATAGGCAGGAAAATTCTATTGGCCAGCGTGAGAGCCAACAGCTGACTGTCACGAATGTTAACTAGCATGATAGCATGCCAAAAAAAACGATAGCTGCATTCGTCACAAGTGGCAAAAATTTAAATCTGCATGGCACTTTACTGCAATTGGCTCATTCGCTTGCTTAAACTCAACGTTGATTCTGATTCCGCAGAACTGGGTTGGGTGTGAGAAAATATTTGTTGTTAACATTCTTTTTTCATTCGGTTTTTCCAGTTACAAGTTCTTTTTTTAAAGCTGATCCTTTTGTGTTGATTTTGTTTAGTTCTTTTTTCGTAACAGATTTAACGTTTAGTATAGAGCTTAGAAAAAATTCGCAGTGTGAGATAGGCAAGAAGTAAGGCATGTAGCAATATCAGCACGGCAAAGGGCACTTCTTTAAAGGCAAGGAAGGGCAAAAATATTGTAAGTCAAGTGATAGCGATTGCTGTATGAGTCGTACGTATGATTTTTTAATCAAGCACGGGCAACGTCGGGCCATGGTGCTTGAGTAAAATAAAATGACGACAGATTGTCCTATTAGAGTGATATTTTGATGAATGGTCTTGGCCCAAGCGAATGGTTTTGAATCATTCGCTTTCTACGACTTATCAACATTTTGCAGGTTTTTAAAGCCAGGAAATAGATTTAGTTGGTAAGAATATTTTTAAAATAATAATAGCTTAGTGATACAAGTCTTACTAATTAGCATATAGCTGGAAGCAAAGAGGTAGATTCGGGCATTTCCGGAGGATATTTACGGGCAAGTGAATAGAACGAGCCAAACGGAAACTGGAACACGACTCTCCAATTAACGATTCCGAAACAGCACCCATTACACCACCCACGCATCCAAGCACCCGAACTAATCGAGGTGCATGCGATAAGGATGGACAGAAAGAAAATTTAAGAGGCGAGAAACTAATTCATACACGGATTTTATTTTTATTTCGGAAAGTAACAATAAAATGAAAGTGTAGAGCATTTTTATGCATTAGGATTTTACTTTTATCATGACAATTAGGCTGATGCAACGTTCAGCCATCGATGTAGACGTGTTGTATTTTGAAATAACTATACGACTGCATTGTTAATAAAGTAAATGTTTTCAGGATCCAAGTTCTGTTTTCTTCTAACGCACAAATGAAATTCCATTAAATAAGTCCTGGTTCTGGAATCCAAGTTCCATCATTCTTTTATTCGTAATAGTAATTCCGATATTATATATATATATATATATATATAGACATAAATTATGTGTAAAGATTTGGAAAAAAATATATATATGTAAGTATTGATATATAAATATACATAGGTGCCTGTGTATATCGATATATGTGTATGTGCCTATGTAAAATGAACGTATGTATATATGTGATTTACATAGGTGTATGTGTGGTATATGTATATGATAAAACAAAATCTTTAATATTGCTTTCAAATATTACTCCATCTTAATTTAAAACCTAAACTTTAAGTTAGAAAGATTACCCATCTAAAAATAGTTACAAATTACATTCATGAATTAGATTCAAACGGATGGAGATGTTACCTTAACAATCATTTACAATATTAAAAGATTACTATCAGTAAACTGTTATATTTTAAATAAAAGTGTTTAATGTACTTTCTATGAATGTGTTTTTAAATATACTATTTAACTCATATTAAATCTCTAAATTATTTGTAAAAGAGTTAAAAGTTTAAATTGCTAGCAAACATCAAATTAATTTCTTCGGTGATTTAAAAAAAATTAAATTACTATCAAACATTAAAATCTTTCTTTACATAAATTGCTAAAAATCACCACCCCCTCCAGTCTATGAGTAAAAGCCTGGTGACAGCTTCTTTCCCTTTGCTTCCCCCTTCTTTCTTTTTATTTTTCCCCTTCCCTTTCAATACATCACTTCCGTTAAGGTAACCGATTAAATAGGTCAATGTCTGATCCCTCCGCCCCTAATACTAAGTATGATAGATAGAAATATTAAAATAAATCCTCTCTAAACTCGGTAATGTCTATCACACCACTCCTCACTGCACTCTCTGTTAAATTATATAAACTTAATACTACCCGTCAAGAGTGTAAATGTTCATTTCATTTTACCTTTTGGATGTGCAGTGTGATGATGCTACGTCCTTTAAGAGGGCTATGGTGAAATAAATTATGACATGGAGCCTTAAAGTGGTATGCTTTTCTTTAAATATATATATATATATATATATATATATATATATATATATATATATATATATATATATATATATATATATAATCCTGTTTATTTCATGATTGGTTGTAAATCCACGAGGACACAAACAAGTACTGGTTGTTGAAGAATTAGAAAAACAAACATTACCAAGCAGCAAGACCAAAAAAGACAGCAATTTAAATTTTTGAAGGTTAATTTTGGCTATACAGAACAACTATTTTGGGCCTACTATATATATGTATCCCTATTTACAATTAAAACTAGCGTAATGTTCTATAATAGCCTAGTTCGAATATGGATGATATACATGGAGGCAAACCCGTTCACAAATAACTAAAGAGTCAGCTGTATTCAGCCGCTATCTAAGATCGATGGTTAAAAATGACTGAGTGAGTGAAGCCTGTAAGTATTGGCAAAGACTACATTTCTTTGAAAATTGTGGACTGGCGCATTAGAATCGCAAACAATGGTCTCTACCAGATAACAGAAACCGCATCTCTTGAGAACTGCCAACCGTAACAAAGGCTGAAACACATAGAATATATAATTTGAAATAAAAAAGAATGGCATAATCTTGATACTGATATTCTACAATGTTTCAAAAAGGATTCGTAAAGAAAACCTCATCGATACTTAGAAAAACAACAACAGCTACTGGACAGGAGAAACCTATTTTCCTGAAAAACTATTTTAAGAAAAGAAAGTCATGAATTTCAACCAGTAATACAAGCTGATCGTCCAATGAATGCCAAATGTTTCCTTATAAGGAAACGGCTCATATTACGTTTATCGTTATCATTACAGTGGATTAATGGATAGCGGCTCGGATTGAGGAATAGGAGTTGAATCCATTACATTCACTCACATGCTAATATGTGATATGTATCCTCTTCTCTCCCCCAACTATGGATAAATAGCAGGATAGACCGGGTTCTATAGCCTTGGATGGAAGCTGGTCTGCTGCAGAAAGAAATGGCAGCCTACCGCGTGAAAAAAATCTGCCTCGTCAGTCATATATCGAAAGATACATGATCGCCTAAGAGTGTATCAAGCATTGAATGACTAGAACGCTAATCATCACTTTTGATAATGTTGAAATATTTTATTAGAATTTTTACGATGTGAAAGAGTTTTAAAAATGACTCTTTCTTCAATTCATATAATTTCATTCTTTAATTTTTTATTCAGATATACAAATATATTAAATGTACATATATATAAATATATATCGAGTCTAATTCTCTTCATCACGGAGGCCTGTTGATACAGTCTGGGTTCGATTCTCAGTAGTGGCTGCGCACTGATGATGAATCCCAAATATAGGACGAGACGGCCGTCCAGTGATTTCTGTTGAGGTTTCTTTTAGACTCGATGAATTACTTAATTATGATTACCTCAAATCCTTCTAATAATTTCTGTCACTTATATATTTATTCGGCAAACTAATGACAGATTTATTAGTTAATATTTTCCATTTATGATAATTTTCATTTTAATAAACTTTAAGGATTTTCCCTAAAGTCTCCAGATGCTGTTGTTCATAAGCGGTCAGCTACATAAGAAGTGATCCGGTTGGACTACAGATAACGTTGATCAGATAAGAACCTGTACTCCCGAATTGATATGATTATAACTATGTTTTGCTAAATGAGGGTAAGATTACATCTGGGAAATCTTGAGTTCTGCAAATATTAATGCCATATGACATTTAATCTCATTCTTCATTAAGGAAATTGTATAATTCCGAAGATTAATAACAGATTAACATTGTGTACAATATTTGTCCTACAAGAGAACTAGGTTGTCAGTTTAATCCGAGATGAATAATTTAGATACTTGATATTTTAATTTTTTATTCTCTCTTTTTTTTTCCCTTTTTTTTTTCTTAGGAAAATTTATTTTTCGACATATAAGCCACGCAAGATACTTGGAAAAAATGAAGGATAATTCTATGAGCATATTGAATCATCATTCGAAACATTTGTAAAAAAAAAATACATGACAAATTAAATAAATTATTTTCCGAAAACATATTCCCGTGTTTTTTATTCGAAAACGTAAAACTGAAATTTGTTGCCAAAATACACTATATTTAAGAGAGTACATTTCTACATACATGTATGTACACATTATATTATTTATTTTATTTCCCCGTTTGTCAAGAAGACGAATATAAAATAAAGAAAAATGAAACCACTAATCTGTCTATATTTCTGAGATAATATATTGTAATTATTTACATTATTTACATTGTACAGATTGTTGCACTCATCTTTATTGACTTACTCGCAACGTTTCGGCTGTTGTAAGCTCAGGCCTTCACCAGGAGATTGAAATTTCGAAGTGAACATTATATTTTGCCCACCGGGATAGATTGTTCTAGTTGCACGTGCCATACTTCTTCACGACATACATACATATACATATATAATATGGAAAAAATGACTGAAAAGTTGCAAATTAAAAAAAATTGAATGTTTTTTGTGAAAGTATTTATATATATATATATATATATTTATATATATATATATATATATATATATATATATATATATATATATATATATATATTTGATATTTCAGATCGCCTCGATCTTTTAATTTGCAACTTTTCAGTTGTTTTCTCCATATTATATACATATCAAGAAAGTATACGTGGCTTCTCATTATGCTATATATATATATATATATATATATATATATGAAAGTGAACATAGAAGTCAACACTTAGAGGCGACAGTCTGTTTCATGCTAGACGCAATCCTCAGGCCTGACGATTGCGTCTAGCATGAAATAGCCTGTTGCCTCTAAGTGTTGACTTCTATGTTCACTTTAATGTTTACTGTTATGAGAACTTACCTATAACGATAATGAACTCTTCCTGCCTCTATAAATACTGCGCCTCTCGAGAGGAACCCGGACGAGGCTTTGCCGCAGGGCAAAATGTCGTCCGGGGAGGTAGACAGTCCCTGGACCCGTTCATACGGGTTCTAAATGGGCATATTTTTGGGGATCCCACATTAAACCGGCCTTGTGGGAGGGTTGTTAAATATCGAGGAATGAGTTGAGACCTAACGAGTCAAGACATATTAGTTCACTCTAATCCAGACTGACAGTTAATACTAGCACCTTCAACTTGTATTATATTTCTGTTGTAATATATCTTTGTTATTTTCTACTCTTGTGTTCGTGTTGTTCTTCCTTGGTTCTACCTTGGACCATAACCGTGGTGCGAGGATATTGGACCATAATATTTACACACGCTCTATCTCTGATATTAAGCACAACTTAAGACTATATTTCTTCATATATATATATATATATATATATATATATATATATATATATATATATATATATATATATATATCTGTGTGTGTGTATGTGTGTGTGTTCCGAAGAATCACAGATTTACAATAGCGGCGGAAAATGACTTGTCTAAAATCTATGGAAAAATTTAAGTAAGATGAAAAAAAAAATGCTTCCAAACACATAATTAATTAATAAAACTTTTTTACTTGAGTATGCGAAAAGAAGACAGTTTCAGGAAATTAGAATAAAAATTTCGATAGAGATGTCGTAAAAGCATTTTTATCTGGTTAAAATCAAGTTTCAGAATGTGTGACCTTTCTTATTTCTGTTAGTTTTAACGTCCAAATAATATTTTTTTAAAACGTCAAGTCAACAGAAATACCCCCTCCCCCCGGAAAAACAGAATAAATAGAGATATTGATCATCAGCAGGTGATGGCTGTTTGACAACAGATCGATTTTGCTGAAAGTAAGAAGAGAAGAATTCGAATTCTATAAAAATGACGAACATGTCCAAAGTAGAAAGATAAACACCAGACTAATGGCAGCATGCGATCAGGAACGCACATGAGCATATAGAAAACATACGCACAGACACACACGCGCAACGCCTATATAAATAAAAGAGTGAATGACTGTGTGTCTGTCTGTGTGATATTTTTGCACTTGAGATCAATCCAACCGATTTTCACCCAAGTTGACACATAAATTGTTCAATGTAAGAGATAAGTTCTTAGCGTAAATAACGATAATTTCCTAAAAAATCAATATTCGATAAAGCCGATCAAAAATTAATAAATTCAACTTTTTTCTCCGATTTCGTTCACAATCGGTATGTAGGTTACTTACATCACGACGAGCTCAACGATAACTTACTTTTATTTCTACGCCACTGCGTTTAGCGAAAAACGAAATTGGATTTCAAACATTTTAAACTAAAAACACCTTCACTTTTCAATTTTCACTCAACTGTAGCCAGCAATAAGTTGATTGCTTAACATTCATTTAACTTGATAACTGAAACCATCCCATATATTAAAAACCTGTGTAAATAAGGAAAAATGACGATTTTCACAGGTTTCTTTCTTATTTTCCGTTGTACTTACACCCAACTTTCATCAAACTTAACAATTGCTTTATAAATACAAGGGTCAATCAATAAATAAGGTGAAATTTTCGGGATAAGGACTTCTAATACAGATAGAAGCTTACTTTTTTATTATTTTTCAACGTAGTCTCCCAGCACGGTCACACACTTTTCCCATCTGTGCAGAAGCTTCCGTATTCCCTCAGCGTAAAAATCTTTGGACTGATGTCTCAGCCAGTCGCTCACAACACTTTTGACTTCATCGTTACTTTTAAACTTCGTGCCTCTCGTGAACGCTTTCAAGGGAACAAACAGGTGAAATTCTGAAGTGGCAAGGTCTGGGCTGTAAGGGGGATGAGGGAGCAGTTCCCAGCCCAGCTCGTTGATGGTCTGCACCGTTTGGGCTGCTGTGTGAGGCCTTGCGTTGTCATGATGCAAGATTACTCCGTCTGACTGATGACCCCTGCGTTTGTCCCAACAGATAAGCTCAAAAATCCTTGCAATGTCATCCACTGTCACCCTTCTGTCAGACTGAATGAGGTCATTGACTGATGCGATCACCTCAGGAGACCTCACTTCTGTAGGCTTCCCAGGCCTGTCTTCATCCTCAACACTGCTCTGTCATTCTTTAAACAATTTAGCCCACTTGTAGACATTTGTTTGGCTGAAACATGTGGCACCATACACAGTTGACATTCTCCTATGAATTTCAACTGCTTTGCACCCTTCAGCAACCAAAAACTTGATAACTGACCGCAGTTCAATCCTGGAGCATGCTTCTTGGTCGGCCATCTTTGTTTTTTTTTTTAATCTGCAAAAAGAAATTAAATCCATGTGAAAAAGAAGTAAAACAAAAAAAAATAAAAAGAATAAGCTTCTAGCTGTATTAGAAGTCTTTATACCGAAAAATTCACCTTATTTATTGAATGTTCCTCGTATATCCCTGTTTACATCCCTGGTAGCACACTGACAAATTGAATATCAAAAAATCCAAAATAATTGTGATCTGAAGTGAGTCTTCATGTTGTCTGTTTTATCCTTTTATGCCCTCGGTTAACTTCGATTGAATAAATACAGACAACTTCTGTTATATCACTAAATGCATTAATTCAAAATGTTTTTTTTTTAATTAAAGTACTTTAAAGCAACTGAAGAAGATAGACATTGTTACATATAAATATGATGCTGATTTTGCTCCATTCTAATTGAACGCTTTTTTTGATCTATCAACTGGGTATGGCTGCTAGAAAAAGATAAATTCGCTCGAGATTACTGTGTTGCTTCTAAATTAAAACCTAAGTACTAGCCATTTTTGACATTTGTTTCTAAGTCATGAATTTTAAACTGCAGGAAACAATGGATGCTCTCCGTCCAAACCAAATTATTCGACTTGTCTGACTTTTCCCTTCTGTCAGGATAAAAATGGGTATGAGGAGATAGTATGAGGCAGTCACATAATGTGGAAAGAGGGCTTGGAGAATGTTATACGCACAAGACAGATTGAAAGGATAGAGGAAAATAACGCATAACCCTAACCCTGTTTGAGTAAATGGACAGCGGAACAAGGTTGAGGAGAGATATCAAAAAGACAACATTTATTAAGAGCTACAAAGAAGAGGAAATTGTGGCAAGCCATGATCGCCTACGCGTGTCGAAGGAACTACGTTAAATTAACAGAAACAAAAATGTAATATTTATGATTAGAATGCAGAAGGAAGGACATTTTTTGTTTCATATTCATCGTCTCTGCAATCGCATGACGACATATCTGTGTTCACTGTCAATGCAATCTATATTTTGATCATGGCTGATAATTTTGAAATCTGTGCACATGTTAATCAGCCTCCAGTTATATTTGATGCTTAACATTGGGTAAATTAAAATATTAAAATAAGTATTCAAAGTAGCGAAAATGTTTCCACTCATATATATATATATATATATGTGTGTGTGCGTGTGTTGGTGTGTGTTTGTGTGTGCGTGTGTTTGTGTGTGCGAGTGTGTATGAAAGTGTATATGCGTGTGATGTGTAAATTATTTTCAGGTAGAGTGAACAAAATGAATAAGAAGAGACGAGAGGAAAAATGATCTAAGCCGTGGCGTTTCGCCAAGTTCACTGATAAAGTCCTTCAGAGGAAGAAACGCGTTGCTTAAGAATATTTTACCTCCTGTAGCTTTTTACACAGACACACATCTATATATATATAGAGAGAGAGATAGATAGATAGATAGATAGATAGATAGATAGATAGAGAGATAGATAGATAGATGTATGTATGTATGTATGTATGTATGTATGTATGTATGTGTGTATGTGTGTGTGTATGCAGGGTGTAACAGCAAAATTGTCTAAATCGAATAGCTGCATTATTATCCATCCCACAAAATGTTTAATATCTACAAAAGGTCACTAAACTAATTGATAAGACGTTTAATAATCTTGACACCATTTATCGTAAGAGTCACTGAAAAAGCCTTTGAGTTTTTTAGCTAGTAAGGGAGCAGCTTAAAATTGTTTTCTGTCAATCCCTCTGTCTTCGCAACCGAGCAATAGTGAGAAGAAAAATATCATTCAAGCCTTCAGTAATGGAACCAACCTTCATAATCTGGTGTCCATCTTTAAAGAGACCAATTAGAAAAAAAAGTTAACAACTGGAGAATATCAGGTGCTGTAAGCTATGTGACACACTGAATAGGACAGCGTTGCATACAATTTAGTTACGCATGCTACCTGGATACCTTAATATATGAAGAGATGCTTCTGGACTTGCAATCCATAAGTCGCTTGGCACGTGAGTGAGGAGTACCACCTATGAGAATCCAAAGTGCAGAGAAAAAAGCCTTGAAAATTAAATCGTACGTGAAACGTGTGTAGAAAGTTGTCACTCTAGGACATAAAGATTTAAGGATAGAGAGGGCGAAAACATCTTGACTAATTTTGAAAATGATCCTGGAATAATATATATATATATATATATATATATATATATATATATATATATATATGAACTTTATTTCAGACCTTCAGATTTTGATCAGGCTTCATCTGTTAAACTTGCAGAGTAATTACACATTCTTATTGCTAAAAATTAGAGTTATGTGTTATAAAAACCTTGATAAATTCCAGTTAGATATATTTAATCATTTCTAAGATATATCTATATATATATATCTATATATATAACAGCGTTTAAAGTGAGAAAAATTCTGCCGGATTAAGGATTAAAAAAATCCACTACTTCTTTATATATATATATATATATATATATATATATATATATATATATATATATGCGTGTGTGTGTGTGTGCGCGCGCGCGGGCTTTCGTATGAAGACCGAGAATTTATAAATTCCGTATATCATGCGTTAAATACTTTTTCCTCTCCCCTGCGCCCATAGCCTAAGGAAAAGTGTCTCTAACTTATGTCAAATCGATCTAATTTCAATTCCGGCTTGAAGCAACTGGATATCTAGCCACGCTGATCAGCCTGTGACACAGCCAAACAGTTTGTGGATGATATAAATATATGTAAAAATTCTGATCTATTTTTGAAAGACGGTGGGTGAAAAATTCAGCATTCACACGTACACACACATATATATATATATGTGTGTGTTTGTGTATATATATATATATATATATATATATATATATATATATATATATATATATATATATATATATATATATATATATATATATATATATATGGGGATTAGATTAGTCTGAACAGTATGTTACATATCAATCCAATGCGAGTTGTCCCAGCAAAACTAATTAAATGCATTGATATAGATTTCTATACTGTTTACAATTTATCACCATTAACAGCTGCCAAGTCGTGTCTGGTTAAGTCAGATAATTGGTCCTCTCGATTCGATCGTAACCAATCAAAAGTCGATAAAATGAAGTTGATTTTTTTTTTGTACAACGTGAAAATATCGACCGCGAAAAATTTACGCCATTTCCAAACTAAATGTTGAAGGCAAATCAGATTAAATACATATCAGACTGACAAAGTTTGGCTGCATTAGGATTGGTATTATTGTTTTCTTTATGACATCCGTTCGCTATATCTCTTCCTCTCCCTTTTTCTTGGTTCCTTTTTCTTTTTTCGTTACATTTTCCTTTCTTTTTGTATTGCTATTTTAGATGTTTTCTTTATCAACTTCTCCTGAACCCGTTTCTTTTCCTTTCTTCTCTCTTGTATCTTTAATCTTGGCTTTTTTGTCTTTCTCTTTATCACTTTCAGTCTTCTTTCTTTACTGTCTTTGTTTCTTTTTTCAGTCTTGATATATTACCATTTTAATTCATTAACATATTTCCTTACATTACTTTTCATTTGATTTGATCAATTTCTTTTTTTTCTTTCAATTTAAATCTTTTTCATCTTTTTTCTTTATTTTCTTTCTCTTTTCTCCTATTATTTTAAGTCTATCTTTCTTTATCCGTTTGTCTCATTCTCTTTTTTTCTTCATCTTTTTCTACTTGTCTTTAACTGTTTCACGTTAACACGATTTTCTTTTTCACTTGGTCCTATTCTTTCCCCTCAAGCATTTCCTTCTCTTTTTCCTTCTCTGTTCCCTCTTTTATACTTTTCCGTGGTACACCACTCATTCTCTTTCTTTTTTCTCCCTCCTGTTATGAAACTTTTCAGTACGGAAAAAAATCGGAGGATTGTTCCAATATCACCTTCCGTTTCCTGTCGCGTTAATTGTCTTCGCAAAGCATTCTGTACGCGCGTTCTTCCCTCATTGAGGCATACCTTTGCAGAAACCTTACCACTGGAATAACTAGATGATTGGCAGATACAAGATTTTCATATTTTCCCATTGGAACTAAATCCCAAAAACTATTTTTAATCAGTACCTACAAAAGTTTTCTCACTCAATACACACAGCCACACGGATACGTACCTCAAGAGAACACCTGATTAAAGTCTAATATACAAGAATATGTCTCGACGCTATTTCGCTAGTAATTGCTAATTTAAAAAGAAAAACTTGCGAAGTCATGGTTTAAATTTGAACACTTCTTCGATCGAATGTTTGAAATAAGACAATCTTCTTCAGCTAACTATATTTCTGAGATGAGATGTAACTATTTACACTATTTTACATTGTTCCGACTTTTGCCCTCATCTTTATTATCATATCCACAAAGTTTTGGCCGTTCTACGCCTCGGCCTTCTTCCGGAGGTATACTTTTGAATTTCGAACCGAACCTTTATTTCGTCCACGCAAATTTTATGTCATATATTAATCAGATTTCTTATTTTGGTAACATTTACTTTCGCACAATTATTGGCTCCGTCCAACATGCTCAACTGTAAATTGATGAGCACTCGACGACAGTAATCGACTTGAGAAATTCTTTAATAAAAACATTTTATACATTTGAACTTCCAGTCACAAGAAATTTTTAGTCAATGATTACCGACCTTTCCTGTATGGTTAAGGCTAATTATTTCATGATCATTATTGCGAAATCAAGAAAAATTCCCACTGGTAATGAAATCCGTCACTTGGTTATATAGTAATTGATTATTCTATGAAAAGGAATTTGTATTTTCTTTATGGCAATAGATAGAGAACAAGATGATTTCAGAGGAGAGAAAATCTTGTTCGCTCGTTGGCCTGAGATATTATAGTGCCAACCATTGTACGACTGTAAATGTTTCCTAAATTAGAAATCTGAGGATTGTTTGACGTAAAATTTGCTTTTTTCTAAATATGCTAATTTGTCATAGATCTCACATCCATAACACAATAGTCGAATATGGGAGGAGGAAGAGTGCCTTTTTAGTCTATTGTCATTGTTCGGACCTTTGTCCACAACGTTATTGTTATATTCACGACGTTTCAGCCGTTGAACGCTCTAGCCTTCTTCAGTTATACGTTGAAATTTCAAAGTGAAAAATTTATTTAGTTCATTGTTGTAGGATTGTTCTTGTTCCACAGACCATGCATTTTCTGGATATCTTAGTTTCATTTATTTTAATTTAGTAGCTCAACTCTGCAAGTTATTGTTCACCTCTGCTGTGGCCATGTATTGAACCTACAACAATTTAGATCGAGTCACTGATTTCCTTCAGCCAACGCTTTTATCCACTGGGCCATGTGTCCTTGTGGAGAGTTGAGTTGCTAAAGGGAAATAACTGAAACTGAAATATCCAGCAATGATGATCGAATGTGGAACTACATACCCCAGTGGATGAAATAAAGGGTTCGGTTCGAAATTCAAACGTATAACATATTCTTCTATGTTCACGCACATTTCTGCCATCCCCGCCACTAGCCTCATGGAGTCTAATTTAGAAACGAAGTCTAATACTAATCGATGGGGCTATTTTCATCTCATTCAATAGGGCCGCAGTCGAAATCATGAGTGGTTACTACGGATGAGCCGAGCGCTGAAATGGATGAGAATTTCCGATCAAAGCATTCATCCTTATCAGCTGAGGAAGTCAGGACCTCAAATTAGTTGAATAGAGGAGGTATTGTGTTGTTGTTCAGTACAGTCTTGCGGAGCCGGCAATAATAAAATTTGCTTGACACAATACGTTGTATCGGTCTTTCAGCAAATACTAGCGTTGCTTCATCGAGGACACGCTTGCACTCATTAGGGGCAGAGACAAAGAGACGTCTATTGCAATCAGACATGGCGCTTTGGTACAGACGGGAGATATGATTCCTAAGTATCAATAAAAGCTGAGCTAACAGCTGGGAACCAGGGAGACGAGCGCAATTTAACTTTATATTTTTTGCGGGGGTGAAAGCCTCAATGCCATCTTTTACATAGGAGGAGACCTCAGACGTACATTTTTGAACGGGGTGCTTAATAACCCGTTCCAGGGGAATTCACGAAGGAAGTCACGGAACGAGTCCCAATCTACACGTTGATAACTGAAAGATATGTTGTTGGTTGGAGGTTCTTTGTTGGGGGAGGGATAGAAGGAGATGTTACCCGACACTACAGCATGATCCTAGTTGCCAAGAGGGCAGCTTGTCTATATTGTCAGAAATGCTTTCGAGAACTCTACAGTCTCGGGAGGAAAGGGAACGGTAAAGAAGAGATAGCTTACAGGGTGATGATAGATAGACGGGGACACATATACGAATGGTTAGAAAATTCAAGAGTTCCCTAGACAGCGGAAAATGGTCCCATGCATACAATCCTAGGCCATTCATATTGATTTTAGAGTCTTTTCTAAGGAGAGTAAAGTAACCTGGAATTGAGAAATCAGAGGAGGGGATTGAGGAGTTAAGTTTCAAATGATGTGAACATTCTTTACTGGATGAAGCACTTTATTTATGATTGTCAATCTATAAGGTCTGATGAACGATCGTCTTTTTTAAGATTTATAACAATTATTTCTTTGAAGCAACTTTTTTAATCATTGACCTGAGAAAATTTTCACATACAGATTACATTTCAGACATGCCTATGAAAATCAGATAAACAGCCAGTTTTAACGTAGCTATTTAAGTACATGAGTCGTGTTTGATTAGCAAGACTCCTCTTAGTGCAATCTATTCTGTGCTTAAGTTCCTCGTCTGCCATATTAAATTTGTTATAACTAATCAACGTAATGGGTTACTTAAAACATTTAGAATCTAACAAATCCACATTCGGAATTTTATCGTTGAATCAAGGAAGCTGCTCTCTGTAATCTTATTCCAATTCCATATCATCGATCCTGATTTACAAGGGATTATCTGAAGTCTTTATTCTTTCTGTAATATGGAATCGAATGCCCGAAAGAAATGTACCAATCTTCATTTATCTACACTAAAAAACAGTCATTTTAACAACATCTATCGTTACCGGCATAATGTTATAGTTGTAGACGCATTCTGATTAAATCATTGGTCGGATTGTGTTTCAATATGGCTATTGTCTGTCCAGTGTCTATTTCATCTACCATACCTTGGACCTATGACTTCAAGTTCAAGATTGATATTCATAAGTAATAACATAAATTTGGTATTGGATCCTTTCTGCCAAAAAACCTATTTGCTCGATCGTTTTCCGATGTTTAAATTTTTAAAAAAGTCTGCATTTAAATGATGTTGGAAAAGAACATTCCAACCAGTTTGTATACTGCTTTGAACATTCTGATAGTATCACCTGGTCCTTCCCACACAACCATCGCTATATAAGTGGATAGATTTTACGAGACCCTTATTGTGTTTAAATGTTTAATCGCATTAACTGTCATTAATTCTCTTACTTTACTTATATACTTTCTTTCTTTTTATGTGCCATGTCCTTTCAGGACGTAAGCGATCATAGCTCTCCACCTCCGTCAATCCCTTGCAGCTCTCAACAACTGCCTTCCCTCTGCTTACTCACCCAGACCACGTTCTGTCATCCACTTGCTTAAGTCAGCCAGGTATGTCACGCGTTGTTTTCTCTTGTCTCTCCTTCCCTCTAATTGACCCATGAGTATCAATTTCTACTGACCCTCCTTCCTCATTATATGTCCCAGAGACTTCAGCTGTCTCTTCCTGATATTAAGTATAAGCCTCCTCCTTGTTTGCAACCTCTCTAAGATCTCATCGTTGCTCACACGCTCGGTCAATGATATGCTTAGCATCCTTCTGTAGAACCACATCTCTGTCGCCTCGAGTTTCTTCTTCATCTTTGAGGAAATCGTCCAACATTCGCTGCCGTAAGGGAAGACAGATGTCACCTAACAGTTCAGTATTATTTTCTTTGTTGCCAAAGATATCCTTCTATTTTGCAGTACTCTACCCAGCTTTTGGAATGTGTCCTTGGCCATCCCAACACGCCTACAGATCTCAGTGTCGCACTTACCGTCCTCTGTCAAGACGCCTCCAGGTATTTAAACTTCAGTGTCTACTTGATTCTGATTCGCATTTCGGGCTCATCCTCTTACTGTGGACCATGCACTCTGTCTTCTTGTATCTTATGCTTAGTCCCTTCTTCTTACTCTCCGTCGCTACCTTCTGTAGGAGATTTCGTAATTTCTTTTCCGTGTCTGCTATCGGTACGGTGTCATCTGCATATATTATGTTGTTAAAAGTTTGGGCGCCAGTGCTAAATCCCGGTAGGGTTTCCAATTCTCTCAGGATTGCCTCGCTGTATAGGTTGAGCAGGTCAGGTAAGAAGACGCATCCTTGCCTTACGCTGCTTTCTATTTTTGTATATTCACACGTTAGATTATTCTAGATTTGTCCACAACATAGGAAAATAATCAGTGGACTAATTAAACATCTTGCTAAATCTTCAATCGAAGTGTTGTTATTCTTGGAGCCAACCATAATCGTATCGAACAAGTTAATCTGATTCCTTCCATATCCTTGGCTGACGCCGTCTTCTTTGAGCCTTTTTGGCTTCATACGGAGCAATCCTCCTGGATGGTAAGCGAAAAATCATCACAGCTAGCAGGGTGAGAACGAGAATGGTTTATGAGGTCAAGCTATAGCCATTTGTGCGAACAAAAGAAAAAACAATCAATTTTATGAGCAGAGAATTCGGTAATGCCACGTGACTTTCTCTTTGGCGAGAACGCGAACGGGAACAGGGAATGT